>CP032580.1:36772154-38022154 GCA_008044935.1 Gossypium turneri
GGGGGTAAAGAGCACAATAATAGCATAGTCTGATCTTTATCGTCAATATGAACCTCAACGTTCTTTAAATCATTTAAAATAGTAATGAACTGATTGATGTGATCTCTAAGAACCTCACCTTCGTTCATGCGAAACGTAAATAGACGTTGTTTCAACACTAAACGGATAGCCAGAGACTTAGTCGCATAAAGAGTTTCTAACCTTTTCCACAAGGTGGATGAGGTCTTCTCCATCAATACCTCCTGCAATACCATATTCCCGAGGAACAACTGGATTGTAGACAAGGCCTTTTCATCAAGCTCTTCCTATTCTGTTTGATTTAAACTCTCAGACTTTTTCCCGGTAACAACCTTTTTTCAAGTCGATTTGAACTAGAATTGCCATCATCTAAACTTGCCACAGATTGAAATTTGTCTCACCATTGAACTTCTCAATTTCAAACCTTGTTGCTGTCATCTCTGAACGGGCTAATCTATGAAAATTGAACTAGCTCTAATACCACTTGTTAGGAATCGACCCGATTAAGCAACAAACAAGTAAAAATAGAAGAAGAAATTGAGAAATTGAACACACAAATTGAACGCGGAAAACCCCCTCCAAAGAGGATAAAAAATCACGGGCAAAGATAATTTTACTATAATGGCAAAAGAACGAAGAGTACAAAAGATAAAGATAAAAACTAAACCCCGAAAACCCGAAAATAAAGAACCCTCAAAACGAAAACACAAAATTCTCTAAATGTGTTATGAGTTCTAATCTAATGGGTGTATTTTTTAAGGTTGTAAAAGAAACTATCTATAGGCTAAATTAGTAGGTCAAATAAGCTACACTAATAAATGCTAAATATATTATACTAATAAATACTAAATCTTCTAGAAAGAAAATATATTTTGTTTAACTTGACTTGCAAGCAATCTCTCAGAATTTGGGTCACGCAACTCTAACAACTTTCATTTTACTTTGCATGAAAAAACCGTTAAGGACAATATACAAATAATATTAATGATACCGATAAATATTTATTTAAACTAATATAATCGGAAAACTACAAGTACATGGACAAAAATACTATAGTAATGGCACTAGATCCCAACAATTTTGGCTTAAAGATATTCAAATAAAAACCCTTGCAATTTAATTAGAAAAAAAATCATTTTAATCACTCAAACATTAAATCTTTAACTACGGATGATTTTACACATCACGTTATATATATTTTTCATTTTTTTGTCTTCCTTACTTCATCATCGTCCCCTCTCACCACCTTTGCTTCCATTATTTTTTTTATTTGCTCATTGGTTTCACCATTTTTTTTGTCTAGAAATTAATTAATTATAGTTACACTACTTTTTAATCACCTGCAAACCCTTTTAACCCAAAACTAGAAAGGATGTCGGTATTTTTCTCCCATTATATTGTTACTAAATTCTAAATCAAACTTAATTAATTAACATGCACTACACCAAAACAGGCTTTTAGCGGCGTTTCTAGCGGCGTTTGGATAACAAATGCCGCTCCAGATCAATCATTACCGGCGCTTTACGGAAAACACCGCTGAAGAATAAGCATTAGCGGCGATCTCTATAAAGCGCCGCAAAAACCTCAGCCCAACGACGTCGTTTTCTGGGCATTCGGGGATTTAGCGGCGTTTTTTATTAAGCGCCGCTAAAGCTCAGGGATTTAGCGGCGTTTTTAAGAATTTGCCGCAAAGAAACCTAAGACCAACGACGCTGTTTTCTGAGCATTCGGTGACTTAGCAGCGTTTTTGAGGTAGCGCCGCCACTGTTCAGTACTTTAGCGGCATTTCTGTGGAAGCGCCGCAAAGAAACATAAGCCGAACGACGTCGTTCTCTGAGTATTCGGGGATTTAGCGGCATTTATGGAGAAGCGCTGCTAATGCTCAGGGCTTTAGCGACGTGTTTGGGAAGCGCCGCCAAAAACCTAAGCCCAACGCGGTCGTTTTACTTAGCATTTGGGGGATTTAGCGGCGTTTATTGACAAGCGCCGCAAAATAATTATTTTTCTATTTGTTATTTAATTGATTTATTTATATTAATTATAATTAGAAGTTTTCATTTAAGTTACCATTAAGCTGTTAAAATCGATGCCGGCCATATTGCTTTCTTAAAACCCTTAAACCCTAAAACCATAATCCTTAAAACCCTAAACCCCTAAAAATTTCATATGGATATTGATGTACATGTATATACACATATAGATATATATTAATGTAAAAGGTCATATATGTTTATAAAGAATTATGGAAGCAGTACTTAATATTGATTAAAAATTTTTGGGGTTTAGGGTTTAAGAGGTTTAAGGGTTATAGTTTAAGGGGTTTCATAGTTTAAGGTTTAATGTTTAGTACTATATTATAGGTTAAGGTTTAGGGTTTGTTATATTGGGTTTGGGATATTTAGTGTTTAAAGTTTATTGTTTGGAGTTTAGTTTTTATAGTCAGAGTCTTAGTGTTTAATTATGGGTTTAAGGGTTAGGCTGGTATTAGGGTTTAAGGGTTATGGATTTTGATAAAAAATATAAAGAAAAGTTATTTTTAGGGTTTAAACAAGCAATATACGATTCTTTTTAATTACTTTTAATTGTAACTTATAATATATATTTATGGTTTAAATTAAGTTTAGGGTGTTATAGGGTATATTAGAGTTTAGGGTTTAATGTTTAGTGTTTTAGGTTAGTGGTTAATGTTTATTATTTAGATTTCGGGTTTACGGTTTAGGGTTTAGTTTTTTATAGTTAGTGTCTTACTGTTTATGGTTCTAAGGGTTTAAGGTTAATAAAAAAGGATAGAAATTTAATTTATTTTAGTGTTTATGCATTAGTGGCGTTTTAGTAAAAAATGCCACAAATATGGATTAGTATGAAAAATGATGACGTTTTACTCCGTTTTCCTGGTGGTGTTTATATAAAAACGCCACAAATTTGTTTCAGAAATGGCAAAACGTTGCGTTTTGATCTGTGATCTCAGTGGCATTTTCAACCGCACGCCGCAAAAGGTTAGAAATTCGTGGCGTTGTTTAAAACGCGCCGCACAATTTGTGCCTGATACTGCAAAACGTTACGTTTTATATGTTTTATTTTAGTGGCGTTTTTTGCAAAACACCGCAAAAGGACTATACTTTTGGTCTTTTTGCAAAATTTGTATCATGTAAGTGGGAAGTTATCCTGTAACTGGGAAGGGGAACGGCACCGTTCTGTTCTTCTCCAGTAGTGGCGCTTTTGAAAAACGCCGCAAAGTTTTATTGGGAGTTAATAAAACTGCGCCGTTTTACGTTGCTATTAGTGGCGCTTTACATGAAATGCCGCAAAATTGTATTTATGTTTATCGAAATGTTGTCGTTTTGTCAATGGTATTAGTGGCGTGTTTTTGGAAACGCCACAAGCTTGAGTTAACTATTGGGGAAACGACTTCATTTGATCTTATATTTAGTGGCGCTTTACTTAAAACGCCGCAACATTGTTCTAACATTTATAGAAACGCTGCCGTTTTTTAAATGTTATTAGTGGCGATTTTCTGAAAACGCCACGGGTTTGAGGTAAGTGTTGATGAAGCGACTGCGTTTTGATTTATAGTTAGCGGCGCTTTAATTAAAACGCCGCAAAAATGTTTTAACATTTATCGATACGAGGCCGTTTTGCTGTATTATTAGTGGCGTTTATTCAAAAACGCCACAGGTGTGCGCTATTTGTTGATGAAACGACTGCGTTTCGACTTATAGTTAGTGGCGCTTATTTATAAACGCCGCAAATGGTTAATTTTTTAGATGAAAACGGTGTCGTTTTTTTCCATCCTTTTGACCAAAATTGGAACCCGATATTTTTCTTCATCAGTTATCCCTCAAAACCTCTATCAGTTATCCCCCAAAATTCATTCTCCCCTCAAATCCCTAAAATTTCCCCTAATCCCTAACAGCTCCCCAAACCCGACCACCTGCTACTCTACCGTCTCCTGTGCTACATCACATTCTCCGTCCGTCTCCGGTGCCGCAACCATCGGTAAGTCCGTCCTTTTAAGCAACTAACTGTTTTTTTTTTATTTTTCCCTTTCCTCTCGTCTCGCTTCCAGTGAAGGCTAAAGCGGCTCCTTTCTTTCAGCTACCGACGATTTCGAGCTTCCAACTTTCGCAAAAGCTCCAAGGCTAAAACCGAGGAGAAGATGCTAAAATTACACTTTTCAGACTCCATCTTCAGTTTTGGCCGATACCCTTTCCAAGGTATAAAGCTCTCGGTATTAATTTCATCATTTTATTTCAAGCTTTGTGTCCTTGGTTCTGATATGGGGTACTTTTATTCGACTCGTTCATGCTCAAAATTTGGGAAAAAGAGAGTAAATTAGTCGATGCTTTTGATCAGTTTGATAGTGGGTACCATACCATGTGTTTCTTTTATGCTAAACACTGCTTTGCTCCTTTGGATTTGGAACAAATTGATGGAAATATAATTCCACAAATAATATGACCTGAAAGCAATATTCATTTATGAGCTTGTTAAGGGAAACTGTTAAATAAATCCCGGATGTGCTACTGTTTTGAAAACTTATTTGGTCCAGTGACTGTCAGTGATTTCTATCTATATTTTGTTTTTCTTAAATTTTCATCCAAAGGTACCTAATGGGTATTCTTCAATTTTTGTTTTAATACTTGTTTGATTGAGTTGAAGCCAATCCATTGTTTATACAGTAGACATGAAAATGGTGATTGCAAATAGGTATAGTCGTTAACATTTTGGAACTAATTAATTTAATATCAAGTTTATTTAAATATTAAATTTTATTAATAAATATCAATATCTAATCCAATAACCATTCTGCTCAATTTCAATTTATCATCTACCTAAATATTATAATACAAATTTAGATATGTTTTTGTAATAATTTTTTTAAATTTGTAGATGGTAAAATATGAAAATGTAAGAATGTTTGCAATAATTAATTTTAGTTATAAAGCAATATCTCTAGCAATAGGAATGGTAAAATATGAAAATGTAAGAATGCTATAGATTATATGATACATACACAGGAGGATACTGTTAAAGTAGCAATTCATCATGTAGCGTATATAATATGATAGTTTAATTGGCAAACGTGAAATAGTGCAGTGGATGAAACCCAATATTTTCTAAGTATTTGAATTTTTTAAAATTGGTAAAGTTTTAAGCTGCCATTTAATGTTTCCAAGTAATATTTGGTTGTGATATCGATAAACTTTTACATATTTGATAGCTAAACTGAAAAAATATTTGCTGCTAACTGATCATGGTTCATCTATTGTAGGCAGAATTAATATTTGGTGCAACTTAATACATATCTGACCATTGACATCTGGTTTGCTGCCTGTGTTTTGGCCGAACTATTGTTTGGGCAGGTACATGTTAAAATTTGACAGTTTTTCCCTTATTTATATGCATTCTCCCAAATCACTTAACAAAATAAATATTTCTCACTGCAGTCTCTCTTTGCTGGTGAGAGTGAAGTAGACAAAGTTGAGTGAAATATTAAGGTATGTTTTAGTTCATAACTTAAATCAGTAATAGTTTTATCATGATGATTTTTGAAAAATGTTTCTTTTGGGGCTCTGGTTTTGTATATATGTAATTGGTTTTGGATGTTTTCCTTTAGCTTATGTTTCATTTTACTTATTTTACATTTGCCATGTACTTTTCTGACTTATGTTTTCTGTTATCATCCATCAACGATTGCTATATATGTTGAGCAAAATAGAAGCAATTTAATAAATTGTACTGGGAATTGGATTAAATTTTTTATTTTAAAATTATTCGAAATTTCTTAACTATACGTTACATTAAATAACAAATTAATCCACTTTCTTTTCACATTTAAGTTTCATTGATATCAAATATGCTTATTTGTTGTATACATATTATTCCATATCGCAAGTAAATTATTTCGAAAATGAAGGTTATTTATGTCTAAATAATATAAACATTTGGTTAAAAGCTTGTATATAGTTTGCAAATATTTATATGTTTTCCTCCAAAATTTTTGTTTTTCCTTTAGTTGCTATTTTAATCACGGAAATTTAGTTTGTTTTGTTTTCTTTTATTTAATTTGAATCATGGAAAAAAATTTCAAACTTTTAATTTATTTTTAAGTTTAATTTTAGATAACTTACAAAAATTTAGTTAAAACTAACATAACATACATAAGTTAATTCAAAGTTATTTTTTATTTGTTTTCAAGTTAAAATTCACATAACACACATAAATTAAAGTTAAAATTCAAATTTATTATATTTTTAATATATTTTTACAATTTAATTTAACTTATTACTAATATATATATTAAATTTATTACTTAAATATGTTACTTAAATACATTACTTACTAAAATTTAAGTAAGTTTATTTATATGTAAAATTTAAGTATGTTACTTAAATACATTACTTACTAAAATTTAAGTAAGTTTACTTATATGTAAAATTTAAGTATGTTACTTAAATACATTACTTACTAAAATTTAAGTAAGTTTACTTATATGTAAAATTTAAGTATGTTACTTAAATACATTACTTACTAAAATTTAAGTAAGTTTACTTATATGTAAAATTTAAGTATGTTACTTAAATACATTACTTACTAAGATTTAAGTAAGTTTACATATATGTAAACTTACATAATACATTACTTTTAACTTACATAATACATAACTTATAAAATTTTTTTATATAAACTTACATAATACATAACTTATAATTTTTTTTTATATAAACTTACATAATACATTACTTACATATTAACTTACATAAGTTATCTACAAGCTTATATATAAACTTAAAGAACTTACGTAATAACATAACAACTTACATAATACATAGCTTACATAACTTACATAATACAAAACTTACATAACTTACATAACCTACATAATACATTTAACTTACATAACTTACATAACTTACACAACTTACATAACCTACATAATACATTTAACTTACATAACTTAAATATCTTACACAACTTACATAACCTACATAATACATTTAACTTACATAACTTACATAACTTACACAACTTACATAACCTTCATAATACATTTAACTTACATAACTTACATAACCTACATAATACAAAACTTACATAACAACTTACATAACATACATTACTTTGATAACTTACATAACTTAATGACATAATACACAACTTACATAGCTTACTTAATACATAACTTACATAATACATACACGTACATAACTTACATAATTTTCTTAATACATAAATATATATCATATGATATACTTACATAACTCATTTATACTTACCACTGAACAACTTACCCTTGTAATTTCTGGTGAAAATCAGACTTCAAGAAATAAGAAATGGACCGGTCTTGGATGAATTTGTCAAGGGTAAGCGACGGTTATCGAAATGGAGTACAGACTTTTCTAAATTTTGCATTTCAATATGCAAGCCAAGAGAACATGATTCTTTGCCCGTGTAAGAAGTGTGTCAACATAAACTGGCATTATCGTGAAGTTGTACACGAGCATCTAATTGTTGATGGGTTTGTTCGAGGTTATAAATAATGGTTTTTTCATGGAGAATGCCCGTCTAGTACTTCCTCTTCAAGGATGGATGTATCTTATGATAGTGCTGCTTACCATCAGACTGTTAGAGGGGATGACATGGAAGGGATGTTGCGAGAAGCATTTAATATTCACAGTCATGGTTTACAGTCGTTCCCAGCCGACTTTGTGGCATCTGATGATTGTAATCTCGGTGGAAATGCTTTTATCGAACCTGGAACAAGTGTACATCATGAAGAGCCGAATAGAGAAGCGGCGAAGTTCTACGCGCTACTTAATGACATGAACGAAGAACTGTATGAGGGATCAAAATTCTCAAAATTGTCTTTCTGTATTCGTCTTTTTCAGCTAAAATGTTTGGGAGGGTGGACCAGGAACTCTTTGACAATGCTGCTAGAGTTTTTGAGAGAGATGTTTCCGTTTGCAAAAATCCCTCAATCATGCAAGGATATGAAGAAAATGATAAAAGATTTAGGTCTTGGGTACACCAAAATCCATAGTTGCCCGAATAACTGTATGTTGTATTGGGGCGATCGAAGAAACCAACAGTGCTGTCATATGTGCGGCCAATCACGTTGGATAAATAGAAACACAGAAGATGGGAACGACGATGAAAATGATGCACAACCAAGAAAGAAGCCGGTCAAGATTTTGCGGTATTTTCCGCTAGTACCAAGGCTTCAAAGGCTTTTCATGTCGTCGAAGACAGCGGAGTCTATGACGTGGCACCATGATGGACGAACCGATGATGGATTATTAAGGCATCCGGCAGATTCTTTAGCTTGGAAATCATTTGACAATAAATTTCCAAGCTTTGCAAGCGATCCTAGGAGTGTGAGGCTTGGCTTAGCATCTGATGGATTTAATCCTTACAAGATCATGAGTACTGCGTACAGTACTTGGCCAGTAGTGCTTGTTCCTTACAATCTGACTCCTTGGATTTGCATGAAGCAATCTTCCCTTATCTTATCTATGATTATCCCTGGAGAGAAAGGGCTCGGGAATGATATCGATATTTATTTACAGCCACTTATTGAAGAGTTGAAACAATTATGGGCTGGTGTCGAGACATACGATGTGCTGAGAAAGGAGAACTTTAATTTACGTGCAGCTTTGATGTGGACCATTAATGACTTCCCCGCTTATGCCAATTTATCCGGTTGGAGTACCAAGGGTCGTTATGCGTGTCCTTGTTATGCTGCACAAACATGTTCGCAATAGCTATACAATGGGAAGAAGTTCTCTTATATGCGGCACCGTCGGTGGTTACCGAAAAATCATAGATTTAGATTTCAGAGTTCAGCATTTGACGGTACTGAAGAGTTCAGGAAAGCTCCTTCGCAGACAACTGGATCTGAAATTTTGTTCACCATTATGGTTCACTTGATAATCCATCTCCCGCACGAAGCAATTCTCGGCGGACCCGTTTTTCTATCGATGGATGTATCCCATAGAAAGGTGTTAATTGAAATTTTTAAAATTTTCCTTCATTCACCTCTATGGCTTTAGTAATACACTTTTGATAATGTTGTATATTGTGTTTAGGTTCCTATCCAAATTAAAGTCTTACTGCCGCAACAAGCGATATCCAGAAGGATCGATTGCTGAAGGCTACTTGGCAGAGGAATGTATGACCTTCTACTCAAGATATTTGGAAGATGTCGAAACAAGGTTGAACAGACCAAATAGGAATGCTGGACTCACGGATTATAACTTAGCCGATACTTATTTGTTCCAAAGTTTTGGAGAACCAATCGGTAAAGTTGAAATTGCAGAATTAGATCATTTATCGTGGGTACAAGCACATCGATATGTTCTATTTCACCACGAATCAATGGAACCTTTACGGAAGTAAGTTCTACAAATTTGATAAATATTTATCAAATTAAAAATTGTTTATCTTTTAACAAAGTGAAAATTTTTTTAACATAGTAAGTACAAAGAAATATTGAGATCTCGTTCGCGCTCCCGAAGAACACAACATCGAGATATCAATAAGTTGTTTACAGAATCTTTTCATGAATGGTTAAGCCAAACGGTATGCAGTTGGAGCTTCCGCTTACAAATAATAATGTTTTCTCATAACATTTTTAATTACTCAGTTTACTTTCTATTCAATAGGTTTGGAGTGGGAAAAAAGTAAACGACGAAGTTAAATGGCTCTCCTAAGGTCCAAATCGAGTGGTTAAAAGATATAGTGCGTTCCTCATCAACAGATTCAGATTCCATACAAAATATCGCGAGAGGTTGAGGAGAACGCAAAATTGTGGAATAGTTGTTAATTCTGCAATTACAAGTTATGCTCGTGATAGGGACAATAATCCTGTCGAGGGAAATGTGGAATATTTCGGACATCTTACTGACATAATTGAGTTGGATTACTACGGCAAATGGAAAGTTGTCTTATTTCGAGGTGATTGGGCCGGTGTTAATACTGCTCGTGGAATAAAGCAAGATCAATTTGGTTTTACAATGGTGAACTTCGCCCGATTGATTCACACAGGACAACAACTGATAGATGAGCCGTATGTATTCTCATCTCAAGTCAAACAAGTTTTTTACTCAAAAGATCCAACTGATGAGGGTTGGTACGTTGTACTCCGTAACATCCCTAGAGACTTGTTTGACATGGGCAGTGGAAGTAGAGATAACATCGACGACAGATCAGAAACTTTGCCCTTTCCAGAACAAAAATTAAACGATAATATCCCTAGTACTAGTGCACAATTTCAATGGGTTCGTTAGGATACGGATGAAGATATTTACGAATAATGATATAGTAAGATTTTACGATTGTTTAATTATATGTAATATCATAATTTAAATCTTGGTCTTATTATATATTTCAACTATTTTATATGTGTTGTTATTGTTGTAATTAGTTATTAAGTTTTCAACTATTTTATGTTTATTGCAGATAAAATGTCTAGAAGAAAAATTTCAAGGGGAAGCATTGTTCAAAATGATCCAAACTCGACAGAAACAAATAGTACTGAACAACAGACAGCAATTGGATCTTCAAATGTTCCGATTACACCCGAGGATCCTATAGAAGTTCAAAGTAATTTTACATTTAATTTACATGTGTGTTGACTTATAATTGATTTATTTATCAAATTCTTATATTATAATATACCATTTGCAGCTGAAAATGGTGGGATGCGCAGAGGTCGAGGACGTACGCTACTTTCAAATTTATACGAGTTAGATCCAGTCGAGTGTGTCAAGGTATGCAGAAACAGTTTTGGTCAACCTGTTGGATCAGAAGCTCGACTTTTAGCAGGATACATGGGCATTTTAGCACGAAATGCGAATATGTTGCCTATCAACTACGAGACATGGCATCAAATGCCCGATAGCAACAAAAACCAAGCCCTCGATAATATTAAGGTAACAAAATGTTAATGTCATCTGTAATGCTTGGGAAATAGTTTCATTTATATTTACTTTATTAACTTGTGTTTTTTGTAGGGGAAGTTTGCCTTAGAGGTCTCAGATGCTTATGTAAAGAAGGCATTGGGAAAAAGATGGAGAGACCACAAAAGTACTTTGAAGAAATGTTATTATAAGACAAAAACAACCCTCGATGAGAAATTACAAAATGTCCCGCCGGGTATTCTGAGGTACCAATGGGAAGATGCGGTTAGATTTTGGCATTCGAAGAAAGGCGAGGTATGACGTACTTGCAAACTATTGTAATTATTTTGGTTTATAGTATTTACTATTTATGTACTAAAAATTTCATAACGTAGGATCGTGAACAAGTTGGAAAAAGCAGCAGGCAGAAACAAAAATTCACTCACACAGCCGGGTCGAGAAGTTTTGCATGTGTAGCTGAGGCGGAGGTATTTTTAATTTTTTAATATTGACAAATATGTATAACTTTCCATTAAATAATATTTTTACTACTATATCGTAGGAACGGTCGTCCGGTCAAAAAGTTAGACGCCTTCAACTTTTTGAAATTACACATAGGAAGAAAGATGGATCTGTTATGACTCCTGAAGCTGGTGAAATTAAGGTACGTTTACTTAATACGATTTGACTTGTTTTAGTTATTTATAGTGTTTATTTTCTAATGGTTTAATTCATTGCTTGTAATGCGACTATTGTTATGTTGAATTTGTTTTTTTAATATATATTGCGTTCCTAACTATGTGATTGCTTTAGTAGGAAAAACTAAAAGATAAAAAGGCGGAGTACGAAGCGATTGCTTCTAGTGATAGTTCTGTTCATCTAGAAGACATTGATAACCGGATTATTACTGACGTTTTGGGTCCTGAAAGGTATGGTCGGGTTCGATTTCAAGGATCTTTTGTTAGTCCAACCCAATATTTTGGATCCAGCTCGCAGCAATACATGGCTTCGAGCAGACAGGCTCAAGCTGAAGTTCAGAGGTTAAAAGACCAGATGGCTCAGATGCAAGCGACCACATCTGAGGTTCAAAGGAAATATGAAGAACTTCAGCTACAACTTAAAGCAGAGGCGGCAATGAGGGAAGCAGAGGCTGCAGCGAGAGAAGCAGAGGCTGCGGCGCGAGAAGCCGCGAGGGAAGCAGAGGCTGCAGTGCGAGAAGCCGCGAGAGAAGCAGAGGTTCAAAAGAAATATGAAGAACTCCAGCTACAACTTAAAGCAGATGCGGCATCGAGAGAAGCAGAGCAGAGCAAAAAGTATGACGAACTTCAAAAGCAGCTTCAGATTATGATGAAGATGTTTCAGCAGTCGCAACTTCCGCCGTCATAGTGTATTGCATAAATATTTTTATCATTTTAACTTTTAACATTTTTGTAAAGAAAAGTATATATGAATTCACTTTTATTTATTGATAATTATATTATTTTATTCGTTTAATTTGAAATATTATATAATTTTATTGTTTTTGGCTGGTTTAGATCTGGTTGTTTTTGATTTTTTGTTACAGGAGGGCTGATAAAATGAAAAATTTTATTTTATAAAAATCCCAAAATTAGTGGCTTTTTTTATAAAAGCGCCGCTAAAGAACATTACATTCCGCAGCTTTCGTGATGAAAGCACCGCTAAAGAACATGATCTATTGCGGCGTTTTTTACCAAGCGCCGCTAAAGAACGTGATCTTTCGCGGCGTTTTTTTTAAGCGCCGCTAAAGAACGTGATCTTTAGCGGCGTTTTTTTTAAGCGCCGCTAAAGAACATGATCTTTAGCGGCGTCATTTTTTATAAGCGTCGCTAAAGATCATGTTCTTTAGCGGCGTTTTTTGTAAGCGCCGCTAAAGAACATGATCTTTAGCGGCGTTTTTTTCTGTAAACGCTGCAAAACTTAGCGACGTTGTCGTTAGCGGCATTTTTGGCGGCACTTCAAACATCTTTAGTGGCGCTAAAAAGCGCCGCTAAAGGCCTAAAAAAACGCCGCTAAAAACCTGTTCTGGTGTAGTGATGCTACAAAAGGATTAGTGATGGGTTTATAGAAATGAGACTCTGAAGGCATTGAAAATTGGTTGTTGGAATTCCCATCGCCGGCAATGCCACCGATTCTTTCACAAGATGGGCACATGGTGAGAGTTGTCGCCAGCATGTTCATGCAAAAGCGTTGAACCATCGTTTTCAGTCCTCTGAGTTCTTGTAACTCCTTTTGCAGGCTCTCGTTTTCATTTGTTAGTTTCTCACAACACCTCTTCAAGAACTCACAGTCCACCTCAGTTTGCTTAAGCTTTGTCTTGCATGCCCAACGAAACAATTCGTTAGGAAATTAAAACTTAAAAACAAGCTTTACAATCTTTTATTTGATAATGATATGGGAAATTTTCCAGGTTATGATTTTTTACTTACCTTGCTCTCCAGTTTTGAAACCATACTTCAACTTGCCTAGGTTTGTAGGTACCGGGACACAAGCATTTTTCAGAATGTTCCGTATTTATTGGATTACTATTAAAATAATTTTTAGTAATAATTGCTTGCGCAGTTTTAATACATCATTGTAAAATAATGCCATGCATTTCTACATTGGAGCTTTTGATGCACCGATGTAATACCCTCATGGGTTTGGGTGGGTTGGTTGTTGTGTTGATTTATATTGGCAAAATGGTTTCATCATATCTTTTATAATAGTTGAAGCACAAATTCTTCACCCTGTGTATTTTGTTTTGTTAAACAATAAAGTTTGGTTTAGGATGCCACTCAAAACGTGGGCGATTACATGTTGATATCGTGGCAAGCCTAGAAAAAATAACATAGAAGGATTTAAAATGCAAGGTGGAGAATTGAAATTTATTGCTTAAAGTGCATCATATATAAAAAGCAAAATAGAAGTTCAATGGGAGATACTCTTTGCTAGCTTTGTAAGTATTCCTATTTCTTAACACACCCATTTTGATAGTCTTATGATTTTTAAGATTTTATTTGTTGGTGTAGGCATTAATTGTTTTGTAAGGTATTGCTCTTTCGCATCACATCCATCTTTGTAGTCTTATGATTTTTAAGATTTTATTGGTTTGGTAGTAACTTAGTTAGATGGTTGCTGCAGGCATTAAGCTAGCTTAACTACTATCACATTTAAGGTTGGTCTTCATTTTCATTGTTCCTTTGTTTTGAAATTTAAGGCCGTCTCTAAACAATGTCCCTCTTTACATTGAATAACGAACCCCATGCCTACTTGCTGCACCCATGCCTTGAAACCAGCTTCTTCAGGAAAGCCACCTCGACCTCAATATTGGCTACACAAATTATTAATGGATCATAAAATAAGAAAATTTACAAATATGAGATGAATAAACCAATGGTTAGAACCTATTTTCAAATAATATATAATATAAATATGTAATTGATGGAGAAAATATATTGTATATAGTAAAACGAAATTCAGATGTATGAATAAATAAAAACAATCTTGGTAAATTTAAGGTTTTTTTTTTTTTTTATAATTGATATGAGTTCAAATATCACTATATATATAAAATATTTTTAAATATCATTATTTATTTTAAAAAAGAAAAGACATTATTGTATTTTTTTCGATTGAATTTGTGTTAATCACGGATTTTATTTGATAAATTTATTGAGTTCTCTTTATTGATTAAACTATACAATTCATCATAAAGAATCTGAAGAAATCATGATTTTAGATTAAATATGTTGTTGAGAACAACTTCAATTACTACATGAATTATAAAGTTTTTTTTCTTTAAACTAAACATCGAGAATCATATATAATTTCACCAGACATTAAAAAAAGGGCTTCTCCTAGCTTTTATGTCTCTAAACAATATTCCTGATTACATTGAATAATAAACTCCATGCTTAGTTGCTGCAGCCATGCCTTCGAAATAAGCTTCCTCTCAGTTAACCGTTGAATTCTCGCTCACCTCAACCTCATTCGGTAGCTTTATCAACTATAGTCGTGTCAGGTGGTCACAAAATAAGAAAATGTACAAATATAGAAACTAATTTTGAAAGGTAGAACTGATACGAAAGTTGATATCGATTGTAAGCCAACAAATATTTATGGAAATGTCAACGTCGTTGTAGTATAGTGGTAAGTATTCCCGCCTGTCACGCGGGCGACCCGGGTTCGATCCCCGGCAACGGCGTAAAAGTTTTCTTTCTGTTTTTTAAAATGAAACGAACTTTAATCTATACGAACGGCTTCACACAGAATCGAAGCGGAGACCTTCAGCTGTTAGACTGACGTGATAACCAAGTACACCACGAAACCACTCCGACGAGGTGGTTACGTTTATTTTTATAATACTACTAATTTTGAGACTCAATATCTAAAAAGTAGAATACAGAAACCAAAATTTTAGATATTAGGGAGAGGATCTTAGAATTCTATAAAAATTTAACCAATAAAAAATTAATTAATAATAACAAAAACATAAATCAAACTTTAAACATATAAATACATCATAATAAATAAATATAATTATTTATTATAGTATTATCATTAATCTTAAATTGATGTCAAGTTAATTTGTAATACTAACTAATAAACAATATTATTAAAGTGTGCGTAATAAAATTAAAATTTATTAAAAAATTAAATTTAAAAATTTATTAATGTAATTTTCTTTGGTTCAAATTTCATATCCATAAGTTTTATTCTTTAAATTAAAAAGATTAAAGCAATCTTTAATGATATAATTTATTTTAAATACGAAAAAAATATTTTAGTAATTTTTATAATAAAATTAGTTCTTAATACTCATGACACCAACTCAGTTAGAAATTTAAATAATAGTATAGATATAAAATAAATATAATAAATAAAATACTCATAATAAAATTAAAATATATAAATAAAAAATTTAAGTATTTTTCTACTGTAATGGGTGAGGTAATAAATGTGATTTTATTCTTTCAAACATGGATAGGTTATTTTCTTTTTATCCATTACCACCGTTTAAGTGGTTTATTGTCTTTGAATGGTGTGTTTAGTTTTACTTCTAAAAAGTACTTTTGAGACAAAAATGTTCTAAATAAATTGTTTTTTAAGGAAAAAAAGTGCTTCTCCTAAGCTAAAAATTGGTCCAAAAGCAAATTTTTCATAAATTGAAAATTTTAACTTATCTCGAAAATTTTTTTTTCTTAAAAAGTACTTTTGAAAAGCGTTCCTTAACTACGCTTAAGTGGGGGCCGAAAAATCCTTTCCTATACACATCGGCCTCTCTTAAGGCGGTGGAGACACATCGACCTTCTCATGAGGAGGTGGAAACTCCCTCGAATGTGGCAAGTTTTAAGCTTCTCTATTGACAGCTGGCAAGATTTGATCTCTTGTATTAATACATTTTGTTCAATTTCCCCTTTCTCCGTTTTCTCTCATTCTTAGATACTTTAACTAGGGGTGAGTATTCGATCGAGTCGAGTCAAATTGAGTCAAAAAAATTCGAGTCAGTCGAGCTGACGAATCATATTTTAGCAACCGAACTCAATTTGAATTTTTTTCGAATCGAATCAAATCGAGTAAAAAATTACGAGTCAAGTCGAGTCAAGTTAACAAATCTTATTATTTATACTCAATGTTGCATTTACATGGACTGATTATTTAACTAATAGACAAAGTACAAGATTATTTAACTGCATAAATAACATAATGGTTTTGAATTTTAACTTAATGAGTAAACATTTATCAAAACGATGTAGTTTTTACCTTTTAATTTAATGGTTTTGACTTTTAACTTTACAAAAAGTAAACATTTATCAAAACGACGTAGTTTTGCCTTTTCTTATTTGGAGTTTCAAATAACTCGGATTGTGTAATTCATATTTGAGTTAAACCGAAAAACTTAACTTTTTATTCAAGTTGATCCATGTAACTTGATTAACTCAAATAACTCAAACTATTTAATTAAAAATTTTAAATTTTTTATTAAATTTTTCGAATCGAATTAGGTTTTGCTTACCCCAATTTTAAACTCATTCTCGGTCACAAAATAAGAAAATGTACAAATACGACATGAATAAACAGATGGTTAGAACCTATTTTCAAAATATAGAATTGACAACGGGAGTTGATATCGATCGTAACCCAGCAAATACTGTAGATAGATTTCAATTTACTTGTAGAATTTACAATTCCGAGTGTTTAAGGTCGTTGTAGTATAGTGCTATGTGTAATAGCCTGTCATGCTGGTGACCCGGGTTCGATCCACGCAACAGCGTAAATTTTTTCTTTTGTTAAAGAAACAAAATATATTCTGTGTGGATGGCTTCGCCCGGACTCGAACCGGAGACCTTCAGTGTGTTAGACTGACGTGATAACCAACTACACCACGAAACCACGTTAAAGAGCCTTTTACATTACTGTTTATTTTTACTAATTTTGAGAAACAATATGTAAATAGTAAAATGTGCAGAAACCAAAAATTTTCTTTTGTTATTAAAAAAAGAAACAAATATATTCTGTACGAATAGCTTCACCCGGACTCGAACAGAAGAACTTCAGTGTGTTAGACTGACGTGATATCAAATTACTCCACGACACCAGGTTGAAGGGCTTTTTACACTATTATGTATACCTTTATTAGTTTTGAGGAACAATATGTAAATAGTAAAATGTGCAGAAACCAAAAATTTTTGTTTAAAAGTGAAACAAAATATATTCTGAGTGTATGGCTTCGCCCGGACTCGAACCGGAGACCTTCGGTGTGTTAGACTGACGTGATAACCAACTACACCACGAAACCACGTTAAAGAGCCTTTTACATTGTTTTTTATCAACTTATTAGTTTTGAGAAACAATATGTAAATAGTTAAATGTACAAAACCAGAAAATATATTCTGTATGAATGGCTTCGCCCGGACTCGAACCGGAGACCTTCAGTGTGTTAGACTGACGTGATAACCAACTACACCACGAAACCACGTTAAAGAGCCTTTTACATTATTTTTTATCAATTTATTAGTTTTGTATCTAAATAGTTAAATGTAAAAAACCAGAAATATATTCTGTATGAATGGCTTCGCCCGGACTCGAACCGGAGACCTTCAGTGTGTTAGACTGACGTGATAACCAACTACACCACGAAACCACGTTTGAGAAACAATATGTAAATATTTAAATGTGAAACCAGAAATAAATTCTGTACGGATGGCTTCGCCCGGACTCGAACCGGATATCTTGAGTGTGTCAGACTGACGTGATAACCAACTACACCACGATTAAGAGTCTTTTACTTCATTATCTATGGTTACTATTTTGAGAAATAATATATAAATATTTAAATGTACAGAAACCAGAAATAAATTCTGCATGGATGGCTTCGCCCGGACTCGAACCGGAGACCTTCAGTGTGTTAGACTGACGTGATAACCAACTACACCACGAAACCACGTTAAAAGGCTTTCTACATTTATATTTATAGCTGTATTAAATTTGAGAAACAATATTTAAATAGTGAAATGTGTAGAAACCAAAATTGTAGATACTGGCAGGATAAATTAGAGAGTATCCTAATATTCTATACAAAAACATATTTAGAACACAAATATGTATTTAAAATAACATATAATAATTAATGAAATGTATGATTCGAAATTAATTAATAATAACACATAAATTATGAACAATCTTAAAATTAAAAAAAAATCGAACATTGAATAAATTAAACTTTAAACATATAAACACATCATATTAAGAATATTAAATGAATACAATTGTTTATTATGATGTTGTCATTAATCCTAAGTTGGCGTCGAGTTAATTAGTAACATAAACTCAATGAACAACATTATTAAAGCGTTCATAATAAAATTTGAAATTTTACCTTATTTGGCTGGACTGTCACCTGCAGACACTGTTGATAGGAGTCTCTAGCAAAGAGAAACAACAAGGAAGCTACTCAAGTTTCATTTTAAAAGAGCTCAGAACAGGATGAAACAAACAACTGATCGTAAGAGAATGTGATCGAGAGTTTCAAGTGGGTGATTATGTTTGTCTCAAGTTACAACCTTACAGGCAACACACTATGAGGAAAGTCCTGAACCAGAAACTGTCTCCCAAGTTCTTTAGGCCCTTTACTGTCGAGGCTAGAGTAAGAAAGGTGGTGTATAGGCTTCATCTACAACTGAGTTCCCGTATTCACTCCACTTCATGTTTCCCAACTTTAAAAACATGTGGGAAAGACACTTGTTTAATCTACTCTACTGGTAGTTAGTACTGATGGTGCTGTGCTGAAAGAACCTATTTGCATAGTAGATCGGCGTATGGTCAAGAAAGGAAATAAAACTGTCACCCAGGCATCGGTGGAATGGACAAACACATTTCCTGAGGATTCTACATGGGAACCTCTACAGGAGCTACAACAAAGATTTCCTACATTCGATCCTTCAGGATAAGGATCTTTTAAGGAGGGAGTACTTCTTATGGGAGGAATCAGTTTGTTAAGTTAGTTGCTGCTACGCTGTGTTTTAGCAAAATGTTAGTAAATAAAACGATGTGTTTTAGTTAGCTTTATGTAGAGGTGATCATGGGCTGGGCGTCAACAAAATTTTAGGCCCACTTTCTAGGATTAGGCCCGACTTGGCTCGAAATATAGGCCTAAAAATTTACCCAAGCCCAGCTTGAAATATATTAATAGTTAAACCCAAGCCCAACCTGACCCGACCCATATTAGAAAACAGGCCTAATTTTTATCCAAACTTATTTTTTGGGCTTATAGTTTGGTCTAAACCCTCCTAATTTTCGAGCAAGGCCAGGTGGCTTGACCCACGATCAGGTCTAGTCTTATATTTAATTGAAACAACGAGTTTTGTTGTTGGCAGTTACAACTGTTTAATAACAACTTCCATAACCAACTATGTAACTCTACTTCTTTGCCTTTTAAGTAGAGAAGGAAAATGGAAACGATTATGCAATTATGTGAACGAAAAACTTCTTTGTTCATTCTCTTCTCCCTTCTCATTCTTCTCTCTTTTTTAAAACTTACTGTGTTAGAATTGTAAATCAAGATATGATATAAAACTTAATAAATCATAAATCAGGATCTATCATGTCAAATCATCAAGAACAAAACGATAACAGAACTAGATGCGGAAGCGTACCTGAATCCATGAATTCCTTGAAATTTTTCGGATCTTGGGAATTTGATCTTCCAAATTAGCACACAAGTAATCTTGAGAAAGTGACTCTCTGTAACAAGTCATTTTTCAATGGTGTCAGAAACTGTGGTTTCGGGGCCACCAAATCCAACAAGTAAGTTCATAAATATTATTATTTAATATTTACAAGTCAAATATGATTTTAAAAAGAGTTTTGATATGATAATTTATACTATTCGAATGATTAATTAAGTTCAAGTGGTTCTAGAAAATGAGGTATCGGGACCTTATTTCTATAAACCGAGCCGTAAATATTTTTATAAATATTTACAGAGTGTCATTAAGGTGGTATTAAAGTTTCGTTAAAAAATTTTAACGTTTCGATAGTTAATTAATTAAAAAGGACTACATTGTAAAAGATGTAAAAATTAATCACTATTTAATTTGAGTGATTAAATGGTTAATTGAATAAAGGAAAAGGGGCTTAAATGGTAATTAAACCATGGTCAAAGTTTTCAAGTGGTGGTGTTATGATTGAATCCACTAGCTTTTGAATTAATTATTCTTTTAGTCCTAATTAGTTTGGGATTAAATTGTAAATAAGTTTGATTAGTTAGAATTTAATTAAATTGAAGGACCAGTTGTGAAATTAAACATTCCTTTGATGGTAATTATGCCATATATTTATGTGATGGAAAAATATGGACATGACTTTGGTGTTTTATTTATTTATTTAATCAATGGCAAAATGGTAATTTGATAATTAAATTAAATTAAATTAAAACCAAAATGTTTGTATTTATCTGGGTGACTTCTTCTTCATGAATGAACAAAAAAAACCATGGAAGTTTCATGTTTCGACCATTCTTTCGATGGTGCATGTAAGTTCAATTTAGCCCTGTTTTTAATAATTTTTATGTTTTTGAGATCGTTGCAATTAGGTTTAACTAGCCTGTATTTTCGATTTTGAAACTGTTAAAGATTGTGAAAGTTGCCATTGATGAATCTATATAATTTTAGGTATTAAATGATGAATTTGAGATGTTGATTGATATTTAAAAGTATTTTGTTAAGTAATTTTGATGAATTTTTCGATTAGGGACTAAATTGTTGAAATAGTAAAAATACAAGGATTAATATGGTACAACTTGTATATTTATTTTTTTAATTATTGATAATTAATGGCAATCTGATATATAATATTGAATTTGATTACTCGAATTGGATTGAACGCGGAATAGAGTACAATCGTGATTTGGTGTGTTGGAGGGATTGACTCTTGTGAGCATCTAGTGTGTTTGGTTGGACTGACAATGTACTCATATCCGTAAGTCATTCTTCGTATGAAAAATCTCGATAAAGTAAATTGTTTAATGAATTTGAAAGATTTATTAATTATTGACTATTGACCCGAACATAAAGGAAAATGAGATATGTTGTGACTAAATGAGATACATGAGTTTTGTACTCATGAATGGAGTATTGAATGGCTAATGCCAATGTATAAACAATTGTGGTTTGATATGTGAATAGCTATTTATATAGCAATTGTGTGAATTGGGACATTGTTAATCAAATAAAAGATGTTAGCATGTGCAATTTGAGTATAGTACAAAATGATGTTGAAATGATATGCTAATATGTATGAATTAAAAAGGTTGACATTTGATAGTTGACTGAAATGGATTGAATTGATATATAAATTATGAATGTGTTGATTTTTTGAATTGAAAGGAATATATAAATGTGTAAATGTGATAATGTGCAAATATGATAATTGGATATTGGTTGTATTTGGAAGTGAAATTAAACCCTATTAATTGTATCGGGCTAAGTCAGATATAGTTGGCATGCCATAGGATAGGAAGAGTTCAGGGATTTCTTCGACTTCGAGTCGATGATGCACTAGGTGTAAATTTACTTCGGTTTAACCGATGAGACACTGGGTGTCAAATGTATATAGCTCTCGGCGCATATTACTTCGGATTTATCCGATAAGGCACTGGGTGCCAAACTGGTGTGTTGGTTGGATCCGTGTATCCGTTCGAGTCCGAGTCCGAGTCCGAGTCGTGTTAATAGGGGTAATTAAATAAAAGGATACTATGATTGATATTGGATGATATTGTATGAGAATTGAAGATGAGATAGTGATTTGAAACATAAAAATGAGTTATAAACATAAATGCACTAACTTGTGTGTAATCACTGAATTTTGTCCGATCCAAATTTTGTATTTTATTTTATTTTATTTTATTATATATATTTTAAAATTATAATTTTTTTGGGCTTGCCTCATATAGGCTTAATGATTGGGCCCAATAGTTGGGCCTGTGGGGGTTGGATAATTGGGTTTTAAATAATTGGATTTTGGACTTGCTTGGGCTTTAGCCCATTTTTAATTTTTGTTTTTAAATATTAATAAAATAGTAATAATAAAATTTTGAAAAAATACAAAAAATATAAATTACATTTTTAGCCCCTAAACTTTTCAAAAATTATATTTTGACCCCTAACTTTTTCTAAATTTACATATTGACCCCTAATATTTTATAAATTACATTTAGGCCCCTAAACTTTTCAAAAATTGCATTTTGGCCCATGCTTTTCTAAAATTATGCTTTTGCCCCAGAAATTTTGCACCTTTTATAGTTTGGTCCTTCTGGGCATGTCAGACCCCCCAATCAGTAGCCGAGCGTGCACTGCCACCTCCAGCTACTCCGGCAGCCTCCCTAGGTCCATGATGCTCTCCGTGCCACCTGAAGACAAGAAAAAGAAGACAGCATGAGAGGAGATTAAAAGAAAAGAGAAGAGAAGAAAAGAGGGGATTCGGCAGCCAAGAAAAAAAATAGCAAAAAATTGAAGCAGCAAAAAAAACTCTCAAATCAGCTGATCCCACTCTCACCGCCACTGTACCTACAGCCACCGCAACTACCTCACCACCCCCTAAAATCCAATCGCGAAGCAACCAAACAAAAATCAAGAAAGCAAAAAAAAAAATTCAAAAATCAGTAGCCAATAACCATTTATTTTCTAAAAGACAAAACGTTTACCTTTGAATCGTCGGCCACCAAGTGTGAAGAGGGGCCAAGGACGAGCGTGGCGACGGCGTCTCCAACTTTGGGGTTGCCGAAATAGAAGAGAAAGAGAAAGAAAAAAAAAAAAAAAGAAAAAGAGAGAAAAGAAAAGGAGAGAAGGAAGATAAGAGGGGAAGAGGAGAGCCCGTCCATAGCCACCGAGGGCGGAGGAGATTGGCGCAAGCGACGACGGCGGCTAGGGTTCGGCCCGAAGAAGAAGAAGAAAAAAGTAAGAAAAAGAAAAAAAAAGAAAGAAAAAGAAAAGGAAAGAAAAAGAAAAAAAGAAGGAAAAAAAAAAAAGAAAGAAAAAATAAAAAAGTAAAAAATATAACAGCCAGTTAAGCCGACCGGATTCGACTCGGCCCGGCCCGCAACAGCCTAAGCCCAGTAACAGCCCAATAGAAAAAAAACAGCAAACAAAAATAAGTAGCAGAAAAAAGAAGCAGCCCAAACCCAGCGGCCCAACAACAGCCAGGCCCAGTGCGCAGGCAGCCCAGCAGGCCTCCAAGCCCAACAGCCAGTAGGCCTATTCCTTCGCAGGCTCAACAGGCCAGCCCAACAGAGAAGAAGGGAGAAAAAAAAAGAAAAAAAAAGAAGAAAAAAGAAAAAAAAGGGTTCAATTTGCGTAACCCGTTCGAACAAGCTCGTGTTTTGGACCTTTTCGGTAATTTCGTTTATTTCATTTTTAATTTAATGCATGTATTTTTATGCTATTCCGTTTTTAATATTATTGGTATTTTTATGCATTTTTATATTTTTTCGTATTTATATTTTTAATTTAATTCTATTTTATTTTATTTTAAATAATTTTTATAAATAAGGCAACGAATCGATTTAACATTAAATCGTTAATTTCATCGCTATGTTGGGTGAATATCACCGATTTGTGTTAAACACGATACGCCCTTTTAAAAATCGAAAATATTCAAAATTCTCGTGTTTTAAAAAAAATTCTCGTGTTTTAATAGAATCACGATTAAATATTAAGTTGACTCGATTTGACACTAATTCGATGATTTCATCGCTATGTTGAGTGAATATCACCGGTTTGTGTTAAATACGATACCTCCTTTTAAAAGAAAATTAAAAAATTCCCGTGTTTTCAAAAATTTTCGTGTTTCAAAAAAATCTCTGTGTTTTCAAAATTTCGGTGTTTCAAAAATTTTCGTGTTTTCAAAAAAATTTCCTGTGTTTCAAAATTTCCATGTTTCAAAATTATCGTGTTTTCAAGAAATTCTCGCGTTTCAAAAATTGTCGTGTTTTAAAAATGTTCGTGTTTCTAAAATTCTCGTATTTTAAAAATTTTCGTGTTTTCAAAAAAATTCTCGTGTTTCAAAAATTCTCGTGTTTCTATAATTCTCGTGTCTCAAAAATTTTCGTGTTTTCAAAAAATTCTCGTGTTTCAAAAATTCTCATGTTTCTAAAATTCTCGTGTTTCAAAAAATTATTATTGTGCTTCAAAATTCTCTTTTTTTTTAAAAAATTCTCGTGTTTCAATCGGATCACGATTAAATATTAAATTGAACTTGTATTTTTGAAAATTAAGACAACATGCGCTTAATGAGATACCAATTTTGGGTGTCGCGAGGGTGCTAATACCTTCCTCGCGCGTAACTGACTCCCAAACCCTAATTTTCTTTGGATTTTTTAACGTGGACCTAAAATTGACTCTTTTAAAGAAATTTTCAAAAAAGTATCTTTTAAAAAGAGAATTTAATAGGTGTCCGATCATACCTAGAAAAAAGATCGGTGGCGACTCCTTTTTTTAAATAAAATCGAGACTTAGCTTTTAAATTTTCCTTAATCACTTCGACTAGCGCCCGTGCGAAAATTTTTAGGTCGCTACATTGTGTATTGATGATGATGATTAGACTTATGTCAAGCTTCAGATTATAATTGATGTATATGCTTATGTCTGGTATTATACAAATGAAACGGTAAGTTCATAATTGAAATGTGATATGATGAAAAAGGGATTGATGAGTTGAATAATGTACTTATGTATGAGAAATTACGTATGTTATGGTTGAACTTACCTATGTTATGAATAATTATATTAATTAGTTAATTGATGTTGTTATTTAAGTTTATGTTTAGTTAATGGAATGGAAAGTAAGTAAAGGAAGTTATTCGTAGTTTTATGGAAATGTTAATAATGGTGTAAAACGTTTTATAAAATCTTATTATGTTAGGAATGAACAGATATATGATGTTGATAGACTTACTTATTTATGAGTTAGTGGTTATGTAGTTGATAAATCTTAAGGCATTGGTATAGCTTTATATTTATCATATAAAGTTTATTATTGGATTGGAATATTATGTTTAAAGTTTGTACGAGCTTACTAAGCATTCATTGCTTACGTAGTTGTTTATCCCTTGCTTTACAGATTGTCAGAAGCTCGATCGGGTTGGAAGCTCGTCGGAGATCTATCACACTATTTAGCAATTATAACGGTAGATTTTGATATCTTGGTTAAGGTTATAATTAAAACAAAAGAGAATGACCGAGGTAATGAAAGAAATAATAATAAGAAAAGCTCAATAAGAAAAGCTCAAAGTATTGAAGAACATTTTTGATTACTGAAAACACTAAATTACATTAGATAAAATGACATATAAATAGCTTAACTACATGTAACGTTAAAGCTAAAAAAAAAAAAAACCTACAACTAATAGCCCACTAAAACCTCAACTAACAAAACATAATCTGATCATATCCCTATAAAATAGGAACCAACTTATTTGATAAAGAAAACAAGTAATTTAAAAAATCCAGTAAGATGCGCTAATTTTTAACACTCCCCCTTAGTGCATGCTTACGATCAAGAACTCCAAGAGCATCTCTAAATTGTTGAAACTTAGGCTTCACCAAAGCCTTAGTGAAAATATCAGCCACTTGATCATTGGTGCGAATGTTTACAAGCTCAATCTCTTCACTTAGAACCTTTCCTCGAACAAAATGATGTCGAACCTCGATGTGCTTCGTTCGAGCATGAAAAACCGGGTTCGATGCAAGCTTAATAGCACTTTCATTATCACACTTGATTTTTACAGCATAATCAACTTTGCATATGTCTCCAATCAACCTTTTCAACCAAATGCACTCTTGTGCAGCCATAGTTGCTGCCACATACTCGGCTTCGGTACTCGACAAAGCAACAACACCTTGCTTTTTGCTACACCAAGAAACCATTGCTGAACCGATACTGAAACAATATCCTGAAGTCGAGTGACAATCGTTTGTATCTCCAGCCCAATTGGCATCAGTAAATCCACTCAACACAAAGCTATCACATCTCTTGTATAGAAGACCATAACCAATAGTTCCTTTAACATAATGCAAAATCCTCTTTGCTGCATCCATATGAATAGTTGTTGGATTCTGCATAAATTGAGAAACAACACTAACAGAGTATGAAATTTCAGGCCTTGTAATGGTCAAATAGATTAAGCTTCCAACAAGTTGTCGGAACTTCCTTGCATCTTTCAACGGCCTCCCATCATCTTTCTTCAACTTCAAATTCGGCTCCATCGAAGTAGCTTTTTCTTTCGACTCCCCCATACCGAAACGCTCCAAGAGATTCCTTGCATAGCCTTTTTGAGAAACAAAGTAACCTTGATCTGATTTTTCCACTTCTAGACCAAGAAAACATCCAATCTCCCCCAAATTTTTCACCTCGAAATGAACAGACAAGTGATTCCTCAAATTACAAATTTCTGATTCATTATCTCCAGTTATTATCATATCATCAACATATAATAATACCAAGAGATGTGCACCTGATTCCAATTTTATAAATAAACTAGAATCTGATTCAGAAACTTTAAAGCCACAAAAAATGAGATATTGAGCAGCTTTTCCATACCATGCTCGTGGTGCTTGCTTAAGGCCATATAACGCTTTCTTCAAATGGCAAACACAATCGTGAAATTCCTTAGAGATAAAGCCAACAGGTTGCTCCATAAATACTTCACGATCTAAATCTCCGTAAAGAAACGCATTCTTTACATCAAGTTGCCATAGTCTCCAACCTTTAAACGCAGCAAGCGAAATAATCGATCTCACCGTCACCATCTTTGCTACTGGGCTGAACATCTCCTCGTAGTCCAATCCATAATTTTGAGAAAAACCACGAGCCACCAGACGAGTTTTAAATCTATCAATGGTACCATCCAATTTTTTCTTCACGCGAAAAACCCATTTACAAGTGATCGGCTTACAATTTTCTAGTTTAGGAACCAACTCCCACGTCTCATTTTTGTCTAAAGCTTCAATTTCTTCTTCCATGGCTGCCTCCCATTTTGAATGGCCTTTGGCTTCTTCATAGCTTATTGGTTCTTCATCAGACGCTCCAACAAAGAAACAAGAAGTGATACTGCAATGATTAAGCTGCACCTCATAATCTCTGAGATACTCAGGTTGTCTCGTTTCTCTGGTAGACCTCCTCACTCTCTGTTGCTCACCATCCTCATGTCGTTGAACATTCTGACTTGGAGTTGGTGTTGGAGATTCATTTTCCAACTCATCATCAGTGAATGGTTGTAAATTAACTCTTGGAAATAGCTCATCCAAATTTTCATCATCACCTTCAAGAACAATATTTTCTGCAGCAAATCTTTGAGTGGAGTAGAAAGATGATACTTCATCGAACACGACATCTCTCGAAGTAGTAAACTTCTTCGTATCCGGATCCATACACCTCTATCCCTTCCTGTAAGAATCAGAGCCAACAAATACACACTTATTTGCTTTCGGATCAAGTTTAGTTCTTTTCGATTTCAGAACATGTATATAACAAATAGAACCGAAGACTCGAAAATAATTCACATTTGGCTTTTCACCATATAAAATCTCAAAAGGAGATTTCTGTGTACCGGCCAAGGAGGCAGCCTATTTGTCACATGACATGCACAAAGAACAGCTTCTGCCCAAAGCTCTCGAGAAAGCTTCAGTTCTGCTGTGGAGTATCTAGACAAGTTATTTGACGACAGATGCCGTTGTCATCACAAAAATGAAAAAAATCATTGGACATGTATTCTCCGCCATTGTCACTTCGAAGACACTTAATCTTCTTTCCAAACTCTTTTTCAACAGCAGCTTTGAACTCCACAAACTTGGATAATGCTTCACTCTTCTCTTTCAAAAATTTCACCCAAGCGAACCTTGAGTAATCATCCACCAAAACCATGACATAACAGTGGCCGCTACAACTCGGTGTTCTCGTTGGTCTTGTCAAGTCCGTATGAACCAATTCGAGCAAAGAAGATCTCCGATTTGATGAGATTTTGAAAGGAAGACAATGAGATTTACCATATTGACAGCCTTGACAAATCACATCTTCACGTACACTCTTCAAGATCGGCATCCCATCTAACAACCTTTTCGAAGAAATTTGTTACAGCATTTGGTACCCCACATGACCCAATCGAGCATGCCAAATAGCGGCGTTATCGGTTTGGCTTGTTTTCTTCACATAAGCTTCACCTGCCGACATAATGAACAACGAGCCTCTCTTTTCACCAGAAAACACAACATCAGCAGAAATTTCTTTTACATTATTAAGCACCTTCACATCTTTAGGGCCAAACAAGACATATTTTCCAGAATCAGTAATTTGAGAAACTGAAACTAAATTTTTCGTCAAACCTGGAACATGATACACATCAGTCAATTTGACACTTTCGGTTCTCGTATCATCGGCAACATCGATCACCACAACGCCCTCTTTTGCTACCGGATGAGTAGAGTTATCCGCAGTCACAATAACTCGATCTCCACGGTGTTCATGCATCTCCGAGAACAAAGTATCATTTCCGGTTACATGGTGAGAACAACCAGAATCAATGATCCACTCCTCCTTCTTGTTATCAGCATAATTGACAAAAGCTTTTGATGACTTTTGTTCAATAGCTTCAACAGTAAAGCAATGCTCCCATTTGAGTCGATCATCGGTTTCTTCCGTGGATGCGACATTGGCCTTGGAAATCTTCACACGGCAATTTCTCTTGATATGTCCAGTCTTTCCCCATCTGAAGCATTTGAAAAACTTTTTGCTTTGCGAGTTGCCATCTTTTTCCGAACTAGAGTATTCATATCTGCCTTTATTTCTAAACTCATTCTTCTTGCTTGGCTTCCCTTTTGAGAAGAGAACGGCATCAGATTCGAAACTTTTCGCCATCTGCTTTGCCAAAGCCTCTTGATTAGAGAGCAAATTCTCTAACTCCTCCACCGAAGGCTGTGTCGACCACCCTTGAATAGAAGTGACAAAAGGCCCATACTCCTTCAAACCGCGGATAAGATAACGACGCAAACGAGCTTCACTAACTTTCTCATCCGTATCTATCTCTAAAATTTTAGCACAAATATTTTTAACTCATAAAAAATATGCTGAATGACATACCTCCTTGTTTTAACCCGGCCAATTCGTTCTCCAACAATTGCAACCTTGCGGTATTCTTCTTGGTAAACAACCTTTCGAGTGTTTCCCAAACTTCTTTTGGAGAGTTAACATCACGAACATGATCAATGAACTCTTTGCTAATAAAAGTCCTCAAAGCAAAGAGAGCTTTACCGCACTTAACCTTCGTGACTCGGCATTCTCGGGAATATCGAGAGAGATTGTTGCATCAGTGGTAACAACCAATCCCCACAAGTCCTGGCCTTGAAGAAATGCCTCCATACACATCCTCCAATACTTGTAGTTAGTGCCTACAAGCTTCTCCATACCAATCTGATTATTTCCTCCATTTGAAACCTCCATTGCAGCAACTAGCAAAACACCCTTTCACACAATTAACCAATGAATAACCTGGCTCTGATACCATAAAACAAAAGGGAATGACCGAGGTAATGAAAGAAATAATAACAAGAAAAGCTCAAAGTATTGAAGAACGTTTTTGATTACTGAAAACACTAAATTACATTAGATAAAATGACATATAAATAGCTTAACTACATGTAACGTTAAAGCTAAAAAAAAAAAACCTGCAACTAATAGCCCACTAAAACCTCAACTAACAAAACATAATCTGATCATATCCCTATAAAATAGGAACCAACTTATTTGATAAAAAAACAAGTAAATTAAAAAATCCAGTAAGATGCACTAATTTTTAACAATAATGGCATGTATAGGTGGATTATGTCTAATGTTTAATTGATGAGTTTGGTATATATATGTCATTTTGGTTGATAATTATAGCATAAAATGTTGCCTTGAATTTGAGGTACTTAAGGTACTATTGATATCTTGTTGGTTATGGTCAATTTGATGCACATTTAGAAATAACCAAAGTTGGTATATGTTGTATCGATTTCAATATGGCCAAGACATGGTATGTTTTGGAAAAGTCTTGAACATATGTGCATGATTGAAATATGGTATGCCTAATATGGTAAGGTTGGTATGTGTTAATTGTGTTATGTATTGGTATGGAAACAAGTCAGTTGGTAAAATGTGGTCAAATGTAGTGAGATTATTTTTTATATAACATGGAAATAATATTGAGATTAATTAGATATGTATGGTTAACGTTTGAACAAATATGCTCATGTATGTATATATATAAGTTGATGCTTGATGATTGAGGTGCCTTTTGACATATTGGTTGTATGAACATTTGGTATGGAGATTAGTCATTCTTTGTATAATTTGAGTATGTTTAAAGGCCTTGTATACATGTACAAATTTCTTGTAGGTTTATGCTTGAAAAGGTGAAAGAAATGGCTTGGAAGCGGTCATTTTCTTGTCCACACGGCCTAGCACACGGGCGTGTGACTTGGCCGTGTGACCAAGTCAGAGAGTTACACGGTCTGAGACATGGGCGTGTCTCCTGACCGTGTGAGTCACATGGCTTGACCACACGGCCGTGTGACCCTGCAGCTTTGAAATTTTTCTATGTTTTTTGAAAATTCTCTGAGTTTCCAATTTAGTCCCGACTTGTTTCTAATGCGTATTTAGGGCCTTGAGGGCTTGTATAAATGAGAATATATATGATTTTGATTAGTTTTATTATGAATATTGATATGTTATGAAACATTTGAAATTTCTATTTGTTTGATCCATAAATTTTGATAATGCTCTGTAACATTGTTTCGGCGACAAATACGGGGATATTAGAAAAGTTACGTTGTGTATAATTTGGAGACCATAACCCAAATATATATAACTTTGACACATTAGCCCTAATTTCTAATCAGTCCATCATCAATTAGAAATTAGTTACTAGAGTATCTAAACATATTCGACCCATACTTTATTTAATAATTAAAGCCCAATTAACCTTAAACAAATTAGATCAATTTTAATTTGGGCTAACATATCATGATAGTAAATAATAACATGTAATTACCTTTATTATATATGTGAAGCCCATATTTTCCAACATCCTGCACCTTGTAATAATTTATCATGGGCAGTAGCAATTTTTTTTTATTTATTTTACTTTTCTCTATACCTCTCTTTGATTTTCTTTTTTGGATTTTGTTTTTATTTTATGCTTCTTCGCAATTGATTAATTGTTTTATTGGGTTCAATTTTATAATAATTTTTTATAGACAATGTCAATTTCTCCACTCAACACGTTTGTATAAGTTTTTTTCTGTTTATGACAACTGGTATGTACTTAAAATCGTGATTGGGATTAGGGTCTATTTTGGATGTTTTGGTATAAATGGTAGGAATGTTGCGTTTTGAAAATATCAATATGTATACTTAATTGCATATTCATGATCAAAGCTAGTAAAACAAGAGTCTATATGCTCATTTAGTATACGGATGAAGCATAAGACTTAAATGAATGTAAATATGCATATGATCATATGTTTTAAGATGTTAAGAGTACTAAAGAAGGTAGTTTAGCATTTTAGTTAATACATATACAAAATATGCAATGTTGAGTTTTTGGGTCACGTAGGCCATTTGAGTATTATACTTTACAGGTTTATGATGAATGGAGTAAAATGTGAGGGAAACTGCATTCAAGGTTGCAAGACTCCTCTATCGGTGTCCCGACATCGAATTTCTGTTGTCAATAAAACTATATTTAAAACTTAATTTTAAAAAGAACCCACATTAAATATAACTAAAAAAAAAAAGTAAATATTTTGAATTCCAAAAACTATCTCAGAACTAAAAGTTTTCATACATGCTCTTGTACCTTTTCTTTATATATAATAAAAATATATTAAATTATTTCATAATAAAATTTATTACTTATTTATATAATTTATACATATAATGTGATAAATAAATTAAAAGATTGAAATTGAACCATTATATATGTACACATATACATTATCTTAATAAGTAAAAGAAAGAACTTGAGGCATATACAAAGAAGAGATATATATATATATATATATATATATATATACACCTTAAGTTTTTCTTGTTGGCTTAATTGTGTGGTGGTTGTGTTTTATTTAAAATCCTTTCAGGGTTCCGGTAGAAATAATACGTTTTAAAGAGCTTTTAATCTATTTTTACAGATTCAAATTTTAGAGTTTCATTCATATCAAATATTATTTTCTAGGTTTGTTTGTTTATTTTAAATTTAATTTCTAAAAAAAAAAAGCGTTGCCTAATTGCAATTATATATTTTATATATTTGTTTTTGATTTTTTGATTTTTAATTTTTTCAAAATTATATAGGAAGAAAAAAACTATAAAAATTAAATAATATTTATTCTTATGATAATATTATTTATCTTTATGAAAAATATTAAATTTAATTTGTTTAGTGAATTACATTAACAGGACACCTGAACAACAAACGTGACTAGTGCAACTTGAACCCAAGACACACCTAGGATGGTAAATACCATTGACTATCAGGCTATCACATGGAGTTCAATTTAAATTTAATATTAAGATCTATATCACTTATTATTGACATTTTGGTTTTTTTGTCAACTAAGTTGGTGTTATGGTGTCGCTTTAACTCGTGGCACCAATACATATACATATATGCATACATAAGATTTGATTCTTAATTATCAATTTTACATTATTATAATCAAGGGGTGAATTCAAAAACTATTTTAGGGGGGCCAAAAATGAATTATAAATTTTTGAGATGTCAAATATAAATTTTAACATGTATTGATTTATTAGTATATCATTTTCTAAAAGATTAATTTTTATTATTATCTTTTTTAGAGAACCAACGCATAATTGTCTTCATATTAGCTTGTAATTTGATAGGTTAGAATTTCTAATTTTCAATTTTAGAGAGCCAACCTCTTGATTATAATTGATTAAATTTTCTATATAATATAATGATATTTTTAGAGGAATAATCATACATGACGTAATATATAATAAAATTTAAAAAGTCATTCACATGTTAAAATTATAAAGCATATGCATAAGAATGTTTTCGTTTTTTTAATGTATATAACGATGTAGTTGACAAACTTTAATTAAAATTTTGTCCTTAAAAAACATCATTAATTTCATTATTACAAGCAATTAGGTCAATTTTCAGAACAGAAAAAAAAAAGTTTGGTCAATATTCTCAAATTATATATATATTTTTATAATATGATTAGAATTTTCTCAAATTTTGTCCTCTAAAAAGTGTTTGGTAAGTAAGCCAGGCGGATATCCTTGAAATGTTTTTATTATTATTATTTAATTTCAATAATTTTATTTGATGTTAAAGATTATTTTCTCATATTTTGTACTTTCAAGATTTTATTTGTTCAGAAGTGGAAAAGTTGAGGGATAAAGAAAAAGTAAAAAGAAAATAAAGGAAAGAAAAGTGAGAGATAATCATTTTCAACCCTAATGCATAATGATTAATCTTTTTAATTTTGAATAATGAGAAGAGAGGAAATGAAAGAGATTTGTGTATGTTAGTTCAAAATTATGTATTTTGATCAGATCCTAATGTTGTAGGGATTGTTGTTAATAGAATGACAGAGCTGCGACTAATTGATCAAATCCTAAAACGCTAGTGGAGTGTGCGAATTCAACATATTCCTAGAGACCACAACAAAGTTGCTGACTACATGGCTAAACTAGCTGATCATAACCTTAATAGTTTATAGAGATTTGAAGAACCCTCAAACTCAGCTCTGGCGCTGCTATATGGAGACTTGGATGCATTATCCCTTTCTGCTACTTAGGAATTTCTCTGAATTGTAATCGCCATTAGTTGGCTGTTGTTTTTATCGAAAAAAATTATGCAATTTTCAAACTTTTTTTTTTCAACTCTACTAAACAATAGATAGAAAATTACTTTTTCTTTCCATTTTTCTATGTCTCCTACTAAGCACACTAATGGAAAAAAGTTTATATTTTCCATCTTTTCAATTTTCTTTCCACCCTACCAAACAAAGTTGAAATAAAATTGAAAGGGTAGAAAGCTAGAAGGATAAAAACCAAAATTTTTCTTTCGATAAGTGTGTTTGGTAGGAAAAAAGAAAAAAATATTTTTTTTTCATTCATTAATTGGCAGAGTTGAAAAATGAAATGAAAGAAAATAAAACATTTAAAAATACATAATTTGAACTAGCATACATTTCTTTCTCATTTCTCTCCTCTCATCATTTCAATTTAGAATGATTGTCTTTTATCTATTAATATGAAAGATGATCATCTTTTTTATTTTCTTTCTTCACACTTTTCTTCCATATATATATATTTTTGGTAATACACAAAGTTAAATCCTAAATGATATTAAGAAAAAAAGAACAAACATAACTGCAAAATGGGTTTATGGGTTCTAGGTAAGGGCCTCGGCTTTCGACTTCTTCAACCTCCTCAAAATTTCTTTATTCGAAAAGGTTAAGGGTGGGTTTGGATGCGCGATTGGGTGCGGTGCGTTTAGTTTACTTTTTGTTTCACGCTACAGTATCTAATCTCACCGCCACCGCTGTTTTTACACTAACCGCAAATAAACACACCGCCCATCCAAACTCACCCTAAATCTTATAAACAAAAGTTTATGTGTATTTAATCTCTTTATTATAAATTCGATTTTTTTTCTAAAAAACGTATATTATGTTTAGTTTTAAGATTATTTTGTTAAATAATTTACGTGACTTATTTTTTAAAAAGTATAAGATGACGTGGTATATACAAATTGACATTTTTGTATTATTAGATAATATATTTACATTAAAGAAGACAAAAAAAATATAATATTTGTCAAATAGTAAAAACATTAATATATATATATATATATATATATATATATATATATATCATATTATTAGGGGTGAAGTCAGAAAATTTTTTTAGGGGGTCGAAATTAAATTGTATATTTTTACGATAGTAAAAATATAATTTTACCATTTTAATATCTATATATTTATAAATTTTAAAGGATTAAAACAAATTTTTATTTTTTTAGGGGCCAAAGTATAATTTTACTTTTATTAATTTAAATTTTCATAAATTTTAAAGAGACCTAAATGAAAATTTTTTCATTTTAGGGGGTTGAGCCCTGCCAACCCCTGACTACGCCCTTGCATATTACATCATCATAGGCTTAAAATATTAAGTGACAAAATTTTTAAAAAGAAAAGTTAACCTTGAATAAAAAATATAATATAGTTTATTTTGACGTTCTTTAATATAAAATAAAATTTAACTTCATAAATACTTATGTGTAAAACGAATAAGTTTTCTTTTTATAAATAAAAATATACTCCTAAAAATTAGAAGTGAGCAGAAACAGTGAAATCTTCCTGTAGAGACTTATTAGCATCTTTTTCGAGCAATCGTATAACATAAATTGATGGTTATTTGAAGAAAACTAATTGATTTAAACTCCCTAATCCCGCCTTTGACAAACAATCAACTACCTTGTATGATATTTGTCGTAATACTTTTACATTTCAATTAAATTATTCTCAAAATTATTTATTAAAACACTCTTCACAAAATCTTTCTTTTTAGCTCTTGAACTCACTTAAGTCTAATGCCTTACAAATTTAAAGGAAATGGAAATAAGAAACAATGAAAAATTTAGAAGAAATAGAAATATGAAAGATTATTTTCAAAATAGAAAATGGAAATATGTTTAATATATATTTTCTTATAATATAAATATGATAAATAAATAATTATTATATTTTTATGAACTTAATGAGGTTTTAGTTTTTTTTTAAGAAAATACTATTATTAATAAAAATCATGAAATGATAAATATATTATTACAAACTAATGCACAAATGTCAATAATCTCAAAAAAGATAAAGACAAAATGACAGTAATTACAACACTGTAAGAATTTTAGAAACAAACTAGAGATGCAGCAATTTGATCAAACCGCTGAAATTTGCATAATAATCCCGCCATAATCAAATCAATCTGACGATGAACACCGATCAACCAAGAAACAACTACCAAAAGCCTTAAGAGACTCACAGCATCTATGATACACAAAAAGGCCAAGTCTCAAATTGTCTATCCTCCTCCTCGTCACCTTAGATTTATCACCATTATTATATACTATCATCATAAGGACATTTAAGAACGGTTCCTAATAGATCTAGCGATACTCTTATATTAGAAAATATCATATATATATATCATAACATTACTAAAAACTAAAAACTAAAACTAAAACTAAAATCGCATCTGTTGTTGTAAAAAAAAAACAGGATGATTAAAACCAAAATCACAAAAAAAGAAAATTGGATAAAATAAAATCACGAAATTGCGCACAAAACTAAAATAATATCAAGGTCAATATCTTTAAAAACTAATTAAAAAAAAAATTTACATAGACTTTTATCAACTAAATTTAAAATTTAAAATCACTTGTTACAAATTTTTTAAAAGTATTTTTAAGGAAAACAACAAAATTTTTTTTTTTAATTTTCATATATTTTAATTTTTATTTTCAACTAAACATATTTTGTTTAGTATTTGAAAATAACATCTATTTTTGTAAACCATGCACACCTTAATTTCTTTCTATTAAATGCATAATAGAGTTAAAAATGTGAAGAGAGAAAATGATTTTTTTTCTTTTAAGAAAAACCCACACTTGCATCTTTCATATTTTCTCTCTTTTGATTTTAAATTAGAATGATTTGTTTTTAGAGTAAATTACAAGAATAGTCATTCAATTATGTATTTGATTTTATTTTGGTCAGTTAATTTTTTTTAAATTTTATCACTTAACTTTTTTAAATTAAATATTTTAATCATGTTCTCGTCTAACTTAATAACGGAAATCTAACATGAGCCTTTTTTTATTGGTCAAATAATAAATTTAGCCCTCCAATGTTTATACATTTTATCAATTTGATCCCACATGTAAAAAATTCAACAAATTCAACTTCAATATTTATAAAATTTATCATTTTTGTTCTAATTTAAAAAAAATTAAAACTATTACGATTGTATGACTGCTTTTGAGGAGGAAAAATCTGACCGATTGATTTGGTAAGAAATATTTTACTACAGTTATGATTGTTTCATATATTAATCGTATTATTGCATTATGGAATTGCTAGTTCTTAAACTACTCTTGATTGTTCTAGTTTCTATTTATTCAAAACATAACAAAATTTGATGGCAAGGGCCGTTATGTGATTAAGTGTATATGTAAGGACTTAAATGCATCTACTTTTATCATAATAGAATTGTGATTTATGTTCACAAAGACTGACATAAGGAGGCAAGACACAAGAAAATGCAACAAATATGGTGGTGTAATCGACCATTATCAACTAGGAACATCAACGTTAATATCCATTATTTCTAAAAAAATTATAAATAAAAAACATATACTAGAAATGACAAAACTTATAAACATTTAGGGCTAAATTTATTTTTTTAGGATCAAATTGATACAATATGTAAAGACTTAAGGCTAAATTCATTATTAGCCTGATAAAAAAGTCCACGGTAGACTTTTGTTTCTGAGTTAACGACAATTAATAGGAGAGTGATTAAGATATTTATTTTGAAAAATTTAGTGACTAAATTGAAAATTTTAAAAGTTGAGTGACCAAAATAAAAAGAAGTGAATAGTTGGGTGATTATTCTTGTAATTTACCCTTCGTTTTATTTGTAATAGGCCAATTTTGGCCTGGTTAAAAAATCATTTATGCAGCCCAAATAATTCGGCCCAATAAGGCCCAAATTGCTAACCCTAATCTGCTAGCCCAAAATACAAAACAGAGGCAGAGAGACACCCTAGCAGCTAGCAGCAAAATCAGCAGGCGCACTCCACGCACGTCGCAATAACCGTCGCACGTTCTCCTTCCACGCCGCGCACAATGCCCGTACCTGCAACAAAAAGAACCACGAGTAGCAAAAAAAAAAAATATAGCAATTTGTAAAGAGATTTGGGCGAAAAAAGACCAATTGATTTATGTAATAGGGGTTGGCAAAATATGGTATGGAAAGATTAAAGAAATACGAGTAAAGAATCAGAGGAGAAAATTTTTGGAAAGGTGATCGGTTTTGTTCTTTCTTTCCTGTTCTTTTTACTGTTTTTTTTTAATTTTATTTTGGGGTTTTTCCTTTGATTTTTAAAGCAAAAATAAAAACGAAAGGGAAGGAAAAAGAGAGCTTACCGTCGAGGCGCCGTCGTCGTCGTTGTGGCCGGTCGGAAATGGGTCTAAAACGGTGGAAGGGAGATGGCAACGGTGTGATTTAAAAATGGCAGAGGAGTATTTTTTTTTTAGGGTTTGAAATAGGTTTTATTGGCAGCAAATGAAATGGGGTTTTATTTATGGGTTATTTATGTTTTTAATCCTTTTTATTTTTCCATCATTTCAATATCAGAGTCTTTATTTTTAAATTTTTCCATGAAAATTTTAAATTGTTTTATTTTAATCCCCTTTAAATGCAATGTTTAGGAGGTTTAGGAGAATTTTCCCTTCCGGTCCTCCTCCTGTTGTGTGCTTTTTAATTCAGTCCCTTTTTGTGTTTTCAATTTTTAAATTTGGCTTTAAACCTTCGTTTGTTTTCAATTTAATCATTAATCTGTTGTTTTAGTTTTTTTAGTTTTTTTATATATTATTAATTTCATTATATTAATTATTATTATATTGTATATTACTATTTTTAAACCTATATATATACACCCGCACGTATGTTAATATATATATGTATATTCTAAATGTTTTAAATACCTATATGTAGTACGTATATATTTTATTATCATATCATTTTATTTTTATAGTTTATATATTTTTTTACATACATTCATACTTTTTATGATATTTATATTTTCATGTTTTATAATTCATATGTTTATACATTTTTATAACGTGTACATATATTTTTGCATTCTTTTCAAGGCTATTATAAATATTTTCCATGTTTTTTATATTTACTAATATATTATAGTTATACATTTTTTTTAAAATGTAGTAATATATTTTATATGTATTTTATCATTGTTTTATTTTTATGACTTACGTTTTTTTCTCTCATATCCATATACATATTTGCTAAAATTGTTTATATATCATGCTTATGAATACATATAATTTAAATTAAAATATTTGTTTCATATTGCATTAACATTTTTTAACATATTTTTAAAATACATTTTGATTTTGTCAAAACATCAAAATCATTTTTTTTAAAGATTCTCAAAATACAAAACGATATTCAAAGTTAGGGATTTTCGAGGAAAATTGAGCCCTAATGTATTGGGTTCCGATTTTCTTTGTTAATTCTAAATAACCGAGAATATTCGTTATTTAAAATTTATAAGTAAAAATCATTTTTGGGAACTTAATTTGCTATGTCCTAACGTATTGGGCATGACATAATTGCTTTCTCGAAATGAAGATTTTCTTTAAAAGTTAAAGAGCGATATTCAAAGTTCGGGGGTTTTGAGAAATTGTGCCCTAACGTATTGGGTCTCGATTTCTTTATCTAACTTGAACAATTGATTATCCTTTTTAGATTTCATCATTTGAGTTTTTCTTTTTTTTTTTTTTAAAAAAAAATCTTTTTAACCTTCGACACTAAGACATTAAATAATCAATTTGGTACCGATTTTTGGGCGTTACGAGGGTGCTAACCCTTCCTCGTGTGTAACTGACTCCCGAACCCGTTTTCTCAAATTTCGTAGACCAGAATCATTTTTAAGGTGAGCCGATCACACCTCACTAAAGGATCGGTGGCGACTCCAGTTTTTATTTTTTAAAGTCGACAACTTATTTTTGTTTTCAAAAAAATGGTTTCGACAGCTTGGCGACTCCACTGGGGACTGGTTAGAGAGTCGAGCCGTAAATTGATTAATTTTTGTCTTTTGGTTGAAAAGTCAAATTTTGTTTTAAAATTCATGATTTCCCCTTTGCATTCATTGGTTTTTATCATCATATGTTTGCTTAATTGATCTAAGTCTTTTAGTTTATTTGCATTTTGCATTTCATGGTCAATTTTATCCCTTTAAGTGGGAGTGAGAAACTAGTCCTTCGTGAGGTTTTCACCTCCGTGCAGGATAGTGGATCGCTTTCGGAATACATCTGTACCTATGTCTTCGTGAGATTTTCATCTCCGTGCAGCCATAGGGAAATGTATTCCCCTGAACCGAACTTGGTCCATATGAGCCTATAATGGGTGAGGATCGAGGAATCTGCTGGTTAGGGTACCCTTGCTCTAGAAGCCAAACCTCATATAGTGAACCTTAGGAACTCACCTTAGGTAGAACTACTCTGAACCTTAGTAGATACCTGACTAGAAGTTATTATTATTATTATTATTTTTTATTGTATTGGATTTAATGTTTATACCTGATACTAACTTGTTGTGTTTTTCTTTGATTGCATGACATTATGACTGCATAGCATTTCATCCTAAAAGGCGTTGAATCACGTTCAGTTGCTAAATAGAGAGCTTGTCATAAGAAAATGGGTTTCATGATAAAGTGGAAAATAATACGGCTGCCTGAATATATTCCGAGAAACACAAGAAGGGCGATGAAAGAGTTTGTAACTTTACTTGGTGGCCCGAGGATTCAAGATGTTTGTCTAAGAGCTTTCAATATTCCAACTTCCTTAAAAAAGCCAATGAGCATTGCGAGGATAGGTAGACAGTGGATTGTGACCGGGATCAAGCAAAAGGAGACATAGGAGACACCATTTTGAAGAATTAGCAAGGTTTATCTTAGCATTCGGATGAAGAAAGAGAAGATGTCCTCGCTTGGAGTATGAGGGCAAAGCCGTATATATACCACTTTATGTAAAGAAATTTGTCTTTTAGTAAAGTTTTCTAAATGTAATTGAATCAGAATCAACGTCTCTTTATGCATTCATTTCATGCATTTGCATTACATTGCATCATATGTATTAAAATCCATTAAAAAGGGCCTAATTGAGTAAAATTATTTCAGTTAATTTGGAAAACCGACACCCTTACGGCACCCAAGCAAAGACTAGAGAAATGGACCAAAGGTTGGAGAAATTAGAGCGAATGCAAATACAGATGCAAGAGCAACTGACCGAATTTCAACAGGAAATGAGAGATATGATAATAGAATTACAGAGAGCTATGACAAATCAGTTAACCCGGTTGCTAGCTGGAGAGTTAGAAAAAGGGAAAGACTCGGTGGTTCATTATGTGGTTGATAATGAGGATCTCGCCTATTCCCTAGGTTGTACTCCAATAAATGTCCAGGTCCAGCCAGATGGGCGTCCACAAGAGGCACTCTTTACTATTAGATCCCAACAATATCAAACTAGCACATCGACACCAGTGAGTTGCTTGACAGGCTTAGGATCCAATCTGAGGAACAATTTAGGTAATCCTATTGCTATTGATAGCCCAGCAGAAGTAAAACAGGCGAGGGAAGGGTACCCAAATACTACAAAGGCCCTAAAGAAGAAGGGGAATAAGAGGGATAATGCAGATAGATATAACAAGGGTCACTCAAAACTAATCACTGTGGGCCGGCCAAGGATAGAAACTACTAGCCATTCGAGCCCTTTAAAGCGTGAATTTTGCACGAAGACAAATACAGAAAGGCCTCAGTTCACGCCTATACCGATGTCATATAGCGAGCTATATGATAGCCTATTTAATGCACACATCGTTGCCCCTTTCTACTCAAAGCCTTTGCAACCTCCGTATCCTAAATGGTATGATGTAAATGCTCAGTGTAAATACCATGCGGGAATTACGGGGCATTTGATAGAAAACTGCACTACTTTCAAGAAGCTAGTTGAGAGGTTCATCAATAGGGATATTGTCCAGTTTGATGACTCATCTAATCTGTTACCCAATCATGTTGATAATGGAGTAGGAGTGAGAGCAAGAAGGGGATTAGTTATTTCTGATTCAAGAGGTAACCATGGAAAGATAATGAACCATCGTGAATTCCATCACGAGAAGGGATACGAGACCCAAGAGAGTATGGAACTCAAAATCTTGGTTCCGGGCATGATAGATGATAAAGAGATGGAGTTTTGTGAGGAAATTAAAGAAGAGAGAAATATGCACACAATGTTGGAAAGTGTTCACATCAATGCCATATATGAAGAGACACTTGAAAAGGGACCTTGTTAGATATCCACTCTTATAAACTTGGGAGTGTTCTAAAATAATCAGATTGTAGAAGAAATTTCTGTAGCATTTAGAGTTTATTTAGAGCAATGTTCAAAACACACTTGTTGCTTTTAGCCTAGAGGCAATAAGAATTCCTTTGTGAAATAGGCTCATGTCTGAATGTTGTTATTCTAATGAAATGTGTCATTGCGATCATTTTTTTTTGAGCCAATATTCTTTCATTCTTTTCGAATAATTTTAGATTCTTTCATTCTTTTAGATTTTTCTTCCAAATCATTCATTCAGTCATAATCATATTGTACAAATAGTTATTCATAAATTTATACATTCTTTTATATATTCTTTGGTATTTATTATGGGCCCCCAGATATCAATGACATGAATGACACTGTTACAGATTTAGAATCTCCTTTTGAGTAAGACATGTGTTTAGAGGGATCTCATGATTTTGAAGATGACATAGATTGTAGCTTATCTCCAGACTTGTTGAGAATGGTAGAATAGGAAGAGAAAAAAATTTACCTCATGAGGAGACAATGGAGATTGTAACCCTGAGGGAACATACATAACCGGAGAAACAAAGCAAGACCTTGGTGAGTTACCTTAAGGGTTCAAAGATGTCATCGCATGGTCATACCAGGACATGTCCGGGTTAAGTACTGATATTGTAATCTGAGCAACAGCACGACGTCAAAAATTTGTAGTATGCTTAAGATTAACATCATGAATGATGCGGTTAGAATTCTTTGCCGGGGCAAAACCTTATTCTCTGGTTTATCATAATGTTGCCCGTTGAAGTCAAGTTGTCGTTTCTCCGTATTTTTGTTGGATTTCATCCTAATTGAAGAGGAAGATCCAAAGTTTTCTCGTTATAGTTAAATTTCGCCCCAAAAGAAGCCTGATACCAAAGAAGATCTTTCGCATACAAAATGAAAGTGGAAGATTTTATATGGAAGACCTTATTTGGAATAACATTGATTCTGATCGAAAGGGATAACCAGGACTTGCCTAATCCTATGAGTGCAGATTCAATCCAAAAAAAAAAAAAAAAAAAAAAACGACAAAAAGGAAAAAGAAAAGAAAAGGAAGAGAAAAAGAAAAATAGGAATAAAAAACAAAAAAAAACAAAAAAAGAAGAAAAGAAAGAGAAAAAGAAAAATAGGAACAGAAAACCAAAAACAAAAAGAAACAAAAACCTCTACCAGAGTAATGCCTTTCTCTTTAGCTTATCAAGGTTTTTCATTGAAGTTGAAATTCTTTCTCTCCGGGTATAGGCTGAGCTGAAGTAGAATGAAGATCCAATCTCGATGATCAGTTGAACCTAATTGAAGGAAAAAGGCTAAAAGCTATTCGTCACGATCAGATGTACCAAAAACGAATGATGCGAGCTTACAACAAAAAGGTTCGTCCTAAAGAATTCCACGAGGGAGACCTAGTATTGAAAATATCCTTCCTCTACAAAAGGATTTTAGAGAAAAATGAGTACCAAAGTGAGAAGGTCCTTATGTTGTAAAGAAGACCTTTTCTGGAGGAGCACTGATTTTGAGTGAGATGGATAGTAAAAGCTTGTCTAATCCTGTAAACTAAGAATCAGTCAAGAAATGCTTCGCTTAAAGAAGGAGAGGGCTAAGGTAAAAACCCGCAAAGGGCACTTTGAGTCGCAAAAAAAAAAAAAAAGAAAGAAAAGAGAAGAAAAAAGATGTGAAAAAATAAAAATGGAAAAATGAAAAATGGAAAAAGTAAAAATGGAGAGGCTAAGGTGAAAACTCGCAAAGGGCGCCTTAGACCAAAGGGGATTTGAGTTGAAAACCCGAAAAGGGCAGCTCAAATTTTGATCAGAATAGGGCTGAAAGTGATCAGAGTGACTCAAATTTTGATTGGAATGGGGCATGTGGTGGTCTTGATATACCTGAATCAGCAGGAAAGGGTATGCGACATCTTAGGGCATCGACAGAGTATTGTAGATATCCTAAACACATGTCAAACTCAGAATGGTCTTCAGGAGGTTTGTATAGAGAAGTTCAAGCTGCGATATCTAGGGCACCTAGTCTTTATACCATTTATATTGAATTGCTTATTCTTGGAATACTTCATTCTTTTTCAAGATATGAGTCAATTCCTCTTTTATTTTCAATATTCTTGATAAATTCATTTTAAGCTATGCTTTCAAATCAATTCTATTTTACCCATTGTTTTGTTCTTTTGGCAAGCGTGTTGCATTAGAATAATGATTAATGGACTAATAAACTTTCACAAGGGAAGTTTTACATATTACTCTAGAAGTTTCTAAATAATACAGGAACCTGAAACAGGTCTATTGTTTAGAATACACCTGGTTTAAAGGTGGGAAATCTAAGAAGAAAGAGTCTAAATTAAGACTATCTCTTTGGATTTTGTTGTCAAAGGCATTAATTGAACAAAATGACAAGATGTCGTGTTGGTGATAAGGCTTCATTGAGCAAATAAGCAATGATCATCAGGCAATAGAAAGAGGTTACCTCGGAGAAGAGAGCCTTCATTTTTGCATGAGTCTTTGGTACGACACCTTGGGAATGGTGTAAGGAACTAGAACGATTTAGGTCCTGTATCCTTGAATTGTGATAAGGAAGGATTGAGGAAAAGCCACATATTTTTACCATTGGGTTACGGTGGAAAAACGATGGTACAATTTTTGCATCCCAGTGGATTAAACTTTGAGGTTTGCAGTGGGGGCAACCTGATTAAATGTTTCTTCTGAAAAGCCAGCTAAGCAAGAAGGCGTTGTAGCACATCAGAGATAAACCCTTAATAAACTTTGAGCAATGATAACCTAAAAAGGATCATTCTTAAAAAATATAGAATAAAATTCTGCATTCATGCAAATACTATTCACACCTGTCTAGTTAGGAGCATTGGATTCATTTTGATCATGCCATTAGGCATAATTAGGTTCATTATACAGGTCATGTTTTACAGAGAACAGATCAGTGAAAATGACAGATCTTGCCTTCCTGCATAGACAGCGAAGCAGATCAAAGATGGCAGATTTTACCTCCCTGTGGTTACAGTGGAGTACATTGAAGCTAGTAATTCTACTTCCCTGGGCAGCAGTGGAATAGATCAAAGATTTTAGATCTGGTCTCCCTAAGCAGTAGTGGAGCAGATCGCAACCAGCCTTGTCTCCCTCGGTGGCAACGGCGCAGGTTAAAGATAGCAGATCTTGCCTTCCTGTACTGACAGTGAAGCAGATCGAAGACACTAACCTTGCCTCCCTCGGTGGCAGCGGAGCAGGTTAAAAAATTACAGATCTTATCTCCCTAAGCAGTAGTGGAGCAGATCGCAACCAGCCTTGTCTCCCTCGGTGGCAGTGGAGCAGGTTAAAGATAACAGATCTTGCCTTCCTGTACTGACAGTGAAGCAGATCGAAGACACTAACCTTGCCTCCCTTGGTGGCAGTGGAGCAGGTTAAAAAATTACAGATCTTATCTCCCTAAGCAGTAGTGGAGCAGATCGCAACCAGCCTTGTCTCCCTGGCAATGGTGGAGTAGGTTGAAAATAGCAGATCTTGCCTTCCTGTACTGGCAGAAAAGCAGATCAAAGATACCAGCCTTGTCTCCCTGGGCAGTAGTGGAGTAGGTTGAAAATAGCAGATCTTGCCTTTCTGTACTGACAGAGAAGCAGATCGAAGATACCAGCCTTGTCTCCCTGGCAATAGTGGAGTAGGTTGAAAATAGCAGATCTTATCTTCCTGTGTTGGCATCGAAGTAGATCGAAGACCTCAGCCTTGTCTCCCTAGGCAGTAGTGGAGTAGGTTGAAAATAGCAGATCTTATCTTCCTGTGTTGGCAGCGAAGTAGATCGAAGACCTCAACCTTGTCTCCCTGGGCAGTAGTAGAGTAGGTTGAAAATTACAGATCTTATCTCCCTAGGTAGTAGCGGAGTAGATCGAAGACACTAACCTTGCCTCCCTCGGTGGCAGCGGAGTAGGTTAAAGATAGCAGATCTTACCTTCCTATACTGACAGTGAAGCAGATCGAAGACACTAACCTTGCCTCTCTCGGTGGCAGCGGAGCAGGTTAAAAAAATTACAAATCTTATCTCCCTAAGCAGTAGTGGAGCAGATCGCAACCAGCCTTGTCTCCCTGGGCAGTAGTGGAGTAGGTTGAAAATAGCAGATCTTGCCTTCCTGTACTGACAGAGAAGCAGATCGAAGATACCAGCCTTGTCTCCCTGGGCAGTAGTGGAGTAGGTTGAAAATAGCAGATCTTGCCTTCCTGTACTGACGGAGAAGCAGATCGAAGATACCAACCTTGTCTCCCTGGGCAGTAGTGGAGTAGGTTGAAAATAGCAGATTTTACCTTCCTGTACTGGCAGCGAAGCAAATCGAAGACATCAGTCTTATCGCCATGACGTTGCAATTAAAAAGATTGAAGCCACAATGGCAGATTTTATTTTCTTGGCGTCGCAGCGTAGCAGATTGAAGCCACAAGGGCGAATCTTATCTCCCTGGTGTTAAGGCTTGGATTAGCTGAAGTGGAGTGGATTGAAGCTGTGGGCGGCGAATCCTATCTCTTTGGCATTGCAATTTAAAAGATTGAAGCCACAACGGCGAATCTTACTTCATTGGAGGTGCAGTGGAGCAGATTGAAGTCACGACGGCGGATCTAGTTTCCCCGACATTGCAATTTAAAAGATTGAAGCCATAATGGCGAATCTTACTTCTTTGGTGGTGTAGTGGAACAGATTGAAGTCACGACTGCAGATCTGGTTTCCTCGACATTGTAGTTAAAAAGATTGAAGCCACAACGGCTAAAGATGGATCTTATCTCTTTGAAGTTGCAGAGAGCAAATTGCAAATGAGTTTTATCCCCCTGAAGTCGCAGTGGGGCAGATTGAGGACGAAGAGCAGGTCGCGTCAACTTTCAGTGGAACAAATTGAAGCTACAAATCTTACCTCCTTGAAGTTGCAGTGGAGTTGATTGAAGATAGCAAGTATTTCTTCGAAGATTTTTAAATCCTATATCTCCCTGATGTTGCAATGGAGTGGATTGAAGCACCAGTTCCTGTACTTCTGAGAATGCTATAGGATGGAATGAGGCTACTTGAAGAAAATAGTCCCGAAGTCCAATACAACCAGGCAAAATTGGCCATTGCTAAAGTCTTTGCTCCGTTCTCGTTACACAATAACAAGCAAAGAGGGGCAGCTGTAATAGGCCAATTTTGGCCTGGTTAAAAAATCATTTATGCAGCCCAAATAATTCGGCCCAATAAGGCCCAAATTGCTAACCCTAATTTGCTAGCCCAAAATACAAAACAGAGGCAGAGAGACACCCTAGCAGCTAGCAGCAAAATCAGCAGGCGCACTCCACGCACGTCGCAATAACCGTCGCACGTTCTCCTTCCACGCCGCGCACAATGCCCGTACCTGCAACAAAAAGAACCACGAGTAGCAAAAAAAAAATATATAGCAATTTGTAAAGAGATTTGGGCGAAAAAAGACCAATTGATTTATGTAATAGGGGTTGGCAAAATATGGTATGGAAAGATTAAAGAAATACGAGTAAAGAATCAGAGGAGAAAATTTTTGGAAAGGTGATCGGTTTTGTTCTTTCTTTCCTGTTCTTTTTACTGTTTTTTTAATTTTATTTTGGGGTTTTTCCTTTGATTTTTAAAGCAAAAATAAAAACGAAAGGGAAGGAAAAAGAGAGCTTACCGTCGAGGCGCCGTCGTCGTCGTTGTGGCCGGTCGGAAATGGGTCTAAAACGGTGGAAGGGAAATGGCAACGGTGTGATTTAAAAATGGCAGAGGAGTATTTTTTTTTTAGGGTTTGAAATGGGTTTTATTGGCAGCAAATGAAATGGGGTTTTATTTATGGGTTATTTATGTTTTTAATCCTTTTTATTTTTCCATCATTTCAATATCAGAGTCTTTATTTTTAAATTTTTCCATGAAAATTTTAAATTGTTTTATTTTAATCCCTTTAAATGCAATGTTTAGGAGGTTTAGGAGAATTTTCCCTTCCGGTCCTCCTCCTGTTGTGTGCTTTTTAATTCAGTCCCTTTTTGTGTTTTCAATTTTTAAATTTGGCTTTAAACCTTCGTTTGTTTTCAATTTAATCATTAATCTGTTGTTTTAGTTTTTTAGTTTTTTTATATATTATTAATTTCATTATATTAATTATTATTATATTGTATATTACTATTTTTAAACCTATATATATACACCCGCACGTATGTTAATATATATATGTATATTCTAAATGTTTTAAATACCTATATGTAGTACGTATATATTTTATTATCATATCATTTTATTTTTATAGTTTATATATTTTTTTACATACATTCATACTTTTTATGATGTTTATATTTTCATGTTTTATAATTCATATGTTTATACATTTTTATAACGTGTACATATATTTTTGCATTCTTTTCAAGGCTATTATAAATATTTTCCATGTTTTTTATATTTACTAATATATTATAGTTATACATTTTTTTTAAAATGTAGTAATATATTTTATATGTATTTTATCATTGTTTTATTTTTATGACTTACGTTTTTTTCTCTCATATCCATATACATATTTGCTAAAATTGTTTATATATCATGCTTATGAATACATATAATTTAAATTAAAATATTTGTTTCATATTGCATTAACATTTTTTAACATATTTTTAAAATACATTTTGATTTTGTCAAAACATCAAAATCATTTTTTTTAAAGATTCTCAAAATACAAAACGATATTCAAAGTTAGGGATTTTCGAGGAAAATTGAGCCCTAACGTATTGGGTTCCGATTTTCTTTGTTAATTCTAAATAACCGAGAATATTCGTTATTTAAAATTTATAAGTAAAAATCATTTTTGGGAACTTAATTTGCTATGTCCTAACGTATTGGGCATGACATAATTGCTTTCTCGAAATGAAGATTTTCTTTAAAAGTTAAAGAGCGATATTCAAAGTTCGGGGGTTTTGAGAAATTGTGCCCTAACGTATTGGGTCTCGATTTCTTTATCTAACTTGAACAATTGATTATCCTTTTTAGATTTCATCATTTGAGTTTTTCTTTTTTTTTTTAAAAAAAAATCTTTTTAACCTTCGACACTAAGACATTAAATAATCAATTTGGTACCGATTTTTGGGCGTTACGAGGGTGCTAACCCTTCCTCGTGCGTAACTGACTCCCGAACCCGTTTTCTCAAATTTCGTAGACTAGAATCATTTTTAAGGTGAGCCGATCACACCTCACTAAAGGATCGGTGGCGACTCCAGTTTTTATTTTTTAAAGTCGACAACTTATTTTTGTTTTCAAAAAAATGGTTTCGACATTATTTATGTGATGAAAAATGATCTTCTTTCATAGTTTTGCTTTCCATACTTTTCTTGCTACCAAGCATATTCAAAATTGATTTTTTTCTCTCTCTCTTTCTTTGTTTTTTTTTTTTTGAACTCTAAAACTAAAAGAGGGCGATGTTACATTGGGTTCCTCCAAGCTCTTTGCTTTTAACAATTATTTTACTCGAAAATATTATATATATACATATATATATATATATATATATATATATATATAAAAGAAAATAAAGATCTTCTTTAAGCTAAAAATTATAATTTCGTGTTTTAGTTAACCAACTATTCCAACATAAAACTATTGATTTTGTCCCATGGTTATCTATATCTATTATATATATAAGTACGACTTTGGAAAAAACTTTTGAACTGATCAATATACCCTTTATTGTTGATTATATTATTAAACTAATATTAGAAAAATACCAAAAGTTAATATAATTAAGGCAGTTTTTGAGTGATGCCAAGGACCATTGCCCACTGGTGTCAAGCACTATCTATTCAGAAACTTACCATGTTTAAGTTAATAAATTTTGGCAACAAAAATCCTTTGGCTTTGATTCTAGTTGTTACTTTGGACGACAACTAGCCCATCTTGGATATCCAAACTATACATATCAACATATATTGGAGATTAGTTTGGATTTGAATCAAGACAATCTATTTCCCAAATTTGGTGGAATGAACCGAATCAGGCAAAGCTTGAAAGTATATCGTGGAGTTTTAGGATTTATCTTGAGCTAATTGAAGATATTCTTTATGCTTATTATCTTGTTGGTTTTATGAGGAGATTGATCGTGATTGATCTAATATGTTAGCAAATCTCAATTCCTTATAAATTGAGGAGACTTGTATAGGTATTGTACTAAGCTGAGAGCACTTATTCTTGTTCATTGAGAAACGTTTTAAGTGAGTACGTTAAGTGTAAAATCAAGTGTGTTACTTGATTATTGTCCTAAGTTTTTAAGGGAACTTAGAGGAGTGTTGTCTAGATCTTAGGTACAAAAATGAGGAGTATAATCTAATGAGTGTTAAAGGTTGTAACCAGTTGTTATACAAGTTGCTAAGATAGTGGAGTATCTCTTTGAGTAAGGCCTTGCAAACGTAGGGAAATCAAAATGCATAAACATTTTATGTGTTCTTTGTTTTTCTACCTTGTTCATGCTCAGTGCTTGAAGTAGTTGGCATTAGTTTATAGCACTTCTTCTGGCACTACTCGAATTTGTTTGCAAGTATCGATTTATAATTTCCAATTGGTATCAAAGTCTGCCACTTAGCAAATCTAGTGGATTTCTTGGTATTGGTATTTTCTTGCAATGGAGGGTGCATCGGTGTCTTGCTCCCTATGCTCGATGGTGCAAACAATGCCTATTGAAAGGCCAAAATAACTGCTTTTATCAAAGCTACAAATGAAAGAGCTTGGAGATCTGTTCTTACTAGTTGGGAACACCCTTATATTGAAGACTCTGGTGTGAAGACTCCAAAATCAGAAGTTACATGGACTATAGAGGAGGAAAGGCTTGCCAATGCCAATTTTAAGGGGCTCAAGGCAATCTTTTGTGGAGTAGATAGTCAAGAGTTCAAACACATCTCAAAATACACTATTGCAAATAAGTTAGAGATGTCCTTCAAATTGCTTATAAAGGTACAAATACTATGAAACAATTAAAGTGGCAAACACTCACCACAAAATTTGAAATTCTAAGAATGAAGGAAAATGAAACAATTGGAGAGTTTTATACCAAACTCCGCGACTTATCCAATCAAGATTTTGTCCGTGGAAATGAGTATTCGAATTGGAAGCTGGTCAGGAAGGTTCTTTAATCGCTGCTTAAAAGATTCAACATCAAAGTTACAGCCATTAAGGAAGCTAAAGGCATTGGTACTATGTGTATTAATAAATTGATTGGATCCCTTCAGAAACCTTTGAGATCAATCTTGGTTAAATAAAGAGAAACATGAGTGTAGACACTTAAATATATCCGGGCAGTCAATTTCGAGCTCATTGGGCCTTGATTTTCTTGAATTAAAGGGTTATGTGGAATTTTCTCTTTAAAGTTAACTTTTAAACTAATTATATAATCGAGTTAAAGTATAGTTTGGTTTTAGAATTAAGGTTAGAGGTGCATTTTCAGGATTACGGGATAAGCTTAAATTCTTTCTAAATTGAGTCGGTAAATTGGACTTTTGATATTGAAATTTGGCCATTCATTGTCGATTTTAAGATAAAAATAAAAGTGAAATCAAACTCTTTCCAAATTGGAGCTTGATCTCATTTTTACTTCAAATTATTATAATTGGATTTTACCCTAGGATATGTCTCCCTTTTCCTTCACTTAATTTTCAGATTTTGCATAAGCGAAATTCTAAACTTCTGCTTACTACTAAAAAATATCAAAGGAAACCTGCAGCGTTAAAGTTCTCATACAAGCGGCTTGAAGGGAAACACACCGCTGCCAATCTTGAAGCAAGCTCAACCTTTTTATGTAGTGCCTATTCTAGTTGGCACTGATGTAGACACTCCTGACCAACTTTTAGCCTTTGAACAAAGAATGTTGCAACACCTTGATGCTAAGATTGCCTCACAGGAAAGGGCTATTCAACAACTTTAGGCCAATGACCATCGTGCCAAAGCCTTGAGGAATGATCTTCTGGTCAAGCAACTCGAGTGATACGCTGGAAAACTTCATAAATAAAAAGGGGTAGTAGTGTCTATTTTGAGCTGCCACTATTGCTTGCCACCAATATTGATGTTATTATTGCTTTTGAGTTCTCTTCTTTCTGTTTTATTTTGAAGTATATATTTTGGAGTTGTAATTTTGAAACTTTGAACTCTTATTACGTTTACTTCGATTGTTATATTGTGAACCACTGTTCTTATCTGCCTACCATAATAGAATTCTTAGTACTTTGGTTATTAATGCGATCCCCTTTACTTATGCATTAATAATTGATTTTTTTATTATGTTAATAGTCGAATATGATGGATTAAGGGAGAGTTACTTAAGGGAGCATTTGTATCTTTTGCGAGTATTTTCTCTTATTAAGGTTTTGTTTAAAAATTTGTCAAAGAGGAAGACTGTTGAGGTAATTTTTGAGTAGTGTCAAGGATCAGTGCCCATTAGTGTTTGGCATTGCCTACTCTTTTGATGTTTAAGTTGACAAATTTTGGCAACAAAAATCATTGAGCTTTGATTCTAGCTGCTACTTTGGACAACAACCAACTCAAATTTGTTAACCAATTTTCCAATGTATGATGCTATGTGTTCAAAAAAACCTTACTGAAGCTTAACCCATTTCCTAAACAGGTCTTATTTTTTTTGTTCAAACTCATTTTTTAAATAAGCCTTCGAGCTGGGCCAAGTCACTCGGCCCATGAACAACCCTATATTCCACTCTTCGTTATTGAATTCTATTATATATAGGACTCTTCCTTTATAAATACCTTATGTTAATTTATGAAAATGAGTTACCATTTGGCTTTTTGTGAATATTTCATTTTTACACTTTTTAAAAAAACACCATTATTTAATTTATTTTTGGTTTCGTTTTTTTGCTGATTAATGGGTTTTTTTTTTCAGAAATTAGTATTTATTTAAAATTAAATTTGAATTTTGTAATATAAATTCTACATCTATTTAAAGTATTTTTATTTTTAAATTTAAAAAATTATACATATTTTATTATACCATTATTAATTAATTCAAATTTTAAATAGGTAAGATAGTTGAATATATTTAACAAAAATAAATATAATTTAATAAATTTAAAACAAGAAAAAATGAATTTCTATTTTATAGAACAAGCATTTAATTTTTAACTAAATCTAAATATATCAATTTTACTTAGTGTTTATTGTAACGAAAATTAGAACGAAAAATAGATAGCGAAAGAAAAATAAGAACAAAAAAGAATCAACACAACTGATTTTTCTTTATGTAATTCAGATACAATAATTCTATATCTATGAAGTCTTGCTTAGGATAAATCTTTATTCAACCACCAAACATTTCAAGAGTACGCTTCTTTCTCTTTCAACTAAAGCTCACAACTGCATCTTCAAGTAAGTACATGCAGCCAGAATAAAGAATTAATGCCCACGTCACTCAATAGTCATTCAACAATAATTCGACCTAAGTGTTACAAACACTTTAGTCAACTAAACAATCACTCGAAAGAAGAAATATATAAACAACCCGATAAACATCAAGATGCTTCAAACTTTCGGTTGTAAATCATATCTCAAAATCGATGATTTCCCAAGGGAGAATGGCGTCTATTTTCTAGGCTCGAAAAATAACAAAATATCCTCTTTTACTTCAGCTCATAAGTCCTAAAAAAAAAAAAAAATTCTATTGAATAAATATGATATTTATCTCTTAAAAATAGTACTTCAATCACCAAGATATAATAAGACTTTCATGTTTATCAAATCACCTCAAGTAATTTGGTTGGTAGACTTAACGCCCTAGTCAACCCATACTTTTGTTTTACTAAATATGCCATACTCAAATGGACCGAACTCAACTGAATCGAAACCTATTTAAGACCCAAGGAAAAAAAGTTCGTTATAACAAGACATAAAAGAGCAACAACTTTTCTAACAAACCTAAATAAAATTCAGAATAAATAAATTCTGATAAATATTGAATTATATTTTATATTCTTGTGCTTTAATTATAAACTATTCAAATTCATACATAAAAAAACATCTTATTTAATTTTACTTAAACATAATAAAACATTGTTATATTAAAATTAAATAAAATTTGATAAATATAGAATTACACTTTGTATTGATTTTAAATTGCATTTTCGTTGCAATTTAAATGATTTAAATTTATACATAATCAATACCTTAGTCAAAAGTATTCGTAGTCAAAGAACAACCCAAAAAATTGTCGTAGATGGAAAATGCGACAAAACACAAAAAAATTGTACGATTACTTCAATAATGGTTTGGATTTTTGAATAATTTTTATATTTTAATTATCTATAATAATTATTATAAATATTTTTATACAAAACTATAAACATAATAATAATAATTTCCTAAACAAAAAAAAAAAAAATAGTACACGCGTCTAATTATAAAAGGAGTGGAAGAAGTTGTACTAACTTTTGGGAGTATAATTTTATATTTCAATCAAACCATGAGACTAAACGTATTTTGTTTGCCTAACTATTCTACTATAAACTACTAAAATATTTAGTTTACTTTTATTTACCTCAGGTTACACTTACATTATCATATTATAACATTTTAGTCACTGAACCATTAATTGCTGTTAACAGTGTAACAGTAAGCTGACGTGACACGTTAAGCCATCATTTCAAACAAAAATTTTAGGTTAATTTATACAATCGGTTCTTATATTTTTTTCGTTTTGAGCAATTTAATTTTTTTCTTTTATATTTTTTAACTTTCTTATTCTTTTTTTTTTTTCCATTCTCTTCTGCTTCTTCCTCTGTTTTCATCCCTTCTCCATTTCTTTTAACGTAATTTTTTTTATGTTTTTCATTTGTTAAAACTAGTCCCTATACTTTTATTTTTTTGAACAATTTATTTTTTCGAGTGAGGCGAGCTTGTGGACTAGTTTTAACAAATGAAAAATATAGAAAAACTACGTTAAAAGAAATGAAGAAAGGAGGAAAACACAGGAAGAAGCAGAAGAGAATGTAAAATAAAGAAAAAAAAGAAAGTTAAAAGAACATAAAAGAAAAATAATTAAATTGCTCAAAATAAAATATATATATATATATACGGACCAATTGTAGAATTTAAGCTAAAATTTTCGTTTAAAATGATGATTTAACATGCCATGTCAATTTACCGTTACACCATTAACATCAATTAACGACTCAATGACTAAAATGTTACAACACAATAACGCAAGTGACTAAAACGTAACATTTCAAACATAAGTGACGAAAATGTAACCTGAGGCAAACAAGAGTGATTATTTTGATAATTTATCCATAAATTAATTATTAAATTAAGAAAGCGTAGGGACGTAGACTTGAATATTCAAAGACATTAAACAAACATACAAATAATTTCGAGGAAAACGAAACGCCCCTCTTTTGTTTCTTTATATATTATTCTCCTAAAAAATAGTCATCTGGACCCTATTGCAAAATTCAGAAAAATCATGCTTGCTGATGCGAGAGAGGAATAATATACGACTAAATAATAGCTCTGAGGTAAGCATCAAGTGTAATGTTCTAGATATTTATTTTATATATTGATAATGCGATTACACATTCGGATTCGGTTTCTATTTATAAGAATGAAACATATTTAATTATTAGTTATTTATTTGTTTGAAGAGCACTCGTGATGAGGTAATGAAATGATTAGTCACTATAATCGCTAGTAGTTATAAATACCTAAATTTATAATGGGGAATGATTCAATTATATCAGTGCAAAGTAGTTTTACATCGTTTTTGTATATGTTTGTATGGTTAATATTTTAACAATCCAACAGTTGAATCAATATTATTGTATTTGTCATACATGTGAATTTTCGAACTGGTCTAATATCTCTATCATCTTGATTTAAAATATTGTGTATATTAATATTTATTGAATAGTTGAATTTTTTTAAATAAAATAAATAGTTAGAAACTTTTTATTTATGTCAAATTTGACATACATGATCTATATAAATAAAATATAAAATATGACGATCAAATCATTAAAATATTAATCGTACAAAAATATACAAAAATGTGTAAAATTATTATAATTTTTCATATGTGTAAGTGGATCATTCCAGTTTATGAAATATAAAATATCCCCGTTTTGTAACGATTAATATAAAAAGAGTATCTATTAGAGGTGCACATGGGCCGGACGGCCCGGCTCGACTGCCCGCCCGAAATATGGGAGGGTTCGGGTAAAAATATAGGCTCGAAATATGGGTTTGGGTAAAAAACGAGGCCAGTTTAGAAAACGGGCCGGGCCTCGGGCACCACTTTTTTGGCCCAGGCCCGGCCCAGCCCGAATATATAATAAATATATATTTTTTATTTTTTTAATTTTAAAATATTTTTAAAATACTTTTTTTATTTTATTATTTTTAAAATAAATTTTTGGTGTTTATTAAAAAAATGGGCCGGGCCGGGCTCGGGCTTAGGAATTTTTTCTCGGGTCGAGCCTGGACAAAATTTCAGGTCCATATTTCAGGCCGGGCCGGGCCAGGCTTGTAACAGCCCGATTTTGGGGCTAGATGGAACAGTGGTTTCGGGACCACAAATCCGACAAGGAAAAATTTATTTTAAAATTATGACATGGGTTGCATTACGATAGGAAGGTTGCATGAAAATACTGATATGGTAAAATATGGAAATAAAGTGATAAAAAGGATAATTGAGTTATGTCAACATTGGAAAGTATATTATGACATATTAATCCAAGAAAGGATTAAATTGCAAAAGTGAGAAAAGTTTTGTTACCCAAGGGTAAATACTCAAAATTTGAGGGGTTAAAGTGTAAATATGAAAAAGTTAAAGGACTAATACTGTAAATATTTTAAGGGTGGAATAATCTAGAAACTAAGGAAGATGGATGAATTGGGACCAAATTGAATAGATGAAGGAATTATGAGGGACTAAATTATAATTTTACCAAATTAAGTGATGACTCAATGATGGAATTTTAAAAGAACATAAAGGGTAAAATGGTCAATTAGAAGAGAGAGAAATCTAGAAGGAATGATGATGTTGGTGATATTTTAGATTAATTAAATAAATAAATATTAGTTTATTAATATTTTAATTTGATTTTTAAATGATATTTTATTATTTTATGATTAATTTATTTAGTATAGATATATGTGGAAAGAAAGATGAAAAGGAACCAACCCATCATCTTCTTCTTCCATGCAATCAACGTGAGAAGAGAGAAAAAGAAAGAAAGTTTTGCTTTCTTTACAATTTGGTCCTTTCACCAAAAATTCACCATTTTCACTTAGAAATTAAAGAAATTTCCATAGCCACCAAGAGAGAAAATTGACAAGGAGACTATGGGGAGCTAGAATATCAAGTTAGATTCAAGAAATAGAGGCTGGAAGAGAGAGAAAATCAAGTTAAAGATTGAAGTCAATTGAGCAAGGTAAGAACATCATGATTTCAATATATTTTTGAGTTTGATATTATTGAAAAAGTATGAGATTGATGTTAATGTAGGGTTTTATTATATAAGGTTATATGTTCTTGATATGTCAGTGAAGAGAAAATAAGAGAAAGTGTTGAGAAATAGTGTAGAGAAGGAAAATAAGAATGTTATAGACTTAGTAATCAATATTTTGCACTAAAACAGTTTTGGACAGCAGCAGTAGGTTAAATTTGAAAAATCACCATAAATTGTGGAAATCGAATTAGAGGATGAATAAAATATGAAATTAAATATTATTGAGTCTAGTTTCTCATAGAAGAAACGGTGTAAGTAATATAATTTTAAATCATGAGATATAATAAATTCTGTGAGACAAGGTCAGAATGAATTCCGGTTCCCCTGTTCTGAATTTGGAAAATCATTAAAAATTGAAAGAAAATAATTATGGAATAAAATTTATATTATTAGAATCCTTGATGAGTATATTTTCAAATGAAACAAACAGAAACATAATCCAAATTCTGTAAAATTAGATAATTTATTTTTAGTGAAGAGTGGTCGGAACAGTCAGACAGCAAAATAGGGGAACTTTAAAGAATAAAATATACTATTTGGCTGTACCAAAAATTCTGAAAATTTTATGGTAAAAAGATATGTGAGTCTAGTTTCATAGAAAATTAACATATCTGAATTTGGAGTTCTTTAGCTCAAGATATAAATAATTTAGTGACTATAACTCAAGTGGACAGCTTTGAATGAATATAAATAAATGTGAAATTATGATAATGTTACATATAAGCATGTTATATATATTAAGGATGTGGAATGGAGAGGAGGAGGAGGAAAATATATGATTATTCAACTAGCATGAGTTTTTTAATTAAAAATGACCAATTTATATGTTTCAGGGACTAAATTGAACAAAGGTAAAAATTTAAGGGTAAATTTGTAAAAAGTCAAAAAGTGACCAAATTGCATAAAATGAATTGTTTTATTATTTAAAGTAGTAAATTGAATAAAATATTAATTTAGATCAAGATTGGGTGGAAATTCGAGAAAAATAGAAAATTTCCAAAATGTTCCTAAATTTTGGTATTTCTGCAATTTAGCTTGGTAAGTTTGTATGAACTATATTTTGTTTAATTTCAATTGAAATGAATGCTATTTGGTAATGAATATTATATATATGTGTGTTTTATATTGGAACTGAATTATATATATGTGTGTTTTATATTGGAACTGAATTATGATTGGTAATATGTGTAGTTATTAGATGCTTTGAAATAATTATCGGAAACTTGTTGGAGATATATTACATTATCCATTGGTTCTATCGGTAATTTTGGATGATTTGATTCTGGTTATAATGGCGTGTATAAGTTAATTTGGTTAACATTAGCTCATTAATGTTTTGATTTTGATTGGTTAAAAATATGAATGTTAGATAAAAATTGAAATGTCTAAAAATTAATTAGTAAACTCCGGTAATGCCTCCTACCCTATTTCGGTGTCGAATACGGGTAAGGGGTGTTACAAGGCCTAGGACGCGAGCCGAAATTTTTTTGGGCCCGGCCCGGCCCATGAGCATCTCTAGTGTAACACCCCAAACCTGGCCTAAACATTCAGGCCAAATCTGGTGATGTCACATTGTAACACCTCTTACCCGTATCAACGCTAGAATAGGGCACGAGGCATTACCAGAATAAATACGCTTATAGACATATTAATCCGAGTTATAAAATTTTATCCAAATTAAAACTTTCCAATTGTTATTCTTGGGTCGTTAATTAGGGTTTACTTGGCTTAATATACTCACAATCTATCACTTCCTCGTCGTATGAATTTATAAAATTTTCACTTTTTGAATTCGTCCTGAGTACCTGAATTGATCCGTATCATTACATATTCTCATATCGTCAAATTTTCCTTTTTAACTATTGTAGTATATCAATAGTTCACTATCTGGTAAGCTAATTGTCACATACATACATTAACCATTCATCTCCCATACAGCTAACAAAATTAGCAACAAAGATAGTACAAATTTTCTCTATTCGATATAAACCAAAACCTGTTATTTCTTTTCCAACAAACCTTACTAAATATACATTTTATACTAACCCAAGTGTTTAACAATTCACCCATGACATAAATGTATTTTATCCATTATTGCCGAATATAGATATGCTTCACAAATCATAATTCACCTCACATAGTAACCGAATTAATTTTTATCATTTGTCAAATAGATTACAAAATAAGTTATATAACAAAATATAGATACATTTTAAACCACACAATTAAACAAATTTTCATGGCATTACATGATCATCACATATCAAAGACAAATGTTCTTGACATTTCCATCACCTAAACCGAATTAATCAATGCAACTCAATAATATAATAATCCATACATCATTATTATCACACATATATATACATGACTAAATTTCTTAAACATTTGATCATTTGCTTTTCAATACCGCAATAGCTCCTTCAGTACCAATACGTATTTACCATTCAATTTAACATTTACCGATTATAATCGGGCATAAGACCATTTATACACAATTCATTCATACATTTTATTGTCCTCCTCCTCCTCTCCATCCCACATCCTTTATGTACATAACATGCTTAAATAGCATTATACATAATTTCACTATCCAGTTATATTAAAATTTAAAGCTGTCTAGTCATGTTACAGTCACTAAATTATTTTTATCTGGAGCTACAGAGCTCCAAATTAAGTTCCGTTAATTTTTCCCAAGACTATACTCACATATCTTCTTACCATAAAATTTTTAGAATTTTTTGTTTAGCTAATTAGTACAGTTTACTCTTTAAACTTTCCCCTGTTTCACTGCTCGACAACTCTGACCCCTCTTCACTAAAATTTACTTAACTCTTTGTGCAGAATTCAAAAGATGTTCTTGTTTATTTCTCTTAAAAATAGACTCATTGAGAAGTTCAAGCATGTATAATAAAATCCATAATTATTTTTTTTTATAATTTTTGGTGATTTTCCAAAGTTGGAACAGGGGATTTCGAAATCAATTCAACCCTGTCTCACAAAAATTCAAATATTTCAAAATATATAACTCTTTTGCTTGCTCTGTTTCTTTCATGTGAAAATAAACTTATTCAGATTCAATTTCATATATTATTTAGACTCTAGTTCAATTTCCATAATTTATGGTGATTTTTCAAAGTTGCACAACTACTGTTGTTCAAACCTGTTTTATTTCTAAATTTACTCTTTTATAGTTTTGATATTTCATACCATCTTACACATGGGTCGATTAAGTATCAAATCCAATATTCCTCACATAATCTTGTCCATTTCATATGTACATTCACTTTTCCAATTTCCTTGTTGAACCCTCGGAATATTATCCGTTACTCGATGGATTCAGCACTTAGCAACCACCTTAAATTCAGTGATACGGGGAATCAGCACATAACAACCCCTTTCATAATCAAAGATACGGTGGAATCAGCACTTAGCAACCACCTTTATATTCAGTGATACGGGGAATCAGCACATAGCAACCCCTTTCACAATCAAATATACGGTGGAATCAGCACTTAGCAACCACCTTTAAAATCAATAATTCGCGGAATCAGCACTTAGCAACCCCTCGGGGAATCAACACTTAGCGACCCCTTTTTATCCAATATATTCCGGTCTATTCCGAGTGTTCAATCAGGGCAATTTACTAATAAAAGCCCTTTTTTTCAAAAATTACCGAAATGGGCCCATTATTTAATTATTTACCGAAATGGTCCATTTTTCGCGAAATCTCGTCCACGTCAGCGCGAGTTGCTGACGTGGATGCGATTTGACCCGCGCGTGAACAATGCTCCAACGGTAAAAAATTTGACCATTGCCCCCTAATGGTAAAAAAAAAAAAACTATAAATACCCTCCCACCCCTTTTTTTTCACAAACTAATCCTCACTCAAATTTCCTCTCAATTTCCTTCAAAAATTCTCTTAAGCTTTTCTTAAGTTCCTCTTAAGTTTCTCTTAACTCCATTTTTAAATAATTTTAAAAATATTTTTTTAAATTTTTTTAAACCGTAAAAATTTGTACGATTTCAGCAATGGCCAGAGAATTGACTCATCTTGACGAGCATCACATATCGTTGGAACAAATGAAAATGGTAAGTATTAAATTTAATTTTTAAATATTATTTAAGAATTTTTTATTTATGCATTTTTAGATAATTATTAATTTTTTATTTGTTATAAAAGTCTGTAGATTGGGTATTGGAATGCAATATCCGGAATATGCATGCTCCTCCATCACCGTTGGTAGAGAACTACCTGCGGGAAGCGGGTTTTTGGCACGTTGCGACGGTAGGCCAAGGATGCAAGGTGGATCCGAAACTAATCAGTGCGTTGATCGAGAGGTGGAGACCTGAGACGCACACATTCCATCTTCCATGTGGAGAGTGCACTATCACTCTAGAAGATGTCAGATTGCAATTGGGATTGCCGGTGGACGGGAGCCCAGTCACGATTTCAGCAATGGCCGGAGAATTGACTCGTCTTGATGAGCATCACATATTGGTGGAACAAATGAAAATGGTAAGTATTAAATTTAATTTTTAAATATTATTTAAGAATTTTTTATTTATGCATTTTTAGATAATTATTAATTTTTTATTTGTTATAAAGTCTGTAGATTGGGTATTGGAATGCAATATCTGGAATATGCATGCTCCTCCATCACCGTTGGTAGAGAACTACCTGCAGGAAGCGGGTTTTTGGCACGTGGCGACAGTAGGCCGGGGATGCAAGGTGGACCCGAAACTAATCAGTGCGTTGATCGAGAGGTGGAGACCTGAGACGCACACATTCCATCTTCCATGTGGAGAGTGCACTATCACTCTAGAAGATGTCAGTTTGCAATTGGAATTGCAGGTGGACGGGAGCCCAGTCACCGGGTCTGCCCAATCTAGCGATTAGGGGGCGGTGTGCTACGAGCTTTTGGGCGCTATTCCGGAGAAAACGGAGGGAGGTAAGATCTAGATGGGCTGGTTACGTGACACATTCCCTGATCTGGATGAAGATTCAACTGAAATTGAAAGAATCTGATATGCTCAAGCATACATTCTTCAATTAATTGGAGGTTATCTGCTGCCTGACACGTCACGAAGCCGCGTACATCTAAGATGGCTGCTGAAACTCATTGATTTTAGAGTAGCCGGTGAAATGAGTTGGGGGTCTGCCGTCTTGGCAATGTTATATCGGGAGATGTGCGGGGCGACGCGACCGAGGAGAGCAAAGGAGGTTGCCTGTCACTACTGCAGTCATGGGCACGGTTTCGCTTTCCATTTCTACGTCCTCGAGTGGACCACCCATATACATTCCCACTCATAACGAGGTAAATTTTATATTAGATTTTACAATTATCATGTAGATTTTTAAAAATAAAAGTATGCTAAAAATTTATTTAATTAGGTGGGACCATCCGGCAAGTCATGCTCGATTACCATCCTCTCTTGAGGATATACGGCTTCTATTGGACCAACTGTCGGAAGCACAAGTAAGTTTTAAATAAAATAGATATTTCCATACATTCGCTAGTCAATTGATATTTAGTATTTAGTATTATGTATTTAACTAATATTTCTATCATGTTCATATAGTTTCAATGGACACCATACGAGGATCCGGCAATTCAGGCAGTAATCCCGTAAGAGTTTTTACAAAATCCACAAGCTTGGCACGTGAAAGTTGTGTTGATCAACTACGCAACCGTGGAGCCGCACCAGACAGATAGAGTGCTGCGACAGTTTGGATGTAGACAACCGATTTTGGTGGATCCTGAGGTGTTTGACGATCAATACAAAGTCGACCTTCGGTAATTGAATACGGATTGGACGAGATACTGGTCTGAGTACATGGAAATGTGGGAAGATCGGTATGAATATCTACCTACTCGGGAACCAATCATCGTTCCGGAGTTAGTGTGCGTTCCAAAATACATGCCATGGTTTAGGATCCATGGCAAGCCGTATTTACTGGCGCCAGAGGAGAGGCAGTGGCAAATACGTGTCGAAAGGGAAAGGCGCGGGCCTCTAAATCCAAGACGACAAGATGATGAAGGCAGCCCCTCAACGAGGCCCAAACATTCACTCGGCTCATCATCAGCGGCCATGCAATCACCAGGCCAAACGAGAGCACCGATGGAGTCACCCGACGCAGCAGTTCAACCGATGATACCCACGCAACCGCCTTTTCAGATGATGCCAGGTGCGTTTCCTAGCCCTTATATGTACCCTAATCCTTATATGTATCCTTTTCTGAGTCCTATGGCAGGTTGGAGCCAAATGCCCGGTTCAGCTCCATTTCCTGTTATGTCGAGCGGACCGCCGATGTATAGGCCAGCGGCGCACGAGGGATCGCAAGGGGGGCCGTCGGGGAGCTCTTCTTTTTACCAATCCCTACCAACGTATGGGTTTCAAACACCGTCGCCGTTCCTGATGCAAACACCTTCGCATACACTATTCTTTGAAGGTGGATCATCGTCCCAAGTTCGACAACCAGATGCCAAACCGGAAGAACCAGAATCCCCAGCAGAGGAACAACAACCGCCATCGGAAGCTAAAGAAAGGAGGAATCCAGCGTGTAACCGTCGACGGCCGCCATGTGGCACTGAATCCCCTGGGCATAGACATTGATTGCCGTATTTAAATTTATTTGTACAAATATTTTGAATATTTTGATATTATTTTATGTAAAAGAATAGAATTTTTTGAGTTATTTTTATATTATTTGATGTAATAAAATAGAAGTTTATTTGATGTAATAAAAGAGAAGTTTATTTGATGTAATAAAATAGAAGTTTTTTCGAGTTATTTTGATATTATTTGATGTAATAAAATAGAAGTTTATTTGATGGAATAAAAACTCGAACCTAATTTAACCCTAAACCCTAACCTAATTTAATTAAAAACCCTAACCCTAACTTAATTTAATTTAAAACCCGAAACCTTAACGGAAAAACCCGAAACCGGAACTTTAGAAACCCGAACCGAATTTAACCCTAAACCCTAACGGAATTTAATTAAAAACCCGAACCCGAACCGAAGGGAAGGAAAAACCGGAACCCTAACCGAAGGGAAGGGAAACCCGAAACCGAACGGAAAAACCTAAACCGGAACTTTAAAAACCCTAACCGAAGGGAAGACAAAATCCTACCCTATTTTAAGGAAAAACCCTAACCCGAACCTAATTTAATTAAAAACCCTAACCCTAACCTAATTTAATTAAAAACCCTAAACCTTAACGGAAAAACCCTAAATCTTAACTTTAAAAACCCAAACCTAAGGGAACCCTAAACCTTAACCTAATTTAGTTAAAAACCCTAACCCGAACTTAAGGGAATTAAAAACCCTAACCTTAACCTAATTTAAGGAAAAACCCTAACCCGAACCTAATTTAAAGAAAAACCCGAAACCTTAACTTAAAAACCCTAAACCTTAACTTTAAAAACCCTAACCTAATTTAATACAAAACCCTACCCTAATTTAAGGAAAAACCCTAACCCTAACCTAATTTAATTAAAAACCCTAAACCTTAACTTAAAAATCCTAAACCTTAACTTTAAAAACATTAACCTAATTTAATACAAACCCTATCCTAATTTAAAAAAAACCCTAACCCTAACCTAATTAAATTAAAAACCCTAACCCTAACCTAATTTAATTAAAAACCCTAAAACTTAACTTAAAAACCCTAAACCTTAACTTTAAAAACCCTAACCTAATTTAATACAAAAACCTACCCTAATTTAATTAAAAACCCTAACCCTAACCTAATTTAAATAAAAACCCTAACTCTAACCTAATTTAATTAAAGACCCTAACCCTAACCTAATTTAATTAAAAACCCTAACCCCTTAACTTAAAAACTCTAACCCTTAACTTTAAAACCTTAACCTAATTTAATTAAAAACCCTAAACAAAGTTAATAATTTTACATTCACGTAATGTTAGATTTGGAAAAAATGTTTTGACTGCTACTAACAATTAATAATTTTATATAATTTGATAATTTTACTAACCATTAATACAATTTTTAGAGTTAATAATTTTGCATTCACATAATGTTAGATTTAGAAAAATGTTTTGACTGGTACTAACAATTAATAATTTTATATAATTTGATAATTTTACTAACCATTAATACAATTTTTTGAGTTAATACAATTTATCAATTAATAATTGCACAAAGTTAATTTTTTACAATTACATTCAACTATTGCGATTAGGGAATGATCAACTTGTATGGCCTGGATTCCTACACCATCCGCACAACTTCGTTTGACTGGCTGTTTCTCGAATATCCATATTGTTACGTATTCTAGTCGAGCAAGGTTGACCCTTTGGTTTTCGACGTAATTCTCTATCCGGTAACAGCTTAAAAGGAGCAAGAGATACGGGCGGCCACTGACGTTCATCTGGGACCTGTGGGAAAACGTGTCTCCAGACGTTGTACATGTTTTCTAATTTGTACACTTCGTCCACATAACTCATCGGATCCAGACGGAGTTTCTGACAAGCTGCAATAACATGAGCGTATGGATAACGAAGTGCATAAACATCCCACAGTCACAAGTCCTATTTCGCAAGTGTACACGATATTGCCCGCCAATAACACCTTGGTGCGGTTTGTCAAACTCTGTCACGCGAAACCATAAATTGTCTCGATCGTGACACACTGTGTGCATAGTGTTTGCCCTCACCTTGTCCTTGTTAATTTCTTGAACTACCTTACTACACCATACATGGCCTCCCTGCATCTGGCCTGCATAACTTGCTGCTCGCTTTGCAAATAGCGCCGCCAAACGAAAATATGTCTCTCACACAATCGATGTTATCGGTAGATGGCGCTTTCCTTTAAGAACAGAATTTATGCATTCAACCAGGTTCGACGTCATATGGCCATATCTAGGCCGCCGTCGTATGCTTGTGCCCACTGTTCGAAACGTATGTTACAAAGGTAGTCCGCCCCTTCTCCGTTAATTGAACGTAAAATTGCCAACATCTCGTGAAAACGATCTTTATTTATTTCATACCCTGCCAATATAAGATCATAGCGAATAATTTATACCACTTCTACCAATAAAACTAATTCAAATTGACAAACGAAATAACACAGATATAGACTAAATACCCATGTTGGTCACTTGTCGTCGTTCGCTCTTAGATGGATATTACCTGTACTAGTTCGAAGCAACGTGTCTTAGGCAATATCTATGGTGTGTGCGCTGCCATAAGCTTCCCTCTCGATCAAATGCAGCTAGTATACCAGATCAAATGCAGCTAGTATACCGGCGCCCCGATCTGAAATAACACAGATATCAGGTTAGGGGCACACATGCCTCCTTAACCTAGAGAGAAAGAAATCCTAGTCATCAGACGACTCCCCCAGTGTTATTGCAAATGCAATTGGAAGAATTCTCCCACCGCCATCCTGTGCCACTGCAAGCAATAGCCGATGAGTATACCTACCGAACATGAAGGTACCGTCAATTTGTACCAACGGCTTGCAGTATGGAAATGCATCTCAGCATTGCTTAAAGGTCCAAAACAGGCGTTTGAACACTTGGCATCCACGTAGCAATCGACCGTTGTAGTACGCATGTTCCGTTTCAAGGTCTGTGATGGCACCTAGGACGTATCTCTCTAGCACTTGACACCACTGCCATATTTCATTATATGAGGCGTCCTACCCATTATGCATCTTCTCCAACGCCTTTTGCTTAGCTATCCAAGCCTTGCGATAAGAGGGCGTGTACCCCATTTGGCTACGGATATTGGCAATTAACACCGGCACTGAAGTCCTAGGATCTGCTTTTATCGTGGGCAGTATCAAGCTAGCTAACATGGCTGAATCCATTTTGGGATGATCTAGTGAAACACCTATAAAGGGAGTACATTAAGTAGTGCAACATTGCATAATAAAAGTATTATTCAGATACCGTCAATACTGTACTTGCAGCACATGTATGTGGACCTTTGTACTTTTTTATCTCCCATAACCCTGTCTTTTTCCTTAACGAGGCGTAGATTTTCCTATGAACATGTGCCGTGTTACACCGCACACTTCGCCTCAAACTTATTAGATTTTGATTTAATGACGTGGTAGTTAACACCGTTTTTGATGCTATGTTGTTTCAAAGCACCAATAAAACTATCCTTGTTGGTAAACTGATTACCAACTTCAAGTTCACCGAAATTTACCCCCGAACTTGTACGATCACGCAACCGGTGTGGTAGATTTGAAAACTCTAACGCATCATCTGCAGACAGATTGACATTATGCATATGGGCTGGAGGTGAGTATGCTCTGAATCGTGGATTTTCTTCCTCATCTGAACTCCTTTCAGCATCTTCAGCTTCTGTTGGAATAGGCTCCGGTTCAGAAAATAAGCCAACTTCTGCACCATCCGGCCCGGGCTCTCAAGGTGGATCCACATCAAAGTCATCTTCTAACCCACAATCATCTGCAGTGTACGAGGTCCCCTCACCGGTTGACATCGTAGAGAGTGCATCATCCCTTCTTCTGGGCATTTGATAACGTCCCTAATTGGATGTAGATTGCCACCCGCTAGAACTTGATGCTGCTCCCTAGTATGTATTTCTAGCATCAAACATCGAGCCACCGACGTACATGTCCCATCCACTGATAGAGTGTCTTGCAGGGGATGTGCATTCAACACCGCTACCGAATATGGGCTATTCCGTATTTTGTAACCCGCTGACCAAGTGTCGGCTAGGGGTGGTGTATACATCTCGAACACCGGTCGCAAGTACATCAGTTGGCGATGTAAATTGTACATATAACTCAATATAAGGTGTTCCACTAGCAAGATGAGTCTGCACCATTGCCTCCAAGCTACGAGCACCTTTTATGTCGAACGAGTCATATGTCACCGGATCAACAGAAGAACAAAATCGATACGTGATAGACAGAACTTTCATTGGCGTCGTTTCGAAAATTTTACGCCTAATCCTTTTACGAAGTTCTGTCAAATCTATGTTCTGGTTAAAAACTAGTCGCACCGTATTCTTTGACAAAAAAACAACACCATTCTCGGTGTGGCAAACCTCACCATCGTAGTAAATAACAACACTAATACGTTCACTCATATTTGAAACTCTAACCTTCTTAGCCTCTCTAAATTGTTTCTGCTGTGACTTATGCATTCTAAGAACATTTTTCGCCTAATTTATAGCTTCAGCCCAAACATGCTACTGTAGCAAAAGCACATCCACGAGGGCGCGATTTCACAAATTCTTCTCAAATAGCATCCTGCTAGAAGTGATTTTATACTATTTGCTCAGAAACGTCAAAAAAATAATTATTTCTTCTGTGACCTACTGTAGCAAAAGCGCGTCCACGAGGGCGCGATTTCACAAATTCTTCTCACATAGCATCCTGCTAGAAGCGATTTTATACTTTTTGCTCAGAAACGTCAAAAAAATAATTATTTCTTCTGTCACCTACTGTAGCAAAAGCGCGTCCACGAGGGCGCGATTTCACAAATTCTTCCCAAATAGCATCCTGCTAGAAGCGATTTTATACTATTTGATTAGAAACGTCAATTCAGAATTATTTCTTCCAGGACCTAAAAACCCTAAAAATCCTGAACCCTAAACCCTAAAAGCCAAAAAAACCTAACGTGGAAAAAACGGCAAAATCGCGTCCCCCGGAACGCGTTACGTGGCGTCAGGAAATCGCGTCCACGTCAGCGCGAGTTGCTAACGTGGAAGCGATTTCCTGACGCGTACCCTGACATCGCGCTGACGTGGACGCGATTTCGCCGAAAATGGACCATTCAGGTAAATAATTAAATAATGGGCCCATTTCGGTAATTTTTGAAAAAAAGGGCTTTTATTGGTAAATTGCCCTTCAATCGGAAACTTTGTTTTTTTAACATTTTACCACCTTTCTCTAACTTAACCACATTTTTTTATAATTTACATCAAATATTTAATCTATATTCACTCAAATCTCAACAATATATTGAATAACATTAAAACAATGCATTAATTCACATACAAACTTACTTTGGTGCAACAATATAGAAATTTAGCAATTTAGTCTTTAATCTTTTCTTTTCTCCGATCAAGGTCGATTCCACTTCTTTCTTGAACTATAATAACACATTTAAACATGCACATTCATCAAAACAGTCCTTAATTCAAACTTTGGAAAAATTACAATTTTACCCCTAAACTTTTGCATATTTACACTTTTTCCCCAAAGCTCGGAAATTAAACTTCATCTCTTATTCTTATGTTTTATGACATACTAAACATTTTTCCCTTCTATGGAAACATCAAATTCAGACTCTAACACTTACTTATGAACATTAGGTATTTTTACCAATTATGTCGTTTTACTCGTTTTCACTTAAAATCGCTTAGCAAAAGTTGTTTAACATAATTTCTAGCTTTATATTCTACCATAAAACATGAAAATAAACTCATTTCACCTATGGGTATTTTTCCAAATATAATCCCTAGGTTAAATTATTGCTAGAAATAGCTAAAACAAGTTACCGGGACTCCAAAAACGTAAAGAACATTAAAAACGGGGCTTAGAATCACTTACCATGGAGCTTGGAAGCTTGAAAACCCTAACTATGGCTTCTCCCCTTGCTAAATTCGGCCTTAGCTTGAAGATGGACAAATTTTTGGCTATTTTGGCCTTTTTAATTCTTTTAATTACTAAATGACCAAAATGCCCCCAACTTAAAAAAAAAATCCTATTTCACTTATCTCTTGTCCATTTTTGTCCAACAAGCTAACCAATGGTCTAATTACCATTTAAGGACCTCCAATTTAAAATTTCATAGCAATTTAACACCTCTAGCTTCTAGAACTCAACTTTTGCACTTTTTACAATTTAGTCCTTTTGGCTAAATTGAGTGCTCAAACGTCGAAATTTTTGAACAAAATTTTTACGAAATCATTCCGTGAAATTGTAGACCATAAAAATATAATAAAAATAAAATTTTCCTCGTCGAATTTGTGGTCCCGAAACCACTGTTCCGACTAGATCGCAAATCGGGCTGTTACGTCTAGTATCTATCTTTTGATAAAAATAATAATATCTACCATTTTTTGTTAAAAAATAATTATAACATATGGTCGTGAGTGTAAAAAATAAAATTTATGTAATATAAATTAATAATTGGATTTTAGTTAAAATGGTAAATTTAAGATTTTGGGGAGCTTTATTTATTAGGTAGAGATGCTCATGGGTTGGGCCGGGCTGGGCCTAATCAAAATTTTAGGCTTGTTTGCTAGGCCCTGGCTCGGCTCAAAAAATAGGCCTAAAATTTTGTCCAAGCTCGATCTGGATAAAAATGTTAAAATTTGGGCTCGGTCCAATCCATATTATTTTTTTAAATATAATACATCAAAAATACTAAAAATATTAAAATAAATGTTTCCCAACAAATTGAAAATAAATTTTAAAAAAATATGTATACTTAAATTTACAAGTAAATTGTGTGTTTAATTTATGCATATTTTATTATGTTTTTATGTTAATATTATTTTTTAATTATTTATTTAATTTTGTATTCATATCATGTTTCAATTCATCTCATATAATTAGTACATTTAAAAAATTATGTTGGTATATTAAGTTCATGACATATCTCTTTTTTTTTTTTTTTGCAGCATATCATAATTTTTTAATACTAAATGTATTTAAATTTATATATTTCATGTGGTTATAAGAACGATATCAATTGAGATAAGACGTTTGTGAATTAATTAATCCATATTAAAATTTAAAATATGAATCATTATGATTTCCAAGGACACACTCCACGTGACGACATCATGAAACAAATTTCAAAATTGTTAACCAGATTCAACTAGGTTGTTAGCATGATTTGTGTAAAGATAAGAGTTTCTTGTCTGATCTGATATCTGATTTATACAAGTTGAGTATTACTATTAAAAGTTTTTAATTCAACCACACTTTTGATGCTAAACTTCTTTCTTTAGCTTTACTTTTTACTTTTAGAAACAATAACCAATTCTAGATACACCAAACAAAAATTTTGTAATTTAAGTGGTAAAAGTCCTAAAAGTATTATAGAGGAGTTGGATTTCTCTTTATTCAAAAAATGGGTAAACTAGTTCCTGCATATTAGATTAAAGAGTAAATTGGTTATTTCTATTAAAAATTTCATCCTGTTTAAATTAGCAGTTGACAAAATAATCAAACAGTAACATGTGACGTACCATGTGTACCTCATACTGATATGCATGAATTAATTAATTCTTTGATTTAATATACAGAAACTAGATTATTTAATTTTAAGTCAAAAAAAAAAGATAAAAATGCAACTTGACCCGTAGTATTAGAGATATCCATGTTACTACTTTTACTTACAAAAATATTCCAAGATTGCATTTATAAAAAGATTTGGTGGAGGCATAAATCTAAAATTTGTTTTGGTGCTCTTATTGTTCAAACTTCAAACCTATCCTTTTGGTTTAATGCTATTGTCTTTAGTCTACAACTATATATATATAAAACTTCTCGTGTTCTTAATAGATTTAATTATGCTCTGGTACATTGACATAAAGATAGTTTAATCAATGGTCCTTAAAGAGTACACACAGAACAGTGTGAAATGATCCATATGTCCAACTTTTTTGCAACATTATTTAAGAATGTTGCCGTGTTGTGTTGGGCAGAAAAGTTTGAGTCTGATGTAAGAAAAAAGCATATTATATTGATGGATAGAAGAATAAGCAACGGCTACTGTTGTGCAAGCATTGACTTTTTAAGGTAAAGAAGGGTATATGCCATTGATAAGATTCTGGGGAGACTCAGACTTTTGAGTGATCAGATGTTAAATACCTTCACTACTCATCATTCTTCACTCACCAAATCATCTTACAAACTCCAGTAAAAATCATCCATTTTGAGGGAGATTTATCATGGCTAACAACCAGCTTGGAGTTCTTAATGCTCTGGATGCAGCAAAGACACAATGGTACCATTTCACTGCCATTGTAATTGCGGGAATGGGTTTTTTCACTGATGCTTATGACTTGTTTGGCATCTCTCTTATCACAAAACTTCTTGGTCGTATTTACTACACAAATGAAAACCATCCAAAGCCTGGAACATTGCCTCCTAATGTAGCAGCTGCTGTTAATGGGACAGCCTTTGTTGGCACGTTAGCTGGTCAGCTTTTCTTTGGCTGGCTTGGTGATAAATTAGGCCGGAAGCGGGTTTATGGACTAACCCTCATGCTCATGGTGGTCTGTTCCATTGCTTCTGGACTTTCCTTTGGGAAGTCTCCTGCTGGTGTTATGACAACACTTTGTTTCTTCAGGTTTTGGCTTGGTTTCGGAATCGGTGGTGACTATCCCTTGTCAGCCACCATCATGTCCGAATATGCAAACAAGAAAACTCGTGGAGCATTTATCGCTGCTGTGTTTGCAATGCAAGGATTTGGGATTTTAACAGGTGGGATCGTTGCACTTATCGTGTCGGCTTCGTTCGATCATGAATATAAGGCCCCTCCATATTCGGTTAACCGAAAAGATTCGACTGCGCCTGAAGCCGACTATATTTGGCGGATTATACTCATGTTCGGCGCTGTTCCTGCGCTTCTAACATACTACTGGCGTATGAAGATGCCCGAAACAGCCCGTTACACCGCCCTTGTTGCTAGGAACGCAAAGCAGGCTGCTTCAGACATGTCCAAGGTTCTGCAAGTGGAGCTTGAAGCTGAAGAAGAGAAGGTAGAGACGGCATCATCGTCGAACTCCTTTGGTCTATTTACTAAGGAATTCGCTCGACGCCATGGACTACATTTACTTGGAACATCCGTATGTTGGTTCTTATTAGACATTGCCTATTACAGTAACAATTTGTTCCAAAAAGACATCTTCACTGCCATTGGTTGGCTTCCAAAAGCCGAAACCATGAACGCAATTCATGAGGTTTATCGAGTCGCGGCGTCGCAATCGCTTATCGCACTTTGTGGCACGATCCCCGGATACTGGTTTACGGTGGCGTTAATCGATTATATTGGCAGGTTCACAATTCAATTGATGGGGTTCTTTTTCATGACAGTGTTCATGTTTGCACTTGCGATACCTTACCATCACTGGTTGTCCAACAATGCTGGGTTCCTCATCATGTATTCACTGACCTTTTTCTTTGCGAATTTTGGACCAAATGCCACCACATTTGTCGTGCCAGCTGAGATTTTCCCAGCAAGACTGAGGTCGACTTGCCATGGGATCTCAGCTGCTGCCGGAAAACTCGGGGCCATCGTCGGGGCGTTAGGATTCTTGTATGCAGCACAGAGCACAAACCCGGCGGAGACTGATCAGGGATACCCACCTGGTATTGGGGTTAAAAATACATTGCTTGTGCTTGGATCAATCAACCGCCTTGGAATATTCTTCACTCTTTTGGTGCCTGAATCTAAGGGAAAATCGTTGGAAGAACTTACAGGAGAAAATGAAGAGGCCGATGGCAATGATAAGCAGCAGGCTTCTTCAACTCAAACTCTTCCGGTCTAAATTAGCAAAGTTCAAGTCATGATTTTTAGATATAAAAGGAAAAAAATTGATGTAAAATAGGAGCATGGAAGGTTATATAAAAGTTGAACCGCTGAAACATTACAATGATGTGAATTAGATAATCCAATACATCAATAAAGAAGTTATGTTGTTTAGTTTATAAAGTAACTTGCTCTCTGGTTGAGTTTGTATAGAGTTTTTGGTTCTCTTCTTTATACTATTGATCCTTGTTCATCCTCTTCGCTACTTCCACCAACCTATCCTTTATTACCATCATCTCTCCTGTGCCCTGGTTATGGTCATTCGCCCACAACCTTATTATATCTCAGTTGGGGAGAACCCCAAGATCTCTTCCTGGAATTAGTCTCCCATGACCAACTAAGCTGAAAAAAAAAAAACATTCCTTTCTAATTAAAGTTTATTAGAAAAATAATTTAAAAAATATATGGCACAATAAATATTTTAATTTTGTTTTTCTAAATCAGATTTTGATAGCTTGTTCATTTTACATAATTTACGTGTTCAACTTGACTTATTCTCGAATTAATCCCTACTAATTGGTGCATTTTGTGTTTAAATACTGTCAAGAACGAAATTCGAGCACTTTAAATCAAAGACATGCAAACAAGGGGCTAAATTGAAGCATGGGAAAGATAAGAGGGACCGAATTATAAATTTGGGACCTTTGAGGGGCTAGTCAGATTTTAACATTGTAAAAGGCAAAATTAGTAAATTAAAATTAAAATTATTTTGCGTAGGTAGTGGTAGGTGGAAAAACCCTAAAATTAGTATCTAGATTTTGTATAAATAGGTAGGGTGATGCACTTGAAAAAAACAGACCTGATTTGCTTAAGCAATTGAATAGAAAAAGCAATTTCTTTCTTTTGCATGAAAGTGTGTAGGCATTCTGCCAACTTTTGTTTCAATTCAACTTTTGGCATAATTTTTTCCCAAGCCCTTCCCCTTCCATCTTTCTCTATTATCATAAAATCCACTTTCATAATCCACAAAGCATGATTAATTTCATGAATCACTAAATTCTAATTTAGATTTAGACAGGTATTCTTTCCGTTCAGGAATCGTAAGATACGTATCCGTACTAAAAGTCATTCCAACCGATATTCACTATTTTTCCAAAATTTCGAGATTGACAAATTCATCCTTTAAAGTTAACTCGGTTTCAAATCAAAAAGCGCCTTGGGTTGTAGTTGTGTTTACAGATAGTTAGGGAAATGAGTTGGCCGTGCTGTATTCGGATCTCCAAGAACAAATCAAAGGAGATAGTGATCGGGTTTAAACGTCTTGCGCGACTAAGGTCGTTAATCCGAGTTGGGTTCTTTAGAACGCAAGGCTGCCAGAACCTTGAATCACGAACACATGTATCGCAGTTAGATAATCGGCAAGGGTTGTTATGCAGGTTGTACCGGGGTCAACTACGAGAGGAAGAATTGGCGGTTAGGACATTCTTAGTCGCTATAACCAGCTTATTGTTTGGGGGAGAAGACTAATTTTCAAGGATCAGTTCAAAGATTGGAATTCACCGTGTGTAGGGCTAAGGCTTATTATTTATGTTATCAAAATTCAAATTTTATTTCTAATTTATTTTTTAATTCCAATTTACTCAAGTATTTATTATTTTTGTCTCCATTATTTCGATTCTAAACGTTTCAAAACTCCATTAATTTATTTTATCTATTTTTGGCAGGTTATTTGGAATTGTGGGCACGACTATTGCACGACAAAATTTCTGTCCTCGAGAAGAACATGAGAGTTGATCTTAATCGTCAATCCTTTTGGACTCAACCCTACTACTGTTTAGAGGACTTTTATTGTAGGAATTATTTTTATTTGGTGGTTTCCAATCCCCAGGAATGACACCAAAATTTGATGGTTTCTGATATTTACCAAAATTATTTTTATTTGGTGGTTTCCATCAAATTTTGGCGTCGTTGTTGGGGATTGGAAACCACCAAATGAAAATAATTCCTACAATAAAAGTACTCTAAACAGTAGTAAAGAGTAGTAGGGTTGAGCCCATAGGGATTGGTGATTAAGATAAACAGTAGTAAAGAGTAGTAGGGTTGAGCCCATAGGGATTGGTGATTAAGATAAACTTTTGAGTTCTTCTCGTGGACAGAATTTTTGTCGCGGTGATAGTCGTGCCCACGACTCCCAATGACTTGCCAAAAAAAAAATAGACAATAAATTAGTGGAGTTTTGAAACGTTTAGAAATGAAATAATGGAGACATCAATAATAAATACTTGAGTAAATCAGAATTAAAAATTAAATTAGAAATAAAATTTGAATTTTGAGAACAGAAATAATACGCCTTAGCCCTAGACATGGTGAATTCCAATCTCTGAACTGATCCTTAAAAATTAATTTTCTCCCCCAAAAAATAAGCTGGTTATAGTGGCTAAGAACATCCTAACCACCAATTCTTCCTCTCGTAGTTGACCCCGGTACGACCTGCGAATCAACCTTTGCCAATCATCTAACCGCGATACATGCATTCGCGATTTAAGATTTCAGCAACTTTGCATTTTGAAGAACCCAACTCGGATTAATGGCCTCAATCGCGTGGGACATTTAAACCCAATCATTATCTCCCTTGATTTGTTCTCGGAGATCCGAATACAATATGATCGACTTGTTTTCCCAACTGTTTGCAAGCACAACTCCTACCTAACGAGTTTTTTATTTGAAATTGAGTTAACTTTAAGGGATGAATTTGTCAATCTTGATATTTCGAAAAAATAGTGAATACCGTTTGGAAGGATTTTTAGTACGAATACGTATCTTACGATTCTTGGAAGGAAAGAATACCGGCCTAAATGTAACGCCCCAAGACCTGGCCTAGAAGTTTAGACCTAATCCCAGAGGTACATTGATCACCGAAATGATCGTGGGAAATTTTAGTTTATCAACCCGAAAAAACGTTATAGCAATAACAACAAGTGAGAAATCAAGTAGTATTTAGGTTACGTAAAAATTCTTAGTTATCAAATCCCGATATTTCAAAATACAGTTGTTTAGTCCAAATAACGTCTTTCTGCATTTAACACAAAAATTTCATACCACAGTTTTTAAAACAGAACTTACAGTCCAAAATCGTTTACATAAAGCTCAGATTTACAGAAAATACTTTATTAACCAGTTTTAAAAATGTGATGCTTCCGAGACCTCCGGCATGCCGAGTCCAGCATCAAGAAACAAAAATGTACTTGCAAGGGGAAACACTAAAGGGATGAGCTACACGAGCTCAGTGTGAGTTCATAAGGTGACAAACAACGAACTTATAGAACAAAAATCCAAATAGCAGCTCAACGACACAGTGTATTTACAGATATACACAGAAACAGAGGGTAAACTTAGAACCAACGTCCCAAACAAATGTAATAGTTAAGCACACCAAAATGCACACAAGATCAGTCATAATTGTTATAACGAACAAACAAGGAACTCACATCCAGATGCGTATGAATGCAGTCAAATATTAAAACCCACCCATCCAGCCAAAACACCACTTCGTCCCCCGATCACACCCCATAAGAGCTTTTTAAGATCATCCATCCAAACACACCACATAGGACCTCGAAAGACCCATCCAACCCTACACACCATATATGTGGACTACGCCACTCAGATAATAATACTACGTAGCAAAGCTGTCATATATGTCGTACAGTGCATTGTGGTAAACCGCTGTACAGACATGCTGTAGTTGAAACTGCCAGAATAGATCAGACTCCCTTCTCTTCGCAACCAAACCCAAAAAGATTAATGCAAATGCAAATGCACACCATTTGAAGACAGACTTACAAAAACAGAGTACGGAATCAGAAAAGCACACCTTCAAATGCCTAGAATCAGGATAATATATATCATAACATCAAGTAACACTCAGTCGAAATGCTTAATTAGAGCTATGATTGCAAATAACGCACAAGTTCAGGCCGAAACAAAGTTCCGACCACCTTTACAAAGACCTAGCTGAGGGTTGGAACACACAGAATGATAATCAAAACAAAAATAGACACAAAATAAAATTTGGCGACATAAAGCCACACGGCCGTGTGCCCTGGCCGTGTGGAAGTGCCCAGGCTTTGTAGGGGTCTACACGCCCATGTAGAGGCTATACACACCCGTGTGGAGGCCACACACGCTCGTGTGAGCAGCCTGTGTAACTTATTGTCTGAAAGTGCTAAAAATTAAGAGCAGAGGAGACATGACTGTGTGGAGAGTTCACATGCCCGTGTGGGGACACCTGCCTGTGTGGCCAGCCCATGTGGTACCAAAAATCATCGAAAACCCTAAATTCCCAATTGCACACGCTCGTGTACCCAAGAATTATGGTCGTGTGAAAATTTACTAATTTCCCCAAATCAGCGACACGACTGTGTGGTCAGGCCGTGAGGCACCAAAATTAGCCCAAAAACCCTAATTCCCAATTGCACACACCGTGTGAACCGCCCGTGTGGGGGCACACGCCCGTGTGGCCATCTGTGTGGTCACGAAACCACACCAAAATTGGCTGAAAACTCAATTTTGTGACATTAAAACAAACCCCAAACCTTAGCAACCCAAAAGTATGCCGAAAGCACACCCAATTTCCAGCCATTACCATATTAATCGACCTTTCAAAAGGTCCATTCCCTAAGACACAAACAAATTTCAAATTCCACAAAACAGGTTGAAAATTTGACAATGAAGGGGAAAGATTCCCAACACAAATGAAATTATAGAATACCACCAAATCAAATCCTCAATTTACAAAAAAGAACTAAAAGAGTTACGAATCCCGCACCTGATACGCGATTTAAGAGTGCCCAAAATGATTGACTCCTCAAATCCCAATTTTGATTCAAAACCTCTAAATTTAGAAAGCAAAAATTGAAGAAAGAAACAAGAAGGAAAAAGAACGTGAACAAAGAAGAAGGAGAGAACGTGGGAGGGAGAGAAACCAAAAAGAATGTGCAAAAGAATTTTAGAACAACTTCTCTTTTTTTTCAAAAATAAAATAAAATAAAATAAAAAACATAAATATATATATATATATAAAACTTTTTAAAAAAATTCAAATGAAATTAATTCCTCAAACACCATGAGGATTCGAACCCAGAACCTAGAGGCAAATTAACATACGACAAACCACCAGACCAGCAAGCCCATTCTGACATAAAACACTGCAACAAACCCAATTGTCCGATCTAGCCACTGACCTTACCTACAAATCTCAAAACTTGTAACCCTAAATTCCGGGGTGTTACACTAAACCTAAGTTAGAATTTAGTGAATCATGAAATTAATCATCTTTGGGGATTATGAAAGTGGATTTTATGATAATGGAGAAAGATGGTGGGGAAGGGCTTGGGAAACAATGATGCCAAAAGTTGAATTGGAAAAAAAAGTTGGCAGAATGCCTGCACACTTTCATTCAAAATAAGAAAGAATTAAATTACTTTTTTTATTCAATTGCTTATAAAATCAGGTCTATTTTTTTCAAGTGCACCACCCTACCTATTTATACAAAATCCACATACTAATTTTAGGCCTTTTCCACCTACCACTAACTACACAAAATAATTTCAGATTTAATTTACTAATTTTGGCTTTTACAAGGTTAAAATCTGATTAGCCCCTCAAATGTCCCAAATTTTCAATTCGGTCCCTCTTCTCTTTCCCATGCTTCAATTTATCCCCTTGTTTGCTTGTCTTTGATTTAAAGTGCCCGAATTTCATTCCTGACAATATTTAAACACAAAATACACCAATTAGCAAGGATTAATTTGAGAATAAGTCGAGTTGAACACGTAAATCATGCAAAATAGACAAGCTATCAAATCCCCCTACTTTTCTCATGCTTGCCCTCAAGCATATTGTACTTTCATACATTAGAAATTATTCAATAACTTATCAGAAATCAAGCCTTTTTTTCGCATCCATGATCAATGCAAACAATATAGGCAAAAAATGAATAAGTGCTCAAAATACCTAGTTTGATCAACAAGTGTCCATAAAATTGAAATATGTAAATTAAATCATTTCAGTAAATTGAGTTTGAACCAAGATCAGCAAGGTATTCTTGTCAATTAATCATGTAGTAAAATTTTGGGACATAGTCAAACTTTTTTATGCAAGCTAGGATGACAACCTAAGCACCCTAACCCGGTTACTTAGTTCGACACATCTCCAAATGGTCCCCCCTTTTTTAGTAGCTCGGTTAGCGAAATGGTTGCAGGTTTTCGGTTCATCACTCAAACCTTTTTACACGAGATGAGATGAGAACTTAAACACCTCATCCTGATTACTGAATTAGATTTCTTTTTCAAAACCTTCACTAATAACTTGAGCCTTTATTTATTTATTAATTTTTTTCATTTTATTTTATTTATTTATATGCAAGCAAATACAATATTTTTACCAAACAATCAATTTTCATGAAAAATCTAATTACATATATCAACTTTAAAACACACATGTCGATTAATCTAGATATTTGAGCACTTTAATTCAAAAGTTACCCAATTGTCCAAATTGACTAAGTAATGACATTAGAGGCTCAATGTCAAACAAATTATCGAATAAATCCAGCATAGGATTGAACATATTCAAAAGAGAAACATGCAACAAAAGACAATCAACCATGCATACTTACCATTTCAATCCCTCCACTTAATCTATACTTGTCCTTAAGAATGTGTTATATGCAATAAAGTATAGTAACTCAAACAACAAGCAAAGAGAAAGGTTAAGAATACTCCCTATGTGTTCAACTATGTTGTCGATGTTGGGAGTATTGACTTTGTAGGATGTCAAGGATTATGGAGACTTGGGTTTCCATTGTTTCAAGTCGAGCTTTGATCCAACTTAAATGTGCCTCTACAGATGAAAGATGTTGTTCCTCTTGCTCTCTAGTAGTGAAATTTGGACGTTGGCGAAAGACATTATTACTCCGAGAAATTTGTGTACCTGGAGGAACAAAATAATACGTAATAGGGGTGCCGACAAGTAAACCCATAGAGTCCAAACAATATTCATCTAGACTATCCATAGTATATGCACATGTTAAGGACAAGAAAACGACTTTAGAGGGAAAAAGTTGAGAGGTTAAGTTTGTAATAAGGGCCAAGTATTAGTGGTCGATTAGAGCGTAAAACAGCCTAAAAGTTCCGTGCAAACTAATATCGTAAATTAACTTTAAATCCAGAATGCATACACCAGAAAAAAATCAATTTTTGTTAAAACAGACAATGTATCGTTTTGACCTGAAAAACTAAAGGCTAAAAATTGATGAATATATCTCAAAGCGGATTCATGCACCAACAAGTCCTTAAAGGTCTTTGGATTATAAAGTTGATTTATAAAACAAGTTAAAGCACAATAAACATCTTGAGCATTAAAGTTTCTTAGAATATCTAAAAAAGAAGTATGGTAGGAATCAGTTTGAATGTTGTTAGGGTCAGCGAAACCCATGGCAATGTTAAAATCAGAAATCAACATCCTAAAGTCTTTACCATGTAATCGAAAACAGACAACGTCTGGGGTTTCAACAGTTCGCAACGCATTAATATTAAAGCTAAATATTGTGTAGAATTCATAAATGAATTCATAATATGCACTACATGAACTATTTGCAAATGGGCTCCAACCAATAGCATCAAAATAGCTCATCACAGCATCACAAATATTTAACATATCAATGGTAAGATCAATTTGCTTATAAACCGGGAGTGGACGTTGCCAAATGTTGTCGTATCTTGCATGATGCTACAAGGTCTAAAATTTTAGAGACCATCATAATTATCTTTCGGTGGGAATAGTATAGGTACGACCGCGCCTATCATGTTGACCGTCTCATGATGGTCAAATATTTTTTTTAGGCGAGCTGGGTGGTGGGCTCGAATTTCTAGCAACGTTAGTACTGCTGTGTAGAGGTATCACTATCTTATTTATCGGTGGTTGACGGGCTCGAGTGGTGGAAGACTGTGTTTGAAGTAGAGAAACATACTCGTTTCTAGTCGAAGGACCTTCGCCATGGTCGCTGGAAGTTTCAACCTCAACCGAACAACCTGTATAGTATGTTAGTAAAGATAAAATAGGTTGCAAGTTAGGAATCGACCTCTTAGAAATAGCAGGACTGCTTTGGAAGTGTTCTGTCTTGATCAGAGTTGGGCTTCGTCAGTGAAGATTCCTAATAGGTGCGACTGTTTGTCTCATAGGGGGTGGAGAAGATTCTAAGTCATCATCGTCTAAATCGACGACTGGAGGTGCTAAAAACTGATTTCTTCTGCGATTGATCGAAGCTAAAATCCCATCGGCTTTTTGGTTCCTAGTTTGAACTATGGTTGGAGGAACAAATGACTTTGTTTACTATTGCTCACGATGACGGTTCACGATAGTTGACGACTGCCGGACGGAGGTGGTGGTCGACGGCAGTAGTGATGTGGATTGGGTCGATTTTTCAATGGATGGTGGTGGGTGTGTTAAACAGTGGTTTCATGGTGGTTTGACATTTGGGTGTTCTATGGTTATGGTTGAAAAAAAAAAACAAAAGTAGAAGAGGTGATGTTTGGGGAAGGAATAGAGGGTCGATCGATGTGGAGAGAAACGGCGAGACCGCGATGTTTTGTTGTTAGGTAAATGCAGTTGTTGGTGGTGGTGAAAAAGGGTTGTTGAATGGTGGTTGGTGGTGGAGGAGAAGTGAATGGCGGTGAGAAGGGAAGAAAAGAACAACGGTGCGAATTGTCATTGTTTTTCGTAGGTGGGTGTGGGGGTGTAAAGAGGAAAAAGGTCGGTGACTGATGGTCACTAAACTAACTATAATTACGATAAAGGCAAGCGCACCTATTGAACCATAGTATAACTATGGTGAGTAGGGAATATCCATGAGGATTAAAAGTACTAGTAATTACCATTTTTTATTATTTAGTCGACAAATTGGAGTGATAGTTTTTAATCTAAAATTACTAAACTAATCTAACTAAAAATTCAACAGAGAATGAAATAGGAAAATAATCGAAGATAACCAATGAGATAGACAATACCCAGGAAAGAATCCACCTAGACTTCACCTATTGTTATGAATTTGAATTAAATGATTTATTCACTTGTGTCTTGATCTGTAGAAATCCCTAAATTATGTTAATATCTATTTCAAGAGTAAGAACAACTGACTCTAGGTTGATTAATTGAAATCTCTTTCTAATTAAAACCCTTATCATCGCATTAACTCGATCTATGGATTCCCCTAATAGATTTGACTCTAATCCGATAGATTTATGTCGCCCTATTTCTAGGATGCATGCAACTCCACTCAATTATGTTAGATCTACTCTTAAAAAGAGACTTTTTCTCCACTGAAATAAGTACATTAAACATGAATTAATGTCATAAAAATATTAAAACACGAAAAAAATACATAATTGAGAACAAGAATCAAGTATTTATCGTGTAAAAATAAAATTAAATAATAAGATTCATCATAGGTTTCATCCTCCCTAGGTATCTAGGAAATTTAGTTCATAATCCTGAATAGAAAGATCTCAAAGTTAAGATAACAACAAGACATAAAGAAACTCAATAGAAATTTGAAAGAAATTAAACGGAGATCTTCGATCTTGAGGGAGATCCGCTTCCGAGTTGATTCTGACGGCATTCTTCTAGTGCTTTCTTTGATCTTCTCTGAGTGCCTCCTTAGGTCTTCTTCTAATTGGTATTTATAGACTTTGGACTGCTCAGAAAGCCTAAAAATTGGGTTTTTCCGCATATTTGGGATGCAGGGTGCGATATCGACACGGGCTGGGACATGGGTGTGTGGCCAGCCCATGTGGATCCTAGAAACAATTCTATTTGTTCGATTTTGGCTTGTTTTTTTGCTCATTTTGCTCCCAAATGTTCTTTTAAGTATAAATATATGAATTTATAGGATTAGGAGCATCAAATTCACTAATTTACAGAATTAATCATTTTAAAATGCATCAAGAATGGGATTAAAAATATGTTACTTTTGTGGCTTATCAAATATCCCCATACTTAAGCGTTTTCTTGTCCTCAAGCAAAATATTCAACTCACAATTAAAATTAATCTTTCTCAACTTATAATTCTCATCAATGATGTTTTGTCATAATTCACAAATAGTCATACATTGATAATTCAACTAAAAGAGCACTAAAGATTCAAACAATCTAAGTCGAACATTTTTAAAGCATGAAAACATAGGTATTTTCCCTTGTCTAAGTAATTACATTTAATTCAAATCGACAAGAATCGACATCCTCACTAAAGATTCACTCAAATCACTCAAAGGGTTTAAGGTTCAATAATAAGCACTCAATAGTCAAACAGGAAAAGCCATTACCATGGGCTTGCATGAAAAACAAATCTCCACCACTATAAAATGACATGATACACAAATCAAACGGTTTTTAAGAGGTTGTAATGGGGCTTAGGTTAAGGGTGTGGAGAAAGCCTAAAAAAGTTGGTTAAAATTGAGATCGAATTGATAAATTACCAAACTAGAAAAAATAACAAATGCTGAATTAAAAACAAGTGCATAACTTAGAAACTATTGAAGAATAAGAAAACGAGCTTCTTCTCAAAATATGAATTTAACTGTTCAAGCTCAATCATAGAATTAAATAATAATCAATATTTTTTTCTTTGATATATTTTTTTGGGTATCTTTTTTTCTTTTTTTTTTGACAATAAGAAATAATTCAGCAAATTAAACAAAAGAGCATAGTTAGGCAACTAACCAAATCAAATCTTGACAAAAAGAGAGTCAATAAAACGGGAAAAATTTTCAACGAATCAAAAAAAAAAAAGAGTTTTGGATAAACATTAATGGAAACGGTGTGTTAGGCTCAACGGGGTTCACTAAGGGTTAAATTAAAAAGCCTACATTTTTAAGTGGTTATAACTCGATTAGAAACAACCATAAAAATATATTTCAAAATAATAAGAAAATAAACACAAATAGTGAAGATTAAGTGGTTATAACTCGATTAGAAACAACCATAAAAATATATTTCAAAATAATAATTAAAACAAGTTTAAGAAAATAAAAAAAAATAAAGCAACTAAAACAAAATTAAAAGAAAGATAATAAAAAATAAAAAATAAAAGAAAAAAATAATAAACTCAATGATACCAATAAACTTAAAGGTAATTGTAATAATAATAGTAAAAAAAACTAAAAATAATAAAAATAGCAGAAAATTAAAATAAATTTAAAATCTAAGTAGAAGAATAATAAATAAATAAAATAAATAAAACAGGAAAATAAAAATAAATAATATAACAAAAAATAATAAATAAATAAAATAAAATAAAATAAAATAAAAGGGGTAACTTGGTTGGGGAAGAAAAATACAAATTGAGAAAGGAATTCTAGGGTTTAGGCCACAGGGCCGTGGGACACAGCCGTGTGGAGTATTTTTAGCCCATGTGCAATTAAAATTAACTTAGTTTTCATACGGCCATGTGCTAGGCCATGTGTGTTTTCCTTTGCTTCTCCCATGCCCATTTGAGATCTCACACGCCTATGTGGCTTGGTCGTGTCTCTCTTATGGCCGTGTATCCTACCCGTGTAACTCTCTAACTTTGAAAAAATTAGCTCTAGGTTTCACACAGCCTAAGACATGCCCGTGTGTCTAGGCCGTATGGGTCACATCGCCATGTCGTCAGGCTGTGTGTGTTATTTTAGGCCGTGTAACCGTCGAATTTTTGAAAATTTAGGTCCAAGTATCCACACGGCCAAGGACATGCCCGTGTGTCCAGGCCGTATGACCCACACGGCCATATCGCCAGGCTGTGTAACTCACAGTTGAACCCCTTATAGTGCACACGACCTAGGACACACCTGTGTGTCTAGGCTGTGTGGGTCAAAAACATTTTTTTTTATTTTTGAAAATTAATTAGTTCTAAAAATAACATGAAATAAAATTAAAAGAGTGTTAACACTTGGGTTGCCTCCCGAGAAATGCTTATTTAAAGTTTAAGCTAGACTTACCTCGCATTCGTACGGTCACGGTGGTTCGCGGAGTTGAAACTCCTCTTTCTCGTTATCAATTCTATTATCAACATAGGGTTTAAATCGAGTACTATTTACCTTAAATGTGCCAAATTTAGAATGAGTTACCTTGACTGTACCGTATGGGAAGACATTTAGTACCGTAAAAGGATTTGATCCGTTTGTATCAAGCTCCGAAGTGGCAATTCGAGGATCTGTTTTATCTAGAAGTGCATTGTCTTCAACCTTAAATTGTTTCGTTGCATCCACATACTTATCATGGTGTCTCCTTAACTGTTCATTGTGCTTTTTTAGTTTCTCCTTAACATGTGTTCGCCATTCATCTTGTTCATCGATTTGTAACATTCGTTCATTATGAGTCGTTCTGTTTCTGTCGTGTGGACAAGAACGTGGCTCAATCACATTTTTCTAAAGGGGTTTCCTGCAAAGAAGTTTGAGACACATGGTTACTCATATTAACAGAACTTGTAAAATCATCTCGATCATTAAATGTTTTAACAGAATAACAAGCTTGGAGAGTAATCGTTTCGTCACCTACACGAAATACTAACTCACCTATATCAACATCAATAATAGTTCTAGCAGTTGCTAAAAACGGTCTTCCTAAAATTAAAGGTACTTCATTACCCTCATCCATGTCTAAAACAAAAAAATCAACTGGCAATATGAATGTATCAATTTTTACTAGAACATCTTCAATAATACCCCTAGGAAATCTAATGGTTCTATCTGCTAATTGAATACTCATCCTAGTTTGTTTAGGTTTCCCAAGACCTAATTGTTTAAACATTTTATAGTGTATGACATTAATACTTGTCCCTAAATCAGCCAAAGCATTATTAATATTCAAACTACCAATTAAATAAGGAATAGTAAAAATCCCTCGATCTTTCAATTTGTTGGGTAGTTTATTTTGCAAAAATAGTTGAGCAAACTGCATTTAGCTCCACATGTGACGAATCATCTAACTTCCTCTTGTTCGTCAAAAGCTCTTTTAAAAATTTAATAGAATCGAGTATTTGGGAAAGAGCTTCAATAAACGGTAAGTTAATATGTAATTTTTTTAGAAGTTTAAGAAATTTACCAAATTGTTCGTTCGTGCAGTCTTTCTTCGTCTCGTTAGGATATGACACTAGAGGTTTATATTCCTTACCGACTGGTTTTTGTTCATTCTGGCTTACCTCGACCTTACCATTACTTACTACAGTTTCTTGCCTTGGTTCTGATTCAGATTCAACTAACCCTTCTTCATCTTGAACAGTAATTGCATGAAGCTGCTCTTTTGTGTTAGTTTCGGTATTGCTAGGCAAGCTACATTGTGGTCTTTCTGAGATTAGCTTAGCAAGCTGACCTATTTGGTTCTCGAGCCCTATTTAGTGTTTTGAAAGCAGGTTTCGAACATTGAAATAAACTTCGTCAACATCTCTTCAAGGTTTGGCTTCTTATCTTGTTGGTAAGGTTGTTGTTGGGAGCCTAAAGGGGTTGTGCTCTTTGATTTCCTTGACCACCAAAGAGAAATTGGGATGGTTCCTCCAACCTGCATTATAGATGTTACTGTAAGGATTATTTTGAGGCCTAGAATTATTATCCATATAGTTGATTTGTTCATTCTCTGTGCTAGAACCGTAGGGTAAATATTTTGGATTATTCATTCTTCCTCCATTCGTATCGCACCTCATCACTGGATGTACCTGCGTAGAAACAGATAAACCATTATTTTTCTTATTTAAAAGTTCTACCTGATTCGGTAACATGGTGTGCAACACCTCGATTTTTGAGGTTAGATGTTTTGAGATTTGTAGGTAAGGTCAGTGGCTAGATCGGACCATTGGGTTTGTTGTTGTGTCTTAATGTCAGAATGGGTCTGTTTGTCTGGTGATTGGTTGTGGGTTAGTTTAGTTTAGGGTCCCGAGTTCGAGTCCTTATGTGCACATTGAGGAATTTGTTTTATTTTGGTTGCTTTTAAGGTTTAGTATTTATTTATTTGTTTATTTATTTCTATTTTATTTTTATTTTAATGGGGTTATAATAATTTCATAAGAAATAAAAATAAAAAGGGAACACGTTCTTTTCCTCTCCCTCTCTGGACGTTTCTACCTTCTCCTTTTATTTTTTAATTTCAAGATTTTAATTTCTTCTTTTTCTTTTTTGTTCCTCAAATTAGTCTCAGGTTTGTCATCGTCATCGTTGATTGATTGGGCTCGAGTGTTCTGTTGGATTGGTTTGAAATTGGGTAAGTTTTATCTTTTATTTTAATGGAGGGATTGCTTCAATTTCATTGTGTTAATAATTAAATTCTCATAGTTTAGTTGTGCTTGTAATTGAGGTCTCGGAGTTGGTTTGGAGGAGCGAATCGAATGATTCTGGTGGTTATTATCGCGAATTAAGGTGTAGGTTCCGAACCTCTTTTCCTCTATTTTCAATTTGTTAAATCAATTTTGTATTAATTGATAGTTTCGACTGTGTGTATTATGAAATTGTTGATTTTGGGTATTGGATTGCATGCTATTCTGTAAATTTCGGTTTAGTTTTGAGTTACCAAGTGTTGGGGGCCGTTTTGATGCTAAAACCATAATTTTTAGCTTATTTCGGTGTGGTTTCGTGGCCACACTGGTGGCCATACGGGTGTGTGCCCCCATACGGGTTGTTCACATTACCGTGTGTAATTGGAAATTAGGGTTTCTGGGCTAATTTGGGTGTCGCACGACCTTGTGGCTGATTTGGGGAAATTAGTCGATTTTCACACGACCATGTCCCTTGGGTACACGAGCATGTGCAATTGAGAATTTAGGGTATTCGATGATTTTTGGTACCACACGGCCTGGCCACACGGGCATGTGTCCTCACATGGCCTCTCTATACGACCGTGTCTCCTTTGCTATTAATTTTTGGCACTTTTGGACAGTGAGTTGCATGGGCTGCTCACACGGGCATGTGTGGGCTCTACATGGGTGTGTGTCGCCTTCACATGGGCGTGTGTGGCCTTTACATGGGCGCGTAGACCCCCACACGGCTGGGGCACACAACTATGTGGTCCTACCTTGCCAAATTTTTTTACTGTGTTGATTTATGACTTGTTTGTGGTTCTGTGTGTTCCGACCCTTGGCTAGGTCTTAGTAAGGGTAGTCGGGACTCTATTTTGACTTGGACATATCTGTTAAATGCAATCGTTGCATTAGTTAAGTGACTCGTTAATGTGATAATGCCTAATAAATGAGTACCTATTTCAGTGGTTAAGTGATGTGTGTGACTGTCTGGAAACTGTGTACATCGATTCTGTAATTGATTGACTGATTACGAGCTTCTGCGTCTGTGTAGTTGGCAGTGTTTGGTGTGCATTCCTACATTTGCATTATGATTTCGAATTTGGGATATGAAGAGAAGGAAGTCTGATCTAATTTGGCAGTTTCAACTGCAAATGTTTGTATAACGGTTTACTGCACAGTACGATACTTCTGGCAGCTCAGCTGCATACTGATATTTACGTGGCTTTGTTCCACATGCGTGGAATGCAGGGTTGGATGGGCCTTTCAAGGTCCTATGTGGTGTGCAGGGTTTGTTGAGCTTCTTATAGCTTATTTGTGGTGTAAATGGGGGATGAAGAGGTGTTTAGCTAGATGGGTGGGTTTCATGTTGATACTTTTGTTCCGCATTTTTTCTGTCTATCTGATTGCGAGATTAACGATATATAGATCGATGTGTACAATATGTGTCTATTTTGGTTGTGATGATTATTCTGTTTTGGTTGTGATGATTATTTGGAGATCGGATTGGCATTGTTATATATAATTTTTATTTTATTATGACATTTAATTTTTATTTTCCTGTCGATTCGATCTCACACCGAGCTCGTGTAGCTCACCCCTTTTAGTTTCCCTTTTTCAAGTACTCTTATTTTCTATTTCTGTAGCTAGACTCAGTGTGCGGAGGTCTCAAATAGTCATATTAAGAATCAATGTAACATCCTGATTTTAGGCCTAGTCGGAACAGTAATTTCTGGACCACAAATTTGATGAGAAAAAAAGTTTATTTTATTATATTTTTATGGTCTATGATTTCGAAAAATGATTTCGTGAAAATTTCGTTCGAAAATTTCGACGTTTGGGCACTCAATTTAGCCAAAAGGACTAAATTGTAAAAAGTGCAAAAGTTGAGTTCTACATGTTAGAGCTGTCAATTGTTATGAAAATTTTAAATTGGAGGTCCTTATATGGTAATTAGACAATTGGTTAAATTGGTAGACAAAAATGGACATGGTTAGACATGTTTCCAAAGTTTTTCATTAAGGGAATTTTGGTCATTTAGTTATTAAAATGAATTAAAAACAAAATTAAAAGCCAACTTTTGTCCATCTTCAACCCCACAGCCGAATTTCACAAGGGGAAACCATGGCTAGGGTTGTTCAAGCTTCCAAACTCGATTGTAAGTTTGTTCTAGCCCCATTTTTAATGTTCTTTACGTTTTTAGAGTCCTGGTAACTTGATTTAACTTATTCTAGCAATAATTTAATGTGGGGTTCATATTTGGAAAAATACCCATAGGTGAAGTGTGTTTATTTTGATGTTTTATGGTAGAATATGAAGCTTGTAATTATGTTAAACAACTTTTGCTAAGTGATTTTAAGTGAAAACGAGTAAAACGACATAATCGGTAAAAAAACCTAATGTTCATAAGTAAGTGTTAAAGTGGGAATTTGATGTTGCCATAGAAGGAAAAAATGTTTAGCATGTCATAAAACATAAGAATAAGGGATGAAGTTTAATTTCTGAGTTTTGGGACAAAAGTGTAAATATGCAAAAGTTTAGGGGCAAAATATAATTTTGTCAAAGTTCGAGTTAAGGACTGTTTTGATGAATGTGAGTATTAAATAAGCTAAATTTTCTATTATAGATCAAGAAGAAAAAAAATCCAGAGTTAGATCGGGGAAAGAAAAAGGTTGAGGACTAAAGTGCTAGATTTGATCATATTTTGTACCGAGGTAAGTTTACAGTAAATAAATGCAATATTTTGATAATTATTATTAATGCCGTTATTTTTCAGCAATTATGTATTTATTTAATGAAAATATCTAATGTTAACTCAAGTATGAGATGATAGAGAATCAGTGTTAAAAGGCCCCGTAGAAACATGAGGAATGTATTGGATACAAATGTCATGACATTTGGGTAAAGAGATCCCATGTAAGACCATGTTTGGGACATGGCATTGGCATCATTGAGATTATGAGAGGTCCCATGTAAGATCATGTCTGGGACATGGCGTTCGCACCGAGATGAGAGGTCCCCCGTAAGACCATGTCTGGGACATGGCATGGGCACCTATATGAGAACTCCCATGTAAGACCATATCTGGGATATGGCATTGGCAGTACAAGAAACATCCCATGTAAGACTATTTCTGGGACATAGCTTTGGCATGTTATATTCAGACAGGAGACTCAAGTATCCTTAGTATTCCAAGTGATTCAACGGGCTAATAAATAGACGATGTTACATGAAAGTTCAGGTAAAAGCCTAATAGACAAGTTCAGGTGAGTTAATAAGATTAAGAGCATCTCAGTTCTCAGTTGAGAAAAGAAATATCAGCAACAAAGGAGTAAGTTAAGCAAGCAAGTAAGTAAACGAGTAAGAGAGTAAGTAAAGAAGAAAGTAAAGATCTTAATGCTTAATAAAAATTTATGAATATAATTGTTTATGATAAATGTTGTTATTTATTTACTTGTAAGCTTACTAAGCTTTATGCTTACTTCTTTTATTTCTTTTTCTTTCATATAGTATTATCAAGCATAGTTGGGATCTTGAAGACGTCGGAGAGCGTTAACACTATCAACCACCACAACTCGATATTTTAAGACGATAAATGTTTTGAGCTATGGCATGTATAGGGACTTGGTCATTTCGATTGTATATTCTTAAGATATGACCAAAAGATGATATGTAAATATTTGATGATGAATAGTTATTAAAATGGCTAAGTATGAAGGTGTTTGTTGTTATAAATGTCTAGGTGATAAATTATGCATAGAAATCATGAAAAAGTAAAAATTTGTAGTGAATCAGTTTTGAGACAGTAGTAGTGACATGATTTTGAAAAATCACCAAGGATAGTAGAAAATGGATTAGAGAGTGGATGAGATATAGAATTAAATCTTATTGAGTCTATTTTCATAGAAAAATAACAGTGTAGACAAAGGAATTATGTATTCTAAGATATTTGCATTTTAGTTAGACAAGGTCAAAGTGGTTTCGGAATCCTCTATTCTGATTTTGGAAAATCATTAAAAATTGTGAAAAAATATTTATGAATTTTAATTTATATGTATAGATTTATTATTGAGTCTATTTTCTGTAGAAACAAGTGATAACACCATATGAAGTCTGTACAATGAGATAATTGAATTTTAGTGATGAGAGGTGAGGATAGTCGATCAGTGAAACAGGGGAGAATTTAACTAATAAACTGTACTAATTGGCTTAACCAAAAATTCTAAAAAATTTATGGTAAAAATATATATCAGTCTAGTTTCAAGGAAAATTTATGGATCTAAATTTTGAGTTTCGTAGCTTGAGTTATAATTGATTTAGTGACTGCTGTGAAGGTGGACAACCTTATTATGAACAGTGAAATAACTTTTAAAAGTAAAATTTTATGCCCCGAACTTTTAAGTTAAGTCAAGTAACGCCTCATGCTCAACTCCGGCAACGGTCTCGGGTAAGGGGTGTTACAATCAACTTTAGAAGTATTTTCATAAATTCTGCATTTATAAATAAATGGTTTGAACTGTAAGTTTTATTTTGAATGCTGTGGTATGAATTTTGGGTTTATGCATGGAAGCGAACTTTTGGACCAAAATTTTTGTAATATTAGAATTTTACAACAGAGAGTTTACGTAGCTTAAATACTGTATGTTTTCTAGCTGGTTAAACTCAAGTTTTACTTACTATCATTTTGGTGATCAATGTAACCACCAAGATTAGGTCTAAAATTCTAGGCCACGTTTTAGGTTGTTACATGGTGACCGCATCTAAGTTAAAAACACCGGATGCTTTTATCGGCTTTGTCCTCATGACTTGCCATTGATAATTATTCAGTGCCATCTCCTCTATAAACTTATACACTACTTTAGGTGTTTTATTGTTCAGAATACCACCAGCTGCTATGTCGTTTAATTGCCTAATTGAGGGATTCAAACCGTTGTAGAAGGTTTGAACCTGTAGCCATAAAGGTAACCCATGGTGAGGGTACCGTCTCAATAAGTCCTTATACCTCTCTCATGCATCATATAGGGTTTCTAAGTTGATTTGAACAAAGGAAGAGATATCACTCCTCAAATTGGTCGTCTTAGTCGGTGGGAAGTACATCAGTAGAGATAGAACCTCGTGGTAAAGAATTCAACCACTGTTTAGCTTTGTTCCTCAATGAGAAAGGGAATAACCGTAGGCGAATGGCTTTGCCAAAATGCCATTTATCCTGAAAGTATCACAGACTTCTAGAAAATTAACCAAATGAGCATTTGGATCTTTGTCTTTGAAACCATCGAACTGAACAAATTGTTATACAATCTGAATTGACGTGATCTGGCTCGGTTGATTGAGTCGAGTTCATTTAAGATACCAGATAGTCGACGAGAAGTTCGTTCGGAATTGTTTTAAGATGAAGATTATTTAAGTTTAAGTAGAAGACTTTTAAAATGGTTCAAATGATAGGCTAAATTTGGATATTTTGAAGGTTCGATTCTAATAAGAAAAATAAAGTTAATATTTAATAGGTAGAGTGGAGATGGAAAAAGTGATCTTAAGTTTCAAGAACGATTCAATACTATAGAGAGAATTGCCCCGGGACTTATATCACTTAAGATGGAAATATGGAAAATAGAAGATGGACCTTGACCCGCTAGCTATAAAGAGGTAGGAACCAAAGGTATAAAAATATGGATGAACGCCACACCGGATTAGTGATAAGTTCAATAAGTTCGGGTTGACGCCACTAGCAAGCTAGATAAGTCGCTTCGAGACTCAAACGAAATAAGAGAGGAAGAAAACCTCACAAGAACAAAGTTCTATTAAGTTTTAATATTCAAGATGTCTAACCTTTTTACAAAGATAAGTAAACTATTTATAGTCTATATATGATAGCCGAATGGACAAGTCTAAAGACTAATTAATTCGGCTATAAATGAGTTAAATTAATCTAGAAAAATAATCTTCAAGATGCATGTCTAAATTTAGCTGAATGGAGCATCAATAGTCTTCTTCTTGATTAAGAAAACATAGGCTTGAATGTTGATGAATGAATGGGAGTCAATCAGCCTTGTCTAGATTCGGCCAAAGGCATACTGAGCATCGAAATGGTGGTGTTTGGCTGAATAGTGATGTGCAATAATGAGGGTTCATGAACAGCCTATGTGTGTGAACACTTCAACCGAATAGCCACTAGGTGTAAACACCAAGTGTGAACATAATTGAAGTAGCCTTGAGAGACAATAGGCCAACCTTGTGAATTAAATAAGAAGCTAACTCTTGGCCGAATAATCACTATAATGCCAAAATAATCAGCCATCATTCGTTGTAGGTAACCATGCACGAATCCAGCTTACAATGAACCTAGCCATGCATGCACCTAGCTTTAAATGAGCCTCTACATTCGGCTGAACCTACATGAATCACAAACACATTAAATCTCAATGTATATTCGACTGAACTAGACAAATAAACATCAAGACTTAGTAAATGATAAATTAAAAACAATTAAATAAGAACATAGCTAGTAATTAAATTCGGCTAGCTCAAAAGATGGGAAACAATAAATAAACTGATTTGAACTAGGGAATTCAGTCATGAGCTATAACAAGCTAAATTAATTAAAGATAATATTTAGTTATTGTGAATAGTAAAATAAACAAGCTGAAAATAATTTAAATTGAGCTTAAACGAGCTGATTTAAGCTCAAGTGAGCGGATTGTTGCTGAAATGAGCTTGGGAAGCTGGAATTGAGCTAAAGTCAGCTTGCACTAAAGTGCATGGAGTCTTCAAGATATTTACTCGAGCTTCAACATCATCAATGAGTTGATTCTCCTTCCAAAGTTTAAGAAACAAAGCTGAAACAGCTTCTTGAAGGCGCTTAGATCGAGCTCGGGTCATTGGTCCTTTTAGGAGCTTGATGGGATCAAAGCTAGGACTTGGAGGAGCTTGGGGCGTGGTCACGTCATGAATAGTGTTCAGCTTCAGTTTGAAATTATTCGCAGCAACAGTGGGTCTCACAATACTCGACTCATCCCCAGTTAGAGTGGGCTTGGCATAATCGTACATAGTACGAGGAACATGATCTGGATTTGCAGCAACTGCAGAAGGTAGTTGATTATTCTGATTATCATCCATCTCCTTAGTAATAATAACATCCTCTTGCTCGTCTACTATACTCTATCGACTCTACTGTGCTTCTCTGCGAGCTGTACTGTCAACTTTGCTGTCACACAGTAATGGTCCCGACGGGTTTCTTTTAGTCATAAACTAAAGGAACCTGCCAGAAGCAAATAAAAGAAAAGAAAAATTAGAATGCAAAAATTAAACTAAAAATAAAAAATATATAAAAATAAAAAATGGCTAAATTAATAAGAATCGAGTGTTCCTCATATTTTAGTCCCCGGCAACGGTGCCAAAAACTTAATGGTCACTAAACAAACTATAATTACGACAAAAGCAAGCGCACCTATCGAACAATAGTATAGCTATGGTGAGTAGGGAATATCATATCCAGGAGGACTAAAAGTACTAGTAATTACTGTTTTTCTATTATTTAGCCGACAAATTGAAGTGATAGTTTTTAATCTAAAATTACTAAACTAATCTAACTAAAAATGCAACAGAAATTGAAATAGGAAAATAATCGAATATAACCAATAAGATAGACAATACCCAAGAAAGAATCCACCTAAACTTCACCTATTATTATGAATCTGGATTAAACGATTTATTCACTTGTGTCTTGATCCGTAGAAATCCCTAAATTATGTTAATATCTCTTTCGAGAGTAAGAGCAACTGATACTAGGTTGATTAATTGAAATCTCTTTCTAATTAAACCCTTATCGTCGCATTAACTCAATCTATGGATTCCCCTAATTAGATGTCTAAGTTCATTTGAATCGGGACTTTCATTTGTCCAAATTTATTCTGAACACGATTATTAGAAAATCATAAAATGTTTTGAAATTATTAAAAATATTAAAATTCAAAATTATCAAAAAATATTAAAAAATAACTTAAATATAATATTTTATAACTGAGAGGGACTAAAATTGATATTATATATGTCACTTAATAAAGAAGCCAAAGCCCGAGCCTACCCTCCTAACTATGCCCCTACTTTTAGTAACTTAAAGCCACTTAAATCAACAACTAACATTATTGTGTGGTTATTGCATATGTTATTAGTAATTAGTTTCAAACTATCGATGTTATATCAATCATATCATTTTGTTATTAAAATTATTAATTTAACCGTTAAATGACATGTCAAATTTTACATAACTAAATTTAAAATAAAAATTAAAAAAAAGTAAAACTAAAAAAAGAAAGAGTGAACGATAAAACTTCTATAAAAGTTTCGGAAACCTCATAATTTTTATCGGTTTAAATCCCATATCTTACAATTGAGAATAAATCATGAAGCTAAGAAGCCTTAATTGGAAACTAATTTTATTTTTTTATTATCAGATAAGTAAATTAAGTTTAAATAATTTTTTTATGTAGTATCCAACTACTTTAGATTTTAAAAGTTACCGCTACAGTTTTTACCGTTACAACATTATTTATTACATTCTAATTTAAATTCCGTTTAAAAGATTTTTTATTTTTGTTTTTATTTTTTTTTCTCAATAAGAAATAAACTAAGAAAAATAATAGGTAACAGAAAGCGAATTACCGATGAAAAAGTGAAATAACAAAAAGTGAATTTTTTTTTTAAATTTCATTGCTTTTGGAGTTACAAGTAATGCTAAACCAACCACATGTAAAGTTAAAAAATACTTTTGCAAAGTGCTTTTCTAAAAACACTTGTAGAGTCAAATGACATTCTTAACCCTTATTTATATTCTAATGTATTTTATGTAATATTTATATTGGGTATACAATTATTTTTCTATTAAAATTTATTTTAAATATATATTATTATATATTTAAATTTGTAATCGTTATATTTTTATAATATCTAAAATTATAGATTGTATATTCAAATTGAGTTTTACAAATAATTATAACTGCAGTTTATAACGTGGTTTCAAAGTGTTTTTCAATTAGTTTTAACATGATTAGAAGGTTTTTAAACTTACTTTGAATTTTCGTTAAAGATTTCTTGAGTTTTAATGAATTTTCAGAAAATAACCATAAAACATGTCAAAAAAGTCGATATATTGAATTGGGTAGTTTTGTGTAGTTTAAAGGTTGAGAATTAGTCGTAGATGAATTATAAGATGAACGGAATTGGTTTTAGGTGAAAAGATTAAGTATAGATCGAGATATTCGAATTTAAAGTTTGCTATGTTATAAGTTTCAGTTACATGAAAACTTAGTTTAGGCTTATGTTTTGTATGCTTGTAATGAGTCATTGATTGATTTTTGGATGTATTGCTGTGTGAATTTGTTGTGTCGAAGTTCTGGATTTGATAGAACTTTCTACGCGTAGAGATAAAGGTAAGGAAAAACTAGTTTGAGCTTTCGGCTTTTAGGCGAAAGTGTAATTGGTGAGTGTTTGGAATAATTACTTGTGGACATGATTCAATGCGTTATTTGAGAATTTAGTAGTAGCCTAAACCCCTACTCTAAATTTCGAGTGTAAGCTTTCTCATACTTATGTTTATATTGTGAATTATGTACTTTTGTGAATGTGAATATGTGATATGTGGATATGAGAACTATTGTGAAAGTGCAAATGTGTACATGTTATGTATATGTTAGTGATAGTGTTTTCCTAAGGATGAAAATTTGCATTGATTGTGCGTGGATAATCGGTAAGTGATATGTGTTCGATTTCGGATATTTTGGCCTTGTGATTATTGAAATCGTTAGATATAGTTGGCATGCCATAGGATTGTGAATACTCACCTATATGTATAGTGATTTAGGGCATTGAAGCCTTGGGGCATGTTGGAGGGATTAGGAAATGTGAGCTAAGCTCCACTCAATGGGACATAAGAGGGGAAATAAGGAGAGTGTTAGCTTATTACTTCACTTTTGGGACATGTTTGACTTTATGAGTCTATGTTTGGTGTGTCGAAGAACCATGTATTCGATGAGTGATGATAGAGCTCACTTTCATGTTTTATAGCTCAAGTGTCAAATTATCTTAAATTATGAATATGTGTGTAATGTGGTATGTGTTTATGTGACATGTGACTATTATGCAATTTATCTATAAGGATGTTTTTGTGTATTATGACATATGCTTAAATGTTATGTGATTATATGAGTACTGTGATATATGCTTGTATGTTAAGTGACTATATATGTAATATGATATATGCTTGAAAGTGAATATGTTTACCATATAAAAGAACTAGAAAATAATGCACGAGTAAGTATATTATAACACTAAAGTTGGAACTGCTGAGGTTGTGCTATATGGTTGTTTCAATTATGCTTGATGAATTGTTTGCATGGTAGTTATTCTAGGCATTCACTGAGTTTGTGAAGCTCAGCCACTCATTTCTTAAACTTTGCAGATTAGTTGTGTGTCGGTGTGAGCAGTGTGGCTTTCTGAGAGTGATCCAAACGAGTCCATTTTCGTTATTCGTAGGTGTTTATTATTTGGTTATGTTTTGGGAACAAGGCAATGTGGTAGTTTTTGTGCTAGTATTGGATATGATATTTTGAGTTGTCTCCATGATTTAATTGCTCTTAAGATTTTGGGATTTGTTTCGTAATATGTTGACTATTGCTCGGATTTGTATTTGTTGTTTGAAACTATTATTATGGTCATTTTGGTATTTATTTAATGACGATATGATGACATGTTGAACTAGTACAAGTTGAAATGACTTATATGCTTAAAAATGTTGTATTTTTCGGGTCTGGAGCAGAGATATCAATATTCGTATTTTAAAAATGATACATTTGTATTTTCAAACGTGTAGGAAAACAGAATAGATATTTGGTATTGATACCTTATCTCGAGTATCGATACTCAGGGATGAAATATCAATACTTTGGCAAGGGTATCGATAATTTTTGAAGTTTGGGTTTTTTAGTGAAAAATAGTAAGCAATTTTGGTATCGGTTTTCCATGCGGTATCGATACCTCTTGAGCAAAATATTGATACCATGTCTTTAGTATCGATACTTATGTTGATGTTTTGAGATTTTGCTAAAATAGACCATATGTATGCTTAATTATTATTTCAAGGCTATTTGATGTATGTTAGCATGTAACGACGATAACTAAAGCTTAAGATAGACTCTAAACTGGTAAAAATGTTAAAATGGAAGACGTTGTGTTAATAATGAGCTTTTACTTGTTCTATTTGACATGAGATGGTGGTATGACACCTTGATATTCGAGCTTGGCCACTAGGCCGAGTATGGGGTGTTACATTCAACCTTATAACTTTGAATTGTGGATAAACCACTGCTGATTTGCAGTTGCTGCAACTTGGTTCATGATCGAACCACATATTTGTAATTATTGCCACTTGTGGTTAGCGCACAACATATTTCCAAATTAAACAAATTATCACTTGGTTCATAATCAAACCACATATTTGTAGATTAAATTGTCACTCTTCCTCCTTACATATCATCCCACCCCATGCAATGTAATATGACACACTTTGTAATAGAATAAATCAACACTAGCAGTACTTATGCTTAACATGTATTCAATTCATTCACTAGCAATTAACATGCTTTAACAAGTATTTCGATAGGGTGGTGTCAATATTAACACTAACAGATTATCTATTTCACAATGATATTAGCATATATATGCATGTCATATACGATGTAGCCATAACACTTTGATATTAGATCACAAATTATATAATAACACAATGTTAGGGGCTAAATTGTGCAAATAAAACTCTAAAAACAATTCCGGGCATATATAGGGATTAAATTGAACATATCATACTTATACATAATATTAATAATTTTGTCAATCAGATCATAGATTCTAGCATTATTGATATTATCAAGGCTTAATTGAATAAAACAAAACATGAAAAATAGTACGAGAATTAATCAGGGACTAATCTAAATAAATCATAAAATTCTGGGAAAAATTGTATAATTTGTGAAATAGGGACACACGGCCATGTGATTGAACCATGTGGAGGGTACATGGCCGTGTGGTTGGGCCGTGTACCAGACTGAGGCCATGTAAAAATTGCAAAATTGAGGTGCAGGGGAGACACGATCGTGTGGAGGGTATTTGTGATACATGCCTGGATGGGGTGAAAATTATTAAATTTCATTCATCGAAGCTGCCAATTTTCAAGTTTGGGAAATCAACAAAATTTCGATGACTTTTTGGATGGGATCAAGGCATTTTTGGGTTGAGATGTCTGCATAGTGTCCAAAGATCTATCTCTTATCTTCGAAACGCACCTTGAATCACTCGATTTTGAGTTTAGGAGCTCAAGTTATGACCATTTTAGTGAAGACTACATGAGTAGAATTTTTGAACGGGATTATGACTAGAATTACGAGTTTTGGGCTTTTAATTCGAGTTTAAATCATATTGGGTTCAGGTTTTAGGCTTAATTTTTATTATATAGGAGCCTAATGTTGTATTTATCAGCTCTTATTATTTTATTATTCTGAATTTTTTATAATTATTAAGTATTTTAAGTTATTTAGGAGTTTTATGTCAATAAGAAAGTTGAGTTTAAAACTAATTCTTGTTTAGGTTAACTAGAGTTCTAGTTTACTTAAGAGTTTAATTTAGATTTATTTAGCTAGCTTATATAAACGCCTTTGCAGTGTACACAATTTATTCAATTCATTATTATTCAACTTATCTTTTGAGTTAATAAATTCTCTTTGAGTTTTTCTTTTCAAGAATTTCTCTTGAGTTTCTTTTAGAAGGGTTTTAACAATCTTTTCAGATTGTGGGGATCATCTTCAAGCTTTTTCTTGCCAAGGTTTCTATCTTGGAAGGGAAATTAGAGCCGTTTGAAGGAGGTTGTGGATTTTTCGTGTTTTCAAGGCTTCTTAGGACTTCTACATTTCACGTTCTATCTTTTTCATCTATCTTCTTTATTTCTTCTTTATTGTTCCAATCTTTGATTTATTATTCTATTTATTTATCTTATTTATTTTCACTTGTTTTGTTTGAATTGGCTTTGATTCTGTTTCAAGTTGTGTCAAAACCCTAGTTTATTTTCAAACATCTATAGCCCTAAGTCAGATACGCGACCGGAATAAACTTTATGATCCACTTCCACATTTATCCAAACTCATTCGTATCACTTAGGTCGTGTGAGAATCGAAAACCTAGGGTTTCAAGGGGGACATGGTTGTGTGAGGGGGTCGTGTGTCCAATTTGGTCATGTTAAGGTTTGTGTTAAGGTTGTGTGAGGCACAGTTTGGCCCAATTTGCTTGTAAAGAAACACAAACCTTTCATCGGAAGCCTTAACAACGTCCCTTGCGATCAAATCTGGTCCAAGGTACGTAAATTGAGTCCTTCAAATGAAATTTAAGCAGGAATTAATCGTTGATTTCAAGTTTTATCAAGATTAAACGACATTAATGAAAGATTTTTCAAGAACTAAAAAAGATCGTTTGATTAATCGTAAGATTCTCATTAGATAGAAGTTCCAGAGTGATTTGAGATATAAGCATCAAGATTGAGGCGTACTTACCGATTCTTGGCTAGGATTTGGAATGTTTCTAATGACAATTTCTATTCCGGTAGAAAAAGGAGTTAATGAAGATTGACTTTGATTCGGGAAAAACAATAATAATTCAAAAACAAAAATATGCAAAATTTGATATAAAAGAGAGGAAAGAAGAGAAAATATGAAAATAAATAAGGAGGTGAAAGAAATTTTATTTGGTTTTGGAGAGGAAACAAAATCCTATTTCTATTGGAAAAATTGGATTAAAATCTAGGGTTTGAGAACACTAGGGCGGCAAGAGCAATTTTTCGAATTTGGTTTTGGAGAGGAAGCAAAATCCTATTTCTATTGGGAAAATTGGATTAAATATCTAGGGTTTGGGAACCCTAAGGCGGCAAGAGCAATTTTTCTAAAATTTTGGGCCTGGAATTTTAAGGAAACTTTAGAAGAAAAATAAAAGAGATATTTTGATGTTAAGGTAGTTTGAACTTAGGTAATCGAGAGGAAGGAAGAAATGTTCAACCAATTAAGCTACTAGCCACTCTTATTAAGTATTTAGTACGAATAATATTTATTTTAGTATGATTTTCATCCTTGTTTGCTGAAAATTAAAAGAAAAGAAATGAGAAAGGTGTGGATAAAAACTAGGACCTTCAAAGAATGCACTAACAACTTAACCATTAAATCTATTCAATTATTTAGTTATTCATTTAATCTAACCCCTATATTTTGGGGTGTTACATTATGTCCTAATACATAGCTTCCGCGACACTTTTATCGATTTAAATAGAAAAATAAAGATTTCATTGTGGGGTTTGATATAAGCTTTTCAATTTCATCGATTAGTTTTGGACAGTGATTCATATAAAATTTAAACTATATAACTTGAGTAGAGACTTTAATATTCAGTGTTTGTCAAAAACTAAAAAGATAGTTATCTATAAAGAAATAAAGAAAAAAGATAATTAGCGTAAAGCCAAATTGCCTGAGTGTGAGGCATGCAAAGTATGGTGGATTGATATGTGACTAATTAGTAAGAATGAAACTTGAATTACATAAAATGAAGGATGGGATTTATACAAACAAAGACTTGTCAACCTCAACAACTAACTTTATTGTGTGGTTAATATAATATCAGTGCAACCCAAACAATACTTGTAAATTAAAAGTTACACATCAATAATCAATTCAACACAAATTGTGCTTCTAAATTAAAATAGAAAAGAAAAATTGCAAATTTCATTACTTGTCAAGAGGAATTGAACATACATACGTGTGGAAATTTTGATAACATTCATGACTTTATGAAGAAAGAATCAAAAGCTTTCTAAATTTGAATTTTCAAACTTCATTCATTGCAATTAGAATAATGTAGATGAATGTCTTAGAGGACTTTATTTTTATTGAGAAAATGACTTCCGATTCTAAAATATTTTTTTATCATACCAACAAATTTAATAAAAATAATTAAAAATGTTAATAACTAGACATAAATTTTAAAATCTAAAAAATAAACCAACCAATCTCATAGAAATAAAAATATGTTCTTTTATAATCTCATAATATTTCTATTTCATTTACAGAATTTGAGAAGGAAAAGAAACTCTTTGAATTCCAAGTTGGTCTTCCAAATATAAAAATTCTCTAAGACATTTTCAGTTATTTTGAAAGAAAGATTGAAATTACAATGTCGAAACCATTTTTATTTTGAAAAATGGGGTCGACTTTTAAAACGAAAACAAGATAATTACACACAAGAGGCATAAATGGAAAACACAAGAAAAATGAGAAAAGCTTGGACTTTCCTTCTCGAGAAAGGTACGATCAAATTGTACTTCATGCCAAACGATTTATAGTCTTCCAGTCTTTATCCTCCATATCATCTAGTTTCTTCTCATCAATGGCAACGTCTAGACCTTGTTGAAAGAGAGCATTTAGAACCTCACTTTGCCATATACCGAAATGGCTTCTGCCATTGAATATCTCCACTACCAATCTCGTATTTGCCACTGTTGGTCTCACCTACATGGATGATGTTGAAGCTCTTGGATTGTCCACCATTTCAGCCATAATCTTTGAATGCCCAATAAATCTTTTCTGTACTGGAAGATCAGTTTAAATCACAACTAGAGAGCATACTACGAATAACATTTGAATCTGATACAACTTGTTGTGTGAATAGGGTGAAAGAGAGTAAATTATTGTACTAGAAAACCACACTAGGTTCAATTCCCAGGAAAGATCGGAAGGGTCATAGAAGGTCCCGCTTAAAACCCAATCTCCTAGATAGAATCTACCTCCAATGTAATTTTATAGCACAATATATCACTAAAAATCTACCCTATAGAATATTGGAAGAGAAACAATAAAGAACATCAGAATTTTAACGAGGTTCAAAAAATAACACCCACATCCTTTGACACTACCAAATATATTTCGCTACAAATGGTTGTCTAGGCTCATCTGAACCTGGGCAACCATTTGTCTAGGTTCATTTTAGAAGTTGTTTTTAATCATTTTAAATAATTTTAAAAAAATAATTTTGTATAAAATTTTAATAATTTTTAAATAATTTTCTATAATGTTTTTATAACTATTGAAAACATCATGTCCAAGATGAACCTAGACAAATAATTATTAAAAATTGTCTAGGTTCATCTTGGATGTATTTTTTAAATAATTATTAAAAATTAATTATTATTGAGATATTTTTAATTTTTAAATATTTATTGATGTGTCAAAATGCTCCACATTGTTATGAGGTACACATGGCATACCATGTATCTCTATCTCATTGCTCCACCAGTCACATCATCACTTAAAAGTAGAATGATGTAATTTTTAATGAAAGGACTAGTTTACTCTTTTATCTAATGTGCGGGGACTAAATTTGTCACACCCCGATTCAGTTATTTGACCAATGAATGGTGATGTTACCAAAAAACAGAAATCATTGCAAAATGTGAAAAATAAAGGCTTCGATAGTTAATCCATTCAAAACGAATTAGCAAACTAGTCTTAAAATGTCACTTAGTGGATTATAATTTTTTAAGGAAAAAAACAAAAGGAAAAATAAAAGTACGCCACAACGCACAGAACATAAAAGTTGATAATTTGGCGAAGTGCCATCATTCAGTACAAACTGATAAATGAAGGAAATCCCAAATTCATTTCATACATCGTTTAAACAAAAAGAGGATGAGACTACAGGCCACCTCGATTGATATACATGTTACAAACTAAAAAAATGAATGACTCACAAACGAGTCCGTAATTTGGCTAAGTCCCATACAAGAATTCGTAGTGCTCGTTGTTAATTCGAACACTTACGGGTTCCCATGCAAGGATGGGGAATTCACCAATCATGTTTTGCATATTCTTTCCCTAGTGGAGGCAAATCACATATCATTTCATATTTTCCATACATTTCTCACATCACATTCATATCTCAACAGTTTCCTCCATTTCCCCCTTCCACCATTTTAGATGCGAAGCTTGTACGCTAAGGAAGAATATCCATTTTTAATCATTCATGCACATTCCATTATCATCTTATCAATTTATTAACACACTCATGCAGAGTTGATTTGAAAATAAATTAGCAAACATGAAAGATAACACTTTTTGTATGAAGCTAGTTGGAATTTACCAAAAGCAAAAGTGAAAGAAACTTACCAAAGAGTCAAAAAAATCATTGTCTACTCTACGGGTACTTTCCCTTTCGCACTAGGTCATTCTCCTGTATCTTTAGAAAAATAAAATCAAACATTCTATCAAATACAGAAACAACCAAAACTTAACATAAAAATGAGAATCGGTAACATGCAATCAGTTAACCAGAAAGAAGTTTCATTCCTTCAAGAACTTCCAGTAAAACTTATATAAACGGTTTCAACTACCCTTTCATTGCTTGTTCTTAAACTAAAAGACTCAAGAATTTATTAGCAATTGGCTTGAAAAGGCTAGTGATGTATCACGAAACTAACTAAAAATACGAAAAAGGCAAGTGCATCTATCGATAAACAGTATAGCTACGGTGAGTAAAGATATCGTATCCACTAGGACTAAAAGTACTAGTAATTAATGTTTTCCTATCATTTAACCAAAAAATTAGAGTGATTGATTTAAACTAAAATTTACTAAATTAATTAACTATAGAACTCAACAGAGAATAAATCAGGAAAATAATTGAATAATAACTAAGGAGCTAAACAATACCCAGGAAAGAATCCACCTAGACTTCATATATTATTACGAATTTGAATTAAACGATTTATTCACTTGGTATCTTGATACGTAGAAATCCCTCAATTATGTTAATATCTTTTTCAAGTTGTTTACTTCAATACTCAATATCTTTTTCGAGTTGTTTCCTTCAATACTCTTTGATCCCCCACTATTCTCTTCTTCTATTTGGTATTTATAAGCTTTAGAATGCCTGAAAAGCTTAAAAGTTGTGTTTCTCCGCATGTTTGGGATATGAATCGAAAAACTGACATGGTCTTTCATATGGTCGTGTGTCCAGCCATTGTGGCTCACATGATCGTGTGTCTAGACTATGTGGGAAGGCCCAACCTGTGTGGCTCTTGAAATCTACTCATTTGTTCGATTTTCACTCTTTTTTGCTCCTTTAGCTCCCAAATGCTCTCCTGAGTATAGAAACATGAATTTAAAGGATTAGGAGAATAAAGTTCTCCAATTTAGATAAATAATCATCCAAAAATATATTAACAATAAGCTTAAAATATGTTACTTTTATTACTTATCAAATATCCCCACACTTAAGCCTTTGCTTGTCCTCAAGCAAAATCCTCAACCCAGACATTAAAGGTAACTTCTCTCAATTTGTTATTTCCATCAATAATGTTTCAAAATAATTCACAAACAATCATGTATTGGAAATTCAACTACAAGGGCATTAAAGATTCAAACAATCCAAGCCAAAAATTTTAAAATACAAAAAATAGGTGTCTCCCCTTATTAAAGTAATTACCTTTAATTCAAAACTGACAAGAATTGACATCTATAACGCTAGGGTTTGTGCAAGTGTACATAGTCGTTATCAAGTAATAAGTAAGTATCGAGTTATCGTCTCTACAAGGATTGTATTTGTGCTAAGTCACTTAATTTGTAAAATTATATTAACAATTTGGTAAATAAAAACACAATATAGTTGAAAAGTGGTGATTAGAATATATTAAACTAAATGCAATGATCCCTAATGCAAATTATCCTAAGTGTGCAACTATATGAATGAAATAGATTTTAGTAAAATTAAACACAATTTGCAACAACTATAACATAAATAAACTAGGACAACTACTTTAATTAAACTCAATTTATTATCAATATGCTTAATAACATTCGGAAAAACATTTCATGGCAACTCGATCTTTCATGAGTTTGGAAACCAGATTAGGTCCTTTCGAAATCCTTTACTTAGGAAATCACGTATGAATGAAATACAGACTTGATTTTAATTAAAAACATGATCGATTGAGGCACAAACATTATAAGCATGAATCAAATAAATATTATTTAATCAAAATAATCCTCCTAGCTTAAATAAATTTAAGCTATCATTGTTGTAAACAAGAACAAAGAACACATAGCAAACATCTTTAAATTAAATTTAAAGAAAAGAAAGATTAAACCCAATTCAGAATGCCTGTCACCTAAGACTCTAACTAACGAGGCTCCTTCGCTTCTTTGCGTTGCTTCTTTGCTGATGGCTCTCCAAGGTGGCCGACCAAGGGTTCTTTAAGAGGCTTAATTGCTAAAATCATTATGCAAGGATGATGAAGGGGAAAGATAGCTAAAAAAGTTGAGAGAATGATGAATGAGTGAGAGATGATGGGATGAGGGATAATTAAAAAAGTGAGAAATGAGCTCTTATTTATAGGTGAGGCAAGGGAGCTAGTTTGCTAAAAATAGGAGTGTCCATCCTTTGAAACTTCCTCCAAGAGTGGCCGGCCATGAATTGAGGAAAGGTGGTTGATTTTTCCTTGATTTTTGGTTAATTTGGGTGCCACAACAACTCAGGACTAAGACTCGGTCATCAGTAAATCTTTGAGAAAATCTCTAATTTCTTTAACTCTTCAAGGACTTTGTATAATTAAACCAAAAAATGGTTTATGACATCCATATGCAGCCGAAAATTGGGTTGACTTGGTTCCCAATTTGGACATTTTTGCAATTAGAAGAAAACTCTCAGACCTGTATAAAAAATAGTAGATAGTTTAGAGGACCAAATAATATAATTTAACCACTTTAATTAATCAATTTACTTAATTAATTAAAACCCAATTTATTAATGAAATATTAAAAATGAATTATTAAATATAAATTTTTATTTTATTATTTAATTTAATCATGCATGTCCCATTTTATAGCTTAAAAATATAATATGCTCAAATTAATATAAAATAAGTCATTTTATGCATGAAAACTATATAATAAAGTATAAAATCACATTTTAATAATTTCTATGTCCTAATTTCATATTTTTTCATATTTCATTAATTTATTAAAAAATTACTTGGTTTTAACAACAAATTTAAGTAAAAAAGTGATGAATTATATAGGAAAAATCCTTTATATTTTTCAGTTTACACTCCCCCAAACTTAAATCATTGCTCGTCCTGAGTAATGTTTATGCACAGCACAAAGTCTTGCTAATGCAAATTTTGCTAAGAGTGTAAGTAGCATCAATCTTTGTCTCATAATCATGCATCAATAAATTCATGCTCATAGACCTTCTTTATTAACAGGTAACTCATATACAAACATTTTGAAAATTTTATTCTAAGTTTCAATATATGCCAACATGAATCATAGTTTGCATGTATGTCACAGCCATAGATAATATTCTTCATTCAACACAATTTCTCATCAATCAAGCAAAACAATCATAAGGCTTATTTATGATCTTCATATGTTGAACTTAATACTTTCTCTTCACTAATGTAGGTGACATAATCATCAAATCAATATGTCTTTTATAAGGTTGTAATGGGGCTCGATTAAAGGTGGGGATTTTAAGAGATGATATATTTCAGTTTCAAAATCTTAACCTTTAATTATCTTGGATTTCTTGAAATTCAACCTTTTTTTTTTCAAGTGAACCTGTGGAAATCCCCCAAACTTATTTTGAACTCATACTCATACATTTTCTTTTTTGGAGACTGAGCAAATTTTTCTTCACTCTTTCTTTGTCTTTGTTGTTATTTTTTTTAAGCATGAGTACATACATCTTTATGAAAATTTCCTCAAATGTTGATTCCCAAGACAACTTTAGTTAAGATAGGTGCACAAAATTAGGATAATTTTAAAAAGATGGTACTGGCTTATAATGTAGGTTTATTACAATGAACAGACCTTTAAGCTCAAAATTATAGTTTCAAGGGTCTAATATCATAAGGTGGGCTTGAAAAGGCTCAAACGATCCAAAGAAAAATGGTGCCTATATCATTTTATATTTTTATGTCCCCTAGGATTTCGCCTCAAGAAAGTTACTAAGTCAATTCTAAAGATATAAACCTTCATGCATGTCTAATCTCAAGAGAAACTAAGTTTTCATGGCAAACCTTACCTAAGACTAAAATCATAAAAACATTCCATTTTTCATGATAACATACAATCACTCAGATAAAATCATCATTCATGCTTGCATACAAGCTATCTTATTAAAAAGAATTTCTCTAAACATTTATTTATTAAGACATACTTATGAAAGAATGATTTGAAACATACTTGAAAATTTTCAAAATTTGAGCAATTTGCCTTATCCCCCTTTAAAAAGAAGCAATGTTCTCATTGTACGAATAAAGTAATGAATGAAAATTAAACATCAGGTAGGGTTGTAAAGAAATAGAGGTGAGTCATTAAGACTGCTTAAATACCAAGTCTTTCCTAATAACCCAATCCTAGACATGTTCATTCCCATTGCCACATTACTTAATCTTTTTCTTTCTAAAGAAGTATTTATTCATGCTTGTTATGTTTTATTTTGCAAAAATTAAATCCTAATTACTAAATAAATAAATTCCTAAAGACCTAAAAAATAATTAAATAAATAACAAGACAAGAGTCCCTCCTTTTATTTTTCTGACTTATTCCCCTTGTCTTCTTTAGCTCCATCTTCGCTTGCATCGTCAGTCTCTTCCGTCCATGTCTCAAAGATAGCATCTGGGAACTCAGGAACAAAAGTATTAGAGATATTCTTAAAGGTATTTCGAATTGAATCATCTCTAATTTTTGCATATTTCTAGTAAGTTTGTTGCTGATTGTGCATGAACTTGCATATATCCATCAAAATTAACAACTCTGATTTCCTTGAAGTACTTGCAAAAATCGGCATGGGAGTTGTATATTTAGGTTCAACACTTAGCTTGAATGGTTCTTCTTCTGGATCAACCCTAGGTTTAAGGTTTTCACCTCTTTCAGCTGGTTGAGGACTATTTGGTTCCTTATCAAATTCTTCTTCTTCCATGTCTGTAACTGAATCAGCTTCAGTTTTTGTTTTATTTGTTAACTCTTTGGTTTTTGGCTCAATTGGTTCCTCTTGCTCACCTTGGTTCAACTCATGCACTCTTTCCACCAACCTTTCAAGATCATGACTTGTAATACACCCTTGAACATACTGCCCCTTCAGATTTGCTTGTGTTTTAACACGGGCCCTTAAGCAAAGTGAAGTGATTAATGATGGGAAATAAGCACTTCCAGCCTTCTTTTTAGCACAATCATGAATCTCCTTGAGGATAATTTTCTCAACATTAATGGATTTTTCTGTTAAGATTACATATAACAAGAGCATCCATTCCATCGAGATGGTGAAACTATGTGAGATAGGCATAAAACTGTAGCAAACAAAATAAAACCATACCTTTGCTACTGGTTTTAAGTATTCTCTTCAACAAGAATGGCTCCCATACTTTCTTATAATCCATTGGGATCCCGGATTTGTCACAACATCAAGCACTTGTTGAAGAAAATCCCAAGTGATATTGCTCATCATAGGGTAGTACTCATCTTCTTCAACATTAGGTAAATTAAACAAATCATTGATGGACTTAGAAGTAAGAGGTACCTTTTTCTTTCGAACAATGACTTCAGTAGCATCTTGCGTAGTCAAACTAGCATAGAATTCTCGAACTAGTTCATCATCGAGAAGTGAACGAGCATCACAAAATCGTTCCCATTTGAGAGCATTGATTATCTTTCTAATTGGCACAGGAACAACCATCACATCATTGCTCTTCAAGTTAAAACCTTTTTCCGGCATCATAGGTTGATGCTTGAAAATTGAATCAAATCGCTCTTTCACTTCTTCATAAACCACAATGGGGTTTTCAGGAGTAGTCTTTGACTATCTAGTTCTTTTGCGAGACATGGAATTTTCTCAAAAATTCGGCAGAGTTTCTACACAAGAGAGAAAAGAGAAATCGACAAAGTTGGTATAACTTGCTACGGCAAAAATCTTGTGACAACAAGGATGGTGCGGCGGCGATCTCTTTGTGATAGCAATATGGAATTTTGGCAAAAAGAAAGAAAAGGACTGGTGTTTCTTTCAGGATTTGAGGTTGACGGTACAAAGAAGAGATTTAAGGATTTTTAGGGTGGAAGAAAATTGCTTTGAGGGATATGAAAATTAGTAGAATGAATAGCGGTTTATATAGGGAAAAATGAGGGCAACATGTAGCAAAAATTTAGCTACATTAAAGTTACTTGGGCGGCAAGTAATGGGTATGACAGCAAGGCCTAATTTTTTTCCTCCTTTTTACTGTCTTGGGCCTCAAACTCAATCTGTATCTTAAAAAAAAAGACTAATTAGAACTTGAGCCAAATTTGACCCCCTTTATTAGCATAAAAATTGAAAATTTAAACTGAACGAAATGAAACTTAAAAATTTTAATTAGAAATTTTCTTCTTAACAAATTACATTAAATTAATTCCCAGAAAAGGTTGGAGGGGTCACAGCAGTCCCGCTTAAGTTTCAATCTCCTTAGACAGAATTAATTAGATGTAATAAATTAAGAAAATAGGTTCTAATTATTTATTTACACAATGAATTCATGAAAAATTAAGGGTCTATTAAGATGAGCGAGGATTCAATTTGCTTATCTTCACCATCCTAGTAGTGTTTGAGACGTTGACCATTAACTTTAAACGTACCTCCATAATTGTCGTATAATTCAATAACTCCATAAGGATAAACTCGGTAGATGGTATAGTGTCCTTTCCATCGGGATTTCAGCTTCCCAAGAAATAACTTCAGCCTTGAATTAAACAACAACACCTTCTGACTTTTTTTAAACTTGCGAAGTTGTATATGAGTATCATGCCATCTCTTTGATCATTCTTTACACATTTTGGCATTCTCATAGGAAAACAACCTCAACTCTTCCAACTCATCCAGTTGTAACATCCTTCTCTCACCGGCTTGCTTAAGATCAAAATATAACTGCTTCAAAGCCCAGTGAGCTTTATTCTCCAATTCTAATGGCAAATGACATGCCTTTCCAAAGACTAGCTGGTAAGGAGTCATTCCTAACGGAGTCTTAAATGCTATTCGATAGGCCCATAATGCATCATCGAGCCTTCGAGACCAATCTTTTCTACTAGGGCGTACTACCTTTTCAAGGATACCTTTGATTTCACGGTTCACTCTCTCAACTTGCCCATTAGACTGGGGATGATAGGAAGTAGCAATCTTGTGTTTCACATCATATTTTTCAAGCAACCACTTAAGCCATTTGTTCATAAAGTGAGAACCTTCATCAATAATAATAGCTCTTGGTGTTCCAAATCGTGTAAACACATGCTTATGTAGGAATCGCATGACTACCTTAGGATCTAACATCTGATCCGAAAAATTATCCTTCTGAGTGGCTTGGTTCAACTTTCTGTAACCAATACAAATTCTCCAACCGGTAACAGTTCTCATTGGAATTAACTTGTTACGCTCATTTTCAACAATCATTATTCCACCGGCACACACTGCACCGGACTTACCCATGAACTATCTAAAATAGGATAGATAATTCCCACATCTAACCATTTGATCACTTCTTTTCTCACAACTTCTTGCATAATAGGATTAAGTCTCATTTTCCCATCAATTCGAGCTCTTTCACCTTTCTCTAAAATAAATTTGTGCATGCAAAATAAAGGGCTTATACCTCAAATATCAGCTATGGTCCAACCAATTGCTTTCTTAAATTTCTTTAAAACAACAATCAGCTGTTCCTCATGATCTTTCGTTAGTTCTGCTGAAATAATCACAGGCAAAGTAGAACAGTCACCTAAATAAACATATTTCAAATGGGAAGGAAGTATCTTTAGTTCAAGTGTAGGTGGTTCTTCGATTGACAACTTTGGTTGCACAAATTCTCTGAATTCCAACTCCAACAGTTCAAACCGTGTGGATTGAATAAAATTTCTCAGATTGGCTTCCATCAAAGCCATGTTTTCTTTACCTTCTTCATCCTCTGAAGGGTCAAACTCTAAGGCTTTCTCCAATGGATCTTCCTCAAAATTACTTTCCATAGAAACCAAGGTTTCTATCTCTTCCATAACTGAACACTCCTCTGCCGAATTGGGAAATTTCATCGCTTTAAGAATGTTAAAAGTTACCTGGTCGTCTTGAACTTTCATGGTGAGTTCGCCTTTCTGCACATCAATTAACGTTTTCCCTGTGGCTAAGAAAGGTCTCCCAAGGATATTTGGCACTTCCTTATCTGCTTCAAAATCTAAAATAATGAAATTAGTAGGAAAAATAAATTTATCGACTCTTACCAAAACATCCTCGATCTTTCCTTCGGGATATGCTAACGATCGATCCGCTAGCTGAAGTGTCACAGTTGTAGGTCTTACTTCACCTATCCCTAACATCTTGAAGATTGACTTATTCATCAAGTTGATAATCGCTCCTAAGTCACACAAAGCTTTACCACAGTAAGATTCACCAATGTTACAAGGTATAGTAAAGCTTCCTGGGTCTTTCAATTTTAGTGGCAATTTGTTCTGTAAGAATGCACTGCACTCCTTTGTCAAGGCAACAGTCTCATACTCACTCAGTCGTTTCCTCTTAGACAGTATATCCTTCATAAAATTCACATAATTCAGCATTTGTTCTAAAGCCTCCACCAACGAAATATTGATTTGTAACTGCTTCAAAACATCCAAAAACTTCTTGAATTGCACCTCATATTTTTGCTTGTGTTGCTGTAATCTTTGCGGATATGGAAGTGATGGAACTTTCGGTTGAACCAGACAACTTTTTTGAGTAGTTAAATCTGCATCCAAAGAAGATGTTAAAATATCTGAATTCACTAAGTCAGGGTTTACCTTGTCAGACTTTGCAGATTCTGATTCCTTTGGTGTAGGAACTTCAACATCTGGTTGACTTTCCTCCTTTTCAACATGCTCATCTTCAACATCAATCAATCGGGTTCCAGAGTCTTACCATTTTGCAATGCCACTACCTTGATCTGTTCTTTACCCAAATTCCTTAGATTCTCAGTATTGCTCGGCAAGGTTCTTTGCAGTCTATTACAAAGCTCCGTAGCCAACTGACCCATTTGTTTTTCCAGATTTTTCAGTGTTGTTGCTTGGCTATGGATCAAAGCGTCATTCTTTGCCATGTACGCTTTCAACAAGTTCTCCAAACTATTTGATGCCTCAACTTAAGGTGGTTTTAAAGCTTTCTGATTAAACCCTTGAGATTGGTTGGGTCTTTGCTACAATAAGTTATTGTTCGGTCCATTTCTTTGGTTGCTCCAAGAAAAGTTAGGATGATTACGCCATGAAGGATTGTAGAAGTTGGAATGGGGTCCTTGTCCACTCCTATTTTTATATGATTCCCCACATGGTACACTGACTCAAGATTTGATGGACAATTCTCAAAAGAATGACCTTCCCTATAGTACACATAGGAAACTACTTCAAACAAACTTGGTGGCTAAGCTGCAAAATTATTAGTACTATTAACGGTTAACTGTTTTAACATAAAGAAAATAGACAATACTTTAGCTGATAACGAAGTGAGGGAGTCAACTTCATGAACTCCGGCTACATGTCTTCCTAGAGCTATTCGATTTGTTGGCCATTGATAGTTAGTTCTCGCAATCCTCTTGATGATCTCATAAGCCTCATTATTAGACTTAGACAAATTTGCACCATTCGCGGAAGCATCTACCATTAATCTTGTATGTGTATTGAGACTATTATAGAATGTCTCCAACTAGATAGAATGAGGAATCTCGTGATGAGGACACTTACGAAGTAACTCCTTGAATCGTTTCCAAGCCTCATATAAAGACTCGTCATCCAATTTTTGGAAAGTTGTAATCTCGTTCCTCAACTTAGCGTTTTTGCTAGGTGGGAAATACTTAACCAAAAATCTCTCTGCTAATTCTTGCCATGTAGATATGGAACTTGGTGACAATGAATTGAGCCATGCTCGTGCTCGATCTCGCAATGAGTACGGAAACAACTTCAACCTCAGTGCATCTTCAGTCACACCGGCTATCTTGAATGAATCACTCACCTCCATAAACAATCGAAGGTGGAGATGTGGATCTTCCGTAGGCATACCACTAAATTGGCCCACCATTTGTAGCATTTGAAACATCACTGGTTTCAATTCAAACTGGGTTGCCTCAATATCTGGCCTTCTAATTCTTGGGTTTAACTCACTAAAAAGTGGCACAGCATATTCTCTGATGCATCGATCCCTATCATTGGCAATGATGATAGGATTTCGTACATGATCGGCTTCATTAACTTGGTCTTGATTCTGATTTCAAAGGTCCATCTTGACTTGTCGTTGAGCTATTCGTTCACGTCTTCTTTGTCTAAAAGTTCGCTCAATTTCAAGGTCTACAGAGAGTAAATCAATAATTCGATCTATGCTCATAAACACCTGAAAAGACAATCACAAAAATTAAAAAGAATAAGTTAGTAATGTTAGAAATAAATCAAATTTAAAATAAATAATTTCACAAAAAATGACTGTGGCAATAGTTGACAATCCCCGGCATCGACGCCAAAAACTTGTAACGCTGGGGTTTGTGCAAGTGTACACAGTCGTTATCAAGTAATAAGTAAGTATCGAGTTATCAAGTAATAAGTAAGTATGACTAACATGGTCTGTCATATGGCCGTGGTCCAGCCCTTGTGGCTCACACGATCGTGTGTCTAGACTGTGTGGGAAGGCCCAACCCGTGTGGCTCTTGAAATCTACTCATTTGTTCGATTTTCACTCGTTTTTTGCTCCTTTAGCTCCCAAATGCTCTCCTAAGTATAGAAACATGAATTTAAATGATTAGGAGGATAAAATTCTCCAATTTAGATAAATAATCATCCAAAAATGTATTAACAATGAGATTAAAATATGTTACTTTATTACTTATCAAATATCCCCACACTTAAGCCTTTGCTTGTCCTCAAGCAAAATCCTCAACCCACACATTAAAGTTAACTTCTCTCAATTTGTTATTTCCATCAATAATGTTTCAAAATAATTCACAAACAATCATGTATTGGAAATTCAACTCCAAGGGCATTAAAGGTTTAAATAATCCAAGCCAAAATTTTTAAAGTACAAAAAATAGGTGTCTCCCCTTATTAAAGTAATTACCTTTAATTCAAAATTGACAAGAATTGACATCTGTAAAGCTGCAAGTGTACACATTGTTATCAAGTAATAAGTAAGTACCGAGTTATCGTCTCCACAAGGATTGTATTTGTGCTAAGTCACTTAATTTGTAAAATTATATTAACAATTTGGTAAATAAAAACACAATATAGTTGAAAAGTGGTGATCAAAATATATTAAACTAAATGCAATGATCCCTAATGCAAATTATCCTAAGTATGCAACTATATGAATGAAATAGATTTTAGTAAAATTAAACACAATTTGCAACAATTATAACATAAATAAACTAGGACAATTACTTTAATTAAACTCAATTTATTATCAATATGCTTAATAACATTCGGAAAAACATTTCATGGCAACTCGATCTTTCATGAGTTTGGAAACCACATTTGGTCCTTTCGAAATCCTTTACTTAGTAAATACGCATTTTACTGATCCTTATTTGCTAAGGGTTTCTTAGCATTCGTGTGAGGTAACAGGGACGTGTTAGGTTTGAAACAATTTAATCACACAAATCTAAAAACTATGCAGATAACCGAAATTGGTTAGAGTTTTTATGCAACCTACAATTCAATCGGGCTATGATCTAAATTGAGCATGCACATTTCAATTATGCGTCCATTAGCCGTCGTCTGGTTAGGATCGCTCAGCTAATTCAGGTGTATTTCAATAACGTATGAACGGAATACAGACTTGATTTTAATTGAAAACATGATCGATTGAGGCACAAACATTATAAGCATGAATCAAATAAATATTATTTAATCAAAATAATCATCCTAGCTTAAATAAATTTAACCTATCATTGTTGTAAATAAGAACAAAGAACACATAGCAGACATATTTAAATTAAATTTAAAAGAAAGGAAAGATTAAACCCAATTTAGAGTGGCTGTCACCTAAGACTCTAACTGACGAGGCTCCTTTGCTTCTTTGCGTTGCTCCTTGGCTGATGGCTCTCCAAGGTGGCCGAACAAGGGTTCTTTAAGAGGCTTAGTTACTAAAATCCTTATGCAAGGATGATGAAGGGGAAAGATAGCTAAAAGAGTTGAGCGAATGTTGAATGAGTGAGAGATGATGGGATGAGGGATGATTGAAAAAGTGAGAAATGAGCTCTTATTTATAGGTGAGGCAAGGGAGCTAGTTTGCTAAAAATAGGAGTGTCCATCCTTTGAAACTTCCTACAAGAGTGGCTGACCATGAATTGAGGAAAGGTGGCTTATTTTTCCTTTATTTTTGGTCAATTTGAGTGCCACAACAACTCAGGACTAAGACTCGATCATCAACATATCTTTGGGAAAATCTTCGATTTCTTTAACTTTTCAAGGACTTCATATAATTAAACCAAAAAATGGTTTATGACATCCATGTGCAGCCGAAAATTGGGTTGACTTGGTCCCTAATTTGGACGATTTTGCAATTAGAAGAAAACTCTCAGACCTGTCAAAAAATAGTAGATAGTTTAGAGGACCAAATAATATAATTTAACCACTTTAATTAATCAATTTACTTAATTAATTAAAATCCAATTTATTTATGAATTATTAAAATGAATTATTAAATATAACTTTATATTTTATTATTTAATTTAATCATGCATAGCCCACTTTATAGTTTAAAAATATAATATGCTCAAATTAATATAAAATAAGCCATTTTATGCATGAAAACTATATAATAAAGTATAAAATCACATTTGATTTGTATGCTATATAGGCTCAAAGTTGACACACTCATAACCAGTAATAAAATGAGCAAGAAAATTGTTTGCTATATAGGCTCAAAGTCTTACAAAAAATCATGGTTTTGATGTCAAACTTGCAAATTTAGAACTTCAAGATAATACTTCAATTCAAGGAAATAACCTGAAATATTTATTTCTCAAAAATAACTTATCATGCTTGACTCTCTCATGTCTTAAAGTTTAAATCAACCAATGCACAAATATCCACAAATCAATCCAAAACAACGTTAATAAAAATCCCAAATAAAAAAATTATTCACCGTAACGGAGGTATGAGAAAATTACTTAAATAGAATAAATAATTCAGGGATTTTCCAGTAATTGTATAAACAACCTCCCCACACATAAGATGACATTTTCCTCAATATAGAAAAATATATAAACACAGAATAAACACAATATCATAAGAGAGGGAGAAAACTGAAATTGCCCTGAATATGGATGAAATCGCCAGAATAGTGAAAACCAGAATTGTAGGCAAAAGCTAAATGTAGTGCATGGTTCCAAGCAAACTAATAAGAAAATAAACACAAATAAAGAAGAAGATTAAGAGGTTGCAACTTAATTAAAAACAACCATCAAAATAAAAACATAGTTCAAAAGAAAATAATTGAAAGGAGTCTAAAAAAATAAAATAAAAACAACCAAAAAAAAGAAAAAGAAAAAATACATAAAAAGAAAATAAAGAAAATAGATTAGTGATTTTCATCATGAGAGGCATCGGGATCGTGAGGCATAGGTTCAGTAGAAGAAATGTGGAGATGCTGACAGATCTGCTATAAAGTAGCATCAATATTGTTGAACCGCTCAAAACAGTGCTGCTTGAAATGTGTGAACCGCTCGGAGAGGGCCACTAGGGTAGCAACAGCGGTAGGAGTGGAGAATGAGGTGGATCCTTATGGTGAAAAGGGACATAATCAGGAGGATCCTCATGCACATCCTGAGGGTAAGAATGAGGTAATCTGTATCGAGAAGGATCCACTCCGTGTTGTCGCTTGACCATCCTCATATGAGTCATACTCAATAATTCCTACGGGGTCATCTATCCAACCAGTGTAAATGAGGAGGGCTATTCTGGAGTGTTGAAGAGACCGAAATGTCGTGCCAAACGAGTCACATAAGGACCTAAGTAGATAGGACCCTTCCTACTACACTCTGTCTGACGACAGTAAGTAAGGGCGATGAAATAAGCGAGGTTGGAGGTGCACCCATTGCCATGTTCCATAAAAAATAAGCGTCGACTGTACCAACGACCCCGGTTCTCTCCCTCCGACTGGTCAACGTGTGGGCCAATGTGGCACGGTATAGTGCAAGGTCAGAGGTGGTGAAGTTTTCTTCAATTGACTCGGTTCATAAGGCGTTGTACTAGCAGTAAGCTCTATCCAACATAGGGGCAGCGAATAATGGATGTGCCAGTATAAGGTGAGAAACCTCTCGACACTCATGAACTCCTTAAAATAGAGTCCTAAGGCAGCTCCGAATTCTGGAACGCTCAGAGAACGGGTCGTACCACCAAGTCAGAAAGTGATAGTGTGCGGCTGACATCACGTGCTGTAAAAGAAATGTCAAGCTAAACTTGAGGGTAAGCTTCGAGTAGGTAGGCTCGACGATGGAGAATAAGTAGTCCCATGGAGCTGTAGCAATAAGGGCTCACACTCTACCAGCTAAATGAATTTGCTCTAAGGCTGCCCAATCAATACAATAGCCTAATTCTAATGGTCGCTATCAAAGATGCTGATATAGGTCCTCTTGAAGACCCTGTGAAAACTGTAGACAGGGATGGCATGCATCGGCAGAAGGGCTCAAGGAAGAGGTCGCACCCGAAGGCTTCCTCTTTTTCGAAGTAGGGACGACACCTTAGATTTATTGAGTGGTCATTGTACTTGAAAAGAAAAGATAATAGACAAATTTTAGCATAAAAATGGAACAAAGGTAACAATCAACACAATGAACCTACGCAAATCGAATGTCTAACAAGAACGAACACTGAATCTCAAAATAATTGAACAAATATAATAAAAGCAGAATTATAACACTAACACAATAATAATTAATAATAATAAGAAGAAAATACTAATAACGAAACCTAGAAATAATAACTAACAAAGATGAACTTAACTAAAATAATAAAAATAAAAATAAGTATAAAATGATAATAAATACAATAACAATAAAGACTAAAGTGAATAAGCATAATAAGAATAATAAAATAATAAAAATAAAAATAAAACCAAACAATAACAATGAAATAATAGTAAGAAAGATAATAATAACAAAATAATTACTAAATAAAATAAATAAAATAAAATAAGAAAAAAAGAGAAAAGGAAAATAGGGAAGAAACGACGGTGGGGCGACAGAGGGGTGGTCGACAGAAGCTTTGGACGAAGGGAGGACGATGATGAAACAGGGCTTCAACGAAGACGGTGGAGGAAAAAGGGGAAGGAGGTGTTCGCCTGGGAAGGAAAAGAAGGTGGAAAAGGGAGAAAGTGAGGGGGAAGTCACGGGGTGAGGAGCCATTTAGAGGTGGTTTGTGGCTTGATGGAAGGGGAAATGGAGAAGGGGAAGGTTGCGCGGTGGTACGGCGAGGAGGAAGGGGGAAGAGAAAGATAGTGGTGGTCGTAGCCAGGGGTGGGGTCGGGGATGAGAGTCCTATTATTTAACCAAAAAATTGGAGTGATTGGTTTAAACTAAAATTTACTAAATTAATTAACCAAAGGATTCAGTAGAGAATAAATCAAGAAATTAATTAAATAATAACCAAGGAACTAAAAAATACCCAGGAAAGAATCCACCTAGACTTCATCTATTATTACGAATCTGGATTAAACGATTTATTCACTTGGTATATTGATCCGTAGAAATCCCTAAATTATGCTAATATCTCTTTCGAGAGTAAGAGCAACTAACTCTAGGTTGATTAATTGAAAATCTTTTCTAATTAAAACCCCTATTGTAGTATTAACTCGATCTATGGATCCCTTTATTAGATTTGACGCTAATCCGATATATTTATGTTGTTCTATTTCTAGGATTGCATGCAACTCCACTCAATTATGCTAGATCTACTCTTAAATAGGGACTTTTCCTCCTTTGATTTAAGCACATTAAACATGCATTAATATTCAAGAAATATTAAAATAAGAATAAACACACATAACTAAGAACAAGAATCAAATATTTATCGCGTAAAACAAAAATCAAATAATAGAATTCGTCATAGGGTTCATCTTCCCTAGGCATCTAAAGAATTAGTTCATAAATGTAAATAAAAATATCTCAAAGTCAATATAATCACAAGAGATAAAGGAACTCATAAAAACTTCAAAGAAACTAAAAGGAGGTCTTTAATCATGATGGAAATCTACTTCAGAGTTGGCTTCAATGGTGTTCTTCGAGTTATTTTCTTCACTACTCTCTGATCACCCATTGTTATTTTCTTCTATTTGGTATTTATAGGCTTTAGAATGCTCGAAAACCCTAAAAGTTATGTTTTTCCATGTGTTTGGGATACGAATCATGAAATCGACATGGTTTGGCACATGGTCGTGTGTCCAGCCCATGTGGCTCTTGAAATCTGCTCTATTTGTCCGATTTTTGCTTGTTTTTAACTCCTTTGGCTCACAAATGCTCTCATCAGTATAAAAACATGAATTTAAATGATTATGAGCATAAAATTCACTAATATACATAAATAATCATCCAAAAATGCATTAAAAACTAGATTAAAATATGTTACTTTTATTACTTACCAGTTAATTGCTAATCAAACTGAACAACTAGTTCTTTCTTCAAGTAATGAAGAACACTCTAGGTTTCTTCTAAAATACCAAAGATGAATAGAGAAAAGGAAAATAATGTCCTTTTCTATGTTAAACTTCTATCCTATTTACATAAGAATTAACTCATAACCCACTCTAAGCAGGATGCCTAATCATATTACATGCACACACGATTCCACTAATCTAACACAGTCATCGAGGCTCTCTAGGTGTCATGCAAAATGACATGTTTCCTACATAGGACTTGACACATTTCCTATACATGTCCCAGCTATTGCAAATTCTAAAACGAATGAACATGTTTGCAACAATTAAACTCGCCACTAGTGGGTTCACAATAGAAGAGCTCACCAAATGCGGAATGGGAATTTGCAAGATGGTGAAAAAATTCACATGGGAATACGGCAAAATGAAAAAAGTCAAATCTACATGAATTTGACTAACTCACATGCGAGTCAACACCAATCTCATTTGGTTTACCATCCAAAACGCAAATTGGAGAATTTGGGGTGTGAAGTAAATATTCAAATTTCAGAAGTTTTTATAACACAATTTTGAAAAAGAAAAAAAAATCTAAATTTGAAAAAAATCTAAATTTGAATTTTCAAACTTACTTTGAGCTTTAATTATTATTCACTTTCTTCATTTTTAGTTAATTGGTCCTAAACTTCAAATCATATTAATTACATTATTAAACTATCAGAGTTATATCAATTAGGCCCTTTTGTTATTAAAACCGTTAATTTATCTATTAAATGACACATTAGATCTTATGTGACATAAATTCAAATAAAAATTTAAGGGAAATGAATATTGTTAAAATAAATGTTGTAAAATCTTAATATTGAGGTTTTCAAAACTTTTTGCTGAAGCTTTATCGTTCGCTCTTTTTTCTTTTTCAATTTTACTCTCATTTCTTTAAATTTTCCTTTTTAAATTTAGCTATGTAAGATTTGACGTGTCATTTAACGGTTAAATTAATAATTTTAATAACAAAGGGACATGATTGATATAACATCGATAGTTTGGAGATGTAATTAGAACATTTTGAAGTTTTGAGACCTATTTAAAATGAAGATAATAGTTTGTGGATGTCTAGTGCAATTAACTCTCTTTTTATACAATGCTTACTTCTACCCATAATCTCTCTGGATGACAAATGCGCTAAAACATGCTCAAACCCCATACTTGTAGTTGTTGAAGAGCAACAATGCCAACTAAGCTAAGGGTCAATGTGAATATGTCATATTAAGAATATTAAATGTGATAAAATTGTTTATCATGGTAATGTCATTAATCTTGAGTTGATGTCGAGTTAACTAGTGATATCAACTCAATCAATAACTTTTCAATATATACAATTGATGGAGATAAGAAAATGTACATAATAAAATTAAAGTGTACAAAATATTTTAAGGTAAAGCTTTGAATAAGTGACAAAGTTAAAAACTAATCGATGCAAATGTTATGGATATAAATTCCACAACATGCTAATTATCTATTGTTTTTTATAGGTGCTAAAAGTAACATGTTTTAATCTAATTCTTAATACATTTTTGGGTGATTATTCGATGTTAATGGTGAATTTTATTCTCCTAATCCTTTAAATTCATATTTTTATACTTAGGAGAGCATTTGGGAGCAAAAGGAGCAAAAAAACAAGTGAAAACAGGAAAATTGAAGCAAGTTACAGGGACACACGAGTTGGACTATTCCACACGTCTTGGACAGACGGCCGTGTGAGCCACATGAGTTGCCACACGACCATATCATGTTCTCAATTATGTGTGTTTAATTCTTGATTTGATATTTCTAGATTATCAATCCATGTTTGACGCCTAGAACTACCCAAAGCCCCTCCCCATCCCATAAATAGGAGGATAATGCACTTTAACGCACTCAAACTCACGTCCTCCTACATTGGCAGCAATGCCTATGCCAATTGAGCTAAGACTCAATTGGCATTAATTTTTTTTAATTTTAGTTTTCAATCAATCAATCGAATTTATCAGTTAAATAATAGAAAGACAGTAATTACTAGTACTTTTAGTCTTTGTGGGAACAACATTTTTGCTCACCATAGCTATACTATTAATTGATAGGTGCACTTACCTTAGTCAAATTTTTAGTTGATTTCATGGACATCAATTTTTTTTTAAATGAAAAAAGTAAAGCACCTTAAAATATTATAAATTATTTTAAATATGTAAGGATATTTTTATAATTTTTCTAATCAAATTAATATATGATTAATTTATTATACCAACTCAATTAGAAATTTAAATAATAGTATAAATAAATCACACTACGACATAATGGCATAAATATAACAGGCTCACCTTAATTTTACATATGATGTCAATCTAAATTTTTTTCTTAATCTCTTCAACATTGCTTGGTGGGTACAAGCGAGATGGTCTGATGTGCAACTTAAGTTTGAAAAAATTAAAATTATTCAATTTTTTTAATTAAAATAAAAATTGATTAATATTTAATGTAATCTTTTATATTTAAATTGAACTCGTACTATTTCAACAAGAAGAATATCAAAATTGTATTGTACTTGATGACAATCAATGTTTAATGATCCTGTTACCTGGTCGGTCAAACATTTGTCATACCTTTAGATTGTTGGTAACATGGCATAATTGAACAAGACTACCTGCATATAAATATCTCAAGATATGAGACATAATTTGCTTAGCGAGAAAATATGTTAATTAATAGTTCTAATGAGATGTTTGAGATAAATGAATGAAGAAACTAATTTGTTTAGTGAAAAAAAGAATGAACAAACTAATAATTCAATACGCCTTTTGATCAATATTGCAGACACCTCTACTTTTAATTTTTATTATTATTTTCTCAGCCTAATAAAATTCATTAAAAACCCAATCGGGTAGAACTAACACATGAAAATCAAAAGCACTGCTACAATGCCCACTACTAAATACACCTGAACAAAATTGTCAACTATTGTAGCAACGTAACACCTTCATCGTGAGTGTGCTGATTATTTAGACACAATCTCATCCTTTTATTCAACACGCTGGGTAAAGCATCCTTGAACCAGATTTCAGGTGATCAAATATTTACTTTTATATAATCTACTTTTATTTATTTATTCAGATCAAATAATTTTTTTCTCTTTTATAAGAAAATCAGATTTTTTTTTCTCGTTTTTCAGAATTTCTAATAATTTAATTTATTTTTTAAAAAAATTGAAGAGTATGGTGGTGGTAGCTTCAATTTAAAATATTTTTAGGATATTGTGATCCAAAAATCTAATTTTAAAAGTTATAGATGAAAACTGAAATATTGTAGCAAGACTCTAATTGTTTGATGTAATTGTTGACGTTTTTGTCCAAGGAAGAACAGACAACTTAAGAGTTTGTTCACAAACGTGCTAGCAAAGAATGAAAAAAAAGAAAACTGATTTTCATTACTTTCAACAAAGCATTACATGATTTTTATAGACAATCATCTTACCAAACACAACTAACCTATCTTGAAACTTAAAAAAACACAACTTGAACACAAGTATAAGCTGACTAATCAATCCAATCATCACCTAATCCCATCAAAACATTACTAACTCAGTTTATTTTCAACTAAGTTTCATAAAAAAGGACTTGACATGTTTTTTGTGTATTTTGCTCCTACTTGAATGCACCAAGGCATCATCTCGCACTTCATAGTTCATAGATCACATGTATTGCTTGTAGTTCGACTTATCGTGGGACAGCTCGTTGTTAGACTGTCTGTCATTTTGGCTTGCACTTGGACTGGCCGCCACTTTAGCTTACACTTTTGCATCTCATCAAGTGAGAGAGTTGTTGAATGGATAGCCTATTTCTAACACTCCTCCTTGACCTCCATGCTACAAACATCAATTTTGTTTCTTGTGCAGTTTTTTCAAAATTTTCAGGCTCCAACATCTATGATAAGCTTCAACAATAAGCTTGGTGCCTTTAATAGGAAGGTCATCAAAGCCTTCATCTTCAACTTTAGTCATATTCTCAACCAAACCTATCTGACTAATATGTGATTCATCCACTGAACTAGTACAGGCTCTTGAGTGTTAGAGTAATTAATAAAGTCGTTAGAAGTTGTTAAAACTGTTACTCATTAGTTAACAGTTAGGTAGTTGGTTAGCATACGTTGTTGTATAAAGGTATGGGGAGTTAGTATGTAAAAGATCATCAGAAGAAAATATATTCTTCTTGAACAATTCATTTTTGGTTGTTAGATTCTTAATATAGTTTAACATGGTATCAGATGTTTGTTCTTTCCTGGCGTTTTTCTAATTTCTGGCTGCTTCCATGGATCCTCCATCTAGTCTGTCCGCTGTGCGATCTTCTTCACCAGTAGTGGCCTCTAATGCTACTGACAGATTTGCTGACGGTCGGTTCTTTTCCACAAAGAAAATTAGTGTTCTTCTTGATGATAATAATTATCTGCTATGGCGACAACAGGTGCTCTTAGCAGTCAAAACGTATAAGCTTCAAAGTTTCTTGGACTCCCGAACAGTTCCTCTCACTCAGTTTGTTTCTGATGGTAGTGGTGGACTTCATGAGAATCCAGAGTTTGCGCGCTTTGAACAACAAGACAGTGCTCTTACGTCCTGGTTGCTTTCGTCAGTCAGCCAAGCGATTCTTCCTCACCTTATTGGTATGGATAATAGCGCTCAAATCTGGAATGCAATTGTAACCTTGTATGGCGGTAAAACCACTTCTAGGCTGATGTTCTATAAAAGGGCCTTGCACTCTCAACGCAAGGGTAAACTGAGCATGAAGGAGTTCTTAATGAAGATCAAAGGCTGCTGTGACAATCTTGCTAGTTGCGGTGAGGTTATCAGCGAACATGAGCATGTTATTGCAATTCTCAATGGTCTTTCGTCCGAATATGAGTCAGTGATTACTATTATTATAGCGAGCCAAATACCATACACAGTACAAGGTGTAACAACCATGCTTATTGATGCTGATTCTTGGTAGTAGGTTGCACTTTGTGAAGCACCTAGTTTTGCTAATATGGTCTCTCATCAACCATCTGATCGTGCTGTCCATAATAATTCTATACCTGTCTATCGCCCAGTCTCAGTAGCTCGAGGTCGTGGGTGAGGACGCTCTTCTGCTTCGCGAATTCAATGGTAGTTGTGTGGGAAAGCTGGACATCTTCTTGACCGTTGCTATTATCGTTTTGATTCTTCCTATAAGAGCACAAACTACGGGCCTCCTCCACAAGCGAATATCTGCATGGTTGGTGTAGGACCTAATGTTGCACCTTTGGGTTCATCTTTTCTGCCCTTGCCTCAGTCAAATACTTCATGGTTTCCACCAGGTTGGTTTTTCCCACCTCATTCACCATCTATCTGGCCTAACCAATTTGCTGGTAGTTCTTCACAGCAGGTCAATGTGCCCTCCTCTGGTGCACCACAATCTCAGGCATATGTTGCAACTCTTGAAACAGTTGGTGATAACTCCTAGTACCCAGATTCTGGTGCCACGCATCATCTTACGCATTCTGCTGCTTTACTTGGTGACAGTGCGTCCTACAGAAGACTAGGTAAGGTGTATATAGGCAATGGTTCAGCCCTTCCTATTTTGTCTAGTGGACAGTCATCCTTGCTCACCCGTTCTCGACCCTTAAACATGCGGTCTTTGTTGCTTGTGCCTGGCATTACTAAAAATCTGTTGTCTGTGTCAAAATTTGCAAAAGATTATCAGGTGATGTTTGAGTTTCTTCCTACACAGTGCCAGGTTCGTGATTTGAAAACCAGAGAGATTCTTCTTCGAGGCTCGGTGCATCATGGCTTATATAAACTACACCTCAACAACTCTATCGAGACTGGTTTGCCCTCTAGAGAGGCTCAGTGTCTTACAGCTAGTACAATGCTCCCTCTCAATGTTTGGCATTCTAGATTAGGGCATCCCTGTCAAGCCATACTTACAAAGGCTCTTCTACAATGTAATATACAGTTTGATGAAAATAATAAAACTGTTGACTGTGTTGCTTGTCACCTGGGAAAAGAACATAAGCTTCTATTTCCTAAATCATTCACCGAGTACACCTCCCCTCTTCAATTGGTGATTGCTGATGTTTGAGGGGCAGCACTAGTTGTGTCTAACGATTTTTGGTACTATGTTGCTTTCACTGATGCTTCTACACGTTATACGTGGGTTTATTTTTTGAAGAAGAAGTCCGATGTAGTCAATGTGTTTCCACAGTTTCATTGACAGGCTGAAAGAGTTCTTGGCTGCAAACTTAAAGCCTTGCAAACAGATGGGGGAGGGGAGTTTTAGGTGCTGAAAAGTTATTTAGCTCAGCAAGGGATTATGCAGCGTCTTACCTATCCTTACACTTCTGCACAAAATGATCTTGTTGGGCGCAAACACAGTCAGATAGTTGAAGCAGGTCTGTCCATGTTGGCCCATGCATCCATGCCTTTGACGTTTTGGAATGAAGCCTTTTTCAGTGCTGTGTATTTGATCAACCAGTCACCCTCTTATACCTTAGGTAACATCACACCATATGAAAAACTATTTCACACACAACTAGATTACTCTTTTCTTCGAACATTTGGCTGTTTATGTTTTCCTAACCTTAGACCGTTCAACAAAACAAAGTTACAGTTTTGGTCAACTCCATGTGTATTTTTAGGCTACTCCCCTTTACACAAAAGTGTCAAGATACTGTTGGCAGACTCTATGTTTCACGAAGTGTCACTTTTCATGAGTCAACATTTCCATACAAAACTAAGCCTTTCTCAGTAGCCTAATCTGTCCCTGCTCCCCAGTCCAGTTCCAAACTTCTTGTCTTGTCCTCAAGTCAAGTTTCCTGTGTCAGCTCACTATCTGTTTCTCCTTCTAATACTCAACCTACATCGCTTAGTCTTGAGCCCAATTCTCCTAGTATAGCATAGACTCTATCTGCTCCATCTATGCCACATAGATCTTCTACACCTGAGCAGCTACAGTCTTTCCCACCTACCCCGCCTAACACCCATGCCATGGTTACCAGAAGTAAAGCTGGGATTTTTAAGCCAAATGTGTATCTAAGCACAGCATCTTGCTCTTCTAGTGATGTTCCTCTTGACATTCATGCCGCAATGAAGTCAGGGTGTTGGCAGGCAGCAGTTCACAGTGAGTTGCAAGCTTTGATTCGCTACAACACATGGACCCTTTGCCTCTACTAGAAAATTAGCGAATAGTCGGGTGCAAGTGGCTATTTAAAGTAAAAATGAAGGCTGATGGGTTAATAGACAGGTATAAAGCACGTTTGGTAGCGAAAGGGTTCTCTCAGCATGTAGGGCTTGACTTTCATGACACTTTTAGTCTGGTAGTTCGAGCATCTACCATTCGAACAATACTTGCTCTCGCTGTTATGCAAGGGTGGTCATTGTGACAGGTTCATGTAAATAACGCCTTCCTTAATGGCGAGTTAACTGAAGAAATATACATGGAGCTGTTGGAACGCTGGCACCCCTACAACGCAGCAGAAAAATAAAACATCCGTCGATCCTAATCATGGATCCATGTATGAGGAACGAATCGGGGTGAAATAAAGGTTTCAAAATTACCAAATCTTTATTCTGAGTAGACAGCGATGCCTCGACAACGAGTAATCTGATCTACTATCGAACCAAGCAGCAATCTATCGTGAATCCGGCCTCTACGTAATCCACCCAGTTGACAATGAACGGAAGGAATCCCCAAAACTGTTTTGGAAAAGACTTTACTTTGATAGCTGCTAGACCCACCAAGCAAAGAAAAAATAGTATTTTATATCTATTTTTAGGGTTTCTAGAAATTAAATAAATATAACAATGTTTTTAAACCGAAAATTATAATTACATTAATTATAATAATGATTTCGGTAAACTATATATGTAACATCCCAAAATAGTGCCTAAATGAAACAGTGGTTACGAAACCACAAATCTAAAATAGAAAAGTTTATTACGATGAATTATCATGATTTACCAATTGATTGGATGCATGTGTTAGACTAACGATAAGAATTTTATAGATTACATGTTTAATTTGTCTATTAGGGCTTATTTACAAAAGTTGCAAAATATGTGTTCTAGTTCATAAAGTACTTAACTGAAATGGGGGTTTATAGTAGAGGTCCTTAAATAGAAATTAGATCATTAAAGTTTGATGGACAAAAATAGACATGGTTAGTAAGTAAGGTATTTAAGGGCATTTTGGTAAGATGCCTTAATTAATGAATAAAGACAAAATAACATGAAATAAGCTATCATTTTCTTCATTTCTTTTCTCCATGGCCGAATGTATCAAGGGAACAACATGGCTAGGGTTTGTTCATCTTCCAAGCTTCATAGTAAGTCCGTTCTAGCCCCGTTTTTCATGTTCTTTACATTTTTAGAATCTCGATAACTCGCTTAAGCTAATTTTACCATTAATTCGAGCTAGGATTTATATTGGAAAATTTCCCGTAGATTAAAAGTGTGTATTTTTATGTTTCATGATAGAATATAAAGCTTAGAATTATGTTAAATGATTTTTCCTAAGCAATTTTCAATGAGAACGAGTGAAACGGCATAATCGGTAAAAATTATTATTGTTCATAAGTGCATGTTAGAGCAAGAATTTGATGTTGTCATAGAAGGGAAAAATTTTCAACATGTCATAAAACATAAGAAAAAGGAATAAAGTTTAATTTCCGAGCCCAGGGGAAAAATCATAATTATGCAAAAGTTTAGGGGCAAAAATGTAAATTTTGTCAAAATATGTTTTAGGTCCAAAATGATTAGTAAATTGATTAAATAAGTGAAATATGATGTTTTATATCCCAGAAAATGAGATTTGGACCTAGAACGGGAGAAAAATTAAAAATCGAGAAAGTTGATCAAATGGCCGTTTCGGTATCGAGGTAAGTTCATGTGTTTAATATGCATTTAATTAAGCATGTTTGAATGCTAAATTGATATATTAGTTATAAATGCTTTAGTATTGATTTTTGAATATAATGATAATAGTTGAGAAATGTTCGATAGTGGTTCGGCATTAAAAATGAGAATTCGAATAAGTTTACATATAATACCATAGTTGTAATGTGGCTTTGTATAAGATCAAGAATGTATTGAATAGCATAATTTGAGGAGAGTAAGATAAATTGAGGATATGATGAGATTGAGAATGTACGTATGTAAGTTGAGTAGCATTTTATTATTATGCAATTGTTGCTATTATTATTATTGAGTTATGTGACTAACCTTGAGAATTTGAGCAAGTATGTTTCAGCTATGATTTGTCAAAGCATTGATATCTCAAGGTCCATGTTTATAACATGGCAATTGAGTAAGAATTGACGATAAAGTCCATGTTTATAACATGGCAATTAAGAAAGAATTGACGGAAAAGACCATAGTTGGACCATGGCAGTAAGTGTGCCAATGTAAGACCATGTCTGGGACATGGCATCGACACAGACCGAGGAGTGCCAGTGTAAGACCATGTCTGGGACATGGCATCATCACAAACAGAGAAGAGACAGTGTAAAACCATGTTTGGGACATGGCATCAGCTCGAGATGAGTGCCAGTGTAAGACCATGTCTGGGACATGGCATCGGCACCGATATGTGATCCCATGTAAGACCATATCTGGGATATGGCATTGGCGTCCTACCAGGTGTACGAAATATCCCGAACATCCCTAATATTACAAGCAGTTCAACAGGAAATTCAAGGAGTATGCTCAAGCTAAGTAAGAGTAGGATATGTGAGTATTATGACTAGGCACAGGTATGTACATAAGGCTTAATAGTATTGAGGTTATAAGTTGATGATATTAAAAGTATTTTAATGAGTATATTCAAGTATTAAGTAAGTGATAAGTTTTCAGTTATACTTATGACGTTTTGTGACATGATTGGCAATATGCCTATATTATGAAAGAGTATTAATGTGTTAAATGAGATGTTGCAGGTACGTAAGCAAGCTATTAAGTAAGGTGCTTTATTTTTTTTTTTTACTTTGAGCTTTTGGGAAGGTTACCGATGAGTAAGATGGGAAAGTATGAACTTAACATTATTTATGCAAATTATGAAAGCTTAGTAATAAGCTAAATTCATTATTAATGATTGTTATTTTACATGTGAACTTACTAAGCTTTATAAGCTTACCTCTTTCCTTTCCTTTGTTCCAGAATCTTATCAAACAAGCTCGGGTTGGAGGTCGTGGAAGATCGCTTCACACTATCAACTATCAAGTTACCAATTGGGTATTTCCATTGACAAACATTTTAAGTTATGGCATGGATAGGGACTAAATCATTTTGTGTGTATGACTTTATGAAATGGCTAATTAGGAGTATGTTTGATGTTATGTATGCCTAAATGATAGTTAATAGAAAGAAATAATAAAAGAGTAAAAATTTGCAATGGTACAGTTTTTGGACAGCAACAATGACGTGATTTTGAAAAATCACCAAAATTAGGAGAAATGGAAGAGAGTGAATGAGATATAGAATTAAATCTTATTGAGTCTAATTTCATATGAAAGAAACAGTGCAGACAAAGAAATTTTATATTATGAGATATTTGAATTTTAGTGTGACAGGGCCAGAATGGTTTCTGAAGTCCCCTATTCTGAATTTAGAAAATCATTAAAATTTGTACAAAAATAATTATGAGTTATAATTTATATTTTAGAATCCTTAATGTGTCTATTTTCAAAGGAAACAAACGGAAATATCATCCAAATTCTGTACAATGAGATAATTCATTTTTAGTGAAGAGTAGTCGGAATTGTCAGGTAGCGAAACAGGGGAGACTTTAACTAATAAACTGTACTAACTGGAAAACCCAAAAATTCTAAAAATCTTATGATAATAACATATATAAGTCTAGTTTTATAGAAAAATTATAGATTTAAATTTCAAGTTTTGTAACTAAAGTTATAATTAATTTAGCAACTGCTGCGCAGTTGGACAGTTTTATTGTAAACGGTGAAATAAATTATTTTAAGTTGTTTAAGTATTTGGAAAATTTTTAATGTTCCCGGTTTGGACCCCAACCATTTTCATTGCATGTTTTAGGGTCTCGAAGATCCTTTTTAGGGACATATTGATTGAACGCGAGCGAATTAATTTTAAAAGCAAATTTTTATGCTCTGAATTAGTAAGTTAAGTTAGGTAAAGCTTCGTGCTCGATTCCGACAACAGTCTCGGGTAAAGGGTGTTACAATATATTTATTTTAATTTATATACGAACCAAATTCATGTTCTCATTATGCATACAAAAACCTTGTACATATAATGTATTCGATATTTGATTACCCAATTAAATTAATTCTATAAGTAATTTAATTCAAGCGACAACCAAACACAATACCAATTATGTTTTACTCCGTTCATTTCAACTATAGGGTGTGACCCTGTAGGTTCTTGTAATGTTAGCAGTAATACTAGAATGATTCCAATGTTACAAACAATGAGTGGCACCTAGCAATGCATCATTGCTACCTAAGTCACAAGAAATCATGATTCGACATAACCTTTTTACGATTAACCTTTCATGCAATAATCCTTAAATCCTTTATCTCTGGATTGGACACAAGTCATGGAATAGTCACACTTGCATAGACCATTCCATGTTCCTTGATATCTTAAGTAGACTACGATATACAAATAAGTATGACATCTCATATCAGCTTATTTGAGTATGGCTATGCATTTCTAGTCTCACTCAATCAAGTGGCCTAAGATATTACTCCCATTATGTAGGAGGGACTTATCCTATATCGATCAACCATATCCCTCTACACAGATGGTGATATATCCAACATCAGCCTTTATAGAACAACCAGTTATGGTGTACATTTGACTGTATCAAAATATACAACTCACGATGTTGGGATTATGATGATCTCAAGTTTGAGGATCATATACATATTAATCACTATGAGTAATGTTGTGACAATTACATAATAATCTAAGAAACATACTCATAATGGGTCAGTCCAATATGTTGTTCTCTAACACACATATTCATGCATCGATTTTGACATTCCATATCAATAACAACTCTTTATCATCAATCAACTACATGTTAGTCTTAATGCATTATTGTTGTCCTAGCCAACAATAAAACTTGACTAAAAACCTTTTAAGAATAATCATATTATTCTCAGGACATTATTATAAAACGGTTTATTTATACACACATAAAAGAAACTGAAATAATAATGGTAACGCCTTATATTAAGAAACATGATAAATCAAGTATGTTATTACAACCATCTCATGATTGATCTTTGGGCATACTCTAAAAGGAGCAACCTCCTGGTTTTGAAGTATCTGATGCCACTGGGCGGAAGCTTGTGTGCAGACTGAAAAAAGCTCTCTATGGCCTTCACCAGGCCCCTCGCTCATGCTTCCAAACCCTTAAGCAGTACCTTGTTGCTCAGCTTGGTTTTCAAGCGTCCAAAGTAGATTCTTCATTGTTTATTCAAGTGTCTACAGGGAATTACTTGCTGCTCATTGTAATACCCAATTTTGCCCTGGTCTAGCACGACCGGGCAAAATTGGCCATTTTAAAGTCTTTTCTTCATTCCCGTTACACGACCATGAGCAAAGAGGGGCAGCTGTAATACCCAATTTTGCCCCGGTCCCGTTAAATGGTATAAAAACCAAAATATAAATAAAGTCCAAATATTAGATAGTTCATTTACCTAGCCCAGCAGACCAAACCCATTTACAATGGCCCAGTACAAACCCAAACTACACCTAGCCCAACTACACCTAGCCCAACTATCATACGGCCCAACACCAAAGAGAATCATAAAACCCTAGCAGCAACAGCCCTCCTTCCAGCGCCGCAGCCACCAGAGCTTTCCCCGCGTATGCTGTGCCACGTCCACCACCTCCGTACGCCAGCTGGCCTTCGTACCTACAAAGAAGACGAAGACAGCACAGTAAAGAAAAGAAAAAAAATTATATTTCATTTTTTATTTTATTTTCGGCCTATAAAACAGAGGACAAAACCCTTGTAATTTTTTTTAGGACGTAAACAATACTAAAAAATACAAAAGGAAATCAGAAATCTGAAAAGGTGGCTTACTGTTTTCTTTTTTTATTATTATTTTATTTTAATTATTCGCGATTTAAAAGAAAAAAGGAGAAGGTGATACCTTCATGGGTGCACCAATGAAGCCTTCTTCCCCTCTGTGCAAATCGGAGTTGGATGGGCGAAGGCTTGAGATTTGAATCGACAAAGAATGGTTTCAAATTTGCGGCGGTAGAAAGGAGTTTAGTTTTTTTTTTTAATCTGTTTAAAGTGATTAAGGCTGATACTTTTAGGGTTTTGTTTTGGCATTATTTAATGTATAAAACGGTGTCGTTTAAAGCCTGTGTTAGTAGCTTTGAAACGACACTGTTTAAAGGTGTGACCCGATGATCCGATTTCACCCGGGGAGGATCTGCTTGTTTTGTTTCAATGGCTTATTTGCGTTCTTGGTCCTTCTATTTTTTCGATTTACTTCAATTTAATCCTTTTTGTTTTTTTTTTTAATTTTGCCACATAATTTGATCTTGTTTTAAATTTCATCCTGTTGAGGAGACGAACGTTCGAAACGAAGTCGTTTCCGATGATCTAACTTGATTGCCAGGTGGGACTTGTGCACTTAATTTCTGTGCTAGTCCCTCTGATTTTAAATTAATTTCAATTCGATCCTTTTCATTTCATTTTATTGCACTTCTTGCCTCTAAATTTCTATTTTAATTCCAAATTAGTAATCTGTTTTGTTATTTTTGCTATTAAATTAATTACTTTAATATTAATTTATCATTATTACTATTATTACTATCATTATTATTATTATTATTATTATTATTATTATTATTACTACTACTACTATTATTTTTATTATTAGTATTATTATTTTTATTTTTATCAATTTACCTAACCTTTTTATATTCATTATTTATTCTATTATGCACTATTATTTTAAGTTTTTATTTTATATTATTATCATATATTATTATTTAATTTCATAATGAATTATTTTATATTTTTTTATGTTAATCCAATAGAATTTACCTTTTTTAAATAGTTTTCTTTTATAATACGTAATTTATATCTATTACCTATTTAGATTAATATATGTGTATTATTTTGGGTTTTATTTATTTTGACTTTCTTCTTATAATATTTATTTTAAAATTCATTTAGATATTATTATTCATTTTTAATTCTATTTTTAAATTATTTCAAGTCTTCTTATTAATTACTTCTTTTAAATTTTTATATACATGTATTTTGTGTATATATGTTGATAATTTCAAATTTCTTTTCTCTCATGCTTTTTTTTAGTTATTTTAAATTTGTTATATTTGCGATAGGCTTTTAGGTCATTAGCTTTCAAATGTTGATGTTAATATTTACATGTGATTATTGCTCTAATATTTATGGTATTGTTTATTTGTTTTTATTGAATATTTGTCATTCGTTATAGTATATTTTGTTTACAAATCGTCATTCCGCGTTATACATTATCGTTCCGTCGCATTTTATTCGTTTAAAAGGTTACGTTTAATATCATTCAAGTATCGAGAGCACTTTTATTCAAAAAGTTTTTTCAAAAATAATGCGACACTCGGAATTTGGGATCCTCAAAAAGATTGTGTCCTAACTTACTGGATTCCAATCTTCCTCGTTGAATCTAAGAAACCGGGTATCCTTTTTTAATTAAAACATAAATAAAAAGCTTATTCTCGGGAATTCGATACGTTGTGTCCTAACGCATTGGATATGACATGTTGTTTTCTCGAGATGAGGATTTTTCCTAAAAAATAATAGAGGTAATATTCGGCGTTTAGGAATTTCGAGAAATGGAACCCTAACTTACTAGGTTCTGATTTTTCGTTCGACCCAAATAACCAACTATCCTTCTCAAAATGCATGGGTTTTAAAAAAGATAAATTTAATTTGAAGATTAAAAATGTTGCGCCCTAACTCACTGCGTGTAACATTTCATTTCTTTGAATTAAGAGTGTTTTATTATTTTAATTCATTCAAGTTACAAAGATCGTATTTTAAAATCTTTTCGATTTTACGACACTAAGACATTAAACAATCGATTCAGTACCAATTTTGGGCGTTACGAGGGTGCTAACCCTTCCTTGTGCGTAACCGATTCCCGAACCTATTTTCTCAAAATTCATAGACCTAAAATTGTGTTCAAGGTGATTCGATCACACCTCAATAAAAGATCGGTGGCGACTCCAATTTTCGTTTTTAAGTCGACAACTTAACTTTTCTTTTATTAAAAGTGTGGCTTCGACAGCTTGGCGACTCTACTGGGGACTTAGAGAGTCAAGCCGTAAAATTGATTTTTTTTGTCTTATTGTTAAAAATTGAAAATTTGATTTGAAAAATTACGATCCTCTCATTGCATTTATTTTTGGTATGATTACTGTAAATCGAGTTTTATATCTTGGCATCATATTGCATAAGGACCATTTGGTCTTACCTTGTTAAGTGGGAGTGAGAAACTACTCCTTTGTGAGGTTTTCACCTCCGCGCAGGATAGTGGATCACTTTCGGGATACATCCGTACCTATGTCTTCATGAGATTTTCATCTCCGTGCAGCCATAGGGAAATGTATTCCCCTGAACTGAACTCGGTCCACATGAGCCTATAATGGGTGAGGGTCGAGGAATCTGTTGGTTCAGGTACCTTTGCCTTAGAAGCCAAACCACATATAGTGAACCTTAGGAACTTGCCCTAGGTAGAACTATGCCGAACCCTAGTAGATACCCAAATAGGTGTTCTATTATTTGTTGATTGTATTGGATTCTATGTTTATACATGATACTGACTTTTTCTGTTTTACTTTGATTGCATGGCATTCTAACTACATGGCATTTCATTATGAAAGGCGCTGGTTCATATTTGGTTGCTAGATAGAAAGCTTATCATGGAAAAAGGGTTTCTTGATAAAGTGGAAGAAATACGGCTGCCCGAATATATTCCAAGAAACACAACAATAGAAGGATGATGAAGAAGTATATGACTTTACTTCGTGGCCTGAGAATTCAAGTTGATTATTTAAGAGCTGCCGACATTTAAAGAAGCAGATGAGCATTACGAGGACGGACAGATGATGGATCGCGCAAAGAGGAGTTAGTAGTGGCGTCCACTGGAAATTCGTATGATTTGTCTTAAACATCCAGATGAAGGAAAGATAGCAAATTGAAGATAGCAGATCTTGCCTCCCTGGGTCTGCATCAGAGCAGACTGAAGATAGCAGATCTTACCATTTGCCTAATTCTTGGAGTATGAGGGAGAGGCCGTACATGCATCCGTTTTATGTAAAGAAATTTGCTTTCTAGTAAAGTTTTCTAAATGAAATCGAATTAGAATCGACGCCTTTTTGCATTCATTTGATGCATCGCATCATATTCATTAAAGACCATTGAAAGACCCTAATTGGGTAAAATTATTTCAACTAATCTAGAAAACCAACACCCTTACGATACTCGAGCAAAAACTAAAGACATGGACCAAAGATTGGAAAAGCTTGAGCGGCTTCAAAAGGAAATGCATGATCAGCTACAGATACAAATGAAGGAGCAGTTAGAAAAAAATTCAACAAAATATGACGGAAAAGATGATGGAATCTCAGAAAGATATGATGGCTTAGTTAACCCAATTACTGGCGGGAGGAGTAAATAAGGGAAAGGGCCTCATGGCCAATCCTGGAGAAGATAATGAGGATCCGTTATATCCTCTGGGTTTTACTCCACCAAATGTACAAACCCAAGCTGAAATGCACCCAAGGAGACCATCTGTCACAATTAGGCCTCAACAATTAAGCTGGTGCCTCGATGCCCATGAACTTTCAAAGTGGATCAAGTTCAAGCCCAGGAGATAACCCGATTAATCTTATTATTCCCGATTTCGATGAAGTAGCTGAAAAGGAAAATTCAAAGGTGGAATTGCCAAAACGGTTGGAGGATAGGTCATCATGGAATCGACACTAAGGATCTGAGTTTGGTTCCAGACTTAGTACTTCCTCACAAGTTCAAAATGCCTGAATTCAAAAAATACAATGGAACTAGCTGCCCCAAGGCTTACATCACCATGTTTTGTAGAAGGATGACTGGTTACGTTAACAATGATCAACTGCTAATACACTACTTCCAAGTCAGTTTGGTAGGGGCAGTGTCTAAATGGTACAATCAATTGAGCCGTACCAAGATTGGTTCATGGAGGAACCTAGCACAGGCTTTTATGAGGTAGTACAGTCATGTATCAGAAATGGTTCCTGATAGAATCACCTTACAAAACTTGGAAAAGAAATCGAATGAAAGCTTTAAGTAGTATGCACAGAGGTGGAGGGAGGTTGCCGTCCAAGTTCAGCCACCGCTCTTGGAAAGTGAAATGACAATGCTCTTTATAAATACATTGAAAGCCCCATTCATCACACATATGTTAGGAAGTGCCACAAAAAGTTTCTCTGACATAGTCATGAATGGTGAAATGATTGAAAGTGCCATAAAGAGCGGAAAGATTGATGCCGGAGAGAATAACAGAAGGTTGACCTGGAAGAAAAAGGAAAATGAGGTGAACAACACGAGTACCTATAACAAGGGTTATTCAAAATCAATTACAGTGAATCAGCCAAGAAAAATGGTCGCTAACCAACAAGGTTCATCAAGACAAGAATCCGAAACCAGATAAAACACTGAGATACTTCAATTCACACCAATTCCGATGTCGTATAAGGAGCTGTATCAAAGCTTATTCGATGTGCACGTTGTTGCCCCTTTCTACTCAAAACCCCCACAACCTCCGTACCCCAAATGGTACGACGCGAATGCATAATACGATTATCATCCGGGAATTACGGGGCATTTCATAAAAAATTGCTTTGCCTTTAAAAAGGTGGTTGAAAGGCTTATCAGTATGAACGTTGTTAAATTTGATGATTCATCTAGTGTAGAAAATCCGCTACCCAATCATGATTGATAATGGAGTGAATGCAATGTATGAAGAAGTGTTGGGAAATGTTCACATCAATGCCATATATGAAGAAACAATTAAAAAGGGTCCTTGTTAGATATTTGCCCTTATCAACTTAGAGGTGTTCTAAATAATTGGACTGCGGAAGAAATCCCTATAGTATTTAGAGCTTACTTACAGTAATATTCAGAACACAGTTGTTGCTTTTAGCCTAGAAGTAATAAGAACTTCTTTGTGAAATAGGCTCATGTCTGAACGTTATTATTTTAATGAAATACATCTTTGCGGTCATTTTTGAGCAAATGTTCTTTCATTCCATATGAATAATTATTTTGATTCTTTCATTCTTTTGGATTTTCTTCCACATCATTCTTTCATTCATTCATAATCATACTACACAAATAGTTATTTAAAAATTCATAAAGTATTTGTATATTCTTTGCTACCTACAATAGGTCCCTAGATATCAATGTCATGAGCGACACTGCTACAGACTTAGAATCTCCTTGTGAACGAGACACGTGTTTAGAGGGATCTCATGACTTTGAAGATGACACAGATCGTGGCCTATCTTCGGACTTGTTGAGGATGGTAGAACAGGAAGAGAAAAAATTTTACCTCCTAAGGAGACAAGGGAGATTGTGACCTTAAGGGAATGTGCATAACCAAAGAAACAAAGCAAGACCTTGTTGAGTTACCTTAAGGGTTCAAAGATGTCTTCCCATGGTCATACCAAGATATGCCCGGGTTAAGCACTGATATTATAATCTGAGCAACAGCACAATGTCAAAAATTTGCAGTATGTTCAAGATTAACATCATGAACGATGCAGTTAGAATTCTTTGCCTGGGCAATGCCTTCTTCTTTGGCTTATCATAGTTTTGCCCATTGAAGTCAAGTTGCCATTTCTCCACATTTTTGTTAGATTTCATCCTAATTGAAGATGAAGATCCAAAGTTTTTCGTCATAGTTAAGTTTCACCCTAAAAGGCTCTATGAGAGAAATCTGATATGTAGCACCCCAAACCTGGCCTAAACATTAGGGCTGAATCTGGTGATGTCACATTGTAACACCTCTTACCCGTATTCAATGCTGGAATAGGGTACGAGGCATTACCAGAATAAATACACTTATAGACATATTAAACCTAGTTATAAAATTTCATCCAAATTAAAAACTTTCAAATTATTATCTTCGAGTCGCTAATTAGGGTATACGAGGCCCAATACATACCCAATCATATGCTCAATATATTCGTTAAATCAATCCAATATTGAAGAATCCACTTTATGTTAGAATCAATATTAATAACAATCATAAATCTTTTCATGTTAATTTCATATATCACTTACCGAACTTCGAATGTTAATTTACAAATATGTAATTCACTAACACATTCTGGTATACATAATGTTTAATTGATGAAATCATTTAATTGAGCTAAATTTCATGTTCATTCCAAATTTTCTTCTAAATCCATAAATGCTTCCACTTACTATTTACCTAATCAATTTCTTGAACCAAGCTATCACACAACAATAATACATCACTTGTGCTTCATGAATTCAATATTCGATTCTTATCACCATCAAATCCATGTCATTTGAATACTTAAAGTTTATTCAAGCATATATTATTACGTTTCATATACCAAGCATATGTCAAAATTACGAATACGCAATCAATTCATTTTTCATTTATTTGACTAGTAAATTAACCTCAAAATTTAAAACATTCCATTACTTAAGATATGCCATAAAACACTCCTTTAACATAAACTAGCACCATGGTCGAATTTTCATTATGCTATTTATTACTCTTTTTTTGAATCACATAGCAAAATATTACAAATATGTATATATTTGAATACTATAATTATACATCAAGTTACCAACATGAGTTAATTCATGAGTCACTCATGACATCACTTCATGCCAAATATACCAAACATATGCTATGAAACTTTATTTTCTCTCATGAGCTTACCATGACCAGTAATGCACCAATATAAACATCACTCCTATTTCAACGTTTATCGATTATAATCAGGCATATAGCCAATTATACACAATTCATTCATATACTTTATTGTCCTCCTCCTCCTCTCCATCCCACATCCTTTATGTATATAACATGCTCAAATAGCATTATACATAATTTCACTATTCACTTATATTTAAATTCAAAGCTATCTATTTGAGTCAGAGTCACTAAATAATTTTTATCTGGAGCTACAGAGCTCCAAATTTAGATCCATTAATTTTCCCCAAAACTAAACTTTACCATAAAATTTTTAGAATTTTTTACCTGGCCAATTAGTACAGTTTATTCTTTAAAGTCACCCATGTTTCACTGCTCAGCATCTCTGACCTCTCTTCACTAAAAATGAATTATCTCATTGTACAGAATTCGGATGATATTTTTGTTTCTTTCCTCTGAAAATAGACTCATTAAATATTCTAATCATATAAATTATAACTCATAATTATTTTTGTACAATTTTTAATTATTTTCCAAATTCAGAATAGGGGATTCCAAAATCAATCCGACCCTGCCTCACTAAAATTCAAATATCTCAAAATATATAACTCTTTTGCTTGCTCTGTTTCTTTTATGTAAAAATAGACTCATTAGGATTTCATTTCATATCTTATTCACTCTCTAATTAATTTTTTACCATTTTTGGTGATTTTTCAAAGTCAGATAACTGTTGCTGTCTAAACTGTTTTGTTGTAAAATGTATTCTTTCATAATTTCACTTTTTCACTATCTCAATTCCATTGAATTTTTTTTTTCACATCTCATTCCAATAGTTCATTTCAATTCATATACAATTCATTCAATTTATCACTATATTCAAAGAAATCCAATTTCTCATTTCCAATTTCAAGTCAATCTTCAATTCAATTCCACATATATATTCATCACTCAATTACACTTAGTCAATTTGTCAATTTGCCGATGAACACTTCGGAATAATAACAGATACACGGTGGAATCAACACATAGCAACCACCTTATAATAAATGATACCTGGTTCACATAGTAGCCTGCACATAGTACTACACATGTGACCATTTTCATCCGATATACGTAGTAGCCTGCACATAGTACTACACGTGATCAAAGCTATTCGGTACGCATAGTAGCCTGCACATAGTACTAAACATGCGACCTATCATTCCGGTACACGTAGTAGCCTGCACATACTACTACACACGTGACCTAGCAACTTCATTCGTATCTATTTCATTCCGAAGGTTCAACCGGGAATTTTCACTTTTTCTCACTTTTTTTTACCAATCAATGTCAATTTCTCGTCTTTTTCGATTTATAATAACATATTTAGCTTATATAACATTCACATTATTCAATCCAGTCCAAAAATCACATTTTGGCAAAATTACATTTTTGCCCCTAAAGTTTCACAAAATTACAATTTTGCCCCTAGGTTCAGAAATTAAACTTTATTCCTTTTTCTTATGTTTTATAACATGCTGAACATTTTCCCCTTCTATAGCAACATCAAATTCTTGCTCTAACATGCACTTATGAATAATAATAATTTTTACCGATTATATCGTTTCACTTGTTTTCACTAAAAATCGCTTAGCAAAAATTGTTTAACACAATTTCAAGCTTCATATTCTGCCATAAAACATCAAAATAAACACATTTCACCAATGGGTATTTTTCCACATATAAACCTTAGGTTAAATTATTACTAGAATAAGCTAAATTAAGCTACCGGGACTTTAAAAACGTAAAGAACATTAAAAACGGGGCTTGGAATCACTTACTATGGAGATTGGAAGCTTGAAAACCCTAATCATGGCTTCCCCCTTGCCATTTTCGTTCATCATGGAGAGGATGGACAAATTTTGGCTATTTTGGCCTTTTTAATTCTTTTAATTACTAAATGACCAAAATGCCCCCAACTTAAAAATATCCTATTTCACTTATCTCTTATCCATTTTTGTCCAACAAGTTAACCAATGGTCTAATTACCATTTAAGGACCTCCATTTTAAAATTTCATAACAATTGGACACTTCTAACATATAGAACTTAACTTTTTCACTTTTTACAATTTAGTCCTTTTAGCTAAATTGAGTGCCCAAACGTCGAAATTTTTGAACAAAATTTTTACGAAATCATTCTGTGAAATTTTAGACCATAAAAATATAATAAAAAATAAATTTTTTCTCATCAAATTTGTGGTCCCGAAACCACTATTCCAACTAGGCCTAAAATTAGGTTGTTACATGATAGCAAAGAAGATCTTTCGCATACAAAATGAAAGTGGAAGATCTCATGTGGAAGATATTATCTGGAATAACATTGATCTTGATCAAAAAGGATGACCAGGACTTGCCTAATCCTATGAATGCAGATTGAATAAAAAAAAGGAAATGAAAGAACAAAAACAAAAAACCTCTACCGGGGCAATGCCTTTCTCTTTAGCTTATCATAGTTTTTCCATTGAAGTTGAAATTCCTTCTCTCCGGGTATTGGCTGAGCTGAAGTAGGATAAAGATCCAATGTCAATACGATCAGTTAAACCTAATTGAAGGAAAAAGGCTAAAAGCTATTCGTCATGATCAGATGTACCAAAAACGGATGATGCGAGCTTACAACAAAAAGATTCGTCCTTCAGAATTCCACGAGGGAGACCTGGTATTGAAAAAGATCCTTCCTCTACAAAAGGATTTTAGAGAAAAATGGATGTCAAATTGGGAAGATCCTTATGTCATAAAGAAGGCCTTCTCTAGAGGAACTTTGATTTTGAGCGAGATGGATGGAAAACCTGCCAAATCCTATAGACTCAGATTCGATCAAGAAATACTTCACCTGAAGAAGGAGAAGAGACCAAGGTGGAAACCCGCAATGGGTGCTTTGAAAAAAAAAGACCAAAGTGAAAACCCGCAAATGGCACTTTGAGTCCAGAAAATAATAAAAATAAATAAAAAAAAGAAAAAAAAAATGGAGAGGCCAAGGTGAAAACCCGCAAAGGGCACCTTGAGATTGAGTTGAAAACCCAAAAAGGGCGGCTCAAATTTTAGATTAAAATGGGGTATGAGATGATCAAAGCAGCTCAAAGTTTAATTAGATTGGGGCATGTGGTGATCTTGCTATACCTGAATCAACAGGAAATGGTAGGCGACATCTTGGGGCATCGACAGAGTACTTTAGATCTCCTAAACACATGTCAAACTCAGAATGGTCTTCAGAAAGTTTGTACAGAGAAGTTCAAGTTGCGATATCTGGGGCACCTAATCTTCATACTATTTATACTGAATTTTTTATTCTTGGAACACTTCATTCATTTCCAACATACACATGTCCAATCAATTTCTTTGTCATCCCTCTTTACTATCTTTGATAATTTATTCGTTCCGAGCATGCTCAGAACCAACTCTATTCTTATCCATTGTTATGACCTTTTTACAAGCATTGGAATAATGATTAATGGACTAATAATACTTTCACGAAGGAAATTTTGCATATTACTCTAGAAGTTTCTAAATGATACAGTAACCTGAAACAAGACTATTGTTTAGAATGCACCAAGTTTAAAGGTTGAAATATCTTGGAAGGAAAAGTCTAAATTGAGAAAACCCCTTTCAGATTTTGTTGTCAAAGCATCGATTGAACAAAATAACAAGATGTCGTGTCAGTGATAAGGCTTCAATGAACAAGCAAGCACTGATCACCAGGCAATAGGAAGAGGTTTCCTGGGAGAAGAAAGTCTTCATTTGTGCATGAGCATTTGGTATGACACCCTTGGAATGGTATAAAATACCAAAGAGCTTCACATTCTGTATCCTTGAATTACAATAGGAGAGGATTGAGAAAAAGCCATATTTTTCTACCCTTGGGTTACAGTGGGAGAATGGTGGTACAAATTTTGCGTCCTAGTGGATTGAACTTGGAGGTTTACAGTGGGGGCAATCTAACTAAGTGTTTTTTCAGAAAAGCCAGCTGAGCAAGAAGGCGTTATAGTACGTCAGTGATAAAGCCTTAATAAACTTCGAGCAATGACAACCTAAGCGAATCATTCTCGAAAAAAATAAAATTCTGCATTCATTCAAATAACATTCATACACGTCTAGTTAGAAGCATTTGATTCATTCTGATCATGACATCCTAATCACTAGGCATAATTAGGTTCATAAAATGAATTATATAGGTCATGTTCCCCAGAGAACAGATCGGTGAAATCACAAAGCCTTATCTCCCTGAGCAACATTGGAGTAGGTTGAAGATAACAGATCTTGTCTTCCTGTACTGACAGCGAAGCAGATCGAAGACACCAGCCTTGCCTTCCTATACTGATAGCGGAGCAGACTGAAGATAACAGATCTTACCTTCATGTACTGATAGCGAAGCAGATTGAAGACACCAGCCTTGCCTTCCTGTACTGACAGTGGAGCAGACTGAAGATAACAGATCTTTCTTTCCTGTACTGACAGCGAAGTAGATCGAAGACACCAGCCTTGCCTTCCTGTACTGATAGCGAAGTAGACTGAAGATAGCTGATATTGCCTTCCTATACTGACAGCGAAGCAGATCGAAGACACCAGCCTTGCCTCCCTGGGCTTGCAGCGGAGTAGATTGAAGATATCAAATCTTACCTTCCTGTACTGACAGCGAAGCAGATCGAAGACACCAGCCTTGCCTCCCTGGGTTTGCAGCGGAGCAGACTGAAGATAGCAGATCTTGTATTCCTATACTGACAGCGAAGCAGATCGAAGACACCGGCCTTGCCGCCCTAGGTTTGCAGCGGAGCAGGCTGAAGATAGCAGATCTTGCCTTCCTGTACTAACAGCGAAGCAGATCAAAGACACTGGCCTTGCCTCCCTGAATTTACAGCAGAGCAGACTAAAGATAGCATATCATTGTTTTCCTGTATTGGCAGCGAAGCAATCAAAGACACTAGCCTTGCCTCCCTGAGTTTGCAGCGGAGTAGACTAAAAACATCAGATCTTGTTTTTCTATACTGGCAGCGAAGTAGATCGACAACACCAGCCTTGCCTCTCTGAGTTTGCAGTGGAGTAGGTTGAAGATTGTAGATCCTGTCTCCCTAAGCAGTAGTGGAACAGATCAAAGACAGTGAATCTTATCTTCCCAAGTTGCGGTGGAACAAGTTGAAGCTACAAGTCTCATCTCCCTAAAGTTACAGTGGAGCAGACTAAAGATAGTAAATGTTTCCTCAAAGTGCTACAAATCCTATCTCCCCGACGTCACAGTGGAGTGGATCAAAGCACCAATTCCTATACCTCTGAAGATGTAGTAGGAGGGAATGAGGCTACTTGAAGAAGAAGAGCACCAAGGTCTAGCACGATCGGGCAAAATTAGCCATTTTAAAGTCTTTGCTTCATTCTTGTTACACGACCATGAGCAAAGAGGGGCAGCTGTAATACCCAATTTTTCCCCGTGCCTGTTAATAATATAAAAACCAAAAAATAAATAAAGTCCAAATATTAGACAGTTCATTTACCTAGCCCAGCAAACCAAACCCATTTACAATGGCCCAGTACAAACCCAAACTACACCTAGCCCAACTATCATACGGCCTAACACCAAAGAGAATCAAAAAACCCTAGCAGCAACAGCCCTCCTTCCAGCGCCGCAGCCACCAGAGCCTTCCCCGCGTATGCTGCGCCACGTCCACAACCTCCGTACGCCAGCTGGCCTTCGTACCTGCAAAGAAGACAAAGACAGCACAGCAAAGAAAAGAAAAAAACATTGTATTTCTTATTTTTTTATTTTATTTTCAGCCTTGTAATTTTTTTGGGACGCGAACAATACTAAAAAATACAAAAGGAAATCAAAAATCTGAAAAGGTGGCTTACTGTTTTTTTTTTTCGATTATTTTATTTTACTTATTCGTGATTTAAAAGAAAAAAGGAGAATGTGATACCTTCATGGGTGCACCAATGAATCCTTCTTCCCCTCTGTGCAAATCGGAGATGGATGGAAGGAGGCCTAAGATTTGAAACGGCAAAGAATGGTTTCAGATTTATGGCGATAGAAAGGAGGAGTTTAGTTTTTTTTTTTTAAATCTGTTTAAAGTGATTAAGGCTGATAGTTTTAGGGTTTTGTTTTGGCATTATTTAATGTATAAAACGGTGTCGTTTAAAGCCTGTGTTAGTAGCTTTGAAACGACACCGTTTAAAGGTGTGACCCGATGATCCGATTTCACCCGGGGAGGATCCGTGTGTTTTGTTTCAATGACTTATTTGCGTTCTTGGTCCTTCTATTTTTCGATTTACTTCAATTTAATCCTTTTTATTTTTTTTAATTTTTCCACATAATTCGATCTTGTTTTCAATTTCGTCCTGCTGAGGAGACGAACTTTCGAAACGACGTCGTTTCCGATGATCTAACTTGATTGCCAGGTGGGACTTGTGCGTTTAATTTATGTGCTAGTCCCTCTGATTTTAAATTAATTTCAATTCGGTCCTTTTCATTTCATTTTATTGCACATCTTGCCCTTAAATTTCTGTTTTAATTCCAATTAGTAATCTGTTTTTGTTATTTTTTGCAATTAAATTAATTACTTTATGTAATGGCCTAAATTCAAGGTTATCGGAACAGTGGTTTCGGGACCACAAATCTGATGAGGAAAAATTTATTTTTCTTATATTTTTATTGTCTACAATTTCACAAAATGATTTTGTGAAAATTTCGTTCGAAAATTTCGACGTTTGGGTCCTCAATTTAGTCAAAAGGACTAAATTGTAAAAAGTACAAAAGTTGAGTTCTACATGTTAGAGGTGTCCAATTGTTATGAAACTTTAAATTGGAGGTCCTTATATAGTAATTAGACCATTGGATAAGTTGGTAGACAAAAAAATGGACATGAGATAAGTGAAATAGGAAATTTTTAAGTTAGGGGCAATTTAGTAATCTAGTAATAAAAAGAATTAAAAAGGGAAAAAGATGGCCAAAAATATCATCTTCTTCACAGTGAACGAAATCAGCAAAGGGAGAAGCCATAGTTAGGGTTTTCAAACTTCCAAGCTTCATAGTAAGTGATCCCAAGCCCCGTTTTTAATGTTCTTTACATTTTTGTAGTCCCGGTAGCTTAATTTAGCTTATTCTAGCAATAATTTAACCTAGGTTTTATATTTGGAAAAATACTCATAGGTGAAAAGTATTTATTTTGATGTTTTAGGATAGAATATGAAGCTAGAAATTATGTTAAACAACTTTTGCTAGCCGATTTTAAGCGAAAACGAGTAAAACGACATAATCGGTAAAAATCCCTAATGTACATAAGTGTTAGAGTGAGAATTTGATGTTGTCATAGAAGAGAAAAATGTTCAGCATGTTATAAAACATAAGAATAAGAGATGAAGTTTAATTTCCGAGCTTGGGGAAAAATGTAATTATGTAAAAGTTTAGGGGCAAAATCGTAATTTTGACAAAGTTAGAGTCGAGGGCTGTTTTGATAAATGTGAGTACTAAATAATTTAAATTTTCTATTTTAGATCAAGAAGAACGAAACTCGAGGCTAGACAAAGGAAAGAATAAAGTTGAAGGCTAAGTTGGTGAATTTGGCTATATTTGGCACCGAGGTAAGTTTACGGTAAATAAATACAATATTTCAATAATTATTATTAATATTGTTATTTTCCAGCAATTATGCATTTATTTTATGAATTTATTTAATGTTGATCCAAGCATGAAATGATAGAGAATTAAAATTAAAAAGTCCCGTTGATACATAAGGATGGTACTGGATACGAATGTCATGACATTTGGGTAACGAGATCCCGTGTAAGACCATGTCTGGGACATTGCATTGGCATCCTTGAGATCATGAGAGGTCCCCTGTAAGACCATGTCTGGGACATGGCATGGGCACCGAGATGAGAGGTCCCGTGTAAGACCATGTCTGGGACATGGCGTTGGCACCGAGATGAGAGGTCCCATGTAAGACCATGTCTGGGACATGGCGTTGGCACCGAGATGAGAGGTCCCCCGTAAGACCATGACTGGGACATGGCATGGGCACCAACATTAGAACATCCCATGTAAGACCATGTCTGGGACATGGCTTTGGCATGTTATTACCAGAAGAGACCCGAGTATCCTTATTGTTCCAATGTAACTCAACGGGCTAATAAACGAATCATGTTCAGGAAAGTTCAGTTAAAAACATAAATGGCAAGCTTAGGTAAGTTATAAGAGTTAAGAATTTATTATATTATCAATTGATATTCAATAATGCAGCAAGGGAAGAGTAAGTTATGCACACAAGTATACTAAGAAAACAAGCAAGAGAACTAGAATGAGATTAACTAAAGAGTAAACTAGAGATATAGACACTTGAGTTTAATTAATTGTGTTTAATGTTGTTATTTATTTGCTAGTAAACTTACTAAGTTTAATGCTTACTTTTTTTATTTTTCTTTCTCTTATAGTATTGCAAAGCTGCTTCAGGGATCTTAAAGAAGTCGGAGATCGTCTACACTATCAAGAACAATTGCTCGGTATTTTATGATGAAACACGTTTGAGTTATGGCATGTATAGGGATATAGTTATTTTGCATGTTTGTAATTATGATTTTACTAAAGAATTATGTGTAAGTATTTGATGATGAATGGTTATTAAAATGGTTAAGTATGAAGGTGTTTGTTGTTATAAGAGTCTAGGTGATAAATTATGCATGGAAATCATGAAAGGGGTAAAATTTTGCAAAGAAACAGAATTCATGGCTGCACAGTGATGTGACTTTGAAAAATCACCTAGGATATTATATAATGAGTTACAAGGTGAATGATATATAGATTGAAAGCTTATTGAGTCTATTTTCATAGACAAATAACGGTGTAGTAACAGGAATTTTATATTTTAAGGTATATGAATTTTAGTGAGACAGGGTCAGAACTGTTTTTGGAGTCCCCTGTTCTGAGTTTAGAAAATCACTAAAAATGGTACAAAAATAGTTATGAGTTTTATTTTATATGTATAGAATCCTTATTGAGTCTATTTTCTGTATAAATAAGCGGTAATACTATATGAAAATACCACAATGATAAATTTTATTTTTAGTGACAAGAGGTCAGGGCAGTCAATTGGAGAAATAGGAGGGACTTTAACTAATAAACTGTACTAATTGGCTAAGAAAAAAATTCTAAAAATTTTATGCCAAGTAGATATATGAGTCTAGTTTCAGGGAAAATTTACGGAATTAAATTTTGAGTCCTGTAGCTCAAGTTATAATCAATTTAGTAACTGCTACACGATTGGACAGGTTTGCTGTAAATAGTGAAATTAATTTTCAAAGTGAATTTTTATGCTCCGAATTAGTAAGATAAGCTAAGTAATGCCTCGTGCTCGACTCCGGCAACGGTCTCAGGTAAGGGGTGTTACACTTTAATATTAATTTATTATTATTATTATTATCGACTCCGGCAACGGTCTCAGGTAAGGGGTGTTACACTTTAATATTAATTTATTATTATTATTATTATTATTATTATTATTATTATTATTATTACTACTATTATTTTTATTATTAGTATTATTATTTTTATTTTTATAAATTTACCTAACCTTTTTATATTCATTATTTTATTCTATTATGCACTATTATTTTAATTTTTTTATATTATTATCATATATTATTATTTAATTTCATAATGAATTATTTTATATTTTTTATGTTAATCCAATAGAATTTACCTTTTTTAAATAGTTTTCTTTTATAATACGTAATTTATATCTATTAACTATTTAGATTAATATATGTGTATTAGTTTGGGTTTTATTTATTTTGACTTTCTTCTTATAATATTTATTTTAAAATTCATTTAGATATTATTATTCATTTTTAATTCTATTTTTAAATTATTTCAAGTCTTCATATTAATTACTTCTTTTAAATTTTTATATACGTGTATTTTGTGTATATATGTTGATAATTTCAAATTTCTTTTCTCTCATGCTTTTTTTATTTATTTTAAATTTGTTATATTTGTGATAGGCTTTTAGGTCATTAGCTTTCAAATGTTGATGTTAATATTTACATGTGATTATTGCTCTTATATGTATGGTATTGTTTATTTGTTTTTATTGATTATTTGTCATTCGTTAGAGTATATTTTGTTTACAAATCGTCATTCCGCGTTATACATTATCGTTCCGTCGCATTTTATTCGTTTAAAAGGTTACGTTTAATATCATTCAAGTATCAAGAGCATTTTATTCAAAAAGTTTTTTCAAAAATAACGCGACACTCGGAATTTGGGATCCTCAAAAAGATTGTGTCCTAACTTACTGGATTCCAATCTTCCTCGTTGAATCTAAGAAACCGGGTATCCTTTTTTAATTAAAACATAAATAAAAAGCTCATTCTCGGGAATTCGATACGTTGTGTCCTAACGCATTGGATATGACATGTTGTTTTCTCGAGATGAGGATTTTTCCTAAAAAATAATAGAGGCAACATTCGACATTTAGGAATTTCGAGAAATGGAACCCTAACTTACTGGGTTCTGATTTTTCGTTTGACCCAAATAACCAAATATCCTTCTCAAAATGCATGGGTTTTTAAAAAGATAAATTTAATTTAAAGATTAAAATGTTGCGCCCTAACTCACTGGGTGTGACATTTCATTTCTTTGAAATAAGTGTGTTTTATTATTTTAATTCATTCAAGTTAAAAAGATCGTATTTTAAAATCTTTTCGATTTTACGACACTAAGACATTAAACAATCGATTCGATACCAATTTTGGGCGTTACGAAGGTGCTAACCCTTCCTTGTGCGTAACCGATTCCCGAACCTATTTTCTCAAAATTCGTAGACCTAAAATTGTTTTCAAGGTGATCCGATCACACCTCAATAAAAGATCGGTGGCGACTCCAATTTTCATTTTTAAGTCGACAACTAAACTTTTCTTTTATTAAAAAGTGGTTTCGACACTCATGGTCTATGTCGATGATATTGTGTTCACTGGCAGTTCTGATCAAGATATAGGAGATGTGGTACGCCAGCTTCACAATAAATTTGCACTTAAAGACATGGGAGACCTCAACTTCTTCTTAGGAATTGATTGCAACGTACGTCACAAGGGATGATGCTTAGTCAGAAAAAATATATTACTAAGCTACTTCACAAAACTGGTATGATCGGGGCAGCAGCTACACCCATGCCCATGGTGAGCACTCTGAAGTTAGTTGTTTCAGATGGCAGTCCTCCGTTTCCTAATGTTCACTTGTATCGAAGTGTAGTGGGTATGCTTCAATATGTATGCATTACACGTCCTGATCTGTCGTTTTGCGTTAATAAACTCAGCTAGTATATGAATTCTCCAAGTGACACTAATTGGAAAGCTGTCAAAAGAGTGTTGAGATATTTGATTGGCACAATGGATCATGGACTGTATTTTTCAGAAGGTAAGCCAGAGCTGGTGTGTTACTCTGATGCTGATTGGGCTTCATCTTTTGAAGATCGCCGCTCTACTTCAGGATATGTTGTGTACATAGGGTCGAATCCTGTTGCTTGGTGCTCGAAGAAGCAGGCAGTGGTGTCTAGATCCTCCACTGAAGCAGAATATCGCAGCCTAGCCAACTGTGTGTCTGAACTGTTGTGGATCAAACAGTTGTTGGATGAAGTGGGTATATTAGTGTCCCAAATGCCAATCATTTGGTGTAATAATACCTCTACAGTTTCAGTGGTTGAAAACCCCACACATCATGCCAGGATGAAGCACGTTGAGATAGATCATCATTTTGTTTGTGAAAAAATTCTTGCTGGTATGCTTCAAGTCAATTTTGTTTCATTTGCTCAATAGGTTGCTGATGTGCTCACAAAGCCCATTACACCTAAGCAATTTGCATTTTTTCTGCATGCTCTTCGAGTTTTTTACTTTCAGTGAACTTAGTGTTCAAAAGTCAAACAAACCAGGGGAATGTTAGAGTAATTAATAAAGTTGTTAGGAGTTGTTAAAATTGTTACTCATTAGTTAACAGTTAGGTAGTTGGTTAGCATACGTTGTTGTATAAAGGTAGGAGGAGTCAGTATGTAAAAGATCATCAGAAGAAAATATATTCTTCTTGAACAATTCATTTTTGGTTGTTAGATTCTTAATATAGTTTAACATTGAGGCCACAAAGTTCCAATCCAGCATAAAACTTCTATTATTCATTGAGTCTGTCATAACTTCCTATCCCAATGAATCAAATATAGTACAACATTTATCTTTAAAAACAATAGTGTATTTCTTCTCAAGCAATTGACCAATGCTATGGAGATTATGGTCTAAATCAAGGACTAAAAACATTTGAGATTATTTTAGTACCTGTTGGAGTGCTGATTAGCACATCACCTTTTCTCTTAGCCTCAATAATTTGGCCATTTGCAACTTTAACTTTTGAAATGCAATTTTTGTCAATCCACTTGAAAATCCTTTCATCTAAAGTCATGTGGTTTGTGCAGCCACTATCAATCAACCAACTCTTGTTGACTTTGCTGCTTGAAGCAAAACAAGAGGCAGTGAATAGATGCTCCTCCTCAGCTTGGTTTTCATCAGCAACCTGAGCTTGAATATGTTTTGTTGTTGCTGCTATTGTTTCTTCTGCCCTTGATTTTTGAACACTTTCTCCATAAGACCAAATTGTTTATAGTTTTTACACTGAATATCTGGCCTGAACCAGTAATACTTCTCCGGGTGATTAATTGTTTTGCAATGAGAGCATGGTGGATTGAAAAAATAAAAACAAAATATCTGGTTGCTCAAGAATGAATGCATTTTTAATGGGAAGCAAGCTGATTTTCTTAATCTCTTCAACATTGTGAAGTTGAGACTTGCTTGGTGGGTAAAAGCGAGATGACCTGATGTTCAACTTAAGTTGGATAAAACTAAAAGTATTCAATGTTTTTTTTAATTAAAATAAAATGTTAATTATTTTAAAAGTCTTTATTAATGTATGATTCGTAATTGATTGTTTTCCTTCAATTAAAAATTGGTTAATATTGAATGTAATTTTTTAGATTCAAATTGAATTGAAGGTATTTTTATTTTAAAAAATAGTAATAAATAGTGATCATATTTTTCATTTAAGATGTGTAAAAGAAATGATTCAATCATTGTTTTTTATTTAAATGGAAATTTAATTATTTATATTACCATTGAAATTAAAATCCTTATAAAATAAAATTTTCTTAATTGATTTTTTATTAAATTAAATATTGACGAATTTTTTGTATAATTTTTTTTATATTCACATTGATAAAATAAATTAATCTTAAAAAATTTGAAATTATTAATTCTTTATTTTTTTTTTTATCTATGACATATATCTTTTAAAATATAATTGAAAATTAATAAATCAATTATTTTAGGCTTAATACCATTTTGGCCCTTGTACTATAGAAAAATTCTCTTTTAGCCATTTTAGGTTTAGCAGAGTCTAGAGAAGTTCATGCTGAATTTCAAACTTGAGGCTTGCAATTCAATTTAGTTATCCAATTTCACTTTTAATGCTTAAGCTAGATTCAAGATAAATATAATTTTTTTTTGAATTTCACTTAATTAAGCTCCTTTATCATGTAAAAAAAAAAAAAAAAGAAGCTTGATTCATATGCTTTATTTCATGCATGAATTTGTGCTCGAGTTTAAGTTTAAATTTAAAAAAAAATCAGTAATAATTGAAAATAGAAAATTTGATTAGGTTAGACAACTATTTAAGTAAAGCATTAGGGAATTTGACTCAATTGCTTGAACTCGTCCACTAATGATGATAGACTTGAACTCAATCAAACTCAAATACTCAAGTAAAAATGATCTATTTTCCATTTAAAATCTCGGTATATTTATCATATAAATCTTTGTTGAATTAAAAATTTATAACAATTAAATTTTCTTTACTAATAGTTCAATTTGATGCACTTCTTCCATAAAGACTTAATTGATTTTTTTTATTTTCTAGTAAGAGCTTTTTTTTTGGGGGGGGGCTCATTAACCTTTAATATAAGAAATACAATAATTGTAATTAAAAATATTAGGTATTATTATACATTATATTAGGATAAACCATTCTACTCGGTTGTTTTTAATTTTAAGAACCTGTTGTAGATGTCCTTATAGGGTTGGTTTTTTACAAGTAACAATACGTTGCTTTGTACAGGAAGTAAAATTAACAGTGAAAACAGACGAATGAATAGAATTTAAATAATGTGTAGATGCAAAATTTTAAACAGCAAAGTTGTTGAATAGTGGATTTGATTCTTTGGTAGTATTTAAGAATATAGTCATGGTCATGGCGTTCCTAAGATGTCTTTTTAATCATAGAATTTCTCCAAGAATTCATGACACCTACTTCACAGTGTTTAAGGTTGTAGAATGAATGATCCTATCTAGTTTCAATTGGTGCTATCACAAGTCCCATTGCATAGAATGCATTCCCTGAAAAAAGCTAACTACAGTTTTTCAATCTTTAAATGATTAAAAAAAAAATGAAAAATCAGCTGCTAAACCTAAACTTAAAACTCAAAAAATGGATTCATTTCATCAAGTCCTTTTAGAAAGAACAAAAGATTAGGCCGAGCAAAAGAAAGAAACTGGAATGAAAACTAAAGATGCTCATTTTATCCACAATTGCAGTCTTAATCTATAAGGCTTGAGGAAGTTCACTGGAAAAGAGCATGAACATACAAACAATATCATTCTTATGTTTGGACTCATATCTTCATCACTCCTCTATTTCTGCCTCTCTTCACCTTCCACAGCTTGAGTTCGACCATCACCTGGTTCCTGAACCACCACGACATAACAAAGCTAGGAAAGTTCATCAGATGTCCCTCTGCCAACTCAGTGATGCCGATGTTTGTTTCAGGGAAGATCCACCTACGAGTTTGAGGCTTGACAGTAATACGCTTGACATCAGGATAGTTCTCGAGACCGTGCATATCGATTTCCTTATCAAAGTGATCGCCATTGTTCTCCATCTTCCTTATGTGATTAAACATGATGGTGTTTTTGTTACCTGTTGTTGCGACAAAGATATCAGCCCCAAGCCAAACATCTTCAAGAGTCCATCCATCGGAGCCTGAAGGGATCAGATAGAACTGATCTCACTGACGATAATGCGACCACTGGCTTGCTTCAACGCATCAGCGCAGCCCTTGCCAACATCACCATAACCACAGAAGAAGAACATCCTTTCCAGTAATCGTAACATTGGTAGCTCTCATCGAACCATCAGGAAGAGAGTGATGGCATCCATACAAGTTAGTAACCTGTTCAAAAAGATCAAATCATTGCAGCACTTAGAACATAATACAGAAATTACAATAAAGACCTACAAATACACGAAAAAACTTGTCAAAATATTGAAGGTGACAGTTGCGCACATACACAACACTCGGATATGCCAGTCACATCTATGATAAGCGAATACTAATGGAAGTTTTTGATAAAAAATCATTTCATAATTCAGTCTTCATAACCAAAGTTGCAACACGATGACAGTGAAACAGAGCAAACAAACACCAAATCTGCAGTAAATTACCCAAAAAAATTGTCATTTCTAAATCAGTTTCATTATATCTATAAGAAAAAAACACCAGATCCATGAAGTAAAAAGTTGAAAAGTAAAGCAGCAATAAAACTGGGAAAAAGAAGTACCTAGCTCTTGGTGACAGAGTCATAGACTATCGCTTCCTTTATGAACAAGTACTTCCATTGTCTTCAACTACACCATACTGTCCTGATGTGTTGGTGTTTTTACAGAAAACCAAGGAGAAATGAAACTAAGAACGAATGCTAAGGAAGATTGAACAAGAATAAAACTGAAAATATTCTCTTCATTTCATTGAGTTGAGAAACATATATGATACAAGATAATTACCTAATATGTAACTATTCCCACTAATATTTGACTAAAACTTAGCTTAAATTACATACAAAAGAAGCTGATATATCAGCCATTATATCAAATTTAAATCAACAACAAATCTTACTAACTTGAAGTCAAATTACAAAGCAACTAAGGCAAGATACAAATGAACAAAATGCTGCTGCTCCACTGATTCAGCTTTAATGCAGGTCTGCTGTTGCATTGCAGGCCAAAGTTTAACACTCCTCCTTGGACTGTATGCAACAAACACCAATCCTTCTTATTAAGGAATCAAACTTGGTAGCACCAAGAGACTTAGTTAGAATATCAGCTAGCTGGTTTTCTAGGCTGCAATGAATCAGATTCACTTTCCTTGATTGTTCAGCCTCTCGAACAAAATGAAATTTAATCTTGAAATGCTTGGTCTTGTCATGAAATACTGGATTTTTGGCTATGGCAACTGTTGACTGATTATCAACTTTGATCTCAATAGCTTCAACTTGGTTTTCATTTAGATCACATAAAAGCTTCCTAAGCCAAATGGCTTGATTAGCAGCTATAGCAACTGCAATGTCCTCTGCTTCTGCTATTAATTGAGCAACGGTTTGTTGCTTCTTCGAACTCCAACAAAAGAGCCTTGAGCCAAAAGTGAAGAAGTAGCCAGAAGTGCTTTTCATGCCATCAATTGATCTAGCCCAATCACTATCAAAATACCCTATCAACTTAAACTCTTTTGTCTTCTCAAACTTCACTCCATAATTCAAAGTCTCTTTCACATATCTGAGAACTCTTTTGGCTGTTTTAAAGTGAACAGCATCGCAACAATGCATGAATCTGGACAGGAGGCTAACAACAAACATGATATCAGGCCTTGTAGCTGTTAAGTAGAGCAAACAACCTACCAGGCTTCGATACTCCTTCTCATCAACCCTTTCATGATTGCCACTACTGGTTAATTTTTCACCTTGAGCCACTGGTGTTCTAACAATTTTACAGTTGGACATGCAAATTTGTTTAATATCTTCAAGGCAAAAGCCTACAGACTTATGAAGATGGCATGGTCAGATTGATTTACTTCTATGCCAAGGAAGTAAGTCATTTCCCCCAAATCAGTCATCTCAAAAACATCTTGCATCTGCATCTTAAATTCTCAATCAGCTCTCCCTTGCTTCCCGCTACCAACAAATCATCACATAAAGTTACATAATCAGCAGGGTCTCACTTTCAGACTTCTTCACATAAAGAGTAGGCTCACTGATACTCTTCTCAAACCCGAGCCTAGACAGATATTAAAACAAACATCCCCTTCTAATTTTGATTCTTGAATAAAACAAACATCCCCTCGAACTTTACAAATTACTTTTTTGAGATAACTTTTTTCAAATCCGAAGACATACCCCTAATGTTCCATGACAAAATCCTCATTCTTCCACCCAAAAAGACTCTCATTCACAGTAAAAAATCACGATTATAATTTGTACTAACCTGACCTGTGGCCTACAGACTACTGCGCTTCTCTTTATTACTCAATTCTGCCTTTCTTACAATCTCATAATCTCTTCAACAACATCTCATTTGTCACCCCAAACACTGAACCCACGCTTTTTCCCCACTTCCCACATGTTCCTTGCCTCCATAAGAATCACTTTCTTTCTATTACTGATGTCTGAGTCCGATAGAGAAGCATTAACCTCTACGTCATCTCTGCCCGCGATTCCTTTTCCTTTCTGTTTTCTCAATGCCCAATCTCTTTTCTTTTTCTCTGTTACTGTGAGAATTCTATTCTGAATTTCATACATCAATCTAATCTTTCTACCATTATTTTTTTTTATTTCTGTTTAAGGAAATTTGGAGATTCTTCAAACGATCCCCCTTTTTCTCTGTCTCCTCCACCCCCTCCCACCTCTCTTGATTTTTCCTTTTGTTTGTTGCAATCTGTTTCCCCTAACACATTTGGATTGACAATCTATAAGCCCATATACCTTGCCAAACCCATACCCTCTTCACTGATTTGTTGCTCTTCTTGGGCTCCCTCCTCATTTTTCAGACCTAATTCATCTATTGTAAATCCCATATTACTCACTTCTTTCCTGGCCCGATTGTTGTATCCATTTTTAGCTCTTTCCCCCACCATTGTCTCGATCCTAATTCCACTGATCATTTCTTCGTCCAACCTATAAATGTTTTGAGAACTGTTCTGACATTCGCCGTTAACGCTTGATTTTTTGAGAAAACTCTCATGAATTGCTTCGTCTTCCCAGTCTTATCTCTCTACCGGATTCAGTTCCAACCCGGGACTCATCGCTGATTTCGATTCTGAAACAGTAGTGTCGTCCCAATCCCGCACTGAATCCTGCTATTCTCCTCCCTTCACGCCATGATTCTTCCTGTTATCACCTTCAGAATATGATAATCCCATCTCAATGACTCTTATTGGAAATTTAGTCTTCCCCACCTCTAAATAAGTAAATATATTATCTTGTCTATTCTATCCGGCTTATTGATAAACACCAACATTGACATTTTATCAAAGCTATTAACCATTGTCGAATTCTCTCCAAGGGATATTAGCTGCCCCCATATACCCGCTATTCTTTTAAAGGAAGTATAGTTCCAACAGTGTGGAGGGATACCATACGCTTCAATCTACGACACTCTTTCCTCCACCATTGTTGTTTCCGACCAAAGTTCTATCTTGATAAAGAACTCTCTCAAATACACCCAGTCATTCTGCTTCAATACTTCAAATAGTTCTTCATCTGGAATTTCAATAAAAAAAGTACCTTCCTTGCATTCTTCTGATTTTGATTTCCCATAACCCACTCCTAACTATTCTTTCAAATAAACTCTTCGAATCACAACATGTTGCTGTTGTACCCACCAAACATCTTTGAAGATTCCATAGTTGCTCCTCTTCAACATGTCCTTGCACCACAATGTTGGTATTTTTCACCTTGACGACCTCCTCATCTTTCTTATTCGGATCATAATTACTCCTCAATGAGCTTTCTCCTACTTCTATTCTGCCAAATTCCTGCGACTTAACATTCACCTCCCTTTTGTTATTTTCATTCCGTCTCTGTTCTGCATTTCCTGCCGTTTAAGTTCTTTTCCATATTTGTCTCCTCCCCTTAAATTTGGCTAAATCTACTGATAGTTTATTCCCTAAAATCACATAGTTGTTTAGCCGACTAATATCCCTTCTCGCATCCATCATACTGTTATATCTCACAAAACCAAATCGTTTCCCACTCTTGCTTTTCTTTACCGGAATGAACGCGTCGATAACTTCTCCATGATACCTAAACAATGCCCAAAGACCCTTCCAGTGCATGGTCATCGGAATATTATGAACAAAAGCTATTATCGGGCCCTTCCGGTGCATGGTCGACAACTTATTAAGCAGGTTCAAATAAATAATAATTTTATTAATTAAAGATGTGGAAAATTTCGTCAAATTCATTAGGTTTTTTAAACACAAATAGAAATAAAAAAACATTATCTCAATTTGAATTCTTTGCTGTTTCAAAATTTTTTATATTAAGTTTATTTTTTGGAGTACACAAACCTACCAACTTTTAACCCAACCACATAAATTTTGATTGAAACCGTGTTTAAATCAACTTGTGTGTATTTGATGTTAAGCATTTTATGGGTAATTAGAACTAATTTATTAAAAATATCAAATTTCATCTTTGGATGAATGATTAAAATCATGATTCAAGAATAAGATTCGTTTTTTGACTATGTTTTTTTAAAAAAATTAATTTCTTATATATATATATATATTTTTTTTATTTTTGCTTTAATGATTTAGGGGTCTTTATCCATTGCTCTCTTATGTTATTAGGGAAAGGGGATTAATCAACAAATTTTAAACCTCGGTTACTGAGATGCGCCTTTAACCGCTGCTCCATTGTCATGTTAGTTCATCTTTGGATTTAAGGTTAATATATTATTTGGTATACGAGTTTCCTTTTAATGTTTATACTTAAAGTTTTTTTTTTTTAAAATTGATATTTGAGTTTGGTTTCTTAATTTTTTCAATTTGATATTTTATTTTTTTTGTCACAATTAATTACTTGAATTAACAAGAAGAAGTAGAAATAAATTTCTTCCGCAAATTAAATCTTAAAGTTTATATTGTTAGGAGTGCTCAAAAGGCGAATTTAGGTGCTGGTAGGGGCTGGCCCCTAAAATGTGAAATTGTACTTTAGGTTTTTTAAATTTTAAATTAGTAAAGATAAAAATTATACTTTGGTTCTCTTTAAAATTATAAAAATTTGATTTAATCTTTTAAAAATTATAAAGATATAGACTATAAAAAAATTAAAATTTCATTTGGCACCCCTTAAAAAATTGTTCTGGCTTCGCCCCTGGGAGGGCTTTATCTGAATACTACTTTTGACTAAAAACAAAATTATACTTAGATAATAAAACAAATAAAGACATATGTGATTATTACAAAAAATCATAATTTTTTATTAATTATATTAACAACTGAATGGAAAATTTTTACGTCATTATATTTTCGTAGTCTTAGGCTATGCTTTATACTTTCTTTGCACATTGCAAGATTTTTGCTCCAATGATTCGACGTGACAAGGCTCGGATACCACTTATTAGAACCGTAAAGCTCTGATATAAAACTTAATAAGCTAAGATTTATCATGTTAGATCATCAAGAATAAATCAAGAACAAAACTAAATATGGAAGCATATCTGAATCCATTGTTGGAGATTGCCTAGAAAATTCTGATATTCCAAGAAAATAGTTTTCTCTTTGTATATATATATATATATATATATATATATATATTTATTGGCGACCACCACCTCTTTTTAAAATAATTTATTATTAAATTAATTTTGGGAATTGATAATTTGACCCCTCATCAAAATATAAATACAACTTATGGTATCTATACATTATTTCCATGACACTTTATAATAACATTATATATTGTACATATGGGCCATAATTGAGGATTTTAATCCAACACGTTGTTAACAACTTTTCTATTCGAATGGAGGTCACCTGGATTGTTGTCACACGACAATGATTGGTTGGTTTGCTGAAGGTTTATTTGTTGTTTAATAGTTTGCTACTTGATTTTATTTGCTAGGAATGGAGCACATAGATAGTCATCTTTTTAGTCCTCCTTTGGGGCATTATTCCAGGTGGTTCCGTTTTGAATTTCAGGTTTGAATTTTAATTCAACGGTGGTTTTGAACAGTTTCAGACTGATACATTTATTGATTTACAATTTGATCCCTCTGGTTTTAATAACATGAACAATATTTAAAATAAATTTAAAATTTGAAGCGGTCAAAATTGGGTCTAATATGAAAAATGGGAATTAAGATTAAACGTCTTCCAGAAAATAGGATTATAAGGTGGAACAAAAATTAGTATTTAAAAAGTTGTTTATAGGAAATTATGACATGTCCAATTTTTTAAAGGTACCCTTAGTTCTCCTTTTGTCTTTTTAAGTACAATGTACAACTGTATAAGAAATAATCATTAACTCAATTATTACAATAAATAACCCAAAAATTGAACTGCTTCTAAGTTGCTCACTTTACACAAATGAGATGTGATGATGAAAGTATAAAGTCCCAAGGCACTCACACCATCTCACAAACAGCCGCTTTAATTATGCTTATGTTCCTTTTAGCCATGGTTTCTCAGTGCTTCACTTTTGTACTGAAGATTGTAATATGAGTCTACCCAAATCATTGTTTGTGGTGAATGTAATTTTAACCTAAATTTAAACATTTTGATCCAATAATTTTAAAATATTTAATATAGAAATGATTTTTATTTTTTATTTTTTAATATTCTTTTGAATTGAGCTAGCTATCTTCTATATTTATAATTGTGATCAACGCTACCATAATTCAAATCTATTTTTTAAGCTAGAAAATTTTATAATTAAGCTAGAAAATTCCTCAATCAAAGTTTAATAAATCATTTAAAGGAAATTATATAATCTATTTTTTAACAAAATTTGATGGAGAAGAAGAATAATGTGAAACCTAAACAAACTTTTGAATTTCACATCATGCAAATATTTTATTCACAAATGTCATCATCAAACCGCAATTAAATTGGCATTTATATTAAAAGGGGAAAAAGAGCTGGATTTCAGTTAATTCTTAGTCTCTAAGACTGGCGTCACTGCCAGTTCCACACCATCTTGCTGATATATACTAGAGATAAAAGATAAGGGCCAATTCACTAAAAGTCCTCAAACTATATATTTTAGATTGGTATATGATGTTGAAATTGAGTTATCTAAGTATTAAATTAGTATAACTCTAGTTTCTTTTTCTCAATCTAGCCATCAATTTTAGTTTTAAATGTTAGTTTAGATCTAAACATGTAGATTAAATTATAGATACATATATACTTACCGCATAGAAAGTTTGCATATAATGTGTTAACAAACATTGTTGAGGGAGACTTTTAAAGACCAAATATAGGCTAGGCAATTCATATATTATTATTTATTTGTTTAAACAATTTATTAAAATTTTATTTAAAAATGGGTCCCACTTTCCAACATAATAAAAAATTTTGAGCTGGCATGTAGCCAACACTAACACTTGTTACAATTTGAATCACTACACCAGAACAAGTTTTTAGCGGCGTTTTTTTAGGCCTTTAGCGGCGCTTTTTAACGCCACTAAATACATTTGCGGCGCTTGAGGAAGCGCCACAAAAAATGCCGCTAAGGATAACGTCACTAACTTTTTGCGGCGCTTACAGAAAAAAAACGCCGCTAAAGGTCATGTTCTTTAGCGGCGCTTAGAAAAAAACGCCACTAAAGATCATGTTCTTTAGCGGCGCTTAGAAAAAAAACGCCACTAAAGATCATGTTCTTTAGCGGCGCTTGTGCAAAAAACGCCGCTAAAGATCATGTTCTTTAGCGGCGATTAGAAAAAAAGGCCACTAAAGATCATGATCTTTAGCGGCGCTTGTGCAAAAAACGCCGCGAAAGAACATGATCTTTAGCGGCGCTTATAAAAAACGCCACTAAAGATCATGTTCTTTAGCGGCGCTTGTGCAAAAAACGCCACTAAATTACATGATCTTTAGCGGCTCTTGGGAAAAAAACGCCGCTAAAAGTAGAGTTCTTTAGCGGCGCTTTATCTAGAAACGCCGCTAAAAGTAGTGTGCTTTAGCGGCGCTTATTTTAGAAACGCCACTATATGATATAACTTTTAGCGGCGCATTTTTAAAAAACGCCACTAATTTTGGGATTTTTTAAAATAAAATTTTTTGTTTTTTTCAGCCCTCCTGCAACAACAAATTAAAAGCAACCAGATCTAAACTAACCAAAAACAATAAATTTATATAATATTTCAAATTAAATGACTAAAATAATATTAATATCAATATATAAAAGTGAATTCATACTTTTCTTTACAAAAACGTTAAACGTTAAAATGATTAAAATATTTATGCAACATACATTATGGAGGCGGAAGTTGCGACTGCTGAAACATCTTCATCATCATCTGAAGTTGCTGTTGAAGTTCGTTGTACTTTTTGCTCTGCTCTGCTTCTCTCGATGCCGCATCTGCTTGAAGTCATTGCTGTAGTTCTTCATATTTCTTTTGAACCTCTGCTTCTCTCGCTGCTTCTCTCGCTGCGGCCTCTGCTTCTCTCGCTGCAGCCTCTGCTTCCCTCGCTGCCGCCTCTGTTTTAAGTTGTTGCTGAAGTTCTTCATATTTCCTTTGAACCTCAAATGTGGTCGCTTGCATCTGAGCCATCTGGTCTTTTAACCTCTGAACTTCAGCTTGAGATTGACTCCCCGAAGCCATGTATTGGTGCGAGCTGGTTCCAAAATATTGGGTTGGGCTGATAAAAAAATCCTTGAAATCGAACCCGACCATACCTTTCTGGACCCAAAACTTCAGTAATAATCCGGTTGTCAATGTCTTCAAGATGAATAGAACTATCACTAGACGCAATCGCTTCGTACTCCGTCTTTTTATCCTTTAGTTTTTCCTAATAAATAAATCACATAGTTAGGAACACAATATATATTAAAAAAACAAATGCAATATAACAATAGTCGCATTAAAAGCAATAAATTAAACCATTAGAAAAGAAACACTATAAATAACTAAAACAAGTCAAATCGTATTAAGTAAACGTACCATAATTTCACCAGCTTCAAGAGTCATAGCAGATCCATCTTTCTTCTTATGTGTAATTTCAAAAAGTTGAAGGCGTCCAACTTTTTGACCGGACGCCCGTTCCTACAATATAGTAGTAAAAATATTATTTAATAGAAAGTTATACATATTTGAGAATATTAAAAAATTAAAAATACCTCCGCCTCAGCTACACATGCAAAACTTCTTGACCCGACTGTGTGAGTGAATTTTTGTTGCTGCCGACTGCTTTTTCCAACTCGTTCACGATCCTACGTTATAAAATTTTTAGAACGTAAATAGTAAATAGTATAAACCAAAATAATTACAATAGTTTGGAAGTATGTCGTACCTCGCCTTTCTTCGAATGCCAAAATCTAACCGCATCTTCCCATTGGTACCTCAACATACCCGGCGGGACATTTTGCAATTTCTCATCGAGGGTTCTTATAATAATTTTTCTTCAACGTACTTTTATTGTCTCTCCATCTTTTTCCCAATGCCTTCTTTACATAAGCATCGGAGACCTCTAAAGCAAACCTCGCCTACAAAAAACACAAGTTAATAAAGTAAATATAAATGAAACTATTTCCCAAGCATTACAGATGACATTAACATTTTGTTACCTTAATATTATCAAGGGCTTGATTTTTCTTGCTATCGGGCATTTCACGCCATGACTCGTAGTTGATAGGCAACATATTCGCATTTCGTGCTAAAATGCCCATGTATCCTACTAAAAGTCGAGCTTCTGATCCAACAGGCTGACCAAAACTGTTTTTGCATACCTTGACACGCTCGACTGGATCTAACTCATATAACTCTTTAAGTAGCGTACGTCCTCGACCTCTGCGCGTCCCACCATTTTCAGCTACAAATGGTATATTAATATAAGAATTTGAAAAATAAATCAACTATAAGTTAACACGCTTGCAAATCTTGGATATTTATTGTCAAATGATTTCCAAGCTAAAGAATCTGCCGGATGCCTCATCTTCACATCATAGGTTCGTCCGTCATGGTGCCACGTCATAGACTCCGCTGTCTTCGACGACATGAAAAGCCTTTGAAGCCTTGGTATCAGCGGAAAATATCGTAAAATCTTGACCGGCTTCTGACTTGGTTGTGCAACATTTTCATCGTCGTTCCCACCTTCTGTATTTTTACTTATCCAACGGGAGTGGCCGCATACATGACAGCACTGTTGATTTCTCCGATCGCCCCAATACAACATGCAGTCATTTGGGCAACTATGGATTTTGTTGTACCCAAGGCCTAAATCTTTTATCATTTTCTTCATATCTTTGCATAACTGAGGGATTTTTGCAAAAGGAAACATTTCTCTCAAGAACTCTAACAGCATTGTCAAAGAGTTCCCGGTCCACCCTCCCAAACATTTTAATTGAAAAAGACGAACACAGAAAGACATTTTTGAAAATTTTGATCCCTCATACAGTTCTTCGTTCATGTCATTAAGTAGCGCATAGAACTTCGCCGCTTCTTCATTCGGCTCTTCATGAGGTACACTACTTCCCGGTTCGGTAAAAGCATTTCTCCCAATATTACAATCATCAGAAGCCACAAAGTCCGCTGGGAAAGACTGGACACCATGATTATGCATATTAAATGCATCCCGCAACATACCTTCCATGTCATCCCCTCTATCAGACTGATGGTAAGCAGTACCAGAGTAAGATACATCCATCGTTGAAGAGGAAGTACTACGCGGGCATTCTCCATGAAATAACCATTATTTATAACCCCGAACAAACCCATCAACAATTATATGCTCGTATACAACCTCACGATAATGCCAGTTTATGTTGACACACTTCTTACACGGGCAAAGAATCATGTTCTCTTGGCTTGCATATTGAAATGCAAAATTTAGAAAAGTTTGTACTCCATTTCGATAACCGTCGCTTACCCTTGACAAATTCATCCAAGACCGGTCCATTTCTTATTTCTTGAAGCCTAATCTTGACAATAAATTGCACGGGTTTAGGATTTAGGAATAAGTATAGTTAAGCTATGTAAGTTATGTATTATGTAAGTTATTTATTACCCAAATTATGTAAGTTGTGTATTATGAAAATTATGCTATGTAAGTTATGTAAGTCATATAAGTTATGTAAGTTGTAAGTTATGTAAGTTATTTATTATGAAAATTAAGTAAGTTATGTAATTTACGAATAATTAAAAAAATGTAAGTTATGTAAGTTGTAAGTTATGTAAGTTGTAAGTTATGTAAGTTATGTATAATATTAATTAACTAACTTATGTAATTTAAGTATAATATTAATGTAAGTTATGTAAGTTGTAAGTTATGTAAGTTATTTATTATGAAAATTAAGTAAGTTATGTAATTACGAATAATTAAAAAAATGTAAGTTATGTAAGTTGTAAGTTATGTAAGTTGTAAGTTATGTATAATATTAATTAGCTAACTTATGTAATTTAAGTATAATATTAATGTAAGTTATGTAAGTTGTAAGTTATGTAAGTTATTTATTATGAAAATTAAGTAAGTTATGTAATTTACGAATAATTACAAAAAAGTAAGTTATGTAAGTTGTAAGTTATGTAAGTTGTAAGCAATGTAATTTATGTGTAATAATTAATTAAGTTATGTAATTTACGTATAATACTAATGTAAGTTATGTATAATATTAATTAATTAAGTTATGTAATTTATGTATAATATTAATGCAAGTTATGTATAATATTAATTAATTAAGTTATGTAATTTATGTATAATATTAATGTAACTTATGTAATTTATGTATATTAATTAATTAAATGATATGTACAAGCTTATGGAAGCTAAGAAAAAGTAGAATTATCCTTTCACTTTTGTGTCTCCTCTTCTCTCTTATTCTTACTATAGTTCTTTTAGTTTTATAATGTCTTGATATATAAAATTAGTCAAATTTTAATTTTGGTTTTATGAGAATTTTAAAATTTTTTAATTTCATTAAAATTCTTTGTTAAATTCAGGTCCATTAAAATGTGTTAAACTCTTATAATGTCACAACAACAAATTTAACAAATGAACTCCAATTTTAAATTCTAAAAATAAAGAGTAAATTATTAAAAATAAAAATTTGGAGATTGAACATCAAATATACAAAGAATACAAAAGCTTGAAACTTACCTAAATACGAGCTGATCAATAAGGCAGTAACAAATGGTTAATCCACAATTTTTCTGTTCCAAATATCTTTAACAGTTGGGCAAATGCAGTGTTAATTCTGGGAAACAAAACTTGAACATAAGACAATGGGTAATTTTTAACTCTTCAACAATGAGAAGAACAAAGTATTTAACTAAATTACAATTTCTTAAAACAACTCTAAATTTTTTAAAACAAGCACAACAAAGAAAATAAGTGATACACAAGAAGCACAATTACAGGTCAGTTATGCTCAACTTATCAAACGCATAAGAAAACAGTTGAATAAAAAATGGTGTTTTTCCAGATAAATAAGTTATACAAAAAATTGTTACAAATGAAGAAAAACTCCAGCAGCAGGGAGAAGAACTGAAAACATGTATCCACAACACTAAATAGAAATTTCAGTTGAAGCAAAATAACAGTCCAAAATATTTGTATATTTAATATGAATTGATTTTAAATGTGACAAAATTTTTATTGTTACTTTTCAAACCAAAATTTCTGGACTCTCCTAAACTAAACCAAAATTTCTTGTTAAATTGTATCATTTAACAAGTCTCAAATTATAAATTAACCTTCAACCACATATGAATCCACAAACATCATATTAACAGAAGAATTAACAAGTCCCGAAATTGTGCTTTCTCCTCTCAAATTCTTCTAACACCACATGCAAGATTAAATCAGAAACAGAACCATCGTATTCCAACGTGCAAAATGGTTCAACTAAAGCTCAATTTGTCAAGGAAAAGCATTTATACCAACATGGTTCTATTGCAGTAAAACTCGATAAAACCATAAACTCCAGATACGACCCAACACCTAAACAACCATAGACCAAGTTGCAGGGATGCCATAATTTTCATAATTTATACCAACACTCATTATGGTGATAACTACAGAAAATAATTTAACAATAAATGCCTTTAGAAGTATAACCTGTACATTGCTGAAGCCGGAAACCCCGAATGATTTTTGAGAAAAAGAGGAAAACCTTACCGATTTCTTCGACGGCAGAGGAGTGCGATGGTAGAGGACTGCGACGGTCGACGAATGCGACGGTAGACGATCGACGGCAGAAGGGACGGTTATTTTCAAAGCAGCAGATTTGGGGAAGGTTCGGGTCCTGGAGCGCAGCAGATTTGGGGAAGGTTTAGGGTTCTTGCCTTGGGGAAATTTTGGGGAAAATTTAGAGGGAATGAAGATTTCGCGTATAGGAAAAATGAACTGGGGAATAAAATGGGAGGGGAATAAAACGACAGCGTCTTTTTTGAACCAGAATGAAACGTTGCGGCGTTTTTAACACAGCGCCACTAATACCGTAAAGGCGAAACGGCACCGTCTTGTTTAAAAAACCCAAAACTTTGCGGCGTTTTCACCATAGCGCCACTAATGTCGTTAATGTGCCAGGGAAAACGACACCGTTTGGTTTTAAAAAACCCGAAAACTTTGCGGCGCTTTTACCATAGCGCCACTAATGGCCTTAATGTGCTAATTAAAACGACACCGTTTCATTAAAAAACCCCGACAATTTGCGGCATTTTCGGCGTAATGCCACTAATGCCATTAATATGCCAGGCAAAACGACACCGTTTTGTTTACAAAAATGATAAAATTTTGCGGCTTTTCCATAATATCGCCGCTAATGCACATTTAGTGGCGTTTTTCCTAGCGCCGCTAAATCCATTAAATTCACAGCCAAATACTTCACTGTTTCGTCTATATTATTAGCAATTTTTGTGGCGTTTTTGTCCTAAACGCCGCTAATGTTAAATAAAATTCTTTATTCAAACGGCACCGTTATGGGATATTTGAATACATAGTTTTTTTAAGTTATATTTATAAAATTAAAAAATTTTGTTTTTTAAGTAATATCTATAAAAAAATAGATAAAATTAAAAATTTTAGAGTTTTTATATTTCATTTTGATTTTTGTATTTTAATTTTAATTTTAATTTTATTTCTTAAGTAATATCTAAATTATCCATAGCAAGCTATTACTTTTTTTAACTTATTTATTATTTCTATTTAAGGTTATATTTAAATATATCAAATGGTTTAGATTCAATTTTTTTTAAATATAAAAGCATTAATTAATTAATTGTATAAAATTTCAAATCTCAAGTGAACCTTAACCTTAACCATTGAAATGATATAAATATTTAAGTCTATATATCTCTCTCAAGGCATAATTTAAACCCTAAATTATACATCTTTTACAATTAATGCATAAGAACATATATTTAAAATATAAATAAATAATAATAATCTAAACCCAAAACTCTAACCCAATTGACCCTCTTAAAACCCTAAACCTCTTAAATCCCTAACTCTTAACCACTAACGTGCAACCCCTTATTAAACCCCTAACACCTAAACCATAAATCCCGACCAACCCTTAATCCCTAATCTATAATCCCTAAATCCATATATATATAGTACTCCCTAAACCTTAATTTAAATATGAACTCCTAAACCGGCCTTAAATTTTAAATTTATCATATACCCTAAACTAATTAAAAACTCTAAACAATTTTATTATTATCTTTTACAACTACATAATAACGTATTTAAAATATAAATAAATAATAATCTAAACCAAAACCCTAACCCGACCCCTGGAATCTTAAACCCTAAATCCCTAACTCTTAACCCTAACATCTACCCCCTACACCCCTAACCCCTAACCCTTAAACCTTAAATCCCAACCCTTAATTAAACCATAATATACCTAATCCATAATCCCTAAATCCACATATATATTCCCTACCTAAATTAAAACCTTAAAATATGAACTATTAAACCGACCTTAAATCTTAAATTTATCATATACCCTAAATTGAAAACCCTAAACTATATATAGTGATAATTAATTCAATATTTTAAAATTATTAATATCTCTTTTACGATTATATAAGAAATTTTTTAATATATAAATTAAAAAACAATAGTAATCAAGTTTACATATAACTTTAAAATTATTTTAAATAATAGTCTTTTAAGTTTTCCATGTCTTTTATTTCAAATTATTTCTATGTGTTATTTTTTTTCTGAAGATTTTAAATATTCAATTAGGAATAGGTTCAATTTTAAAAAATTAATAAATAAACCAATTAAGGTAAAATGTTTTTAGCGGCGCTTAAGCAAAAACGCCGCTAAAACCCAGAACATTTGCGGCGCTTTAACAAAAACGCCGCTAAAACCTATATTATTCGCGGCGCTAAACTAAAAATGCCACTAAAGTCACCGAAGTGTCTCAAAACGACGTCGTCTGGGGTTTAGTTTTTGCGGCGTTTTTATAGAAACGCCGCTAATACTCATATTATTAGCGGCGCTATTCAAAAAACGCCACTAATGTCACCGAAGTGTCTCCAAACGACGTCGTCTGGGTTTTAGTTTTTGCGGCGTTTTTATACAAAACGCCGCTAATACTCATATTATTAGCGGCGCTACTCGGAAAACGCCACTAATGTCACCGAAGTGTCTCCAAACGAAGTCGTTTGGGTTTTAGTTTTTCCGGCGTTTTTGTAGAAACGCCGCTAATACTCATATTATTAGCGGCGCTATTAGAAAAACGCCACTGAAGTCACCGAAGTGTCTCCAAACGACGTCGTCTGGGTTTTAGTTTTTGCTGCATTTTTATACAAAACGCTGCTAATACTCATATTATTAGCGGCGCTACTCGGAAAACGCCACTAATGTCACCGAAGTGTCTCCAAATGAAGTCGTTTGGGTTTTAGTTTTTTCGGCGTTTTTGTAGAAACGCCGCAAATACTCATATTATTAGCGGCGCTATTAGAAAAACACCACTAAAGTCATCGAAGTGTCTCCAAACGACGTCGTCTGGGTTTTAGTTTTTGCGGTATTTTTACAGAAACGCCGCTAATACTCATATTATTAGCGGCGCTACTCGAAAAATGCCACTAATGTCACCGAAGTTTCTCCAAACGACGTCGTCTGGGTTTAGTTTTTGCGGCGTTTTTATAGAAACGCCGCTAATACTCAATCAGTTGCGGCGTTTTCAGTAAAGCGCCGCTAATGTACGATTTGTTCCGACGTTTTTTGTATAAACGCCACTAAAAGTGCCGCTAAAAGCCTGTTTTGGTGTAGTGAATCATCATTAAATAATGTTTCCTATAAAGGTTTTTGCTATTAGTCCCTATACTTAGCAAAAGTTATACATTTAATTTCTGTACTTTATTTGGTTATTTTTAGTCCATGTATTTTTTAAAATTTAAAATTTTCATTCTCACCAAACAATAATTATTAAATTCATTCAGTAAAGTTCTATTATTTTCAGCATTTGATGCGTTAAACATATTAATGTATATGTAATTTCATGTTAACTTATTATTATCACATATTACTCATTAAAAATCTAGTTAATGCATTACCGACTGTCATTTGTGTTAAGACTGAAATTTCAAACTTTGAAAAGTATAGAGACTTAGATATCCAATTGGAGAAAATGAACTAAATTTATAACTGTACACATAGTATAGGACTAGTAATTTAATTTCACCAAACGAATTTAACTGCTACTGTTTGGCCGCGAATAAAATTTCAAATTTTGAAAAGTAAAAGATAATAACATTTACTAATTTGAAAAATATAAAGACTAAAATTGATTAAATAAAAATATATAAATTAAATCCACAACTTTCACAAGCCTTGATGAAAATATGTAGATTTTCTAAAACAATATATGTGTACACTTATCAGATAGCTATTACACTATTAACTAAAGACATGTATGCAATTTCAAAACTAAAGTGATGGCAAATATTGAAATAAATACTTAAAAGAAAAACTATTGGCTTCTAAAATTTTAAAAGAAAAGAAGTTAGAAGGAGAATAATTTGTAGTAAGTATTGATTTATGAATTTTCGATTTTATTTTCACAAATAATTAGTATCGTTATTGTTGTGATACCATTACATAAATTATTAGATTCATTCAACATAAGAATAATCAAGATTATAAAACTTTCAAAAAAGAAAATCAAGATTATAAAGTTGTTTGAAACATCATTTAGAAAGTGATAAACTATACATTTAATTATTCAACTTTTATAAGTTTTTATTTAGGGTACAGAAAATAAAAAATTACAAAAAGCGCATCGTCGTTACAAATTGTTTTCATTTTGGCGACTAGACATTAATTAGGGGTTAGGTAATGTTATTGTACACTCATTTTAATCACCCAACTTTAATAAGTTTTCATTTTGGTCACTCATTTTATCTTTTTAATTTCTTTTATTTTTTTAGAATTAATTTTAGTTTTTTCAAGTAAAACTAAAGAAACTTGGGTTTTATAGAGAAAAGCTTGAGTTTTTACATAAAAAACCGTATCATATTTTTAATTTCCCTGTTATTTTTCTTTTTAAAGAAAACTTCTTTATTTTCCTAGTAAAAAGAAAAATTGGGCTTTTATAGGGAATTGCCTAAGTTTTATAGGAAAAACTTTGGTTTTTATGGAAAAAACCATTTTTATCTTTTTAATTTCATTTTTTTAGTTTTTTTAGAATTAATTTAGTTTTTTTTCTCCAAAAAGATGATTTTTACAGAGAAAAATCTAGGTTTTGCAAGGAAAACCTAAGTTTTTATAGGGAATTGAGTTATAGGAAATATTTGAGTTTCATGTTTGTAGTTGAATAACTCAATTTCTGGTAAAGACTTAAGTTTTTTTTTTAAAATAAAATTAATTCTAAGAAAGAAAAGAGTGACCGGAATATTAAAAACATACTAAAGTTGAGTAACTAAAATGAGTTTACAATAACATTGCCTAACCAAAATTAAAGACAGATGACTAAGATGAAAACAGTTTGTAACAACTGTACAAGCCCAAATTTGCTCGGGCCCAGTGTCCAAATAAAAACAAACCTAAAATAACAGTCCATTACAAAGCCCAAAATTAAAAAAAAAACCTAATGGCCCAAACGGCCCAAAACCTAAACAAATTTCAGCAAAAAAAGAAACCCTAGCTCCTGACTTGCGCCGCACCCTCTGCCGTCACCCACGTGCCTTTGTAGCGTGTTTGTTGCTCGAGGTCTGCCACCGCTTGTCAGCCTTGCACCAAAACAGCAAGTTGACTTCGCCCAAACCTGCAACAAACGACAAACCAAAGCAGCAAAAAGAAGAAATGACAGATTTATAGCGAAAAATTGTAACAGAAGAAAAAGAAAGCAAAATAGGAAAGTAGGGATTTTTATTTTCCTTTTTGGCTATATAAAAGGCCAAACACAGATTGGTAAAAGAACCCACGAAGATTGTATCAAAAACTTTTGAAAGAAAAGCAATAAAAAAAAGTTTTTAAAGGTGATCTCTCTGATTTATTTATTTATTTATTTTTCTTCTTTGATTCGTTATTATTTGTGAAATAAAAGAGAAAGGAGATAGTAATCTTACCTGGGTGCGCCGTCGGAGCTCTTCTCTACTCCGTCCAAATCGGAGTTGGAGAGGGAAGATATTTGGGTTCCAAAGTGGCGGAGAGAACAGAGAGCCCTGGGGTTTTATTTATTTATTTTTGTTTTATTTTCTTTAAAAGTGGCAAAAAAAATTCTGATTAGGGTTTGATTTGGAGATTTTGTAAGGTAGTAAAAACGACGTCGTTTAGGGCCTGCTTCAGTGGCCCCAAAACGGCGTCATATAAGGCTATACCCGACTGACCCGACCTGGATGCGGCTAGATTCGCGCGTTTTGATATTGGGAGGGATATTTACTCGACAAGTCCCTCCTCTTTTGCGTCGCGATTCAATCTGGTTCCTTTGTTTCTTTAATTTTGGCCACAAAATTTTCTGTTGGGTTCATTTCGATCCAAAATGGAACGTAGCGTTTTGGGGGGCAAGGATTAATTTCCCCTTTAGACCCTCTCTATTGTTCGCGCGTTCAATGTGGTCCTTTCCTGTTTATTTATTTCAAAATTCCCCCTAATTTTCTGTTTTAATTCCAAATTAGTCATTTGTTTTGTTTTTTTTTACTATTAAGTTAATAGGTTTAATATTAAATTATTATTATTATTATTATTATTATTATTATTATTATTATTATTATTATCATCATTATATCATTATTATTGTTAGTACTATTATTATTATTTTTTATATATCAATTTATCTAATCTGTTTATATATATTCCATTATGTACTATTATTTTAAGTTGTCTTATATTATTATTATACATTATTATTTAATTTTATAATATATTATTTTATTAAACCAATATAATATATTTTCAATTTTTATAATATATATTTTTTAATTCACTTATATATATTTCTATGCTTTAAAAGATTTATATTATAATATCCTTATACAATACTATTATATATATTTACATATATAACCTATATTATACATACATACATACATACATACATACATACATACATACATACATATATGATATATTATTGATTTCATATTATTGTATTTTTCCACTTATTTTAATACATTTATAATTTATTTCATAAAAAAACCCCCTACTTGATTATATTTACCTATTTCAATTTTTTTTTCTATTTTGAATTTTTCATTTTATAGGTATTACTTATTTAAATTAATAGATGTATATTATTTTCTTCTTATATAATATTTATTTTTAAATTTGCTCGGATACTATTAATTTATTTGGTATTTATTCTTAAATATATTTTTAATTTATTTCAAATTTTCATAAATGTATATGTTATTTATTTTAAATTTATTTCAATTATAATTTCCCTTCTTTCATATTTCTTAAGTTTTTTTAAAATTTGTACAATTACATGCGTGTTAATTTGTTTGGTGCTTTGATTGACTTTTAATTCGTTAACCTTTGAATGTTAGCACAATATATGATGTGAGATTATTGCTCTTATGTGTATTATATTGCTTATTTGTATTTATTAATTATGCGTAGTTCACTAGAATACGTTTTGGTTTACAAATTATCGCTTCCTATTGTACATTATTATTCCATCGCGCTTTATTCATTCAAAAGATTGCGTTTAATATGGTTTAAGTTTTGAAATCATTTTTCAAGATAACGCAATACTCGATATTTAGAATCTTCGAGAGGATTGAGCCCTAACGTATTGGGTTCCAATTTTTCTCGTTGAATCTAAATAATCGAGATTATTCTTTAATCGAAACACATAAATAAAAAGCTTATTATCGGGAATTCAATACGTTGTGTCCTAACGCATTGGATATAACACATTTTCTTAAGATGAGGATTTTTCTAAAAAAAAATAAAGGTAGTATTTTGCATTTGGAAATTCGAGAAAGTGTGCCCTAATGTGCTGGGTTTCGATTTCTCGTTTAACCAAATAGCCAAATACCCTCTTAAAGTTTTAAAGTATGGGTTTTGGAAACCATAAGGTGATCTTGGTTTCAAGAGTTTAACGTATCGTATCCTAATGTGCTGGATGTGATATTCTTTCGGAACAAGAGAATCTCAAATTCCAAACCATATTGTTCAAAATTTTTTAGGATCGTATTTTTGAAATTCTTCAAAGTTTCCAATTTTCGACATTAAGACATTAACTAATCAACTAGGTACCAATTTCTGGGCGTTACGAGGATGCTAATCCTTCCTCGTACGTAATCGATTCCCGAACCCATTTTTCTAAATTTTGTGGACCAAAATCATTGTTTTAATAAAATCAAATCGTTTATTAAAAACAACCAATCACACCTCATTAAAAAGGATTGGTGGCAACTCCCGTTTTTATTTTCGTTTTTTAAAATCCAAGTCGAGCCCGTTTTATCAAAAAAATGATGTCAACAGCTTGACGACTCCACTGGGGACAAACACGAGAGTCAAGCCATGAGTTGATTACTTTTTGTCTTTTTGTCGAAAATCGAAAACTTGGTTTAAATATACGATCCTTTCGTTGCATTTTCATTCGTCTTTATTACGATATTAATCATTGTGATTTATATCTTTTTGCACATTGCATTGCATGACCGTTGGTCACACTCTTTTAAATGGGAGTGAGAAACTAGTCCTTCGTGAGGTTTTCACCTCCGCATGGGATAGTAAATCGCTTTCGGGATACATCCGTACCTATGTCTTCGTGAGATTTTCATCTCCGCATGGCCATAGGAAAATGTATTCCCCTGAACTGAACTTGGTCCGTACGAGCCTATAATGGGTGAGGATCGAGGAATCTATCGGTTCAGGTACCCTTACTTTAGAACCGAACTGCATATAATGAGCCTTAGGAGCCTACCCTAGGTAGAATCACACCGAATGTCTAGAGGTCACCCGAAAACTTGGTTTAAATTTGCGATCATTTTTGTTGTATTTTGTTCGTTTTTGTTACGATTATCATTACTTCGGTTTGTAATTACTCTATTGGTTTGAATTTTTGATATGTTTTTGCATATTGTATTACATAACTGCTCGATTACACCCTTTTAAGTGGGAGTGAAAAGCTACTCCTTCGTGAGGTTTTCACCTCCATGCAGGATAGTGGATCGCTTTCGGGATACATCCATACCTATGTCTTCATGAGATTTTCATCTCTGTGCAGCCATAAGGAAATGTATTCCCCTGAACCAAACTCAGTCCGTATGAGCCTATAATGTGTGAGGATCGAGGAATCTGCCGGTTCGGGTACCCTTACTTTAGAACCAAACCACATGTAGAGGACCTTAGGAGCCCACCCTAGGTAGAACCACTCCAAACCCTTAGTGGTTACCCGAATAGGTACTCTATTTTTCTTGTTTGCTTTTGCTTCGTACTAACTCGTTTCGTTTTGCTTTGGTTATGATTGCATTGCATTTTCATCTTAGAAAAAAGGTGTTGATTTAAATTTGATTACTAAATTAGAAAGCTTGTCATGGAAAACGAATTTCTTGATAAAGTGGAAGATAATATGGCTGCCCAAATATATCCCAAGAAACACAGCAAAATAAGGGTGATGAAAGAGTATGTGACTTTACTTCGTGGCCCGAAGATTTAAGCTAATTATTTGAGGGTCACCGATATTTCGATTTCCTTAAAGAAGCTGATGAGCATTATGAGGATGGGTACATGATGGATCACAACCAGGATCAAGCAAGAAGGAGTTAGTAGTGGCATTTCGCGAGATTCATTTTAACATCCGGATGAAGAAAAAGATGAATGTTGTTTCTTGGAGTATGAAGGCAAGGCAGTACATGCATCCGTTTTATGTAAAGAAATTTGTTTTTTAGTAAAGTTTCTAAATGGAATTGAATCAGAGTCAACGTCTTTTTTGCATTCATGCATCTGCATTACATTTCATTGCATGCATCAAATTTCACTAAAAGACCCTAATCAAATGAAATCATTTCAGAGTCAATGGAAACCAACCGACCAAACCAACACCCTCACGATACACGAACAGAAGCTAAAGGAATGGATCAGAGATTGGAATGATTAGAGCAAATGCAAATACAGATGTAAGACCAATTGACTAAATTTCAACAAGATATGAAGGATCAGATGCTAGAGGTCCAAAGAAATCTGATGAGCCAGTTAACCCAGTTATTAGATAGAGGGGTAGAAAAAGGAAAAAACCCAGCGGTCCACTTTGGGGATGATGAAGACCCTGCTTATTTTCCAAGCTTTACCCCAACAAACATCCAGGCACAACCAAATACATATCCACAAAGAGTAACTGTTAACGTCCGACCACAATACCAGACCGGTACCTCGACACCGGTAAATTTCTCAACGGGCTTAGGATCCAATCTGAGGAACAATCTAGTTAAACCTATTGCCTATGATGATCCGAAACAAACAAGGGTAGAATACTCAGATACTGTAAAGGCCTCAAAAAACAAGAGGGGTAAAGGGGATAATGCGGGCAAGTATAACAAGGGCTACTCAAAACCAATCATTATGGACCAGTCAAAGACAAAAACCACTAGCCATCAAGTCCCCCAAAAACAAGAACCTGGCACAAAGTAAAACATCGAGAAACCTCAATTTGTGCTAATCCCAATGTCGTACCAAGAGCTGTATCAGAGTTTATTTGACGCACATGTTGTTCCCCTTTCTACTTGAAGTCTTCACAATCTCCGTACCCTAAATGGTACGACACGAATGCGCAATGTGACTATCATGCAGGAATTACGGGGCATTCTATAGAAAATTGCACTGCCTTTAAAAAGTTGGTTAAAAGGCTCGTCAGTATGGGCATTGTCAAATTTGATGATTCATCCAGTGCAGACAATCCGTTACCCAATCACATTGATAATGAGGTGAATACGATGTATGAAAAAGGAGGGAAGTGTTCACATCAATGCCATACATGAGGACACAATTGGAAAATGACCTTATTAGATATCTACCCATACATACTTGGGGGTGTTTTGAACAATGGGACTGTGGAAGAGATCCCTATATTTTTTAGACCTAACTCAGAGTAATGTCTAAAACACGCTTATTGCTCTAAGCCTAGGAGCAGTAAGAATCCTTTTGTGAGATAGGCTTTTGTTCGATATCTTTATTTCAATAAAATGCATCTTTGTTCCTCACTTTGAGCAAATATTCTTTTATTGTTTCCATTTCATTCATAATCATACTATACAGATAAATATTCTTAGATTCTTTTATTCTTTGGATCTACTTTCATCCCTATAACATGTCTCCAGATATCAATGATATGAGCGACACTGCCATTGACTCAGAACCTCCTTTTGAGCAAGATATGTGTCCAGAGGAACCTTAGGATTTTGGAGATAACTGAAACTGTAGCTTATCTCCTGATTCATTAAGGACGGGAGAACAAGACCCTACCTTACAAAGAATCAATAGAAGCCATGGCCTTTCTCTATGTGGGGCACAGATGTCACAGGACCGATCTCACCTAAGGTTTTTGACGGTTATCTTTATGGTCATCGATTACCTCACTAAGTGGGTAGATGCTGCTTTATATGCCAATGTCACAAAACCGACAGTCTGTAAATTCTTGAAAAACCATATGTCAGTATGGAATGCCAAAAAGGAGCATGTCTAACAATGCATGAAAATTAAACAACGACAAGATATCAGAAGTTTGCAGTCTGTTCCAGGTTAACACATTTCGCCTCAAAATGCACGGTGCAGTGGAGAAAAAATTGCTATTGGGGCAATGCATTGGCTTATCATAGTTTTGCTCATTGAGGTCAAGATTCCTTCTCTCTGAGTGTTGAATTAGATCCCGATTGAAGAGAAATGTTCAAAGTTATCCGTCTTGGTCAAATGCACCAAAAACAAAAGACGCGAGCTCACCAAAGAAGGTTTGCCCTAGAGTGTTCTATGAGGGGAACCCAGCATCGAAAAAGATCCTCTACATACAAAAAAGAATTTAGAAGAAAGAGGATATCAAATTGAAAAAGACCTTATGTGGAAGGCTTTATCTAGAGAAGCGTTGATTTTGACCAGAAAGGATAGCAATGACTTACCTGATCCTACGAGTTCGAATTCAATCAAAGAACGTTAAAAAAAAACAAAAAGAAGAAAAGAAAAGAAAAGAAGAAAAAGAAAAGAAATAGAAAAAGGAGAAGCCAAGGTGAAAACCCACAAAAGGTGCCTTGAGGCCAAAGGGGTTTTGAATTGAAAACCCAGGAATGGGCGATTCAAATTTTGATCAAAGGTGGGGTATACGGTAGCCTTGTCCTCTCTGAATTAGTAAGAAGGTGAGACGCTACATCTCGGGGCATCAACAAAGTCTTCTAGGACTTCTAGACAGATATCAAGTTCAAAAGGATCCTCAAGAAGTTTGGGGCAGAGAAGCTCATGCTACGATACTTGGGGTACCTACTTTCATTTTATTCATTGTCACATTTTGACAAGTACATCATCTTGATTAATTTATTATCATTTTTGTATTCTAGCAAAATTTACTATCTTGATTAATCTATTCGTCTCGAGCTTTGCTCTCAACAAAATTCCATCTTGTCCATTGTGATAATTTTTTTATCTTATTCACTTTGAATTTTAGCAAAATTTTCTATTTTGATTAATTTATTTGTTTAGAGCTTTGCTCTCAATAAATTTTCATCTTGTCCATTGTGATAATCTTTTTCAAGCATTTTTCATTGAAATAACGATTAATGGACTGAATATTCAAGCAAAAGGAGTTTTGCATATTACTCTGAAAACTTTTAAATAATACAGGAACCTGAAACAGGACTATTGTTTAGAACGCGCCAAGTTTAAAGGTTGAAATGTCTAAGAAGAAAAGGTCTAAATTAAGACTATCCCTTCGAATTTTGTTGTCCAAACATTGGTTGAAGAAAATGACAAGATGTCGTGTTGGTGACAAAGCTTCAATGAACAAAAAAGCAATGATTACTGAGTGATAAGAAGAGGTTTTCTCGGAAAAGAAAATTTTACAATTGTGCATAAACATTTGGTACGACACTTTGGGAAGGGTAAAGCCAAAGAGATTCATATCCTGTATCCTTGAATTGCGGTAGGAGAGGATTGAGAAAGAGCCAGATCTTATACTCCTAAATTACAAGTGGGAGGAGGATAGTTCAAATTTTATGTCCCAAAATTACAGTAGACTGAACCTTGAAGATTACAGCGGATTGAACTTTGAAGATTACAATGGGGGCAATCCGTTTAAGTAAGATATGAGTGTTACCAGTCGAACAAGATGGCATTTTGACGTGTTGGTAATGGAGCCTCAATGACTAATGAGCAATCACAACTCAAACATTAAAAAGGGATCATTCTCATGACATTCTGCATTCATGCAAATATCATTCATACACATCTAGTTAGGAGCATTTGATTCATTCTCTGATCATGCCATTCTAAACACTAGGCATAAATAGGTCCATAAAATGGATTCTGCAGGTCATGTTCCCCAGAGAACAGATCAGCGAAGTCACAAACCTTGTCTCTCTGAAGTTGCAGTAGAGCAGGTTGAAGTCACTAGTCTTATCCCCCTGAAATTGCAGTGGGGCAAGCTGAAGATACGAGCCCTATCTCCCTGAAGTTGCAGTGGAATGGATCAAAATGATGCATCTTATCTCTCTGAAGTTGCAGTACAACGGATCACATCAGACTTTATTGAAAATTACAAGTTTTATCCCCCTAAAGTTGCAGTAGGGCAAGTTAAAGATACGAGTCGTATCTCCATGAAGTTGCAGTGGAATAGGTCAAAATGATGGATCTTATCTCTCTGAAGTTACAGTAGAATGGATTACATCAGACTTTATTGAAAATTACAAGTCTTATCCCCCTAAAGTTGCAGTGGGGCAAGTTGAATATACGAGTCCTATCTCCCTGAAGTTACAGTGGAATGGGTCAAAATGATGGATCTTATCTCTCTGAAGTTGCATTAAAACGGATTACATCAGATTTTATTGAAAATTACAAGTCTTATCCCCCCTGAAGTTGCAGTGAGGCAAGTTGAAGATACGAGTCCTATCTCCCTGAAGTTGCAGTGGAATGGGTCAAAATGATGAATCTTATCTCTCTGAAGTTGCAGTAGAACGGATTACATCAGACTTTATTGAAAATTACAAGTCTTATCCCCCTGAAGTTGCAAGTGGAACAAGTTGAAGATACGAGTCCTATCTCTCTGAAGTTGCAGTGGAATGGGTCAAAATGATGGATATTATCTCTCTAAAGTTGTAGCAAAACAGATCGCATAAGACTTTATTGAAGCAACAAGTCTTATCTCACTGAGATTGCAGTAGAATAGACTGAAGATAACATATATTATCTCTCTGAAGTTGTAGTAGAGCAGACCACGATGAATCTTATCTCCCTGAAGTTGTAGTGGAGCGGACTAAAATAATGAATCATACCTCTGAAGTTGCAGTAGGTTGGATTAAATTTACCATAACAAGTCTTATCTCCCTAAAGTTATAGTAGATTAGACTGTAAAAAGCAGATCAGATAAAACCTTATCTCCCTGAGGTCGCAGTGGAGCAGGTTGAAGATACAAGTCTTATCTTCCTAAAGTTACAGTGGAGCAGACTGAAGCTACTAATCCTATCTCCCTAAAGTTGCAGTGGAGAGGATTAAAACGATGAATCCTATACCTTTAAAGTTACAGAGGGTCGGATTAAATCTTATCATGTCAAATCCTATCTCCCTAAAGTTACAGTGGAGCGGATTAAAACGATGAATCCTATACCTTTGAAGTTGCAGAGGGTCAGATTAAATCTTATCATATCAAACCTTATCTATCTGAGGTCGCAGTGGAGCAGGTTGAGGCAACAAGTCTTATCTCCCTAACATTGCAATGGAGCAGACTGAAGCTACTAATCCTATCTCCCTAAAGTTGCAGTGGAGAGGATTAAAACGATGAATCCTATACCTTTGAAGTTGCAGAGGGCCGGATTAAATCTTATCATATCAAACCTTATCTCCCTAAGGTCGCAGTGGAGTAGGTTGAGGCAACAATTCTTATCTCCCTAACATTGTAGTGGAGCAGACTAGAACCACAAACATCGCCCCCTGAAGTTGCTGCGAAGAAGACTGAAGCTATAAGTCAGATCTCTCTAAAGTGCAGTGTAGTGGATTGAAGCAACTTGACACAGTGGACTACGAGAAGGTATCTGAAGAAGAAAGGCACCAAGAAGTCAAGACTCAGTGAGACCGGGCAAATTTGGTCTTTCTTGGTCTTTGCTCTGTTCTCGTTACACGACAACGAGCAAAGTGGGGCAGCTGTACAAGCCCAAATTTGCCTGGGCCCAGTTTCAAAATAAAAACAAACCTAAAATAACAGTCCATTACAAAGCCCAAGATTAAAAAAAACTAATGGCCCAAACGACCCAAAACCTAAACAAATTTCAGCAAAAAAAAGAAACCTTAGCTCCTGCCTTGCGCCACACCCTCTGCCGTCACCCACGTGCCTCCGTAGCGTGTTTGTCACCCGAGGTCTACCACCGCTTGTCAGCCTTGCACCAAAACAGTAAGTTGACTTCGCCCGAACCTACAACAAACGACAAACCAAAGCAGCAAAAAGAAAAAATGACAGATTTATAGCAAAAAATTGTAACAGAAGAAAAAGAAAGCAAAATAGGAAAGTAGGGATTTTTATTTTCCTTTTTGGCTATATAAAAGGCCAAACACAGATTGGTAAAAGAACCCACGAAGATTGTACCAAAAACTTTTGAAAGAAAAGCATAAAAAAAAGTTTCTAAAGGTGATCTCTCTGATTTATTTATTTATTTATTTTTCTTCTTTGATTCGTTATTATTTGCGAAATAAAAGAGAAAGGTGATAGTAATCTTACATGGGTGCGCCGTCGGAGCTCTTCTCTACTCCGTCCAAATCAGAGTTGGAGAGGGGAGATATCTGGGTTCCAAAGCGGCGGAGAGAACAGAGAGCCCTGGGGTTTTATTTATTTATTTATTGTTTTATTTTCTTTAAAAGTGGCAAAAAATTTCTGATTAGGGTTTGATTGGGGATTTTGTAAGGTAGTAAAAACGACGTCGTTTAGGGCCTGCTTCAATGGCCCCAAAACGACGTCGTATAAGGCCATACCCAACTGACCCGACCCGGATGCGGCTAGATCCGCGCGTTTTGATATTGGGAGGGATATTTACGCGACAAGTCCCTCCGCTTTTGCGTCGCGATTCAAACTGGTTCCTTTTGTTTCTTTAATTTTGGCCACAAAATTTTCTATTGGGTTCATTTCGATCCACAATGGTACGTAGCATTTTGGAGGGCAAGGATTAATTTCCCCTTTAGACCCTCTCTATTGTTCGCGCGTTCAATGTGGTCCTTTCCTTTTTCTTTATTTCAAAATACCCCTAATTTTTTGTTTTAATTCCAAAGTAGTCATTTATTTTTTTTTTTACTATTAAGTTAATTGGTTTAATATTAATTTATTATTATTATCATTATATCATTATTATTGTTAGTACTATTATTATTATTTTTTATATATCAATTTATCTAATCTGTTTATATATATTCCATTATGTACTATTATTTTAAGTTGTCTTATATTATTATTATACATTATTATTTAATTTTATAATATATTATTTTATTAAACCAATATAATATATTTTCAATTTTTATAATATATATATTTTTAATTCACTTATATATATTTCTATGCTTTAAAAGATTTATATTATAATATTCTTATATAATACTATTATATATATTTACATATATAACCTATATTATACATACATACATACATATATGATATATTAATGATTTCATATTATTGTATTTTTCCACTTATTTTAATACATATATAATTTATTTCATAAAAAAAACCCCTACTTGATTATATTTTACCTATTTCAATTTTTTTTCTATTTTGAATTTTTCATTTTATAGGTATTACTTATTTAAATTAATAGATGTATATTATTTTCTTCTTATATAATATTTATTTTTAAATTTGCTCGGATACTATTAATTTATTTGGTATTTATTCTTAAATATATTTTTAATTTATTTCAAATTTTCATAAATGTATATGTTATTTATTTTAAATTTATTTCAATTATAATTTCCCTTCTTTCATATTTCTTAAGTTTTTTTAAAATTTGTACAATTACATGCGTGTTAATTTGTTTGGTGCTTTGATTGACTTTTAATTCGTTAACATTTGAATGTTAGCACAATATATGATGTGAGATTATTGCTCTTATGTGTATTATATTGCTTATTTGTATTTATTAATTATTCGTAGTTCACTAGAACACATTTTGGTTTACAAATTATCGCTTCCTATTGTACATTATTATTCCATCGCGCTTTATTCATTCAAAAGATTGCGTTTAATATGGTTTAAGTTTTGAAATCATTTTTCAAGATAACGCAATACTCGATATTTAGAATCTTCGAGAGGATTGAGCCCTAACGTATTGGGTTCCAATTTTTCTCGTTGAATCTAAATAATCGAGATTATTCTTTAATCGAAACACATAAATAAAAAGCTTATTATCGGGAATTCAATACGTTGTGTCCTAACGCATTGGATATAACACATTTTCTCAAGATGAGGATTTTTCTAAAAAAATAATAAAGGTAGTATTTTGCATTTGGAAATTCGAGAAAGTGTGCCCTAATGTGCTGGGTTTTGATTTCTCGTTTAGCCAAATAGCCAAATACCCTCTTAAAGTTTTAAAGTATGGGTTTTGGAAACCATAAGGTGATCTTGGTTTCGAGAGTTTAACATATCGTATCCTAATGTGCTGGATGTGATATTCTTTCGGAACAAGAGAATCTCAAATTCCAACCCATATTGTTCGAAAGTTTTTAGGATCGTATTTTAAAAAATCTTCAAAGTTTTCAATTTTCGACATTAAGACATTAACTAATCAACTAGGTACCAATTTCTGGGCATTACGAGGGTGCTAATCCTTCCTCGTACGTAACAGATTCTCGAACCCATTTTTTTAAATTTCGTGGACCAAAATCGTTGTTTTAATAAAATCAAATCGTTTATTAAAAACAACCACTTTTTGAGGTGATCCAATCACACCTCATTAAAAAGGATTGGTGGCGACTCCCCTTTTTATTTTCGTTTTTTAAAATCCAAGTCGACCTCGTTTTATCAAAAAAAATGATGTCAACAACAACAATGCTCTTTTTGCAATTTTTTATTTTTAGTACCCAAAATGAAAATTTATAAAAATTGGGTGATGAACTATAAATTTCCCATTATAAAATTTCTTTATGAATGTACTTTTGCAATTTTTATTGATTTATAGGTGACTTTTTTATAAAATTAATTTTTTTAATGAGGAATTGTCTCATTTAATATTTTTTTTCATATTTGAATTTCAAAAGATAATTAGCATAGACATACATCTTAAAAGATAAATGAGAACCTCCTCGTATTGTTGATTGCTTGTGTTAAGATTTTATGAACCTGTATTCGTTTTTTCATGACTAAAATTCTTTCGTTCAAGGTTGTAGTTTTTTTTTTTTAATAATGTTATTTTCATAATTAGAATTTGATTTTTTTTTTTGTTTAGAGTGTAACATTCTTTTATTATTACATTTAAGATTTATTAGCGTAAGAAAGATATTTTTAATAAAACATATTTTTTAAAATATTAATAATTGTTGCTACAGTATACAATAACAGGAGAAGATAGGGTAGAGATGAGAAAGATTGACAAAGAGTATATGATAGTTTTAAAGAGGTTAGTTCAACTTAAGAGTTGGAAAGCTAGAAATGGACAAGAGGATAGACTAATTACTAAGAGAGATTACTCAAGACAAATTCAAAACTTAAGAAAGTGATTATTTTTATCGTTACGAGGATATTTATAGGAGGAGATCCTCTTGTTATTGGTAGGGCTCACTTGATGTTTGAGATGTATTCACAATCGAAGAAATGTATGTGTCCAAAAAGCACGTACCTAATGAGATAGGTTGTTGAGTGGGTAACTTCACCAAGGAAGCGGATGGCTAAGGCCTTCCTCGAAAGGGAACAAATGGTCAAGAGGTCTTGATGACCAAAGGGGTATACAGGTTGATTTTGGTAGCTTATTATATTGACTAGTGTTCAAGTGCCGAGATATAACAATAATAATAAAGGAAAATATTTGATATGTACTCGTTTATCAAACTGAGCGTCTTCTTCAATTTATTTCTATTTATTTATTTATTTGGTATGGAAGTAAAAGGTATCATATGAAACAACATTCACACAGAGTCTCAAAATTTTCCCATTAGATTCAATCACATTACTCGTATAATACCATCCAGAATCCAACAACAGTTTCAAGTAATAAGCAAGAAAACAGACTGAAAATGAGACCACAAATCCAATACTTTCAGTTGTTGTCATCAGTAGTAGTGTTTGATGTAGCAGAAATATGCATTTTGAGCTTCTCTAATTCCAATCTCAGCTTCTCATTCTCCAATCTCAGCTTCTCATTCTTTAACTCCAATCTCAGCCTCTCATTCTGGTGCAACAATGGATCTTCTTCATTGATCACTTGAATCAAATTCAAGTTATGTTCCCTTTCACGCTCTAACTCCAATCTCAGCCTCACATTCTCCTTCTCCAATTCATCTTCTCTGTCGATCGTTTCAGCTCCAGGCTGGTTAATTATTTTATTCAACTTCTCCTTTTGATCATCCAAACTCGTCTTCAATGCCATCAGTTGGTTCACCATTGTTTCTGCATTAACTTCATTGCCACGGCCACCTGCAGCCGGTTGTTGTTCTTCACCATCATCGTCACATGGAATCACCGCTTGTGTTGACTCCACGGGTAATACAGGGTCATGCACCTCAAACTCCTCGTCTTCATTGCCGTTCCCTTCAATTATCGATGACATCCGATGGTTAAGGAGCAGACCAGACGCCCAGTCCCCATTAGGATCACAATCCACACCTTTCTCAAGAATCTTGCTTGCTGCCCTAAACCTTTCTTCAACACTAGGCAATCCACGCAGCAAATTCTCCGCAAGAAACTTCGAAGTACCATTGCAACTCTCAAAGAAAGGATGTTTCAAAAGCTTATCTGCAGAGGGTCGGTTTGCAGGATCTTTATGGAGACAAGAAGCAGCCATGTCTTGAAAAGTTTCTGAAAACTTCTTGGTGGAGACAAGAGCAGTTATACCGAAATACCAAATATCAGCTTTGAAACTATAGCCTTTATGTGAATGAATCACCTCTGGGGCCGTCCCATATTGAGACGAAAATGTCGAAGAACCTAATCTGTAAACCGATCTCGACGCATAGAACGATGACGAAACACCGAAATCCGCAAGCTTAACACGTCCGTTGTCGTCCAACAAGATGTTACTGGCCTTTATATCTCTATGCAAATACCCTTGGCTGTGAAGATACGATAATGCAGTCAGGGTTTCTTTGAGAATAATGGCAATGCATTGCTCTTGTATGCCATTGGGGGAAGAAGATGAGATGATGGACTCTAAAGAACCGCCGGACATAAAGGGCATAACCACCCAGATACGGTTGCCGGCGGTGAAGGAACAATGAGGGTTGAGGATGTTGGGGTGGGAAAGAAGCGAGGAGGTGTTGGTTTCACGTCCGACAAGGTTGCGGAAACTGGCGTTGGACTGATCAAGATCGATGGATTTAATGGCAACAACATTTGAATTGATGGGAAGACATTGGGCTGTATAAACTTTAGAACAAACACCAGCACCGATTTCAGCAATGATGTTGTAAGAGTTGGAATCTAAAGGGAACTGAAGCTTGGGATTTTCTTCTTGTTCATACTCCATGAGCTTTCTTTCTTTGAGATTGGGTTTTGTGGGAGGATTCTTGAAAACTAACGATGAGGGAGAGAGAAGGGGTTTAAGGAAGCCTTTCTTGTGAGGTTTTCAAAGGAAAGAAGCCAACGGCGATTTATCTTTGAGAAGATGCATGAAAATTTACAATTGCTCCATCCCTATATCTATAATCTATCTTCAATGCGAATTTAGAAAAAAAATTGAACCCACCAAAAATTCCTTTTATTTTTCAACATATTATTAACTCCATATTTAAAAATAATTTTAAAAAGTGAAAAAATATATTATAGTAGTTATATTAAATAAAAGTTGTGATATTGTGAACTTATTTGAAGTTTTATTTTAATTTCAACATTAAATTGATTTTCGATTTGATATTAGGGATTAATTTGATTTTTTATCTTTTAAGTGAGGGACTAACTGTGTAATTAACCTTTTTATTTTAAACTTTAGTTAAATTAGTTTTGTGTGTTGATGGTTTATTATTATTATTATTATTATTATTATTATTATTATTATTATTTGTTATGAATATTTTATTAAGTGGATGTCCATCAATATCAAGATAAGTTTTGATGTATTTTAGATTCTAATAGTCATTAGAAGTAGATTTCTACTTCATTTATACTTCTTATGCCTATAAATAGAAAATTTGGAGAAACTTTGTAAATATTCTAATTGATCAATAAAATACATTCTCTATTGCTTCCCATATTTTATGTGTTCTTTATTCTCTCTACCTTTCTTTATTTTATAACATGTTATCAGCACGATTCTCTTTAATTTTCTCCATAAGTCACAAAAATATTCCAAAATTCACTGTTCTCGATTTCCTCCTAAAGCTGCTACTATTTCAATTGAGGCTTGCGCAATATAAGTAATCATTAGAGTCTTTAACCACTCAGGTACACATAAATCTCTAAAGTTTTTATGCCCTTTTATGCAAAGAAATTTATATAATCCTCACGTGATATATTTTTATCATTTGTTGATTGATTTTTGGTAAAATTATTTTATGAAAAATATTATTATTTTAAGGTTTCTTTTAAACTAAGATTCTTTTATTAAATTATAATATGTATGATATTTGGATGATTAAAATTTTTATAATTAAATTATTGTTATTAAATATGCTTGAAATTATTATATTATATCATTTAAATTGAATTTATAAATATTTTATTAGAGCATCATAAGATTTTATAACACATATGTGGTATTGAAATTTAGTACAATGTGTATCAGATAACTTTCAAGCATCGTACACGAAAATTTTGATTTTATTTATTAAATGATTTTTTTACTATTAGATTATAAATATTATTACGAAAACAAAATTATTTTACTACTTGTAATAGTGCTTGTGATAATAGCCAGAGTAATGATGTTAAAGAATCTAATGTATATTTTATTATGATTTATTTATGTTTTCATATTTATTATAATTGGAGACTAATCATGACAACATGAATAAATAAATTTTAATTTGAAATCCACGCATATTTTGTGATGGTGATTATGAAAGAAAGAACAAATGGAGGCGCTTAGAAGTCTGTCCTACCAGATTTGTTGCATTCCCAGAAGTAAATGCAAATATAAAGAAAATAAAAAATATAATCATGGACCACTGAAAGTGGAACATAGTAATAAATAAGAGCACAATGAGAGTTCTCAAGATAACTCTTCAAAGGGTAAATATAACCTATGCTATCAATGTGATATGAAAGATTATTGGCCACATATGTGGCATATGCCCAAATATTTTGTTTTTGTTAATAGTCTTTAAGGAACGCTATTAGAATGTAATAATGAATTTTATCATTACAAATAGAAAATATTTATCTTATTTGGTATTGAAACAAACAAATATTATTCCAATATTTGGTAGTACAAAATTAGTCGAAAGCTCCAGAAGAGCTAATATATTAATAGCTTATGATGGTTAATCCATTTGCTTTAAAAGATATTCATAATGGATCTCATATTGAGATTGTGGATGAGAAAAATATTATATTTTATATGAATCAAAAGAGGATTGGGTTATTGATTTTTATTTATTACTCTTGTCATAAATTGAATTGATTGTGACTATTTTTGTGATCTTCTTTTGTCATCATCCCCATTAAGGGGTTGAAAGAAAAATATTTGATTGTGAAAGACCTACTTATGAGCAATAGAATATGATAATTCTATCTAAAGCTCGTTATGGTTGGATGCACCTAAAGCTGCAAGTGTTTTTAAAAAACTGAGTATAACTCTACAGTATTCAGAATAAGTTCTCAATTAAAATTATGTGGGAAAATATTACTGATGAGAACTTATAAGAGAAAAAACTTATGTATGAATAGTCATTGATTATGTACCTGCTGTACATCTGGAAAATAAGATCCACTCTCAAAGTTTACTATTAATAATTTTTTTGGATATTAACGAATATTACATATAATTGTTTAGAAATTATATTCATTTTGTTGACTTAGTGGCATTATAGGCTTCACTTTGATTTAAACATTTCCAATAGTAAATGTCACAATAGTACTTTTATGTGGATACAAAGTAAAAGGAATAACAGTAAAAGTATCAATTTTTCACAATTTATATTGACATTATTAGTACAATTGAAATGTATGTTAAAGTAAGCCAGAAGTTTACTGATACAAATGCATTTACTACTTGGCGTGACCAGTTAGACCATACTGGATCATATATGATACAAAAATTAATTAATAATTCATATGGACATTCGTTAAAGAACCGGAAGATTCTTTAATTTAAAGAATTCTCATTTGTTGTTTGTTCTCAATGAAAATTGATTCTTAGAAACTCACTAGCTAAAGTTGATATTTAATATCTTGCATTTTTGAAATGAATATGAGTCCATTCATCCACCATGTGGATGATTTTGATATTATATGATTTTGATAGATGCATCTACAAAATAATCACATATGTGTTATCAATTTGCAACATGTCGTTTGCAAGATTGTTTGTTTAAATAATTAATTTCAGATCATGCAATTAAGACAATTCATCTTGCTAATACTGATGAGTTTATATCTCAGTCTTTTATTGATTGAGTTTGAAAAACTTTTGTAAAAGTTTGTTATTTATGCGCAATGGTTTAGAGAAATTATTGATTGAACGCTTCTAATTAATGTATAAACCATTACTTATGAGAACTAAACTTCATATTTCAACATGAGATTATGTTGATTTACGTGTTGTGTGCATCAAGACAATAAGTTACAAATACTCCCCATTACAATTGGTTTTTGATCAAGAGCTAAATATTTCTCATCTTGGAATTTTTGTATGTGCGTATATGCTCCAATTGCTCCACCACAATGCACATCACTTTGTATTATTAGATGTTTAGAATGTATTAGAGATCCAATTATGGCGTGATTTGTGATTACAATTTTGATTCGATAGTTTTTTGCAACATTAGGGGGAGAGAAATAATAACTTGTCATGAGTTAGGCGGAGAGTAATTTGAACAAGAAGTTCAACAAAGATAACTCATTACAAGTTAACTATCAAATGTATTTACAAACTTAATGAGAATAACCAAGTGTTACATACCATCTAATATTTTAATTTGAATCAAAGTCTCAGTAGGACAACCAGTTAGAACAAATAATAGATTGATCGGTTTCAAAGATGAAAATTCTTCTAGATGGTTATATAGTAGAGGCGGGTGCTCCAGAAGAGACCCAAGACATAACTAATAAGTAAAACTCTAGAAAAGATTCAGGTACCTGAAACTGAAGATTAAAATAATAAAAATAAGAGATCTCGATAAGTTATGTCAATTCCAGAAAATGTGGAATCGAATAATAAAAGTGTTCAACAATGATTTTGCATGCAATATTAATTTTGAAATAATGAAATAAAAGGAGGATCTTGAATAAATCTATTAAGAAATATAGATATGGAATAAATTGATCAAAATAGAAAGACGCAACTCAAGTACAATTAAATTCGTGGAGTTTTTGGACTAGTAGTCCAAATATCTAAAGGTATAAAGCCAATAAGGGTACAAATGAAGTAGTTTTGCAAAAGCGGAATAAAAATATGAAGTTTTTCGCTAAGCCCTGGCATTGATTATGAAAATATATAATATTCTTTTGTGGTGGATGCAATAACCTTTAGATATATTATTTTGACAATTCATAAAATATTTAACTTGCGCCTAATGATTGTTGTTATTGTAACACCCCAAAACCCGGCCTAGAAGTTTAGACTGAATCTCGGAGGTTACATTGACCACTGAAGTGATCCTGGAAGAGTTTACAAAAGAACTGTTTGATGCTTAATTCGAATACGATTTGCTTGAGTTGAACTAAATCGTTTAACGATTTGTACGCCGAATTTGAAATCAAACGGATTTGGAAACTTAAAAGATTGGTGTCATGAAAAATAATTCATAGCGGAAAACATAGTACTTACCGTTAAAACTTACATTGTATTAATCAAAATCGTTTACGAAAAAGATACCAACATGATTTATACCACAGTCTATGAAACAAAATTACTAATCAATCAAGTAGAAAATGATCTTACAAAATTATTGAAAACTTTCATAAGTCCAATCCGAATTGAGAAAAGAAAACCCGAGTTGGAGTTTTAAGATCACCGATGCATTGAGTCCAAAACCAAAACTTGAGACTTACCTGAAAAGAAGAAAAACTAAAGGGGTGAGCTATGCGAGCTTAGTGTGAGTCTGAAACACAATAGTCGATAAAAGACGGGGTAACACAATGAATATTTCAGACAAATATTTGTATAAAGATCCCTTACGAAAATCTCACACCGGCAAGTCAATATATAATACCAAACCTCAGAAGCAAATACTTATCTATATGTAATAATCATATATTCACACAAATAGATGTATGTTCAGATGAGGAGTAGATGCAATAAGTCCAAAATAACCCATTCCACCAACCAAACACCACTTCGTCCACCTTGCACACCACATAAGGGCTACAGAAGGCCAGTCCACCTTGTACACCACATAGAACCATAATAGGCTTATCCACCCTACACACCACAATATGGAATTGTGCCACTAAAATAACAATATGCAGTTGAGTTAGCATATGAATATTACAGTGCCGGTTTACAAAAGTATTGCTGTTAAAACTGCCCAAATCAGTCTTCCTTCTCTTCACAACCAAAAAAAACCCCAATTTATGCAAATGTATGAATGCACACCAAACACAAATAGTCTCACAGATACAGAAGCTCATATTCATTTATCACATCATCTAAACACACGAACAAACAATTAACTTAAAACATGTAATTGCAAACACATACTCGAATCTAAGCAGAAAGCAAAGTCCCTACACAATTACAAAGGCCTCAACGAGCGTTGGACAACATAGGAATTGAAACGGGTCAAAATACGACACAAAAAAATCTGCGTAACAGGGCCACACGACCGTGTGGAAGTCTACATGCCCGTCTGCAAGCTACACACCTTTGTGTGGAGGGGACATACCCCCGTGTGACCCAGTTACATGGCTGTGTGAACAACCCGTGTAACTTACTGTCCAAAATTATTAAAATAAGGTGCAGAGTAGACACGACCGTGTGGAAATCTCATACACTCGTGTGGATAAGGGACACAGTCGTGTGTCCAAGGCACACACCCGTGTAAAAATTGACTAAAATCCCCAAATATCAGCCATATGGCCGTGTGGTACCAAAAATCACCCAAAACCCCTAATTCCTAATGCCACACGACCATGTGAACTGCCCGTGTGCGGCGCACGCCTGTATGGTCACGAAACCACACCAAAACAGGCCAAAATCACAATTTTAAACATCAAATCAGTCCCCAACCTTTGGTATATTAGAAATATATCACAATTTGTGGAATAGCCTACACTTCCTCAATAATTAAATATCCAAAGTCAACAGTTTCAGAGCACACACCTTAAATCGAAACCCCGACACCAAGAACAGATCGACCTGCTTCCTCAAAACTGTTCGAAACCTTAAATTTACACAAACAAACTCAGGCTATAAGACTTCCAATTACATAACAAATAGAAACGGAAGCAATTCTTTCTTTAATTCAAAAGACACAACTTACCCGATTCCAAAACCAACTAAACGGATATGTGAAGACCCTCGCCTAATGAACGAAATCAAAAGTGTAAAAACAAAAGAATAATAAAAACAAGAGATAGAAATTTGGGGAGAACACAAAAAAGATTGCAGAGGAAAAACGTGCCAAAAAGTGGGGGGGAAACATGAAAAGAATTTTAACGTAACTTCCCCTTTCAAATTAAAAATAATAAAATAAAATAAATAAATAAGTATTTAAACTTTAAAACAAAACTAAAATAAAATTAATCCATCAAAACACACCTAAGGATTTGAACCTAGAACCCAAAGCTAATTATAACACACTCTCTACCACAAAACCAACAGGCTCATTCTGGCATTAAAATGCAAAAACAAACCCAATTGCTCGACCTACTCACTGATCCTAATTATAAACCCCAAAAATTCTAACCCCAAATTTCGGGTTGTTATAGTTATAATCTTTTATGAATTACTATATGGTAAAAATTATATTAAAATCTTGAAGGATTTAGGATGCTAGAAACATATTAAAATTCTCGAGAAATTGTTCATTTATATGAATAGAAATAATTTCAGCATATGTGGTAAATAGTAGTTGAAGGAGGATTATAAAATGATCAAAAATACTTTTTTTGTGTTATTATAGAAGAATCATGATTAAAGTTTGCTATGATTATTGTTGAAACTCCTAAAAAGATCAAAATATATTTCTCTCAACTTTTCCCTCACTCATGACTTTCAAAAGAATAGTGATATAAATGCTTAGCAAATACATTCAAATAGTAATTTAAAAAACTAGTATTCAAGATTGAATACGTAGAATATGGGAAAGTATGTGATGTTTCGTGAGGGGCAGTAAATACATGCTGTACTCTTTTTCCCTTAACCGAGGTTTTGTCCCATTGGGTTTTCCTGGTAAGGTTTTTAATGAGGCAACATATTATGTGTATTATAGATATGTGTACTCTTTTTCCTTCACTAGGATTTTTATCTTAATAAGATTTTAACAGGGCACATTATCTACCAATGGTTATCCAAGGGGGTGTGTTATGAATATATTATTAAGTGGATATCCATCAAGATTAAGATATGTTTTGATGTACTTTAAATTCTAATAGTCATTAGAAGTAGATCTCTACTTGATTTATACTTATTATGCCTATAAATAGGGAATTTGAAGAAGCTTTGTAAATATTCCCATTGATCAATAAACTACGCTCTCTCTTTGCTCTCCCAGTTTCTTTGTTATTTACTTTTTGTCTATTTATTTTACAACATTATTATTATAGTTTATTTAAAATAAGATTTTATGTTATTAAATTTTCTTAAGATAATTATTAGTATAGGATGATTATTATTAGAATTATATTAGGATACTGGAGGATTTTATTAATATTATTAATTAGGATAATTATATAAATTAGTATTATTCTATATACATATATTGTTTTATTATTGTTTTTTAGAAAAAAAATAGATTAATTTTAGATAAATAACTTTGTTAGAGTGTAATTTTGCATATACTTGGAGAAATTTCCAATGTGTTTTGATGATATAATATGCTTGGAAACTCATCTTTTGGTTAAATTTTATATTTTCTAGGATAAAAAGTGAGTCAGAATCATTTGGAAGCCCTATGGAGGTTTTTATGGACAAAATGAAGTTTGGGTATTTTGTGGACTAAAAGATGTGTAGAAAAAGTCAGAGAATAGGGCGTGCCCATAATTTATGCTCGAAGAAAAGCTGCATGAATTTTTGTGGACTAAGAAGATGGCAGAAAAAGTCATAGACTAAGGTGTGCCCACAGGCTATGCTTGGAGAAACAAAACTGTATGATTTTTCTACAGCTTTCAACAAATCTCTATTTTTTGGAAGAATTCTTGAAAGCCCTATTTTCAGGGATTGATTAGGATTTTATGATATATTTTAAATTTTAATCTTTATTTTGAACTCTTATCCAGGAGATCCTAGAGGGTATTTAAAGAGGCTTTGGGGCATGACAAAAGGAGAACAACACTTTCACATTTCATTTTGCTATTATTTTTCTCTTCATAGATTGTTAAATTCTTCATTCTAGTCAGGGGTTTCATCAAGGGTTTTGATTCATTGAATTCTGAGATTATCGCTTTTCATGTTTTTAGATTCTTGAATATTTTTTACATCTTCTGTTCTTCATATTATTATTGATTTGTGAATTGCATGAACTGACCACTCTTTAATTTGTCAAATTAATATACAACCAATTAGAATCTTCTCATCCGTAATTGTGGGAAGGTTTTAATCCGCGTGGTGAATAACTCAAATTATGAAGGTGTAGACTCTAGTTTAAATCATTTGCACTAGTGTGAGATGGTTGGCTAAAATTGGGTCCTATAAATCATAAGGCTATTAGTAAGTTAAATCCTAAGAGCGTCTCCACGGGACTATTTATCAACAAGAGAAGAAATCATTCAAGCGTCTCTTTGATTAATGAGAAACTAAGGAGTGATTATGCTATTAGAGCGCCTCGAGTAGCTATAATCAATTTATTCAAGAAGTTTCGATAATTATTTGCAAAAAACAATGATCAATTCAAGAATTAAAAACTACGATTTCCCTTAGCTGGATATTTATCAAACATTGTATTTTCCTAAATCTTACTGTTTTTACTACATTATTTGTTATTAGTTTTTATTCCAAATTGAACTATTAAACCCCCCACAATTTTATTTTCACATTTATACTTCCCACAGATTCGACCTTTCTCACCACTCTACAACAGTTTGTTTTTCTTTCTTTTCGAGCAAGATTTATTTTTGAAGGTCTCGACAACCTACCAAGCTTTTATTCATTTACTTTCAATTTTCATCTTGTAGATTGATTAAATAATTAAGTTAGATTCATCTAGAACTCTTAAGTTTGTTTTTACTATAAATAGGAATTTAATTTGCACGAGAAAATAACAAAAAAAAAACCAAAAAGTCCCACTCAAAATCGGAGGTCTTTTTTCTCCTTTTCCATCTTTTTTATTTTTCTTCGTTTCACCGCTACGCCGTTCTTACATCACTGTTGCCTGCCTTGATCGATTCGCATGCTCCAATACTAGCCTCTCCCCTGCATCGACCCTTCATTGCTCATCATTGCAGCTTTTTACCTAGGTTGATTGCCCTAGCCTTGACGTTGTCACTCCTACCTTGTTGTGCCTCCATCTCCACTATCCCAGGCCGATGTACCTACTTCATCCAACCCGCGTCAAAAACAGAAGAAACTTGTGGCAATTTTTAGTGGGAGAGTCGAAGGATTCAAGTAGATAAAGATCAAAACGTGAAACTTTTTTTTGTTCGTTTTAAGTTTTCACTTCGGATTTGTTATGTCTTTGAAATTTATTAGTTTTTTTTTAATAAAATCACAAATTATATGTAAAACTATAAAAAAAATTTTAAAAAACTTTTTAAAAAGCAAAAATTGAAACTTTTTATGGACTTATAAAATTTTTAATTTAAAAAATTATATTTTTATCTTTTTAAATTATATTTTTATTTTCTACGTATTTTTAAAGAGTATGGAACAAATTAATAAAAATTGCAAACGTCAAGGGATAAAAAAGTTATTTAGCTTTTTTATAATTACCACGTCAACAAGTGTGGCACTCCAAACCTGGCTGGAATGGACTAACCCGAATTCGGAACGTTACATTAGCCACTGATGTGACTCTCCTTACCAGTCAACCAACAAACCACAAACCAACCATCACATAAATCTAAAACATTCTTAAATAAGTTATTTTTAAACAAAAAATAAACCTAAACCATGCTTCGTTCGTCATAATATAACGAAAAGGACCGAAGGTAAAACCATAATTTTACACAACATTAATGATAAACACATAAATCGTAAAATTAATACCACAAGTGTCTTGGGAAATTTATTTTAAACCATTAGAGAAAATTACAACTCAAAACAACATTTAAAACTCATTTAATTTCAAAACAAAGTTTAAAGACTACATCGTAATTTTATTCAAAATACCCAGTAAAACCATTTTAAGAAATATGAAGTTACCATATTAAAATTCAGGCCACGTTTGGTTTGCTGTATTGGAATAGAGGCGTAATGGAATAGAGGCGTAATGGAATAGAGGCGTAATAGTATTCTTGTGTTTGGTTGAATGGAATGGAGGTGTAATAGCATAAGGGAAAAAACTGAAATGACTAGAATACCCTTAGCAGAAATTTGTTTAGGTAAATGATTATTGTTATTGTTATTAAATTTTAATAAGATTAATAATATCAATAATAATAATTTAATCATATTTTAACATAATTATTATTAAATATATTTTAATTAAAATATATAATTTAATAAAATTCTTAATATTAAATATTCTTATATGAATTTACTAAAATCATAATATATAATACTATAAAATATAATTTAAAATAATTATTATTAAATATAATTTATTAAAATATATAATTTAATAAAATTCTTAATATTAAATATTCTTATATGAATTTACTAAAATCATAATATATAATACTATAAAATATAATTTAAAATAATTATTATTAAATATAATTTATTAAAATATATAATTTAATAAAATTCTTAATATTAAATATTCTTATATGAATTTACTAAAATCATAATATATAATACTATAAAATATAATTTAAAATAATTATTATTAAATATAATTTATTAAAATATATAATTTAATAAAATTCTTAATATTAAATATTCTTATATGAATTTACTAAAATCATAATATATAATACTATAAAATATAATTTAAAATAATTATTATTAAATATAATTTAATAAAAATATATAATTCCCCCCACTTTATTTGAAGATACAGGATACAAAACGAATTAATTGTTTGACTAATCAAGGGACTGATTTTGTTTAGCCATAAAATACATCAATATATATATTTATGTAATGAGAGTTTTTCATTTACATCCGAGTAAAGTTATTTTAATTTTATATTTCAACTAACTTAACATTTTATCTCCTATATTTTTTTTGGAATATTAATTTTATATCAATCTTATACCATTCTTCTATATCATTTTGATTAAATTTAAGCTTAAATCTTATAAAAATAACATGTTTTAATAATAAAATAAAACAAACTTATTTTATTAAATTCCATAAGTTCAACTTAGTAAACTGTGCTTCTTTTAAAACGAAAAAGGAAAGCAGGTTATGATATAATTTGGTAAATTAAAATTAGTCAATATCTAAATTGTGCTTCTTTTTCATGCGATGGGTTAGGATCAAGGATGCACAAAGCCATATCAAATTGACTACAACATATTTAGTGTTCAAATCTGATTTCTGATATCTTTTGTGCAAACAATATGAATTATGTGGTCCTAATCCAAATTCTGAACTAAAACAACTCAACGAATAATCATGAGGCTCACTAATTAAAAGGTAAATCATACATGAAGATTTAAGATTAATAATGTAAATACTTGCTAAGAAAACATGGATTAAACAAATGTCAAGCATAGGCTTCTTCCAAAAAAAATTAAGTCTGCTTGATCTACACCTTGCTCCTGCACCAAAACATGAAAGTCCGGGCATAAGATAAAGAGACGGGCTACAAAATGACGGAAAAATAGTTGCATCAGTGCCTTCCAATTCAAGTAAAGAGGCTAAGACAAGGAGCCAATTTCTATTTTTCCTTCATTAAGCTTATCAGTATATGGATCCATCAATCCACAAACACTTATACAACCAAAAGTCCCATATAGGAAATGGCACCTTTTTCCCTTGAACTAAAAGTAGCTGCTAATGCTCAAGCACACAAGAATACACAAGCTATTACTTTAGTGCATGCGCACAGTCACACCCCCTTGGGTACATTCACATTTAAGAGGATAATATATACTAATAAACCAATACCAAATAAAAATTTACAATAAATTCATGCCAATTTCCCCTTCAAGAACTTAACAACAGTAGAACACAATAGCTCTAACAAACAAGTTCCAAGCAGAACACAATAATTATCTCATCAAATATACCTCTAAATTGGAGATATACTCTCTGATAATATACCAAAGCTGAGCATTTGTATCCATCAACTGTAAATTACACAGATGAGAAGTAATTTTAGGTGGCAGACAACCAGAAAAGAGGCAAAAGGGCCATGAGTTTCATGATGCACACCAAGAATTGGAAACCACTCTCAGTTAATCTTGGAGCTTCTTTATCTCTGTAGAAACAGACATAAATACATCATGACATCAATCGTGAGATATAGAACCCTCAATATCTATTGTATTAAAGAAATGAAGCTAAAGTTCATGGCAGGATACAGCACCTCTGACGCAAAAGACCACGCTGAAAAATTCTCATCATGGAAGAGTTGAAGCTCGTTGATTTTTTAGCTTGTCCTGAACTTATAAGTTGCAGCAAGAAACACTGCTTAACAAAGTTGAAGTAAGAAGCAGCTCAAACATTAAAACTAAACAGTTGAGCAAATTCAAAACTAATTGCATAATTCTGCATCACATACACTACCATTAAGAACATAAATTATGCCAATGAATCGATGAAAAAAATAGGTGAAAGTCACACCTCCCATTGCTCATGTGCATAGGCATCGAGCTCCTCTGAGGTTGGAAGCCTTGCAGTAACACTTTGAGGCATCGGTTCTCCTGGCAAAATCCCACTGCAAAGTATAATCCTTTAAATAACTACTACAACAATAACACAACATAAGGAATCTAGTGGCATAACAAAAAATTAACTACGTATGTGATAGAATTGGCTGTAATTTAAGTAATAAGAAGAATATAATTTAAACCGACAAATTTAAGGGTTTTACAAGTGTGTAAACTCATAATACATAACAAAGAGAAAATTTTAGCTCCTTACATTTTGACAACTAGCCTCTAACCTGGGAAAAAAAACTTACCCAGATATCATATGTTTCTGGAGATTAGTCTGAAACGTGGAATTTAACTTGTAAGTGGTTTCATTCTTCCTACCAAAAAGATAACGATTGATTAACACAGTTCATACGACCAATTCCCTATTATATACTTGTATTTCATTTATTGCATAAAAGGAAAAATAAAAATAAAAAACATTACAACTTAAAGAATCTATCCAAACAACTAGACATAAATTGAAAGAAGAGACCAGAGTTCTTCAGCAAGAACTTGAGGGTGGCTAAATATTTTTGCTGCATTATATCTCTTATTTGTTGGAATTGACTCACCAGCAGGAGTGTAAACATCACACATCACCTAAACATTTAATGGATTTTATTATTTATTAATAAGTCAAAAATATTGTTCGTTGATAATTACTCATACGACATGATAGGAACATACCAGAATATTGTTGCCCCTTTTGAATGGATCTTTGAATATTGCTTGTAGGCTATTTTTAGAAACCAAAAAGAACAGTTGGCTAACATAAATATATATATATATACAGTATATAATATATAATGCTAATAACCAACTATAATGCTGATAATCAACTAAGTTATAAAATGGAAAAGGCAAAAAAGCATACTATAAGATGACTTCATTGTCTTTCCCAAGAGCTTGGCCAGTGCTTGAACCATCATAGTTCCATTTTGGCAACTTTTGAGGATCACTTACAGGGGCAGGAAGAGTCTGTATGTCACCCATATAAATCAAAAACCAAAATAGTAACTAAAAACAAAAGAAAAGAATAGTACTCCAAGTGAAGAAGAGATGATAGAATTACCCTGGCTTTGCTTCTAAGGTCTATCCCAGATCCACCAATCCTGTTTCCATAATTGGTCACATACACATAGCAGAGAAAAAGTCACGATTGATTCAATTTTTTAAAGCAAAAGAGACATACTAAGACATGTAAAAAAAGAGAGAGAAATATTGAAAGCAAAAACGGAAAAAAAATATCATATACACTCAGCAATGACCTTCTCATTGGTGTCTGAGAGGTAGAGGTTGACAAGATCTGAGAGCAAAGACATGTCTGTAAACACCAACTCAAAGGGAAGATTTAACAGAAAAGGATTTTTGGTTTCACGTTTTATCTATACTACTTATAAAACTTATCTCACTTGGATGGTTTTTGATTTCACGTTTTATCTATAATACTTATAAAAGCTGCCTCACTTGGATGGTTTAACAGAGAAAGGTTTTTGGTTTCACGTTTTATCTATACTAATAAAATCTGCAAATGAAGCAAAAAGTAGTTGCAATTGCTTACCGATCAATTACTTCAAATACTCTTAGTTGAATCAACCGATCGATCGCAACTTAGATTGAAAAACAGTTGAATCTTCACCTGAGGCATTTTTCTAAAAAAAAAATCTTCTTTCGATTTCTAGGGTTTTGTTTTGTCTACGGATGTACAATCGAAACTTAGATTAAAACGATCCGAAAACTTGAATCCAAATACACCATTGATACGAAGGAAAATTATAACCCAAACGTTAATGAAGAAAAATCATAAAGAAGGAAAAAAATAAAAATTACCTGAAATATCTAGGTCTCCTCTGCAATCAATGGAAAAAAAGGGAAAAGTAGAGATGGTTGGAAAGAAAGTTACAGAAGCAGAAGATGAAGCTGATGGCAAAAATTGAAAAAGAAAAATCAGAACAGAGAAGAAATAGCTAATCTTTGCTTTTGGAAAGGATTAGAAATCGGCGCTGAAGCAGAGAAAATGTCGAATCTGTCCGCAACGTAATAGGCCCGTATTAGGGCAATATAGCGAACCAAACGGCGTATTGAGTGGGGCCACGAAATAGGGGTGTAATGACTAATCCATTACACCCAACCAAACATGGTGTCAATATACAAAACCTAGTGATATAAATTTTCAAAGCATTATGTTGAAAGCATTTATCCCAACCAATTTTAAAAGTTCTAAAAACCATCAAAATCGTTCATATTGTCCATTTACAAACCATTAATAGTTCAAAGTCTAAAACCCTCTAGATTAGTCCCACATTGCCTTCTTTATTGAGTTGGAAACACATCAAACATCTCAAGTTAAATTGCCTTGCTTTTTGGATCACTTGGTAGCTCACTTCTCCTTTTTGATTCAGCTATATCTTTGCATTGTTAAACATAAAAGAGTGTGAGCTTTTTCAAGTTTAGTGAGTACTCAAAGATCACCACAAGTAATCACAATATCCAAAGTTAGAAGAGAGCATAATACCACAATAAATCATAGTAAGCAATCAAGCATAATTCATAGCATTGGCACAATGTGATTATGAAGCATATATACAAAATATATTACATTGGATAATTAGATTTCCAAATACGACCAATATAATGTGTAGCATAAAGCTATCACTCACCAAACACAACCAAACATAGCCTCCAAACACACAACCAAATATACCCTCCAAACACATCCATTTAAACATGTATACTTATTGTTTTATGCACACACTTTCACATATCACACAACTCATGTTCATATCACATATTCAAGTCTCATATCATATTCAGTCATAAACACATAACATATCACATTTAAGCATCATTTACAAATCATCATTAGTTTAACTAGAAACACTTACTCATGAAACTTAGGATAGGTTATTAGGCTACCTAAGCTCCCCTTTAACATTTTGAATTGTGCTTAATTGTAGCACACCAAACCACTCACCTTGTCGATACTTCTTGCACAATAATGTCAACCAAGCTTTTCTTTCCCTTTCACCTTGCTCATGGAAGCTCTCGATGAGTCTAACGCTTTGCATTCACATTAAATACATTACAAACACATTATAAATAACCTCAAATACATTCAAATCATATAAAAATGCATACCACAACTCATCACTCAAATCATATAAAAATGCATACCACAACTCAAATACATTCAAATCATACTTACCATAAAAGAGTGTTTTGTCAAAAATGCGATTTCACCACTCAAATCTAGCTACTAAACCTTAATTTTGATTCTAAAAATTCTAAATATCACCTAATTACATATTTAAACCTTCAATTTAGGCCAATTACATGGATCTCATTTTTCCAAAAAAAATCAAGCTAAACATGTTCATTAAAAAGGGGAAAACGTCCAAATTCTTTGAATTTCTTAAAGATATTTAAATTTGACTTTAAAAACCTTTTAATAGGATTGATATAAGTTGAGAATAACTTTGAAACTGCAACTTACCTAACTAAAACGAGATCCACCATTGTCAAGCTTAAAATCAACTTAAAATCAAATGATTTATTAAAATCTTGATTTAATAGATTAAAACTCAATTTGAAAAGTTAACACACTTAGTTTGATCATGAAAAGTTAGAATGTTACCTAAATTTTACAAAATTGACTACGTATGAAGCTAATTCAAGTTTTCAATGTGTAAAGAACTTTAGAGAAATTGAGGTTGAAAACATGAGTACTCTTCAAAATTGAAGAGAGATTTTGTGTTTGGAGAGCTTGGAAATCAAAAAGGATGAATTAATGATGTGATAAAAGTAACATGTTTTAATCTTATTCTTAATGTGTTTTGGATGATTATTTATGCAAATTGGTGAATTTTATGCTCTTAATCCTTCAAATTCATGTTTTTATACTTAGGATAGCTTTTGGGAGCAAAACGAGCTAAAAACGAGCGAACATTAAACAAATATAACATATTTTAAGAGACATGTAACACCCTAAAGTTTGTATATTTGTTTTTGTGTATTTATGACATAAATATCTGTCAGCTTTAGTGGTTATGTGTTCTGGGAGTGTTTGGGAGGTCCCAAATTCAAGCCTTGTCTTGGGAAAATTTTTGTATTTTTCTAAACAAAGCCCTATCACTAGTCAGTAGGCTTTTAATTACATGTTGGTAAAATATGTCAGAATGGGCTTATTGGTCTGATGGTTAAGTGGAGAGCAAAGGAGCAAGAGGTCTGAAGTTTGAACCCCTGTTTGTGCAAATGGGATTTCTTTTACTACTTGTGACGTGTGGGTGTTTTGGTTTAGCCGAAATGCTAAAGTGTTTGAGTGGAATTTGAATTTGGTAGTTGAGAGGAAGTGGTGGACGGTTTTTGTAACACCCCGAATTTTTGGCCTAGAAGAAACAGGTTTTGAACAATGGAATAGTTAAGAGACTGGACATAAATATTTAGTTGTGCATGGAAGTGACATAAATGAATGTCTGCTTTAGTGGTTAAGTGATTGAGGAGTGTTTGGGAGTGTTTGAGAAGCCTGGGTTCAAGTTTTGGCTTCTGCAGAATTTTTAGTTTTGCTCTTAAATAAATCTGGACACTGGCATATAGGCCTTATAAATAATAGTGCTTGTTTTATGACACAAAAATAGTTGATGGTCTAGTGGCAAAGTGGCGTGTTGTGTAACTATAAGGTCTGAGGTTCAAGTCTTGGGTTGTGCAATGAAGTATTTATTTTGCTGCTTGAGCTGTGTAGGTAGTGGAGTTGGACTGAAACACAGCTAACGAGAGTTTGAATAGAATTTGAATGGAGTTGTTAGGGGAGTTGAGGAGAAATCAGTGGAGTGATTCAATGAGGAATAAAGGGAAAGATTTTAGTAGAAAATCAACGGATGTGAGGGGAGAGGAGAGGTGTGTCGAAATTGGACTTTGTACCCAGGAAAGTTTGGCCAGAGGGGATTTTTGCTCATTTTTGGTATACTTTCATTTCGATTTTGTGAGGAGTTTTCACTCTTTTTGCTTGAAGGCCAATGTGGTAGGGGTTTGTACATATTGTTCTGTCTCGTTTTGTTTGGTGTTGGCAACCTCTCTTTGGCCGAATAATGCCTTTCTCCATTGTCTCCTTTTCTTTCTTTTCCAAGTAATTCTACTGGTAGCTAATCTATCTTCTCACCTTTTTCATTATTTCTTTCTTTACCCTCTACCGAAACCTCCTCATCCCCTAAACCATTCTCCTCCCTTCTTGCAGATTTGCTCTCCTTTTTCTACCCTCATTGTGTTGACTTTTTCCTTGCTCTCTGCCGATTTTGTATACCATTCTTATTCTACGGTTTTATACTTTTGGTAAGTTGGTGTTCGTTTTGACTTAAATCGTTCTAATATATAATTGATATTAAGGGGTTCAACTGGATTGCAGGTAATAACCCCAAGATCTAGTGACCAACGTTGTTCCGATAAGTGAAGTGCTTAGGGATTTGGTTGTTCAATCAAGGTAAGTGACTGTCAATCAAGAAGTTATATGTAATGAATAGGATTCTTTTTTTTTTAAACTCAATTGATATGTGATTAACCGAGTGTTATGGGTGAACATAGATTCAGAAGTGTTCGAGGACTGTCTGCGCATCTTCTCATAAACAGGTGTGTAAACACCCCATTGCAATCGTAGAACGACAAAAGCCGAAAAGTCGAAAATGCTACGTTTAAGACCACACAGGCGTGCGATCGCTCGTGTGGTAAGCCCAACCCGCGAAACATGGGCGACAGGCTGTAGAGGCCTCCATGAGCATTTTCATGGGCTTAGGCCGTAATGGGCCACGTTGGGCTGAAATGGGTCGTGTGGGCTCAATGGGCTCGTCGGCCCCACACGGATGAAATCCAAGAATTGTGGAAAATACTGGACTGGGCGATATAGATCCCATAGTCATGGCGAATTCTGGGCTTAACGGGCCACACGAACTTGTGGGCCCACTTAGGCCGAGTAATGGGCCTTGGTCCCATTTATACTATTTTGACCATTTAGGTTACCTGAGTCGCTCGAGGCGACTGTGGACCTTTCGAGAGGTCAATAAATGACCGAAATACCGCATAGGATAAAATAACCGAAATACCCCCATAGGGTAAAATACCCCCACAGGCGACTGTGAACATAGGTTCAGAAGTGTTCGAGGACTGTCTGCGCATCTTCTCGTTAACAGGTGTGTAAACACCCCATTGCAATCATAGAACAGCAAAAGTCGAAAAGTCGAAAAGCCGAAAATACTACGTTTAAGACCACACAGGCGTGCAATCGCTCGTGTGGTAAGCCCAACCCGCGAAACATGGGCGATAGACTGTAGAGGTCTCCATGAGCATTTTCATGGGCTTAGGCCGTAATGGGCCACATTGGGCCGAAATGGGCCGTGTGGGCTCAATGGGCTCGTCGGCCCCACACGGATGAAATCCAGGAATTGTGGCCAATACTAGACTGGGCGATATAGATTCCATAGTCGTGGCGAATTCTAGGCTGAACGGGCCACACGAACGTGTGGGCCCATTTGGGCCGAGTAATGGGCCTTGGTTCCATTTATACTATTTTGACCATTTAGGTTACCTGAGTCGCTCGAGGCGTCTGTGGACCTTTCGAGAGGTCAATAAATGACCGAAATACCCCATAGGATAAAATGACCGAAATACCCCCATAGGGTAAAATACCCCCATAGGCGACTGTGAACATAGGTTCAGAAGTGTTCGAGGACTGTCTGCGCATCTTATCGTAAACAGGTGTGTAAACACCCCATTGCAATCGTAGAACGGCAAAAGCTGAAAAGTCAAAAAGTAGAAAATACTACATTTAAGACCACACAGGCGTGCGATCGCTCGTGTGGTAAGCCCAACCCGCGAAACATGGGCGATAGACCGTAGAGGCCTCCATGAGCATTTTCATGGGCTTAGGCCATAATGGGCCACGTTGGGCCGAAATGGGTCGTGTGGGCTTAATAGGCTCGTCGGCCCTACACGGATGAAATCCAGGAATTGTGGCAAATACTGGACTGGGCGATATAGATCCCATAGTCGTGGCAAATTTTGGGCTTGACGGGCCACACGAACGTGTGGGCCCATTTGGGCCGAGCAATGGGCCTTGGTCCCATTTATACTATTTTGACCATTTAGGTTACTTGAGTCACTCGAGGCGACTGTGGACCTTTCGAGAGGTCAATAAATGACCGAAATACCCCATAGGATAAAATGACCGAAATACCCCCATAGGGTAAAATGACCGAAATACCCCTATAGGGAAAATGACTGGAATACCCCCATAGGATAAAATAACCGAAATACCCCTATAGGGTAAAATGATCGAAATACCCCTATAGAGTAAAATGACTGAAATACCCCCATAGGGTAAAATAACCAAAATACCCCATTGGGTAGAATGACCGAAATACCCCATAGGGTAAAATAACCGAAATACCCTCATAGGGTAAAATGACCAAAATATCCCCACAGGGAAAAATGACCGAAATACCCCATAGGGTAAAATGACCGAAATACCCCCATAGGGTAAAATGACCAAAATGTCCCCACAGGGTAAAATCACCGAAATACTCCTACAGGGTAAAATGACTGAAATACCCTCATAGGGTAGAATGACAAAAATACCCCCATAAGGTAAAATAACCAAAATACCCCTATAGGGTAAAATAACCAAAATACCCTCATAGGGTAAAATGACCGAAATACCCCCATAGGGTAAAATGACCAAAATACCCTTATAGGGTAAAATGATCGAAATACCCCCATAGGGTAAAATGATTAAAATACCCTCATAGGGTAGAATGATCGAAATACCCCTATAGGGTAAAATAACTGAAATACCCCTATAGGGTAAAATGACTGTTATACCCCTAGGAGATGAAATGACTGTTATGGCCTTATGTTATGATGACTGATTTGCTCTATGATATGTATGACTATGATTGAGCATGACATTTTGCATACACGTAAGATATTATGTCATGATATATTGCATGGGGATGGGTTGTTATATTTGGAGGAAGTGTACCGTACTGATAAGGTTGCACGGGTCGCCCAAGACGACTGTGGATCTACTGATGGCTATATGCCATTTATTTTACTAGCAGCTTTGCTGCAATACTGTTTAATGCCACAACCAGTGCTAATCTCGATGTGTCTGGCTGGGTGGGTCAATTTTATCCCCACATTGTGTGTTTGGCGGGACGGAGTGGTGTGTAGAGGCTGGATTGGGTAGGATTTCCAACTGCATATCTACACTGATTAATGATTTTGTATTGTTACTGCATCGATTAATGATATAACATACTGTTCACTGCATGACTGATATCTATTACTGTTATGGGCTAAGGCCCCACTGATACTATTACTGAAATTGGGCAAATGCCCTACTGATTACTGGCATTGTGATGGGCTCAAGTCCAATCGTTTACTATTACGGGAAAGGGCTTAAGCCCACACTGAACTGGATTGTTATTGTGACGGGCTCAGGCCCAAACTGCATTTATCTACTATTTAATTGACTATTTGCTTGTTAGGGGATTACACACTGAGTTTTCGTAAACTCACCCCTCTGTTTAACTGTACAGGTAATCCCCAGTTGTAGGCGGGTCGGTGTTGCGAGGGACTCGATGATGGCCACACAACCGTATCAGCTTTCATTTTTAGATTTTGATTTATAAGTAACTAAATTTGGGTATTTTTACGTAAAAATGTCTCTTTAAACTTACAACTTTAAATTGGGGTTTTTATTTTTTTAGTTTGATATAAGCTGCTAGTTGTAGAAAAAGACGAGTTTTCGAAAGGTAACTATTTTCAAAGACACCACGTCTTCGCAACATTTCCTACAAAAAACTTTCGTAATAAATGAGATCTTGGAAAATTTATAACGTTTTAAAAGTGATTAGCTTTCGATGATGCACCCTTGGAAATGAACAACCCGTTTTGAATCACCGTTTAATAACAAAATAATTAATTGATTTTAAGGATTTCAATGACAACAAGTTTAACACTAAGCACCTCAATATGACACCACCAAATTCGGCCATAACTCCTAGGCCGGGTTTCGGGTGTTACAGTTTTGGAAGGTGTTGGAGTGATTTGGGGAAAAAAATAAGGGATGGAGGAGTTTCAAATTATCCCAATTGGGTAGTGGAAGTTTGATGGAGAGAATTTAGTAGTGAATTAAGAGATTTAAGGGTTATCGAGATTCTTATCGAATTATTCTATTCATATTTTTTTCTCTTTTTTATTTTCCTTAATGATAGAATTTTCAGTTTTCTCTTCTCCTCTTCCTCTTTTTTACTGTCGTTTTCTTTTTTATTATTTTTCTTGCTACCGAAATTCTTGTGCTCACCCATTCTTTCTTCTTCTCAACTTCTTTCCATTGGGTCTCGTGTCATTCATTGATTAACTAGGATCGTTCGGTAAGTACTCATATTTTTTACGTTGTTTCTCTCTAAAAACTCTGCCGATTTTCCTTTGGGATTTCTTCTCTCTTTCGCTGAAACCTACCCTTCTCTTCCCATTTTTCTTTCGATTCTGCTTTCATCTTGACTATAATAGCACTTTTGTTCCTTATTTTGGCGTTTCGTGGACAACTTCGGCAAGTGATTTTATGTGGTTAGTGGTTGAGAATGTTAAGTTTTTGACTAGGGGTTATTATGTTATTTGGGCGGCATCTTTTCACTTGGATCGAGACTCTTCTGGTACTACTTCATAAGCAAATCGATTTGAAGCGTTAGGGGTAAGTTTCAATCGCTCAATAGTTGAGTAACCCATTCGGGTTGGTTTTAATTCATCAGTTAAGTGACTAACTAAGTAGTATTTTGGTCAATTATAGGTTCGAGATTGCTTGGAGTTGCTTTTGCATAAAAAACGTTACAGGTGTGCAACCACAACACTAAAAATGGTAAACGGCAAAAAGCTAGAAAATGAGGCTGTTGACGCTACACAGACGTGTGGTCGCCCGAGTGGCAGGCCGTGTGATAGAACACGGGCATGTGATCGATGAAATAGGCTTTGTGCGATGCACGGGCCAGATCGAATTAGGTCGTGTAGGCCACACGGGCTTGTGGGCCCCACACGAGTGTGTAAGATTTTTGGGCCAGGCCATGTGATCTATACGGCCAAGGCCAATTTGGGCCATGTGGGACACATCGGTGTTTCGGCCCATACGGGCAAACATCATGGGCTTGTAGGCCTATTCTCACTGTTTTATTACTAAGGTTACACGGATCGCCCGAGTCGACTGTGGACCTACTGTAGGGTTGATAAGCTTACCTAGACCCCTAATTGATTGAAATGACTGTACGACTGATATATACATTTTCATGTTATCGAGCATGATGATATTTAATGAGTTGACATTGTATGCACTGCTGCCATGATATAGCATGTCATAACTGTTTATTGCAGTGCATTGGGTTAGAGGTTGGTATTATTCAGAGGAAGTGTACTAGAAGGCCTCGGACCTAATTTACTGACAGCTCAGCTGCAAACCATTGTTTAGTTCTGCATTTGGTACTTTTTGGAGTGTAGGGATGGGTGGGTTGATAATATCACCACATGGAGTGTAAGGTTGGACAGAGATGGTGTGTAGAGGCTGGCTGGGTAGGATTTTATAATTGTATATCTATTACTGTACTGATTACTAAAATTGTAATGGGCCAAGACCCTAATGCATCACTGCTTCTGTACTGAAATGGGCTAAGGCCAAAACTGAAACTGAATCTGGTACTAAAAGGGCCTAGGCCCAGCATGTTCTATATTGGGAATTATACACTGAGTTTTTGTAAACTCACCCTTTTGATTTATCTGTACAGGTAATCCCTAGGCTTGGATGGATCGGTGCGGCGGAGGACTCAGCGGTGGCCACACAACCTTATTTGACTTTGTCTCGTACTTAACTATGATTTTAAATTTCATTTGGAAATTTTATTATAAATATGGCCTCTATGGATTTTTCTTAAATTTGGGATTCTTAATTTATAACTACTAGTTTTTAGGAAAACTTGAGTTTTCAAAAGAACCAAACATTTTAACAAAATACTCACGATTGTGCAATCTGTTTTAAAAGCTTTCGCATAGATTAAATGTTTTGAAAGCTTATCTCTTGTTTTAATATTTCCTAAATATTAATTCATGTTTAATGTGCTTAAATCAAAGGAGGAAAGGTCCCTGTTTAAGAGTAGATCGAGCATAATTGAGTGGAGTTGCATGCAATTCCAGAAATATGACGACATAAATCTACATGATTAGCGTCAAATCTAATAGGGGAATCCATAGATTGAGTTAATGCAACAAAATGGGTTTTAATTAGAAAAAAATTCAATTAATCAACCTAGAGTTAGTTTCTCTTACTCTTAAGAGAGATATTAACATAATTTCAAGATTTCTACGGATCAAGAGACCAAGTGAATAAATCGTTTAATTCAGATTCATAATGATAGACGAAGTCTAGGTGGATTCTTTCCTGGTTATTGTTTAGCTTCTTGGTTATTATTCAATTATTTTCCCGATTTATTCTCTGTCGAGTTCTTTAGTTAATTAATTTAGTAAATGTTAGTTTCAACCAGTCACTCCAATTTATCGATTAACTAATAGAAAAACGGTAATTACTAGTATTTTTAGTCATTTTGGATACGATAACTTTACTCACAGCAGCTATACTATTTATCGATAGGTGCAATTACTCTTGTCGTATTTTTAGTTAGTTCCGTGACTATCAAGTTTTTGGCATCATTGCCGATGACTGAAATATTAGGAAAACTTTATTTCTATTAATTTAGCCATTTTTATGTTTTTTATTTTTGTTTTAATTTAATTTTTAGATTTTAATTTTCTATTAATCTAGCAGGTTCTTTTGGTTTATGACTAGAGGAACCTGTTGGGACCATTGCTTTTTGACAGTGGGATTGAAAGTACTTCTCGTAGAAATGGTAGAGATGTTAGAGAAACAAGGCAAAGTCAACAGAATATAGAATACAAACAAGAGGAAAACAATATTATAGTGGCGATGGGTAATAATTAGAATAATCAGCTACCTCCTGTAGATCCTATCCCTTGTACTATGTATGATTACGCCAATCCTACTCAAATTGGGGCTAAATTGAGTATTGTGAGACCTACTATTGTTGCAAAGAATTTCGAGTTAGTTGCAGCTGAACACAATTCAGATGGACCAGTAGTATGTTCAGTTTGATGGTTTGCAATATGAATATCTAAATACTCATTTGGCTAATTTTCTAGAGATTTTCAACAGTTTCAAGATTAATAGGGCCACTGATGGCGCAATTCGCTTACGGCTGTTTCCATTCTTGTTGAGGAGCAAGGCAGAACAATGGTTGAATTCTTTACACGAGGTTCTATCACAACTTAGGCTCAAATGATAGAGAAGTTTCTCTTTAAGTATTTTCCACCAGCTAAAATAACTAAGTTGAGGAATGGCATTTCTTCCTTTGTCCAGATCGATTTAGAGACATTATATGATGCATGGGAGAGAGTCAAGGATTTATTAAGAAGGTGCCCTCATTATGGGTTACCTCTGTGGTTACAAGTTCAAACTTTCTACAATAGTTTGAATCCTTTGACTAGGCAATTAATTGATGTAGCAACTGGTGGAACATTTAATAACAAAACACCTGAGGCAACTTATGAGTTTATTGAGGAGATGGTACTGAATAATTATCAGTGGCAAGTCATGAGAACAAAACCGATGAAAGTAGTCGATGTTTTTAATCTGGATGCAGTTACTATGTTGTTGAACCAAATGGAAGCACTGAATAAGGAAATTGATGATTTATATTTATCTACATAGGTGAATCCTGTAAGAGCATGCCCAAAGATCAATCATGAGATGGTTGTAATAACATACTTGATTTACCATGTTTATTAATATAAGGCGTTGCCATTATTATTTCAGTTTCTTTCTGTGTGTATAAATAAATTGTTTTATAATAATGTCCTGAGAATAATATGATTATTCTTAAAAGATCCTTAGTCAAGTATTATTGTTGACTAGGACAACAATAATGCATTAAGACTAACATGTAGTTGATTGATGATAAAGAGTTGTCATTGATATGGAGTGTCAAAATCAATGCTTGAATATGTACGTTAGAAAACAACATATTGGACTGACCCGCTATGAGTATGTTTCTTGGAGTATTATGTAATTGTCACAACATTACTCATAGTGATTAATATGTATATTATCCTCAGACTTGAGATCATCATTATCCCAACATCGTGAGTTATATATTTTTGATACAGTTAAACGTACACCGTAACTGGTTGTTCTATAAAGGCTGATGTTGTATATACTACAACCTATGTAGAGGGATATGGTTGATCAATATAGGATAAGTCCCTCCTACATGTGGGAGTAATATCTTAGGCCACTTGATTGAGACTAGAAATGCATGGTCATGCTCAAATAAGTTGATATGAGATGTCATACTTATTTATATGTCATAGTTTACTCAAGATATCAAGGAACATAGGATGGACTATGCAAATGTGACTATTCCATAACTTGTGTCCATTCCAGAGATAAAGGACTTAAGGATTAATGCATGAAAGGTTAATCACAAAAAGGTTATGTCGAATCATGACTTCTTGTAACTTAGGTAGCAATGATGCATTGCTAGATGCCACTCATTGTTTGTAACATTAGAATCGTTCTAGTATTACTACTAACGTTACAAGAACCTACAGGGTCACACCCTATGGTTGAAATGAATGGAATAAAACATAGTTGGTATTGTGTTTTGTTGTCACATGAATTAAATTAATTAGAGAATTAATTTAATTGGGCATTCAAATATCGAACATATTATATGTACAAGGATGTTGTACACATAATGAGAACATAGTTCTATTAATATATGAATTTGGTTCGTATATAAATTTAAATAAATATAGTTTATCGAAATCCTTGTTATAATTAATGTAATTATAATTTTCGGTTAAAAACATTATTATATTTATTTATTTTTAATTATGATTATTATGTTCGGTTAAAAATTTTATGAATTATGATTCATTATTTATATACCAATTATAAAAGGGTGAGAGTGAGTTAGTTTTAAAAAAAGAAAAACCTAAAAAAAACTTTGCTTGTGAGGTCTAGCAGCCGCCAAGCAAAGAATTCTCTAAAAATAGTTTTGGAGATTTCTTCTATTCATTGTCAAACTGGGTGGGTTACGTAGAGGATGGAATCATAAAAGGTTATGGCTTGGTTCGATAATAGATCAAAATTTTCGTTGCCAAGGCGTCGCTGTCTACTCAGTTTGAAGTTTCGGTAATTTTGAAACCATTATTTCACCCCGATTCGTTCCTCGCACATGGATCCATGGGTTGATTTGTCGAAATTTTTTTATTAATTTTTGCTGCGCCATGGGGGTACCGGCATTCCAACAAATCTAGTGATGTAATACGATGCAAATGGAGGTGGAATGATTAATTCAGAATGTTTACCCTTCAGTTCTAGCACAGAGAATGGGCAAGTCAACTATATGGGTAACAATTCTAGACCTCAAAATAACCCTTATAGTAATAACTATAATGCAGGTTGGAGGAACTATCCCAATTTTTCTTGAGGTGGTCAAGAAAATCAAAGAACACAACCCCCTATGGGGTTTCAGTGATATTATCAGCAAGAGAAGAAACCGAACCTTGAGGAGATGTTGGCAAAATTTATCCCGGTGTCAGAAACTCATTTTCAAAACACTAAGGCAGCACTGGAAAATCAGCAAGCATCAATTTAAGGACTTGAAAATCAAATGGGACAGCTTACTAAATTAGTTTCAGAAAGAGCACATGGTAGTTTGCCTATCAATACTGAAACTAACCCAAGGAAGCAGCTCCACGCAATTATTATTCAAGACATGGAATGGTTATGTGAACCTGAATAGAAACCAAGGCAACAAGTTATGGTGAACAATGATGAGGTTGAGGAAGATAAGAAAGAGAATAAGCCGATTGTCTAAGAATACAAACCTCGATTTCCATATCCAAACACATTGAAGAGAGACCACACAAATGAACGGTGAATTTATCAAGCTCTTAAAAAAATTGCACATTAACTTACTGTTTGTTGAAGCTCTTTCGTAGATGCCCAATTATATAAAATTTTTAAAGGAGATGCTAATAAATAAAAGGAAGTTAGATGACTCGTCCATTGTGGAGCTCAATGTAGTTTGCCCGGCCATTCTACAAAACAAACTACCTAACAAACTTAAAGATTTAGGGAGTTTTACTATTCCTTGTCTCATTGGTAGTTTAAATATTGAAAATGCTTTGGCTGATTTAAGGGCTAGTATAAATGTCATACCTTAAAAAATGTTTAAACAACTTAGTCTTGGGAAACCCAACCACACTAGGACGAGTATTCAACTAGCGGGTAGAACTATTACATATCCTAGGGATATTATTGAGGATGTACTTGTGAAAATCGATAATTTCATATTCCATGTTGATTTTGTTATTTTAAACATGGATGAGGATAGTGAGGTACCTATGATCTTAAGTCGACCCTTTTTAGCCACTGCTAGGACTATTATCGATGTTGGTATTGATGAACTTGTACTTCATATAGGTGATGAAAAGATTACTCAGCAAGCACGTGATTTTGTAAAAGTCTCTAGTGAGCAAGATGATACTAAATGTCCTGTTAATGTTAGTAATGATGTGGCTCAACATTCTTTGGAGGAAATTCCTCATAAAAACATGTTGGAGCCATGTTTTAGTCAAGGTGACAAGAACCAAGCAATAAATGAAGAATGAATGGTGCAACTCGATGAACAAATGAATGGTGAATGCATGTTGAGGAGAAATCGAAAAAACAAGATGAAGAAACAATACGACACCATGATATGCATTTGATTAGAACGAACCAGTTCAAGGTTGGGGATAAAGTACTGCAAGATAAATTGGATCCCCAAATTTTTCCTTCAGAGCTCAAGTCAAAAGGATCTACTCCGTTTTTGGTACTAAATGTTTTTCCTTACAAGACAATAGAGGTAACACATCGTAAACAACACTTGACTCAAACCTCACTTTGGTGATAAAATTGATAACAAGCAAGAGGAGTTTTGACTCTGAGAACCACCGTAACCATGCACATACAAGGTAAAATTGAGCTTAAACTCTAAAAAAGTGTTTCTTGGGACGCAACCTAAGTGTTTTTTATTTTATATTCTTTATTTTATAATTTTCTAAATTAAAATTTTTTTGACCCACACCGGCGTGTCCCAGGCTGTATACACGATAGAGTAATTTACAGTGAGTTAAATACTTTGAAAACATGGTCGTGTAGGACAAACGGCCTAGAAACACAGGCGTGTCCTGGGCGGTGTGAGTCCTGGAACTTAATTTTTCCAATTTTGATTGTTACACGGCCTGAGGTGGTCCATACAGCCTAGAAACACGGCCATGTGACACACACGTCATTGACACATGGGTGTGTCCACGGCCGTATGAACACTGAAGTGAATTTTTCAATTTTATTTCCAACCAGTGAGTTACACGGGCCAGAGACACAGCTGTGTGTAAGACACGGCTTGTCACACGGGCATGTGTGAGACCGTGTGCTCCACACGATCTCGTACACGGGCATAGGAGAAGCGAAGGATAATCACACATGGTCTAGCACATGGTCGTGTGTGGAACACAGTCTGGGCATACGGGCATCTCCAAGGCCGTGTTAACATTGGGCTTAATTTTTTAATTTGCAGAAGAGTTGTGACACAACCTATGGCCCAACACGGACCTAACCACGACCATGTCCCCCTTTTAAACTTTAATTCTCCTTTTTGTTTTGTCTTTTTTCTCTTCTAAGAACCCTAGCCACTAGTCTACCAAGCCCCTCGCCAGTTCAGCCACTGCACTTCTGCCTTAATCACACACCACTCCACTTTGGCTCCCTATCCAGCACACTACCCCTATCACCATTCGTCCCTCGTTGCACATTTATCTATCCCTGTCGTGTGCAGCCTTCCCCTTTCCCCTTCCTTTCCCTTTCCACCATCCACCGCCGATAAACAAACAACTCTCCCGACTATTTCCTTCCCCCTCCCCGCACCTTCGTCAACCAATTTCCTCTAATCCGCAATGCCCTTACCCTTTTCGTTCCTCACACCGACATTGCGCCTCCGCTACCGTTTGGCCCTTACCCTTCACTTTTTCTTTTTATTTATTTTATTTTATTTATTATATTTATTAATTATTAGTATTATTATATATTTTCTTATTTATGTTTATTGTATTCATATTGGTATTTATTATTATTCTTATTTTTTTTTATGTACTTATTTTAGTAGTTTTGTTTTTAGATTTATTCTTATTCTATTTATGTATTAGGATTAGTTGTTCTGATTATATGTTTTTCTTTTTAGTATTGGTTTGCATATTAAATTTAGTTTTCATTTTTATTGTTATGTTCTTTCTTTTTATTATCATTTGCATTGTATCATTCTATTATTTATTATATTTTTAGTATTTCATTGAGATTTGTTGTTAGTTCAGGTTCGGTGGTCATTGTGTTTTTTATTGGATTGTGTTATTATGTTTATTATGATTGTTGTGTTTCATCCATCTTCTTTCATGGTGATTTTTGGGGTTATATTTTCCTTCAGGTACATCATGACTAGCACGTGAGGTAAGACTAAAGTCATCGTTCCCGCTTTGAAAAAGTGGAAGACTTCAGGCACGACCTCATCATTAGGCCCTACCTCCGACGCAAACCATCCTTCTCTATAGTTTTCATAGGGCCCTCATGAGGACCTATATCAACATCTCAAACATCAACCATTGGGATTGAACCATTGTATTGATTGGGCGGCCCTAGAGTAGATCCACTTGGCCGATAGCATACGAGCACTGATTGCTATAGATCCATGGGACCATTTTTTCCCTATCGTCAAGCATGCATACTCGGAGCTGACACTAGATTTTGGTTTGGTATTCGTTCTACAGCACATGATGTCGAGCCACGATGAGTCGCTTACCATTTCCTTCCAACTCGGTGGTATGACGCATTATCTTAGCGTCCCTGACTTCAGTGTTGCCCTTCGACTTTATTCTGAGGAGTTCATGAGTGTCAAGGATTTCCTTACCTTATATCGGTACATCCATTATTTACCGTCTCTATGTTGAACAAAGCTTACTGCTAGTACAATGCCTTATGACTGGAGTCAGTTAAAGGTGACTTCACTACCTCCGGCCTTGCGCTATATCTATGCCATCTTGGCCCATACATTAACTGGTCGGAGGGGAAGCATCGGGGTCGTTGGTACATCGAATGCTTATTTTCTTTGGAACATGATGATGCAGTGCATATTCGATCTCGCTTACTTCATCGCACTTGCTTGCCGCCACCAGACCGAGCATAATAGGAAGGGATCTGTTTGGGCCCTTACGTGACTCGTCTAGTATGACATTTTGGCCTCCTTAACACATAAGAGCATTCCTCCTCCTTCACATTGGTCGGACAGATGATCCCGCAGGGATTATCCATTATGTGTCATATGCGGATGATTGAGCGCTCGCATGGAGTGGGTCCTCCTCAATACCGACTCTCTCATTCTAACTTTCAGGATAAGCATGAGGACTTCCCTCATGATGTCCCTTTCCACCATGAGGATCCACCTCATCATCCACCTCGGAGTCACCCTGCTACCGTCCCTACTGCTACACTAAAAGACCTCTCCGAGCGGTTCACCCATTTCGAGTAGTGTTGCTTTGAGTGGTTCGACAGTATTGATGCTACTTTACAGCAGATCTGTCAGCATCTCCACATTTCTTCTACTGAGCCTGCGCCTCACAATCCAGATTTCTCTCACAATGAAGATCACTGATCTGCTTTCTTTATTTTCTTTTCAATTTTATTTTTATTTTTGTTTTTGGTTGTTTTATTTTTATTTCTTAGGCTAATTTCGTTTATTTTCTTTTGAACTATGTTTTTATTTTCATTTTTTCTCCGGTTGTTTCATTGGAATTTGTAACCCATTAATCTTCTTCATTATTTGTGTTTATTTTCATATTAGTTTATTTGGAACCTTGCACTACAATTACATTTTCCCACAATTCCAGTTTTCACTATTCTGGTGATTTCATCCATATTCAAGGCAGTGTCAGTTTTCTCCCTCTATTTTGATATTCTGTTTATTTTGTGCTTATATCTATTTGTACATTGAGGGCAATGTACATCTTAAGTGTGGGGAGTTTATTTATATAATTATTAGAAAATCCCTGAATTATTTGTTGTGTTTAAGTAATGTTCTCATACATGCATTAGAGTGAATTGTTTTTTATTTAAGATTTTAATTGATGTTGTTTAGGATTAATTTGTAGATATTTTTGCATTAGTTTATTTAAACTTTAAGACATGAGAGAGTCAAGCATGATAAGTTGTTTTTAAGAAATAAATATTTTAGGTTGTTTCCTTGAATTGAGGTATTATATTGAAGTTTTGAATTTGCAAGCTTGACATCAAAACCATAATTTTTTGTGAGATTTTGAGCCTATAGGGCATGCATTTTTCATGCTAATTTTATTTTTGGTTATGAGTGTGTCAACTTGATTTGTTATTCTAGAACTTGCTTCAATTATGCATGTCGAGGCTACACCATTGATTTTATATACTGAGATGATGCAGTCACTTAGGTTTTAACCCACTTAACCTGTAAAAAAGCTTACCTATTGAATTAACCCTTAGTGAACCTAGTTGAGCCAAACACACCTTTTCTTGATTAAGCTATGAATGTTAACCCATGACCCATTTATTGTTGTAACTTTGTGCCGTTTTATTGACTCCCTTTTTGAAGAGATTTGATTTGGTTAGTTGCCTAACTATGTTCCTTTATTTGAATTGTTGAATTTCTTCTTGTTCTAAAAAATATATTAAAATTATGACATTTCTTGTTCAACTGTTGGGTGCATATTTCTCGAACCTTAAATACTTTGGGTGCTTTGAGTGAATCTTTAGTGAGGATGTCAATTCTTGTTGATTTTGAATTAAAGGTAATTACGTAAATAAGGGAAGACACCTATGTTTTCGTGCTTTAAAAATGTAAGCTTGGATTGTTTGAGTCTTTAGTGTCCTTTTAGTTGAATTGTCAATGCATGATTGCTCGCAAATTACTTTTGAGAGATTATTGATGAGAATTACAAGTTGAGAAAGATTAACTTTAATGTTGGTTTAGGATTTTTCTTAAGGATAAAAAAAGGCTTAAATGTGGGGATATTTGATAAGTGATAAAAGTATCATGTTTTAATCTTGTTCTTAATGCGTTTTTTGATGATTATTTATGCAAATTGGTAACTTCTATGGTCCTAATCCTTTAAATTCATTTTTCTATACTTAAAAGAGCATTTGAGAGCAAAAGAAGCAAAAAAACGGGCTAGGCCTTCCAACACGGGCTGGACACACAGTCGTGTAAGCCACATGGGCGACCACACTACCATATGCCAAACCATGTCGATTTCATGATTTGCATCCCAAACACGCAAAAAAATACAATTTTTAGGCTTTTCGGGCATTCTAAGACCTATGTATACCAAATAGAAGAAGAGAATAGGGAGCTATCAAAGAGTATTGAAGAAAACAACTCGAAGAACACCATTGAAGCCAACTCTGAAGCAGATTTCCATCAGGATTGAAAACCTCTTTTTAATTTCTTTGAAGTTCTTTATGAGTTTCTTTATCTGTTGAGGTTATACTGACTTTGAGATATTTTTATTTACAATTATGAACTAATTCTATAGATACCTAGGGAAGATTAACCCTATGATGCATTCTATTATTTGATTTCTATTTTACACGATAAATACTTGTTTATTGTTCTCAGTTATGTGTGCTTATCTTTTGTTTTAATATTTCCAAAATATTAATTCGTGTTTAATATGCTTAAATCAGAGGAGGAAAAGTCTCTGTTTAGGAGGAGATCTAGCATAATTGAGTGGAGTTGCATGCAATCCTAGAAATAGTACGACATAAATCTAGTGGATTAGAGTCAAATCTAATAGGGGAATTCACAGATCGAGTTAATGCGACAATAAGGGTTTTAATTAGAAAGAAATTTCAATTAATCAACCTAGAGTTAGTTGCTCTTACTCTCAAAAGAGATATTAGCATAATTTTGGGGTTTCTACGAATCAAGATACCAAGTGACTAAATCGTTTAATTCAGATTCATAATGATAGATGAAGTCTAGGTGGATTCTTTCCTGGGTATTGTTTAGCTTCTTATTTATTATTCAATTATTTTCTCGATTTATTCTCCGTCCAGTTCTTTAGTTAATTAATTTAGTAATTTTTAGTTTAAACCAATCACTCAAATTTGTTGGTTAAATAATAGGAAAATGGTAATTACTAGTGTTTTTTTGTCCTTGTGGATACAATATCTTTACTCACTGTAGATGTACTATTTATCGATAGGTGCACTTGCATTTGTCATATTTTTAGTTAGTTTCATGACTATCAATTAATTTTGGGAGAAAAGCTTTGATTTGGTATTTGGCAAAATTTTGAAAAGGATGATGAATGTGAGGGAAGAAGAAGACCCGAGGGTTAGGCAATGGTTGTTAAATAGGCAACCATTTTTTTAAAAAAGTTGAGTCATTTCCCGTTTAACCACCTCCAATTTTCTCCCTTTTCCAAATTGGTAATTGTTTTTTAGTTAAAGCCAATTTCAAAATTATTTGCAAATTTGATCTCGCTTTTTAAAATCTGTTTTTAACCAAATTAATTCCCAAACACTCAATTTTAATTTCTTAACTTAAAACTATTAATTCTAATTACTTTAATATTTTATTTAATTATTCCTATTTATTTTAATTATCTAACCCAATTATTGTTTTCAATTAACTACCTCCCCAATTCTACTAACCTAATTCTACTAACCCAATTTTCGGGATGTGACAACAAGTTTAATGGAAAATTAGGTGGAGGGACAACAATTTTTAAGTAAAAAAAAAAGTAAAGGGATTCAATGCCTCAAAATTAAAGTACAGGGACTAAATTTGAAATTTGAAATTTTAAAATGCAACATCCCAAATTTTAGATTAATACGAATGCAAAATTATTTCAAAATAAGAAAATAGCCTAATGTTTACTTGATAAATGAAAAAGCATGAAAATTAGATTAATGTTCTAGGTTCAAATCTCTTCCCTTGTAAAATAATTAAAATTTGCAAAATCCTTTCTTCTTTTTCAAGTGTGTGCCGCCCATGTCTAATTATACCTAGGTATAAATATTATTTTTAACAAATTTGATCAGCCTTTAATCTCAATTTCTTCACCCTAGCCGTCCATCCCTGCTCTCATCCTCTCTTTTCAATTTTTCTTTCTTTCTCACTTGTTGTCGCCGCCCAAACCCCTTGAATCACCATCTCTTTTTCTTTTATTTTGCCACAAGATCTTGCACCATCCTCCCATCAATCTTTCTGCCATTTCCCCCTTAATTTTCTATCCCCAAATCTAAAATTTTGGACCTCCAAGAACGATTCCCATTGTTGTCAAGAAGAGCCATTGCGGCACCTTTCACCTAGCTTGTGTAAGTTTTTATTTTCTTTTAATTTCTTGATGGATCTTGTAAGATGAGTACCCAAATTTCTAGATCTGGAATTAGGGTTATTTTTAAGGATTTAAAGATTATTTTTCAAGCCTTCCAAGTGATTTTAAATGTGGTTTCAAATCAACCCCAAATTGGCAATCGTTGGTGGTGGTGTGTGCAACTAAAGGCTAGAAAGGGGGTTGTTGTTTCTTTAATTTTTCCCATGTTTTTCAGCAATATCTTGGGTTCGTGTACCCTTCCGAATCAGCCTTTAATCATGTGTAAATTAGAAAAAAATCAATCTTGATCAATCGGCGACTCAGATCTGACAATTTGGGAATCTGACAATTTGGGAAGCGTAAGTGTGGTTGATTATGGGCTAGTGTGTAGTTTCAGTTTAGATTTTGGGGAAATTGTTAATTGATCGAATTAAACCATGCCAAAGTTATATTCCAAAAGCAACGATATGCAAAGAGTTTTTTAAAGAACCACGCCAGTGCTACGAATTGCTTTAATAAAGGTTGGATTTTTAATAATGAACATTTTTTCTCAAAATAACAAATGTAACCATGATTTTATTAAAAAGAGAGTGCATTTAAGGTTTCCAACCGTCAATATGGAAGAATCGTAGTTTAGGTGTTCCATGTGACTTTCACAATTCGACCATAATATTGAGGTCGAGTTTTGGGGTTACAAAAATAGTGCAATGACCTCTGATATATTTAAACCTTCTACTTTCTCAAAATATTTAAATTTGAAATTTTACTTTATTTTAAATATTGAACTAATTAAGAAACACAATGATAGTGGCATTGTTTGCTAGTCTAAGGGCTAGTATATCATTGCTTTTGAAAAATGTTGTGAAAAAATATTTATGAAAAGTGCTTTTGAAAAGTTTAATTTAATAATACAGTCAACTATTTTTATAGTAATCCTATTTGTTTGTCTAAATTTTGCTTGTTATAGAGAGATGACTGTTATACACCTATAAGAACATATTGTTTTAGAGAGAGAATTGTTGTAAATTTACCATAGAATTCTATCCTTGTTTTTTTTTTATTTAAATAGAAAACTAATTATTTGTATTACCATTAAAATTGAAATCCTTATAAAATTAAATTTTCTTAATTGATTATTTATATTAAATTAAATATTGACTATTTTTTTGTATATTTTTTTATATTAACATTGATAAAATAAATTATTCTTGAAATAAATGATTAATTCTCTATTTTTTTAATTTATGACATATATATTTTAAAATCTAATTGAAAATTAATAGATCAATTATTTTGGGCTTAATACCATTTTAGCCCCTGTATTATATGAAAATTCTCATTTTAGCCATTTTAAGTTTAGTAGAGTCTAGCCAAGTTGAAGCTCAATTTGTCAATTAGTTATCCAGCGTCAATTTTAATGCTTAAGCTAGATTCAAGATAAATATAAAAATTGTTTAATTTCACTTAATTAAGCTCGTTTATCATGTAAAAAAAAAAAGTTTGATTCATATGTTCCATTTTATGCATGAATCTGTGCTCGAGTTTGAATTTAAATTTAAATTTAAAAATCAATAATAATTAAAAATAGAAAATTTGATTAGGTTAGACAACTACTCAAGTAAATCAATAATATAAATATTTGAATATTATATATATTAAAAAACACAAAATTATGAGTTGGTAATTGCTAGATTTGGGATTTACATATTTGATTGTAAAAATATAAAATAAAATTAGTTTTCAATCAAGGCTTCTTAGCTTGGTGATTTATGTTTAAATATGGGATTTGAATCCCACCAAGAAAAATATAGATTTCATATTGAGATTTGTTGTAAGATATGCTGAGTAAAGACTTTTCAGCCTCAACAACTAGTGCAAAGTGGGGCATGCATACTATGGTGGACCAGGTTTGAATCACATAAAAGAATTTTAAATTTTCTTATAAAGTGTAGGGTTTATACAAACCAACACTTTTCAACCTCAGCAACTAATGCATCATTGTTAATGTAGGAGAATGTTAGTTTGAGTGCGTTGAAGCACATTATCCTCTTATTTATAGGTTGAAGAGAGACTATTAATAATTGTAAGCATTATGTTAAAAAGAGTAGATGTGATTAGAGCCTATAATGAGATTGTTTAAGGAAAAAAAAACTAACTTTATTGTGTGCTTGTTAGCATTTTTTAAATTTTTTTTCAGAATTTTTACTAATTTCTTAATTTTAATTTTTTGTATTATATATTTAGAAGGAAGGTGTATATATTAAAAAAGCAATATATATATATTTTAATTTTTTGAAAGTTTTCTATATTTTTTTATTTTTTTAAATTGAGACTTTTCTAACATGTTGCTATTTTTGGATTTTTTCTTTTTTATTATATATTAAATATATATATATTTGTAACACCCTAAACCCGGCCTAGACGTTATGACCGAATCAGGGAGTGTTATGAAGAAGGGTTTCGAAACTAATGTCACTTCGAAACCGTTATTACTTTTGAAAACCCAGTTCGTGTTATTAGAAAACATTTGTTTGCGTAAAATCAGGTTTTTGACAATCATCACAGTTTAGAAATCATAAACGCGTCCAAATCCAAAAATTTAAAACAAACAGTTCAAAAATCTAAAGAGTCCAAAATTTACAAAACTCTCAAAGAAAACCAAAATAATAATATATAACCGATAATTAAAAGATAGTTTATATACTAGTGGTGACTGCTGAGCCTCCACCGCACCGACCCGCCTATGTCTGAGGATTACCTGAATAGAACAAACAAACAGATGTGAGTTTTATAAACTCAATGTGTAACTTATGGAAATATACATCCATAAAATTCAGATTTTCGGTACTTTAGAACAAAGGCGGACATAAGTCTCTAACAGAGTCAGATCATATCAGAATCAAATCATATCAGAATCAGATTTTCAGAACATGCAGATATATAGAGTCCTACCCCCATCCTCTACACACCATCTCCGTCCATCCCAACACACCATGTGGGGTATAAAACACCCACCCATTCCTACACACCACATAATGTCTAAACGACACTTATCAGAATAGTATGCAGACAAGCTACCAATATATCGACGATATGTCGCCTCACAGAACACTTCCTCCAAATATACAAATCCTGCCCCATATACAGATACAGAATACAGATATACGAGTATAACAGAATTAACATGCTCGTATATAGATATAATACATACTTATGCAAATCAATCAAACATACATATCGATTTTTCCTAAACTTAATCAATCTATTAGATTAACATACCTCATGCATTAGGGTTTGATTAGCCCTTACTGACCCAACAGAAGGCCCATAGTCGATCGGAATGACATGTGCGACCCTAGGCAAAATTTTAAAATTTTGGGCCTACACGCCCAAATTGGCCTACATGGCCGTGTGTCGCACACTCTTGTGTGGCGTCAGCAGGCCACTTTTTTGGCTTTCGTCGACCATCATTTTTTCGTGTTTTCATTACACACCTGGTTCATTTTTGACGTGAAAGCAATCCCGAGACCACCAGAACCTAACAATCACAATACACTCTCCCAAAATCAGCCTTACTTATTAATTAAATCGAATTACAGAAATTGACTACAGTGGAAATCAAGGGTTCATCATTTACCCAACTTCTCGAATGACCCTGATTCTACAATTCCATAATAGGAGAGCTCCGTTCCTCACGATTCGTGTTGCCAATAACTCAAAAATCAATACTACCGAAAAAGGCGACATCGTTAAAAGGAAAAACCGCTTTAAAAGAATTCTCCCCTAACCCGAGCAAAACCTTTCCACCACTACTTACCAAGTCGTACGAAAAAACAAGAAGACCGAAGCACCTCGATTTGAAAGGGAGGTTATGACAGAAATCAAAAAGAAAAGAAAAAGAAAATTTTGACAGGAGGAGAACAGAAAAATGTCAGAAGGGAAAAGTTTTTGAGAAAAGAATATAAAAATTTTAAAAAAATAAATATTTCAATAAAATATCCTTAATATCCACTAACCAACCTAATCCCAACAAATTAGGCACCCACTAACCACTTTAGAACTCTAGCTCCACCCAAACTCTATCAGACAACCAAGACAAAAATTAATATCCACGCTCACACGAGAATTCGAACACAAGACCTTCAACAAACTAACTCATTACCACTCAAATCAACAGACTCATTCTGATATAAGTTTACCGAAATTATAACAAAAGCCCACCTAAGAAAGATAAGGCTAGGACTAAAAATAACAGAATTTTCCATAAATGGGACTTGAACCCAAGACCTCAAACACACATCCAGAACACTTAGCCACTGAAGTAGATACTTATTTATGAAAAATTTTACAAAAAAAAAGTGAAATAATTCAGAGCGTTACAACTCTACCCCCTAAAAAGCTTTTGGCCTCGAAATTTACCTGATTCGAACAGATGACGATACTGCTGACACATCGAATCCTCAGGTTCCCACGTGGCTTCCTCAGTGCCATGATTCTGCAATAGAACTTTAACTAACGGAATAGACTTCCTCTTAAAAATCTTTACATCACGATCCAAAATCTAGATCGGCTCCTCCTCAAAAGTCAAATCTTGTCTAACCTCGATTTCCTAAAAAGAAACAACGTGAGATAGATCAGACCGGTACCGCCTCAACATAGAGACGTGAAACACATCATGGATACTGTCCAACTCTGGAGGTAGCTCTAACTAATAAGCGACTGGTCCCACACGCATCAAAATACGATACGACCCAATGAACCTAGGGTTCAACTTGCCTTTACGTCCGAACCGCAGAACCTTTTTCCACGAAGATACCTTAAGAAAGACAAAGTCACCCATAGAGTACTCGATATCCATCCTTTTCAGATCTGTATAGGACTTCTATCTATCAAAAGCCGCCTTAAGACGATCCCGTATCAGTTTAACTTTGTCTTCAGTCTCAAAAACCAACTCAGGACCCAAAACCCATCACTCACTCAACTCAGTCTAACACAGTTGAGTGTGACACTTATGACTATACAGAGCCTCGTAAGGTGTCATCTGGATGCTAGACTGAAAATTGTTATTGTAGGCGAACTCAGCTAACGACAGAAAATCCTTCCAGCTACCTCGAAAATAAATCACACAGCTCTGAAGCATATCCTCCAGTACCTGAATCACCCTCTCAGATTGACCATCGGTCTAAGGATGGAATGCAGTACTGAAAGGAATTGCCTACGGCTTTATAGGAAAAACTTGGGTTTTTATAATAAAAAAACCATTTCTATCTTTTTAATTTCATTTATTTCCCTTTTTTTTATTTTTTTTGTAGAATTAATTTACATTTTTTTTTCAAAAAGAGGATTTTTACATAGGAAATTCTAGGTTTTTTACAGGAAAAACTTGAGTTTTTACAAGGAATTAAGTTATAGGAAAATTTTGAGTTTCATCTTTGCAGTTGAATAACTCAATTTTCGGTAATAACTCATTTTTTAAAAAAATGAAAATAATTAAGAAAAAGAGTGACCCAAATAAAAACATATTAAAGTTGAGTAACTAAAATGAGTATATAATAAAATTGCCTAACCCCAACCAAATTAACGACGGGTGGCTATAATGAAAATGGTTTGCAATGGTAATGCTCTTTTTACAAAATTTTTATTTTTAGTGCGCAAAATAAAAACTTATGACAATTGAGTAACCAATTATAAATTTCCCATTATAAAATTTATTTATTAATGCACTTTTTCATTTTTATTGATTTACTAGTGACTTTTTAATTAAATCATCCAATTGTTTTTATTTTTAATGAGAAATTGTCTCATTTACTAATTTTCTTTTCTTTTCTTTTTTTTTAATTTCAAAAGAGAATTAGCTTAGACATACATCTTAAAAGATAAATGAGAACCTCCTACTTGTATTGTTGATTGCTAGTGTTAAGATTCTATGCACTAAACTATGGTGCATTCGTTTTTTCCATGACTAGGATTGTTTTTAATTTGTGTGTTTTTTAATAATGTAACATCCTCACTTTTTTAAAAGAAAAAAAAAAGAAAAATATTTATGGTAGAAGTCCTTGAATAAGTGACCTATAAATAAATAGTAGTATAAGAAATTACAATCGTTTTTAGAGGAAACTATCAAACATGAAAACACAGAAGATTATTAGTAGGAGCATGTGGTTAAGATAAAAATTTGGTATTGAGTTTAGGGACTAAATTGAATAATTTGGAAAAGTATAGAGATTAAAATGCAATTATCTTATTTTTGTTTTGATGAAAAGGACTTAATGGCAATTTTACCATTACTTAAAAAATCAATAGTTTCATGATGGCTTTTAAATTATATTTTATTAAATAATAATATTTTAATAAGTAATAATGTTTTATTAATTAATATTATAATACATAAAAAAGAGAAAAATAGATATTCATCTTTCTCATTTCTTTCTTTTTCACGTCAAAAAAGGGGGGGGGGGGGGAAGAAAAAAGATTGCTTCCATTATTTTCCTTCAAATTCAAGTATAATGTATGGTTTTCATTCAATTTTCTTCATTTATATGCTTTCATAGAGTCTTTATATAAGAGGATTTAGAATCCCCCGATTCTAAAAGGGTTGAGGGAAGAAAGGACAAATTGGTCAATTTTTACTATTATTAGCCCCAATTCCCAAGGGTCGTGAGCAGTCCCAATTCCCAGAGGTTCGTGGACTACTTTGATAGCCATCATTGCCTAACAACTTGGGGTGGTGGATTCATATATCTGGTTATGAGTCTAAACGTTGGTAGAAAGTCCAAATTAAAAGAAAAGCAAAAACAAAAATTGAATTTATTTGTATTTCCATATTGTGTGAATTAAATTAATTACGCGATTTTGAATTTGATTAAAAAAACTTATTTTCTTTATTCAGTTTGTCAATATCAAAATATTAAAGTTTATTAATATTATAATTTTCTTTTATTGTGATGTTATTAATAATATTTATAATCATGTTTTAATTTATTTCTATCATTTAATTTATGTTCAATACTTATGTAACGATTTATATGATATTAGCATTACTGAGCATAAAAATTGCTCAACGTACGGTTTGTCTATTTTTTCATGCGCAGGTAGTTAGATTCAATAGGTTGTTTCAACAGCATCCGAAGAACCAAAGATCAGCTCAAACAATGTTGGTGAAAATTTTACTTTATAGTTGATATAAATAGCATGTACCTAGGCTTGTATATATATAATACCATATCGTAAACTGAATATAAATATTTTCGTTATGTTTTCTTTGCTAGTACTTTATAACTAATGTTTTGGATGAAATACTAAAGCATAGAAATCTAGTTTATTGGTATGTTTTGAGAAATCGAAGTGTGGGAAATTGATTATTTGAATGTGATTATATTGTGAAACTTAAATTTTTACACGGGGTTTTACGTAAATTAGACAGAAATGGTACCGAAATTTTTATAAAATAATTTTACCACTACGTTTCTTTTGCAAAAAAAAATATGGAAAAGTGAGTTGTTTCAATAACGAAATGTGACATTTTATATTCGGATCCAACAACTGAGTTGGGTATAAGGTGTCACAAATAATATTATTTTCATAATTTGAATTTGAGTTATTTTGTTTAGAGTGTAATATTCTTTTATTATTGCATTTAAAATTTATTAGTGTAAGAAAGACATTTTTAACAAAATACATTTATTAAAACATTATAATTGTTTATATAATGTATAAAAAAGAGAGGAGATAGAGTAAGAATAAGGAGTATATAATAGTGTTAAGGAGATAGGTTCACCTTTAGAGTCAGAGAGTCGAAAATGGACAAAATGATGGGCTAGTTATTAGAATGAGAGATTGCTCAAGGCAAGTTTAGGGTTTAAGAAGTGATATTTTTTCATATAGGAGGGTTTTTTTTCCCTGTAGTGGAAAGTAACAGGCATTATGGACCGTGGACATATTAGCATAATATATGTAAGTAGTGGATGTAGTAGTCTCAAATGCTTGAAATTACATGCAACGCGTGTGCATTAGAAACTAATTAAGAGAATAAGAGTGAATTTTCATGCATTCGATAAAATGGGTAAAAGCCCAAAGCCTAAATGCAGATTTTTCTGTTTTAATCAGTACTCTAATATTAGGTCATTCTTAATTTAGTCATCCAAAAAAATATTTATTAATTTGGCCACTTTAGTTAAAGAAATTGACTAAAATAGTCATTCTATCGTTAAATTTAACATAATATTATCATTTTCTTTTTCTTTTTTACTTCTCTATTTCTCTAATATTTTTTCATCCTGTTCCTTCAAACCCAAAAACTTTATCCCCCACTTCCCTTAAAGATGTTACTGCTTCCTTTGTCGAACCACCGTGGGTGAGCATCGTCTTGTTAATGAACGATGCTAAAGAACACTTTTTCTTTGTCCCTAATTTCCCTGCTTTTCTTTCCCTTACCCATCGCCACTGCTTCTCATTGTCATTGTTGTGATTATCCGACGTCTCCTTTGATAACAGACTGTCAATCCAAAAACCATCAATGTAAAGTCAAAAGCTTCCTCTGCATATTTATAGAGTTAGATTTCTCTAAAGCCCCCTAAAAAATTGTGAGGTCACTTCTAAAGCTTTAGAATTTTTGTGGTTTGATCTGTTAATCTTGTCATCGCTATGGTTTGATTTTAAGATGCCTTTCTATTTTTGAGCTCATTGGTAGTGGTTCGACAAAAGCAGTGACAATATCTTTAAAGGAGGCGGCAACTAGAGTTCTTAGGTTAGAAGGGAAAAGATAAAGAAAATGAAAGGAGAGAAAAAAAAAATTAAAAGAAATGGAAAAGGAAAAAGAAATAAAAAAATAAAAAATGAATTTAACAGTGGAAGAGTTGGATTTAACGATTGAGGGCATCAACATGTTCATCTACATCATTACGTGATTAAGCTGCTTAATCGAAAGTTATCAAAATAACAGAAAAGGTGTTAATTGAGGTAAGCATGTTTGATTGGCTTCCTTCATCCCATCCTTTATAGATATCAAAACAAAAATAACTGATTTAATGGAGTTTATGTACGCAATTTCTGATTTCTAGGTTTTGTTCTTAATATTTTAAATTTAATAGGGATAGATCTTAATGCACCATATCAACATTAAGTAAAACGAGAATGATGACCTAAAGTCTTTCAACACTCGTAGTTAATTTTTTGTTTCATCACTTTCAGGTGAGCTTGATAGATAACTTTACCAACAAGATAGGAATGACAAGCCATTGTTATCGGATTGCAAATCACGGATGAGGAGATTAACAACCTGCAGGTGCCGCTATGCCTTACTTGTGTCGTTATTGTTACTGATGTTACTATAGTTTTAATTTTGAAGTGTTGTTTCATGGTAAACTATGTTGTTGTTTAATCTTGAGATTGATTTTAAATAATTTAGATTTGAGAAAAGAAAAGGGATTGTATGAAACTGTGATTCCATATCATCCCTATCATTTTTCAATAGGAGAATAACAAATCAGATTTTTACTCCTGATTTTTAGCATTTTTAGTTGGATTTGAATTTTTTCAGGAGGAAAAAATTGAAAGAGTAAAAATCTGATTTGTCGTCCTCCTATTGAAAAAGGATAAGGATAACGTGAAATCCTTTCTCGAAAAGAAAAATAGTAATTAAAGATTAATTTTTAAATAAAATTTGATTTTGTTTTCAAATTATTTTTAATTATTATTATTTTAAACCCAATTTTAAGGTTTAATTTATTTTTGGTTCAAAGTCAAATTTTTTTTGGGTCTAAATTAGGGTCCAAACTGAGTTTAAAGTTGAAGTCTAAGGCCTAGTTTGGATGGGCGGTGTGTTTACCTCCGTTGAGGTTAAAAACAACGGTGGCGGTGAGATTAGTTATTGTAGCAATGAGATTGGATGCTGTAACACTAAGGTTAGAAACAACGGTAGGGTGTGTGTTTGGATTCAAACGCAGTTGTAGCGGTGATGTGAGAATAGAAAATGACTATTAATGACATTAGATTAGAAATAATATATAATAGAAGTTTTTTAATTATTTAATATTTAAAAAATTATTAAATTATTAAATATTATTGCAATTATATTTGTTTTTAATAATTATTTTATTAATAAATAATTTAAATTGAATTAAAACTTGATAAAAATTCAAATATTTATTTTATTTAATATTTCAAAATTAATCATATATTTAATTATAGGGGCCGAAATCATTATTGAAAGATTATTGAAATTATTAAGCCCTTAGAATAATAAAACATTAATGAAATATAAAATAATGAAACAACACTAAAATGAAAAAGAAAAGAAATAATACGTATAAAAGAGGAAAAGAAAAAGCAACTAGAGTTGCTAAATTTTTACTGGATCTAAAGGCTTTAGTCTTTATTTAAGCCTCTAATGAGGTGAAATGCATTCTTAATGCATTAAAAAATGCTTTCTAAATAATTTTGTGTTTACCAACATTTTAGTTGCAATGTTTTTAACCTAAAAGAGCCAACTTACTGAAGTCCAATTGCATCCAAGGGAAGCCTAAATGAAAGCTAACTTACTGAAGTCCAATTGCATCCAAGGGAAGCCTAAATGAAGCTCAATGTATGGAGCACAAGTTACTTTAGGGTTTTTTTAGGGTTTTGAAATCTTAGCTTTTAACTTCTAAGGAAAAAATTATACGAAATCAGGATATTAAAATAAATACTTTAGCTTCAAGAAAAAAAATTATGAAGATGAAAAAAAGTCACTATCTCTTTTATGAAAATAAAATATAAAAAAATGTTATATGTAATTTGAGGGGTATAGTGTTAATATGTAACATTTGCATATTAACTTTAATTTCTATTTATCTTATCTTTAATTAAAAATTAGTGATTTGAGTATTTATACATATTTGACTTATATTCCGTTTATAACTAAAGCTCAATAAATTTTAATCGCATTAGATTGATTTTAATTTGGACTCACCTTTTATTATAATAAATAGTTAGATGTAATTATTATATATATGCGAGGTTCATATTATCTAACAATCTACCTCTTGAATTATATATATTTTACTCATACAATGCATCAGTTTGGATGTATGTATTAACTAAACTATATTATGTCTTTTATTCAAACTCTGTATTAATTAAATTAAGATTTCTCTATTTATTTCAGTATAAATTTGATTAAAAAACCTATTTTTATATTAAATAAGTAAAAATATATATAAAACATATATTTAAATTAAACAATAGCCAAAAAAAAGTACTAATTGGTGGTATAATTCTTTGGCAAAAAATATTTACATAAAAAATTTAAGAACGTTAGTAGAATCTTTTGGAAAAAAATATTTAGATAAAAAAATTGAAGAATGTTAATAGAAAGATAAAATGATTTAATTGTTTTGGGTTATTAAATTGGATAAAAAAATTAGTAATACATGTTAAAATTTATTCTAAAATACTTATTTTCTTAATGAATTTATTAAAATTTTATTTTAAAAATGGGTCCACTTTCTATAATGGTTAAAAAATGTTGAGCTTGCATGTAGTTAACACTAACGCTGAACTCATCATTAAATACTGTTAAAAGTTAAATTTTGCTATTAGTCCCTGTAATTAGCAAAAGTTATAGATTTAATTCTTATATTTTATTTAGTTACTTTTAGTCCCTGTACTTTTCAAAATCTAGAATTTTAGTTATCACCAAAGAAAGACTGTTAAATTCATTAAGTAAAGTTCTACTATTTCCAAAACTTGATACCCCAAACATATTAACATATGTGTAATGTCATGTCAACGTATTATTTTCACATATTACTCACTAAAAATCCAGTTAATGGATTACCAACAATCATTTGCGTTAAGACTGAAATTTTAAATTTTGAAAAGTATAGAGACTTAAAATAATCTAATTAGAGAAAATGAACTAAATTTATAACTGTGCACATAGTGCTGGACTAGTAATTGAATTTGACCAAATGAATGTAAATGCTACTGCTTGGGCTAGGAATAAAATTTCAAAATTTGAAAAGTACATAAATTAAAAATTACCAATTTAAAAAGTATAGGGGCTAAAATTGATCAAATAAAAGTATATAGATTAAATTCACAACTTTCATAAAATATAAGCACCAATAGTAGAATTTAACCTTCCTAAAATGGATGAAAGTCTTGCTTCAAAAATATGTGTAGATTCTCTAAATATATATATGTGTATGTATAAACTTAGCACATATTTATTACTCTATTTGTCAAGCCCCGAAATATAGAGTGGTTAATTGAAATAGTTTAACAAGAAATAAATTAGGCTTAATGTCTAAGTGTTAGAGAGTTCTCCCTAGAGACCAAAGTTCGAGCTTGTCATAGCCAACACCCAGCCCAGTAAGATAATGTCCACTTTGGGTGCACATGGCCCTCACGGCTTTGTTCTTGGGAGCGCCCATACACCCCCAAAAGGCCTATTACCACTTAAGTGTTGCTACTCCTTTATATAGCTTAGGTCTCTCCCATGCTTTGCAATGTGGGATTCGCCTAGGGTGTTACACTAAAAATGCAAGCGAGGAGAGTCGAACCTGGGTCTTATAAATAATTGCACTATCTTTTTACTTTCCATTAACCATTAAGCCAATAATAAATGTAGCACCCCAAACTCGGTCAGGACGGTCCGGCCCAAATTTTGAACATCACATTAGCCACCGAAGTGACTCTTCGTTTAAACCACACAAAAGACACCAATGAACCAATCACACCACACAATTAATCATGAAATATTTAATAAAAACATAATATCATGCTTCCGTTTCGCTACTCTGATCAACAATCAACAACAAGGCTAATTCACAATTTAATATTTAACAGACAATTACCTTGAAAACTTTAGTTAAACATACATGCATGCAGTAGGGTATTTTTTAAAAAGGCTATATTTGTAGGGACTTGAAAAATCGTTTAGTTTAAAAACATATAATTAGATTTAAAACGTAATATATAGTAATATGTTGGGAAAAACTCTATTTCACAAAGTTTAACAATAGTATGTATGATTTAACGTATAAGTATTTTTTTGGAAAATTTATGAAAGCATCTTACACAACCTAATAACATTATTAATTAGTTAGTTAGTAGACATTTAACAATTTACATGACTTGACCAAATTTTGTGTTACATCTCATGCATACCAACCACTTGTATCCAAATCACACATAAAACATCTAAGGCTTACCTTGATGACCAGTGACTCTTCAACCTGCAGTTACAAGTTAGTCGAACAATTATTCAAACCAATTATCAAACAATCATAATCCATCATTCAATCATCTATCTAACTCAATGATAAAAGTTTTAAACCAAAAAATTAAATAGTCCATAGTGTCCAATTACAACCTAAAAATTATAAGTCTAATACTAAATCCTATAACTTGGTCCTATATTGCCTTCCTCATTGGGTTTGGGAACACAACGACATACCTAGATATAGCCTCGATTTGGATCACTTGGATGGCTCACTCCCACACCTCTTCACAAGCTAAGTCACTGCAATATTATAAAAGAGTGGGTGAGCTTATAAAAAAATTAGTGAGTGCTCAAACATACTACAAATAAACACATCAGTTAGGTTAAAAGGGTGACAAACAATAACGATTCACATATTATTGCAATCTACACAAAATAGTAACTCACACAACATAATAGTCCTCATACAATAAGCAGTGCACATATAATAAGTAATTTGCATAAAATGGGAGATCACATAAATTATTAATTTGAAACAAACATCTGTTCATATGAAATAACAGTTCTTACCAAATGAAAGCTCATGCAAAATAATAGTTCATTTGAAATATTAGTTCATACTGAATAACAATTCATGCAAAATAACAGTCCATGCTCCATCATAACTCATATATCTCAAATAATTGTAAATTGACATTTTTGTGATTATGAAACATATGCAAAATAACAATTCATGCCAGATATTGAAATTTGTGATTCATCGGACTTCTCGATATCAAAAATCATTGTTGTGTCATAGAACGAGTCGATCTATAGATGCTGAACTAGGCTCTGATACTAGCTTGCTGAGGATCAACTCGTATAAACAACGAGATAGTAAAAGTGAAGAAAAACAAACACAAATTTTTTACGTGAAAGACTCTCAAAGAAGGAAAAACCAAGGGCAAAAGAGGCTTCAGCTTTTCACTAAATGAGTGAACAAATAAGAGTACAATATAGAGAAAATAAACCTAAATGTACTAAATGTACATTACCCAAACCCTAAAAATAAAGCTTAAAATCCCAAAAAGCAAACCGATAAACAAATTTCTAAATCTCATAGGGCACTCACAAAAGGGGTATAAAATACTCTCCATAATTACCAAGAACTCTCACGAAAACTCATATACAACTACATCTTGTCTCCCCCTAAAAAAACCTTTTATGATTGGCATCTCAAAACAATGATACAATGGCCCTTTTAAATAGGCTAAGATTAGAGTTCTAATCATACTAAAATATCTCTAGAATAATCAAAGTATAACTGGAAGAAGAAGTCATGTTTTAAGTCTAAAATGCGACTGTGAAATAGGAGAACAAGTCGTGACATCCCAAGTTGCATTATCACGACGTTGTGATCCTCTTCGTCACGACATCGCCATCTGCTTCTCCAAAAATACGAGGCACACCCCCACACTAAGCACCCAAAACACTTTATAGAGGTTGCTAATGTGTTGCTTCACGAATACGTTTTAGACTGGCATGTCATCCTGTAATAGCCCTCACTCATCCCGACGTCCTATACGAATGAGAGATGCCTCTAGAGCACATACGTAGCAAAAATCTTAAAATTATTTAATAAAACAAATTTTGAAACAATTAAAGAAACATATATTTTTTATATAAATAATTTTGAAGACTTTAGGTCCATTTTAAAATCATTTAAAAGCTTTTTTTAAAACCATTAAAAACATCTTTGTGTTTGAATTTTTATGCCCTTAGTATAGCAATTTATCAAATTTGATTGAAATGACCAAACTAGTTATTTCTAAAAATAAATAGATGTTATTTATTATTTCTATGGCATACTATCCCTAATGGTTTTTGCAAGTAAAACAAAATGTGTAAGCAAATATTGGTTCATTGATTACCTAAGGTTTAATTAATATTAAGTTGTATTATATGGATGGATTGTAATTCAAGAAGATAAATTATTTTAGTAGGTAATCTAAATTGACCATAGTTTGTAGAATCAAATTGAGCAAATGGTTCAAATAATAGGAACTATTATGTCATCTATAAGTCCAGTTGGGGAGATAGCTTGCCTTCGCTATCGGAGTAGGATGGACTCTCATAAATAGAGACATAGATATGATTGTCTCAATTGATGATACATTAGACATGACCCAAGTTGAATTTATTCTAAATTCATTTATGAATTTATTCACTAATTTGTTTTGCCTTAATTTTTGCATTTTTTTAATCTGGGTCCTCTCTAAGTTTTCATTGTGTATACATAAGGTTGTCTAAGGTGTTGTTCTCAAGGCCAAAACCTCTCTTGGTAAGGCTTTCATCATGCTGTCAATAAATTAAAATGTGCATTCTGGTTTAAGCATTGATTGTCTGTTATATTTTTTGTGATACATCCAAGTAATTAGTGGAATTAATCGGGATCAAGCTATGGTCATCATATGAAGATCCATGGAAGACCAAATGATCACCTTTCTTCTCTTTTTAATATTTGAAAAATATGGGTTTATTAGTATTAGAGTATGCCCAAAGACCAATCATGAGATGATTGTAATAACATACATGTTTTACCTTGTTTATTAATATAAGGCATTCCAATTATTATTTCAGCTTCTTTTCTATGTACATAAATAAACTGTTTTATAATAATGTCTTGAGAATAATATGATTATTCTTAAAACGTTCTTAGTCGAGTATTATTGTGGGCTTGGACAACAATAATGCATTAAGACTAAGATGTAGTTGATTGATGACAAAGTGTTATCATTAACATAGGATGTCAAAATCAATACATGAGTATATGTTAGAGAATGACATATTGGACTGACCCGCTATGAGTATATTTCTTGGATTATTATGTAACAGTCACAACATTACTCATAGTGATAACTATGTATACGATCCTTACACTTGAGATCATCATTGTCTCAACATAGTGAGTCATATATTTTGATACAGTCAAACGTCTACTGTAACAGGTTGTCCCATAAAGACTGGTGTTGGGTATGCCACAATCTATGTAGTGGGATATGATTGATCAACATAGTGAGTCATATATCTTAGGCCACTTGGTGAAGTGAGACTAGAAATGCATGGTCATGCTCAAATAAGCTAATATGAGATATTACACTTATTTGTTTATTGTAGTTTACTTCGGGTATCAAGAAACATGAGATTGGACTTTGCAAGTGTGACTATTCCATGACTTGTGTCCAATCAAGATATAAAGGACAAAAGGATATAATACATAAAATTTATCACAGAAATGTTATGTTAAACCACAACTTCTTGTAACCTGGGTAGCGATGATGCATTGCTAGATGCCACTCATTGCTTGTAACGTTAGAAGTGTTCTAGTATTACTACCAATGTTACAAGAGCCTACAGGGTCACACCCTATGGTTGAAATGAACAGAATCTAAGCACAGTTGGTATTAAAATTAACTGTCATGAAAATTATATTAATTATTGAATTAATTTAATTTGACAATTAAATAATAAACACTATATGTACAAATTCGTTGTACAAGAATAGAGAGCATAATTAAAATAAATGTATGAATTTAATTCATATAAATTATTAATTATGAATATTTGTTTACCGAAATTATTAAAATAAAGTATTATAATAATTAATTTCGGTCAAACATAAAAAAAATATGGAAATTAATAACCTTTTGGAAAGGATATTACAGTGTGATATTTTCATATATATTCTGGAACCAAAAAGGGGATTCCATTTTTGTTATTTTAAGGAATATTAAATAAAAGGAAATGAATCATAAAATAAAATCCTAGGGTGCAGAAAAGTATTACCAACATTAACCACAAAAGAAAAAGAACTTAGGTCTAGCAGCCGCATTTCTTTCCGAAAAAACTCTCTAAAATGTTCAGTAAGAGTTTTTGTTCATTCATTAGCAACAAGGTGAACTACGTAGAGGCCGGGACGACTCTGTTGCGGCTTTGGATCGGCAGCACGCGAATGGGATTAAAATAGCAATGGTTCCTTCCTCGTGCATGGATTCTTAGTTTGGATCGTCGGAATAATTTTTTCCACAGCGCCACGGGGCGTCCCATTGACCCAACAATTAGAGCTTTAGTCATTTGGGAACTCTGTAATTTGGAAAGGGCGGTAGATTATGTCCTTCACTCCTTTCCATCAAATGAAAGCTAAATCATCTTATTCCTAGATCTGGAAAGGCATTCTAAAAGAAAAAGATGTTTACAATAGAGGTAAAGATGTTCAAATGTGGAGTTGGAAGAACCATAGGATTGACACTTTTCATCCAAGTAACATGTTGCATATGGCGAGTTTCAATCCTTCTCAATTTCAATATTAAGCAAATTAGTCACTCCCAAAAAAAAAAACTGAGCAATTTAATTCTTGTCATTTTTTAAAATGGGCATCTAAGGACAATTAATCACAACACTAATGTTTTTCATCCATTTTAAATAATTTGATTGGTACAATAACAAATTTATCCCTTCAAGTTTACACATTCTATCTATTTATATGTATATGGAGCTAAATTTTTTTTTATATATATTTTTTTGAATTTTTAGACTTTTTAAAATTTTATACATTTTTTTCAAGTAATTATTTTTAGAATCAAAACTAAATTGAAAGAATACGTAAACATTGAGGCCTTAATTTGTTATTATATTAATCAAAATTATGTACAATTTATAGGAAACATTAATTATTGTGATTAATTATCCTTGGTTTCTCACTTTTGAATTTGATAGGGATTAAATCGCTCTGATTTTTTTAGAGAGACTAATTTAATCAATATCGAAATTAAGAAGGACTGAAGATGTGTTTTAAAAAAAAAAACTAATATACATATTTCGTGGTTTACACTAGAGGTGTCCATGGTCGAGCCGAGGCCAAGTTCAAAAATTTTTTCAAGCCCTGGCCCGTTTTCAAATTAGCTCGACCCACCCAAAAAGCCCATTTCACTATTCATAAAATAATAAAAAATTAAAAATTTTAATTTTAATTAATATTATATATACTTTTTCATTTAAATTAAAATTACAAATATTTTTATTATTTAAAATTAATTCAGGCCAGGCTGACTCGATGTGCAAAAATTCTTGTCCAAACTCGACCCTAATCAAGTTGAGCCTATTAGGCCAAACGGTGGGGCTCTTAGACAGGTTTAGCTTCTAGTCGGCTAAAGGAAAAACAAAGAGAGTGGCATGCCATTTTAGCCCTTTGATGACAATTTGCCAACTCATCATTTGCTTCAAATTTATAAGGAAATGTTGGGAATAAACCCGGTTAAACAACGAACAAGTAAAATAACGAAGAAATTGAAAACATTGAACAATATTTTACGTGGAAAACCCCCTTCGAAAAGGATAAAAAAACCACGAGCAAAGATAATTTCACTATAATGGCAAAAAAGAAAAGTACAAAGATGGAGATAAAACTAAACCTCAAAACTTGAAATAAGAACCCTCAAAACATAAATACAAAATTCTCTGAAAGCTTGCAAAAGCTAATACCTAAATGTGTAATGGGTTATCTTTCTAGAGTGGAAAAAAGGCCTATTTATAGACTAAATATGTAGGTAAAATAATATTAAAATAGCATACACTAATCAGAGTTTAAGTGGGAAACTAAAAATAGAATTTAACTAGGAGAAGAAAAGTCAAAATATATAAGGTATAACTCCACGAATCTCCACATTGACTTGTATTTCCACAATGTCTTGTTTTCCAAAGCTCACCACTGGCTTATCTCAAACTATGCAAGATATTAACTAAGTTGAAGCTATGCTTAAAAGCTAGAAGTCTTCTAGTCTTTGACTTATGCACTACCAAATCTAAATTGACCTGGGTCTAGTTTCCACGAACGCAGTGCCCTATCATTTCAAAACATGCATACAAAAGAGAACCTCTCTTGTACGAAACGATCATACCTTTTTCTTTCCTATGACTAAGTCGTCTCCGCTTCAGAATAGTTGCCTTCGACTCCTTAATAGATGAGGGATGTCATGTTTCACCGATCATCGTTGATCTTTCCAAAACATAAAGACTGTCAACATGTTTACCTTTCATCAAAACGAAAGCCCCACAAGATACCTTAATATTGCTTGACTCGATGTTAATTCTAAAACCCTTTGAGTCTAAAATTCCCAAGGAGATGAGATTTTCTTTAATTCAGACACATGTCTAACATCTAACAGTGTCTTAATTGTCCCATCATACATCCTGATTTGAACAGTACCAATATTGATTACCTTACTAGGTGAACCATTCCTCATGTACACAACTCCACCTTCAACTGAACTATATCTGGAGAACCAATCCCTGTTGGGACACATGTAGAAAAAATACCCCAAATCCAAGATTCACTCAGACGTAAGCTTAGAGGTTTCACTTATTGATACTAACAAGAAATCATCACCCTTGTTATTGGCCAAATTAGCACCAGCTAAATCTTCCTTATTGCTCTCAGCAGCCCTTTTATTTCACAGTTTGCAACAATCTACCTTGACGTGACCTAACTTCTTATAATAGCGACATCTCTTGTCTTATTTCCTTAATACTACCAAATTCAAGGCTTACTTATCTGACTTGTTATCCGAACCAAACTTATTACCGAGTTTGTTTTACTCAATAGATGACCTTTCACATCCTCGAATGAGGGATTATATCTGTCATAAATCAGGGTCTCCCTGAAAGACTTGTATGAAGAGGATAAAGAGGACAATAATACTAGAGCCTAATATGCATCGTCAATCTGAACCTCAATATTTTTTAAATCATTTAAAAGAGTAATAAATTGACTAATGTGACCTCTAAGGTGCTCACTTTCGTCCATGCAAAATGTGTATAGACGTTGTTTCAACATTAATCAGTTAGCCAAAGACCTTGTAGCGTAGAGGGGTTCTAACCTTTTCCATAAAGTGAATGTTGTTTTATCCATCAAAACCTCTTGCAATACATTATTTGTTAAACATAATTAAATCATGGATAGATCTTTTTTATCTAACCTATCCCATTCTGGTTTATCCATGTCTGCAGGCTTCTTCTTTGTAAGGACATTCTCAAGATTGCTCTAAATTAGAATTGTCGTCATCCGAACTTGCCACAAATTAAAATTTGTGATGTTATCGAACTTATCTGTAATGCCCCACTTAATTTATTTCTGTTTATGTAAATATCTAACACAAGTGTGTATCTGCTTTAGTGGTTAAGTGTTCTGAGTATGTGTATGAGGTCTTGGGTTCAAGTCTCACCTTTTCCAAATTCTGTTATTTTTCTATTTCTAGCCTTACCCTTGTTGAGTGGGCTTATATAGGGTTGTATGGTATTTTATATTAGAATGACCTTACTAGTTTGAGTGGCAAGGGAGTTGGTGTGTTGGGGGTCCTGTGTTCGAATCCTGGTGATTGATATTTTTACTCTGTTGTCTAATAGATTTTTGGTTGAGTTAAAATTCTACGGGAGTTATGAGTAGTGGGTTAATGAGAGATAATTAAAGGATTATGTTGGCATATCTTTTTATTTTCTTTTCTTTTTTTTTCAAATTTTAATTAGTTTTCTCTCTTCTTCCAAAATTAACGTCAGTTTCTGTTCCCTCTCTGTTAATTTTATTTTTGTTATTCATCTTTCTGGCGTATTCCTTGTTCCTCCATTCCTTTCAATTTTCTTGTTCACTATTATTGTTCTTTGCGCTATTTCCTTAAGCTTCTCAATTCCCTTCATTGTAGTAGCGTACAGTTGTTGTAGGAAATCTAAACTCTACGATCGGTTGTGCAGGTGAAGGCGGTGAATTTGTAGTTTGCGCTCTGACGGTTTAACTTTCGTGTGTAGTCATTTTACGGCGTTAAGTGTGGAACGTTGCTTTATTTAGTTTTGGTTGTTTTTGTAAATCAGATATTAATAGGACTTTGGGATTCTGTTTTTAGGTGCTGGTGGTATTGGGGCTACTTTCGCAGCAAAACTGTAACAGTTGTGTTCCCAAATTATAAAAAACGAGGCTTCAGTGAAAGACGAAATTGCCTACTGTCGACGCCACATTAGCGTGTGGCCGACTGTGTGGGTGGTCGTGTGCGAGACATGGTCGTGTGTTTGACAAGGGCATGGCTGTACGCAAGACATGACCGTGTGGTGATGTGGGTGTGGCTGTGTGGGCCATACGGGCTAGAACAAATTAGGTGTGTGGGCCACACGGGTGTGTAGATTTTGGGCCAGACCGTGTGGGCCACACAGGCAAGGCTAATATGGGCGTTTGGGCCTACATGGGCATATGGGTCATATTTTTGAAATTTTTCATAAGGTCGCATGGATCGTTCCGATCGACTATGGGTCTATCGTAGGGTCAGTAATGGCTAACCAAACCCTAGATTATGTTATCTAATATTCTAATAGTATGCTCTGAGTAGGACACTTTTATGCATGACTGACTATTCTGCTATATGTATATCCGGTATCTGTACACAAGCATGATAAGCATGTTATATATGTATCTATATATGTATTCTGTATCTGTTTTTGGGGTGGGATTGTATATATAGAGGAAGTGTTCTGAAAGGCAACCTTCGCCTATATTCTGGCAGCTTGGCTTCACTTTATCTGATATGTGTCGTAATGACACGATAGGGTGTGTAGGGATGGGTGGGTGTTTTTAACCTCACATGGTGTGATGGGATGGTCGGAGTTGGTGTGTAGAAGATGGGGGTAGGATTTTATATATCTAACTTGTATATCTGTAGCTGTTATATGTATCTGAAATGGACATGAGTTCGAATCTAAATCTGAATCTAAATCTGAATCTGAATCTGACTGTGCATGTGATTTCTGTATGTATAGAATGTCTATGTTTGTTAGGTTACACACTGAGTTTACAAAAACTCACATCTATTTGTCTATTTTGTTCAGGTAATCCTCAGACTTAGGCGGATTGGTGCGACGGAGACTCAGCGGTGACCACTCATCCGGGAACTGATTATACTTAGTAATTATGGTTTTTATTTAAATTTCAGACTTCATTGAGAGTTTGTAATTTCTGGGACTCTCTGGACTGGACGATTTTTTAAATTTTTGTTTTGGTTTGTTTGCTTGTTTATTCACATGGTTTAACAAAACCTTTATAGAAACGACAGTTTTACTCAAAGAAAAGGTTTTTTTCTAAAAATTACGAATTGGATTTCCAAAAATATAACGGTTTTATTAGACTGTTGTTGTAAATTGTGTTTTGGTAAAAGAAATAACTTAGAACGTTTTTGACAACATACATAAGCAAACATGATAAGCTGGTATGATTTATCGTAACGACTCCGTTTTCAAAACCCTTTATCGTAACATTACCAGACTCGGCCATAACGTCTAGGCTGTGTTTGGGGTGTTACATTATCAATATCAAAACTTGTTGTTGCCATCTCTGAAGGGGTTGAATGAGAAAATCAAACTAGCTCTGGTACTAGTTTGTTAGGGGATAAACCCGATTAAGCAACAAACAAGTAAAATAAAGAGGAAATTGAAAAGATTAAACACAAATATTTTACGTGGAAAAACCCCTCCGAAGAAAATTAAAAATCACGAGTGAAGATGATTTCATTATAACGACAAAAACAAATAGTACAAAAATAGAGATAAAACTAAACCTCGAAACCCGAAAAAAAATCCTCAAAACGTAAACTCAAAATTCTCTAAAAGTTTGTAAAAGTTAATACCTAAATGTGTAATCAGTTGTCTTTCTAGGGTGGAAAAAAGACCTATTTATAGGCTAAATTTGTAGGTCAAATAATATTAAAATTACCTACAATAATCTGAGTTTAAATATGAAGCTAAAAACAGAATTTAACTTGGAAAATAAAAACTAAAAAATACGAGACATAACTCCACAGGAAATATGGTTTATCATGAATATTGTAACATTGAGAAAACATCATTTCTACATGTTTTCTAATTAGTGCAATTTTTATACAATTAAAATAAAGCTAATGGATAAAAAACCATTAGTAAAAAAAGGAAAAATTAGTTAAGCTTAAATTTACAGTCAATTCAATCCTTAATAATGAAAAAAATTTATTGGGTTCTTTCGTTTCTAGAAATTATTATTGACTGACTTAACCATTAACGGACGCTAACATCACTAATAGAAGTAATAAGAAATTAACACGTAATATGTCATTTGAATTTTTTTTCTAAAAATTAGCAATATTAAAAAATTAATAAAAATTCTAAAAAAATGTATGCCAAGAATGAACGTGGACAAATGAACATTTAAGTTCATCTAAAAAGAGGCTTTTATTTGTCCAGAGTCAATATTAATATGATTATTTAAAAATCATAAAATATTATCTAGAAATCATAAAATATATTTAAAATTTTTTAAAAAATTATTAAAAATAAATATATAGATATAGATATTATTAAAAATTAAATTATAAAATCATTAAAAAATTTATACAAAAAAAAAGTTCTAAAAATCCATAAAATGCAAAGTCAAAATAATACATAAAATTAGTGAAATTTTTCATCTAAATTAGTTTTTTTTATATACATTTTATATATGAGAAAAATATTTGGTACACTATTAATGGAGTTTTTAGAGTCCACAAGTAAGATTGAGGGGTTGACAAGTACCTCATAAGGGTGTAGTAAAATATTAATAAAATAAATATTAAAAAAAGGACGCATTGTTGTAAATACATTAAATGAAGGTCTATAACCTTTAAACATTTATGAAAGTAATGAGTTAAAACCCCCTATTCATTATTAAAGATGCTTAATGTAAGTGTTAATGAAGCAGTTAAATAAGCTTCATTCATTTATGTTGCATTGAATGTCAATGACTTATATATAGCTCTTTTATAAATGAAAACAAGAGACAAAAAAATTCTCTCGTATTTTTCATCAACTTTTTACTTATTATTATTTTATTAATTTTTCTATAACACATTATTAGCACAAGCTTCTACGAGTTCATAGTGAAGTTCACACCATTTCACTTTATATAATTTGCCCATATAACTCCCGTTAAACTATATATGATATACGTATTTTCATAATTCTTTTATTTTATTTTCTAGATAAATATTTGTTTTGGGTAACATTTGCACATTTATTTTATGACTCAAATCTAATAATGATAACTATATATACATTTTTTTATTAAAATAAATTTCAATTAATGTAATTTGTGTTAAGTTATTACTACGACTATTCCTCTCTATGCCAATATTTGACATACATATTATTATTTAGCAAATTTGATATATATAATTGAATTATTTTATGATTGAGAATGCTTATTATTTTACTTTTTTTTTATTTTGATTCAAGTGATTATAATGTCAAATCTTACCAAACTTGAATTTGCGGCCTTAGACATCTCAGGCAAGAATTATTTGTCATGGGTGTTAGATGCTGAAATTCACCTAGATGCTAAAGGTCTAGGAAATATTATATTAGCAGATAAAGAAGCATCTAATCAAGACAAGGAAAAAGTAATGATTTTCATCCATCATCATCTATATGAAGGATTAAAAGTGGAATACCTCACTGTGAAAGACCCTCTTAAGTTATGGAAAAATTTGAAAGAACGATTTGACCATCAGAAAATGGTGATACTCCTTAAAGCTCATTATGATTGGATGCACTTACAGTTGCAAGATTTTAAGATTGTAAGTGAATACAATTCAGAACTTTTCAAAATTAGTTATCAACTAAAATTATGTGGAGAAAACATAACTGATGAGAACTTGTTAGAGAAAACATTTTCAACCTTTCATACTACTAATGTGCTCCTACAGCAACAATACCATGAAAAAGGTTTTAAAAGGTATTCTGAATTGATTTCATGTTTTTTGGAGGCTGAACAAAATAATGAGTTGTTTATGAAAAATCATGGAATTCGTTCCACTAGTTCTACACCATTCCCTAAAGTGAATGTAGTAGTACACAATAATTATGAAAATAGAAAATATAAAGGTCGTGGCCGTGGTCGTGGACGTAGTGGGGGACATGGCCGAGGATGTACTAGTAATCATTATCATGGTGGTTATAACAATGATACTTCTAACCACCAGAAAAAGAATAATAATGAAAGACAAGAAAGAACTGATCAAAATAATCCTTCAAAGATTGTTAAGAATATATGCTACTGATGTGGTATGAAGGGGCATTGGTCACGTACTTGTCGTACATCTGAGCATTTAGTGAAACTTTATCAAGCATCCATTAAAAGGAAGGGAAAGCATGTGGAGACAAATTTTATATCCCAAAATGATAAAATGGAGGCAAAAGATGAAGACATTCACTATAATACTAAAACTGACCATGCCTACGAAGGTGATAAATTTAATGACCTTAATAATATAACTCACCTAGATGTGGCAGATTTCTTTGAGAATCATTAGAAAAATTGATGTTATTTTGACATTTTTATGTTGTTTTTAAGTATCTTTTATTTTCTTATTTTATTTTCTTGCATAAAGAATAATTTATATAATTAATAAATATTTGCAATGTTTGTTATATTATATTTTGTTTGTTTTTATGAAGAATATGAATATTCAACAAAATTTTGATGGACCCAAAATCAATGGAGACATGTGTCTTGCAGATAGTGCTACAACACATACGATACTCAAAGATAAAAAATATTTTTCTCATTTGACAATGAGTAATGCCCATGTTAATACAATATCAGGTAGTTCCAAACTTATTGAAGGCTCTGGAAGAGCTATTATATTATTACCTAAAGGTACAAAATTTGTCATCAATGATGTTTTATATTCCACTAAGTCTCAAAGAAATTTATTGAGTTTTAAATATATTCATCTTAATGGATATCATATTGAGACTATGAATGAGAAAAATATTGAATATATATATTACAAATGTTGAATGTGGAAAGAAATATGTTTCGAAAAGGCTACCTGCTTTTTCATCAGGTTTATATTATACACATATTAGTGCAATTGAGTCACATATTACTACAAACCAGAAGTTCGTAGAACCACATACTTTTACTATTTGGCATGGTCGGTTAGGCCATCCATGATCTATTATGATGTGAAGAATCATCGAGAATTTAATTGGACACCCATTAAAGAACCAAAAGATTATTGAATTCAAGGATTTATCCTGTGTTGCTTGTTCTCAAGGAAAATTGATTATTAGACCATCACCAGCTGAAGTTGGGATTGAATCTCCCACATTTCTATAACATATTCAAGGTGATATATGTAGGCTCATTCGTCCACCATGTGGACCATTCAGATATTTTATGGTATTAATAGATGCATCTAGTAGGTGGTCACATGTGTGTTTATTATCAACTCGCAACCTGGCATTTGCGAGACTACTTGCTCAAATAATTCGATTAAGAGCACAATTTCCAGATTATGCAACCAAAACTATTCGTCTTGATAATGTTGGTGAGTTTACATCTCAAGCTTTTAATGATTATTGTATGTCAATTAGGATAAAATTTGAACATCCTGTAGCTCATGTTCATACACAAAACGATTTAGCTGAATCATTTATCAAACGCCTCCAACTAATAGCTCGGCCATTGCTTATGAGAACAAAACTCCCTGTTATAGCTTGGGGATATGCTATTTTGCATGCAACAGCACTTGTGCGCTCAAGGCCAACAAGTTATAATAAGTACTCCCCATTACAATTGGCTTTTAGTCTAGAGCCAAATATTTCCCATCTTAGAATTTTTAGATGTGCAGTATATGTTTCAATTGCTCCACCACAACGCACAAAGATGGGTCCTCAAAGGAGGTTGGGAATATATATTGGTATGAATCTCCTTCTATAATTAAATATGTTGAACCATTAACTGGAGATCTATTTACTACATGATTTATTGATTGTTATTTTGATGAAACAACATTTCCATTATTAAGGGGAGAGAAAATACAACTGGTAAAGGAAAATACAACTGGTAAAAGAAAATACATGGAATGAATCATCATTATCTCAATTAGATCCTCACACAAGTCAATGTGAACAAAAAGTTCAAAGCAAAACATCGCCAATCAACTAGCAAATTCATTTACTAACCTAAAGAGAATTACAAAATCTCACATACCAACTGAAAATGCTCCAATACGAATTTATATCCCAATAAGGCAAATTGCTAGTGTAAAAGAAAGTAATCCACACCTAAAGCATGAAAGGTCAATCGGTTCCAAAAATAAAAATCCTCGTAAAAGGAAATGAGCAATTATTCAAGATGGTAATATTATGGAGGCAAGTGCCCAAGAAGAGACCAAAGATATAACTAATCAAAAACCTCAAAAGAGGTTCAGGTACTTGAAAATGGTGATAACGAAGAAATCTCAATAAGTTATGTTACTTTAGGAAAGAGATGGAACCGAAAAAATATAGTTGTCGACAACAATTTTGCTTATAATGTTGATATTGAAATAACAAAAGAAAATGAGGATCCTGAGCCTAAATCTATTGAGAAATGTAGAAATAGAAAAGATTGGCCAATATGGAAAGACGCAATTCAAGCAAAATTAAATTCACTTTCTAAACGTGAGGTTTTTGGATCTATAGTCCAAACACCTAAATATGTGAAGCCGGTAGGATATAAATGGATATTTGTGCGAAAAAGAAATGAGAAAAATGAAGTTGTAACATATAAAGCACAACTTATAGCACAAGGATTTTCGCAAAGGCCCGGCATTAATTATGAAGAGACATATTCTCCTATGGTGGATGCAATCACGTTTAGATACCTTATTAGTATGGCAGTTTATGAAACACTTGAAATGAATCTAATGGATGTTGTTACAGCCTATTTGTATGGTACACTTGATAGTGAAATTTATATGAAAATCCTAGAAGGATTTAAATTCCCTGAAGGATATAGAGTTTCCCGGGAAAATTGATCAATTAGAATAAAGAAAATTTTATATGGATTAAAACAATCTTGACATATGTGGTACAATCGTCTTAGTGAATATTTGTTAAAAGAATGTTATAAAAATGATCCAATCTATCTATGTGTTTTTATAAAAAGGTATGGATTAAACTTTGTGATAATTGCTAGTTATTTTGATGATCTAAATATTATTGGAACTTCTGGAGAGCTTCAAAAAGCATTAAAGTATTTAAAGAAAGAACTTGAGATGAAAGATCTTGGAAAAACAAAGTTTTGTCTTGGCCTGCAAGTTGAGCATTTAAAAGATGGAATCCATGTCCATCAGTCAACTTATACGAAAAATATCTTAAAGAAATTTTATATGGATAAAGCACATCCATTGAGTACCCCGATGGTTGTACAATCGTTAGATGTGAATAAAGATCAATTTCATCCTTGTGAGAATGATGAAGAGTTTCTTGGTCCTGAAGTGTCATATCTAAGTGTCATAGGAGCATTGATGTATCTTGCAAACAACACAAGACCTGATATAGCTTTTGTCGTAAACTTGTTAGAAAGATTTAGTTATTCTCCAACACGTAGACATTGGAATGGAATTAAACATGTATTTAGATATCTCAAGGGACCATTGATATGGGGTTATTTTATTCAAATGATTCAAAATCCCAATTAATTGGTTATGCTAATGCTGGATATTTATAGGATCCACATAAAGATAGATCTCAAACGGGATATTTATTTACATGTAGAGGTATTGCCATATCATGGCATTCGACAAAGCAGACATTCGCTGCTGCCTCTTCAAATCATGCTGAAATAATTACAATGCATGAGGCAAGCCGAGAGTGTGTTTGGCTAAGATTATTAACCCAACATATTCATAAGATATGTAATTTGCCTTTACAAGAAAATATGCCAACTATCTTATACGAAGATAAGCAGCATGTATAGCTCAATTAAAGGGTGGTTATATCAAAGGTGACAGAACAGAATATATTTCACCAAAATTATTCTTCACTCATGATCTTGAGAAGAAAGGTGTTATAGAAGTTCAACAAATTCGTTCTACTGATAATTTAGCAGATCTTTTTACCTAGGCATTGCCAACTTCAACATTTGAAAGACTACGAAACAAGATTGGAATGCGTCGACTCAAAGATATAATGTGATGTTGCCATTAGGGGGAGTCTAAAACACGTTGTACTATTTTCCTTTAACCAAGGTTTTGCCCCACTGGGTTTTCCTTCATTAGATTTTTATCCCACAGGGTTTTTTCTAATAAAGGTTTTAATAAGACACATTTTTATTTAAAAGACATCTAAGGGGGAGTGTTGTAAATACATTAAATGGATATCTATAACCTTTAAATATTTATGAAAGTAATGAGATAAAACCCCCCATTCATTATTAAAAATGCTTAATGTACTTGTTAATGAAGCAGTTAAATAAGCTTCATTCATTTATGTTGCATTGAATGTCAATGGCTTATATATAGTTCTTTTATAAATGAAAAAAAAAAAGATGAAAAAATTCTCTCGTATTTTTCATCAACTTTTTACTTATTATTTTATTAATTTTTCTACAACACACATGACAAATTTTTAATGTTACTTGTGGAATAAAAAAAGATACATTGATACCAATGTACCAAATACTAACTCTTTATATATATATATATATATATATATATATATATATATATATATATATATATATATATATATCATAAGATATATTTATTATTCTACCATTTTTATTTGTAAAATTTCTCTTAAACTAGATAGAGTCCCAAGACAAATAGAGTCTCGGGACAAATCTAATATTAAAGAAGTCATAAGAGAGCAAAGCGATGGCATGAGTTGCATTGATCACTGCAAATATGCCTTTGGAGTCATTGTTGTGATCTTCTCGCTGTACCCATAATTTATTTGAAAAATTAATATGAAGATCTCTCCAAATGTTTTGTCTTGAAACATTTTGATGAATAACCAATTACTTGAATTTTTATAATTTTATAATATATTTTTAAAAATTTTATGACTTTTATATTTTTTTAATAGATTGTAAATAATTTTTAAAATTTCATTTTTATTATTTTTAATAATTTATATTTTTTGAAATTTTTTAATAACTTATATAATTATTGAAAAATATTTTGTGATTTTTAGATAATATTTTAATGATTTTTAATAACCACATCCGGAATGAATTTGGATAAATGAAAGTCCAAATGTAGATGAACTTGAACACCTATTTGTCAAGATTCATTATTGATGTGCATTTTTTTTAAAAAAATTTATGATTTTTTATTTTTTAAATTCATGTTGATGTGGCATATTATGTTAGCTTACTTTCACGCGGCCATGTGTTAGCTTCTCATTGCTTTCATTAATCACTTTCATTAAGTACATTAGTAGCTTTTAAATGGTCAAATTGATGAATGATTGTTTATGTTAATAGAAGGTTCTAATTGATTTTTGTTTTTATCAATGAATCGAGTGCACTTTTTCAATAAAAGCTTAAAAGGATATTTTGATTTTTTTAATAAAATAAATAGAAAATTTTTAATTAAAAATATGAGGTATTATTATACATTCTATTCTAGTTGGTTGGTTTTAATTTTAATTGAGTGCAGATGTTGTTATAGGGTAAATTTTTTGAAGCAACAATACGTTGGTTTGTAAAGGAAGTAAAAGTAAGCGTAAGAATAGTTCCAACTTGTGTTGTCCAACTCCCATAGCATAGAATGCTTTCCTTTAAATGAATTCATTTCATCAACTCCTTTTAGAAAGAACAACAAATGCAGTCTTAAATGGACTGAAAAAGAACATGAACATACAAACAATATCATTCTTATGTTTGGACTCATATCTTCATCTCTCTTCTTATGCTAGTCACTCCTTTCACAGCTTGAGTTGGGCCATCACCTGGTTCCTGAACCACCACGACATAACAAAGCTAAGAAGTTCATCTGATGTCCCTCTGCCAACACAGTGATGTCCGTGTTTGTTTCAGGGAAGATCCACCTATCGGTTTGAGACTTGACGGTAATACACTTGACACCAGGATAGTTCTCGAGACCATGCATAGGGATTTCCTTATGAAAGTGATTGATGTTGCAAAAAAATGGCATTCTCCTTCATCTTCCTTATGTTAATAACCGTGATGATGTCCTTCATCTTCAAGACTCTTTCCATTAGAGCTGTTAGGGCACAAATAGAACCGATCTCATTGATGATGATGCGAGCATGAGCTTGCTGCAACGCATCAGCGCAGCCCTTGCGAACATCACCATAACCACAGAAGAACAGCATCCTTGCCAGCAATCGTGACATCAGTAGCTCTCATCGAACCATCAGGAAAAGAGTGATGGCATCCAGACAAGTTATTGAACTGTTCAAAAAGATCAAATCACTGCAGCAATTAGATCGGAATACAGAAATTACAGTAAAAACCACAATTAGATCAGCAACCCATATGAATACAACCCTTCAAATACAAGAAAAAAAAACGTATCAAAATATTGAAGGTGACAGTCACACACTCGACATGCCAGTCATAATGCAAACTAATAAAAGCTGACTACTTTGCTTTTCAATAAAAAACCAAATTCTTGCATTATTTCTTAAAATCAAGATCTAAGCATAAGTTCAACCAAACTTACAACACAATAACAGTGATACCAGAGCAAGCAAACACCCTATTTGCATCAATTTACCCAAAAAAATTGTCATTTCTAAATCATTTTCATCTAATCTGTAAGAAAAATACACCAGATCCATCAAGTAAAATGTTGTAAAGTAGAAATAAAGTTGGGAAAAATGTACGTAGCTCTCGATGGCAAAGTCATAGACATTATAGCTTCCTTTATGAGCAAGGACTTCCGTTGTCTACAACTACACCATACTGTACTGATGAAATTAGCTTCCTTATCCCTAAAACTTTATGTAAAAAAGTTCATTTAACGGGATAGTCATTTAAAACATCCAAACTCATTGTTAGTTCAAAACTCCGGTAAGGAAAATCTCGAACACACGATCGAAACTCGAACAGAAAAAGAAGAAATAGGACAGGCTCCAAGGCGTGTATCAAGCCACTATCTTTAAGGTTATATTCGCCCCCACCTACCTTCGGTGTGCAAATGAGTTCCAAGCAAATTAACCTCGAGGATACAATGAAGCCAATGACTATTTGCGTTTTGCACTGACGAGAATAATCCACTATGCACTGAGCAATGTATAACAAAAACTCAACTTCTACAAAAGATTTCTGCAGTAATACTTTATAGAATAATCTAATAATATTAGAAAATGAAGGAAGGAAAGAAAGAATATTAGAATTTGTTGATATGATTTCCAAATGAAATCCCATTCCTATTTATAGGAATTTTCATGTCTCTTCATAGAGACATCTTCCAAGAGGTGTCTTTATGAATAAATAAATAATAATTATTTATTTAATTTTGTAACTATTCAAATAATATTTTTTGAATAGTTATAATTCTTTTTTTTAAATCAAATGATATAACTTTTGACCAATGACCAAAAGATTTATCTTTTGATTAATTACTCCCATTCATTTATAGTTATTGGAATACTATTATTATTTGAAAATATTCCAACAATCTTCGCCCATTTTCAACATATTTAGATTTTGATATTCTTGGAAATCAATTTGCATAAATAAAGGTGTCTTACGATTGAACCTTCACTTAGTGAAAACATGTTAAAGTTAATCGAAATTGCATGGTAGACTAAGCTTTGAACCAACTATTCCATTTGATTAACTGAACATATCTCACACAATGATTTCAACATCGGTCAATGCATAGTATCTAGGGACACTATTATGGCCATGTGTCTATGTCCTCTTTTTATGAGTGTTGTCAGAGCCAAGCCCTTGAGCTCCTAGAAGCGGCCACACTTCCACTCACATAGGTGGATCCCATCAAAAGTGTTCCCGTAATTATAACACTCTAACATATTTATATTATGGGTCCATTAAGAGTACATTACTCATCCTTCCCTTATCATTACGGGTACCTAGCACTTTAATCTTAGGATGGATTTATTTATAGTGCTAATAGTCACATACTAATGATGTAATCTTAGGATGGATTTATTTATAGTGCTAACAGTCACATACTAATGATGTACTTTGTCTCATTGAACTCAAGACTTGACGTTATACCAAGCGTTGAGTCGAGTTTCCATCATGGGTGACTCTAATTAATAGGCTTGAGTCCCATCCCTTTTGAGGTCCTTTTTACTGCATCTCTAGCAAGACTTTTTGTCAAAGGATCTGCCAAATTTTCACTTGATCTCACATAATTAATAGTGATCACTCCATCAGAGATTAATTGTCGGACATAACTATATCTTAATCCAATGTGTCTAGACTTTCCATTATATACTTGGCTATATGCCTTTGCTAGAGTAGCCTCACTATCACAACCGATAGAAATAGGTGAAATTGGCTTAGGCCATAAAGGTACATCATAAAGCAAATTTCTTAACCATTCTGCTTCTTTAGATGCAGCGGCTAATGCAATAAATTCTACTGCCATGGTGGAATCAGTAATACATGTTTGTTTCTTGGAACCCCAAGAAATGACTCCTCCACCAAGAATGAAGATCCATCCACTAGTAGATGCATGATCTTCCAAACTTGTAATCCAACTAGCATCCGAATACCCTTCTAAAACTGGAGGATATCCATTATAACACAATCCATAGTTAATAGTTTTCTTTAAGTACCTAAGTACTCTATTCAAAGCTTGCCAATGCAAACTACTTGGATTACTTGTGTACCTACTCAACTTTCCAACAGCATATGCAATATCTGATCTTGTACAAGTCATTATGTATATAAGACAACCAATTAGACTTGCATATTTCAATTGATCAATTTTCCTACCAGCATTAGATACTAATTTTAATTGAAGATCCATGGGTGAAGATGCTGGTATACAGTTGAAAAGATCAAACTTTTTAAGCACATTTTCAATGTAATGTGATTGTGATAAAGCTATAGTGCTTTCATCTCGGGTTATTTTAATCCCAAGAATAACATCTGCTACACCCATATCCTTCATAGCAAAGTTGTTTGACAAGAATTTCTTTGTGTTTTCTATTTGTTCCAAATTCGTGCCAAAAATGAGCATGTCATCTACATATAAGCAAATTATGACACCTTTTCCATTATCAAATTTGCTATATATGCACTTATCGGATTCATTTATTTTATAGCCATTAGCTAAAACAACCTTGTCAAACTTTTGGTGCCATTGTTTTGGTGCTTGTTTAAGCCCATATAAATATTTAACAAGCTTACATACCTTATGCTCTTGTCCTGAAACAACAAATCCTTTCGGTTGCTCCATGTACACTTCCTCTTCCAATTCACCATTTAAAAATGTAGTTTTAACATCCATTTGGTGAACAACCAAATTATATATAGAGGTAAGTGATATTAAGAGTCTAATTGTAGCAATCCTTGCTACTGGAGCATAGGTATCAAAGTAATCAATACCTTGTCTTTGTGTAAAACCTTTTGCTACCAACCTTGATTTAAATTTATCAATGGTTCCATCGACCTTCATTTTCTTTTTGAAGATCCATTTACAACCTATTGGTTTGGAACCTGGTGGAAGATCAACTAAGATCCAAGTTTGATTTCCCATTATTGAATCCATCTCATCATTTATTGCTTCTTTCCAAAAAGTAGAGTCTTGAGATTTCACTGCCTCTTCAAAAGTAATAGGATCAGATTCAGTATTATAACAATAAGGTACCTTATTGCATATACTTTCACCTTTTCCTTCTACAAGAAACATAATGAAATCTGGTCCAAAATCTTTGACCTTTTTAATCCTCTTACTTCTTCTTAATTCTTGACAAGATTCATCATTATTATCAATTTGTTTCAATGGAATCTCATTCTCATTTGAAGAATGAATCAATTGTTGTGGTTGTAATTGTCTTGATATAGAATTAAATCTATTTTCATCAAAAATAGCATCTCTTGATTCAATAACAGTATTAATTGAAATTGAATCATTTGGTTCAATTACCATGAACCTATATGCCTTGCTATTATGTGCATAACCTATAAATATGCATTCAATTCCTCTTTCACCTAACTTTTTACGTTTAGGTGTTTGAACTTTTACAATAGCTCTACAACCCCAAACCTTCAAATAATTAAGGTTTGGTTTCCTTTTCTTCCATTGTTCATAGGGGGTTATTTTAGTTTCCTTATTAGGAACTCTATTCAATATATGACAAGCTGTTAGAACAGCTTCTCCCCAAAAACCTTGTCCAAGACCTGAATATGATAACATTGAATTTACCATTTCAGTCAAGACTCTATTTTTTCTTTCAGCTACACCCTTTTATTGTGGTGTGTAAGAGGCTGAAACTTGATGGACAATTCCAGTGAGTTCAAAATAACTTGGATTATAGTATTCTCCACCTCTATCCGATCTTAAGCACTTGATAAATGATTCACACTGAAGTTCAACTTCAGATTTATAAACTTTAAATTTATCAAGCGCTTCATCTTTTAAATGCAATAAATATACATAACAATATCTAGAACAATCATCAATAAAAGTAACAAAATATTTCTTTCCACCTAATGTAGGAGTATTATGCAAGTCACATAAATCACTATGTATCAAATCAAGCAATTTTGTTTTCCTTTTAACCTTAAGGAAATGGTTTCTTGTAATTTTAGTCAACATACATGTATTGTATTTTTCAATATTATTATTAAAAATAGGAATTAAATCTAATTTATACATGTCATTCAATTTTCTCTAATTCAAATGACCTAATCTATAATGCCACAAACAAAAGATTCAACCATATAAGCAGAAATAGTATTTTTATTCTTATTAATAATATTGAGTTTGAACATGCTCTCATACATATACCCTTTCCCCACAAAAATTCCTCCCTTAGACAAAATAAACTTATCTGCCTCAAAAACAAGTTTGAAACCAAACTTATTCAACAGACTTCTAGACACTAAATTCTTCCTAACTTCTGGTACATAATATACATCATTTAAGGTTAAAACTTTTCCATAAGTGAATTGTAGTTCAACAGACCCTTTGCCTTTAATTGCTGCGGTGGAAGAATTTCCCATGTACAAGACATTGTCATTTTCATATTGTGTGAACTTTGTGAACATGCTTTTGTCTTTGCACACATGTTTGGTTGCTCCGGTATCAATCCACCATGTATTATCATCTTGTGCCATATTAATTTCAGATATTATTGCAACGAACTTTTCGTTATTATCAGCCTTAGAAGATGATTTCTTCTTTAAAAATCGACCTTCATTCTTGAAATGTCCTGGCTTTCCACAATGATAGCATGAGCCCTTTTGTTTCTTTTTGAACTTAGGTGCTCTATTAGTCTGATTGAACTTTCTCTTGAATGGTTTAGTAGTCTGTACTTCCTCCGTAACATGTACTTTGGCATTTTCAGAATTTAGGCTGATCTTGTTTTCGATACTCTTCTTTAATACGAAAATGATTTGCCAAAGCCTCAAGAGATATTTCCTCTTTTTTATGTTTTAGACTTCTTTTAAAGTCTTTCCAAGATGGAGGAAGTTTGTCTATTATGGAGGATACCACAATCATTTCATCCATTTTCATATCATATTGCTTAAATTGATTCAGCATCTTTTCAATATCACGAAATTGTTCCATAACAGAACGACCATCAACCATTTGATAATTATTGAAACGACTGACAAGAAATTTCTTACTTGTAACATCTTCAGTCATGTATCTTGCCTCTAATTTGTCCCATAATTCTTTAGCGGTGACCTTGTTTTGGTAGGTGTCAAACAAACCATCAGATAAACCATTCAATATATGGCCCATGCACATGTAGTCAGCATTGTCCCATTTTTGTCTTTCTCGGGTTGCAGCAACAGATTCGTTTTCATTCTCTTCAGGTCTTGGAGTATCCAAAACATAAGCAATCTTCAAAGTTGATAATAAGAAGTGCATCTCTTTCTGCCATCGTCGAAATTTGCCACCATCAAACCGATCAAGTTTAACAAAGTTGGAAGCCAACTCCCTTAGTGTTCCACTTTCATGTGTTGTGGTAGTCATAATGAAATATAACCTTAAAATTGTTAGTTCAAAACTCCGGTAAGGAAAATCTCGAACACACGATTGAAATTCGAACAGAAAAAGAAGAAATAGGACAGGCTCTAAGGCGTCTATCAAGCCACTATCTTTAAGGTTATATTCGCCTCCACCTACCTTCGGTGTGCAAATGAGTTCCAAGCAAATTAACCTCGAGGATACAATGAAGCCAATGACTATTTGCGTTTTGCATTGACGAGAATAGTCCACTATGCACTGAGCAATGTATAACAAAAACTCAACTTCTACAAAGGATTTCTGCAGTAATACTTTATAGAATAATCTAATAATATTAGAAAATGAAGGAAGGAAAGAAAGAATATTACAATTTGTTGATATGATTTCCAAATGAAATCCCATTCCTATTTATAGGAATTTTCATGTCTCTTCATAGAGACATCTTTCAAGAGGTGTCTTTATGAATAAATAAATAATAATTATTTATTTAATTTTGTAACTATTCAAATAATATTTTTTGAATAGTTATAATTCTTTTTTTTAAATCAAATGATATAACTTTTGACCAATGACCAAAAGATTTATCTTTTGATTAATTACACCCATTCATTTATAGTTATTGGGCTACTATAAATATTTGAAAATATTCCAACACTCATAACTCATGTTTACCTCAAATACAACTCATACATCGAATCACCAAGATGCTATCTAGTTTGGTCCCCGCACTATATTGTAATTAAGTGATAGTGGAAATAAGATATTTTACACAGATATCTACAATTTATAATTTCTATTATCAACATATCAAACCAATAACTAAAATATTATAATTATTAAGTACTCTAGAATGCTTACCAAATAACATTGGAACTTCTGTTTTGATGGAGTCACCTAGATCTTTTCCATTTCTCAATAAAACTAGCAATCCATTTGTTTCCAAACTCATTCAGTACTGTATATCCAATAGAAAATCCAATCACCAATCCACATCCATACCCCATCAACATGACTTTCCAAATAGATAAACCATCTATCCACGAATCTTCACCCTCCTTTTGCGGCAGCATTTGCGAACCAACTTTATTGCATTTCTTTGTCAAAGGAACCCCACACAATATTGTGTTTCCTATGTAGGAATCTGTTAAGCATGGACTGCAATGCAACAAGTAACCATGAAGCAGTGTAGCAGCAGACCAACATTGGAACAGAACCAGAAGCTGCTTATTATATTTTGTTCATTTTGTTCTTTTTGTAATGTTATCAAGTTAGTATGTAACTTGATTTCTAAAGTTAGTAGGATTATGATTTGAAACTGATGGATGTAATAGCTGAATTTTACAGCTTTTTTATCATGTATTATTTTAGTTTGCAACTTGCCAAATTGGTGGGAGCAGTTACAAGTTTAGGTAACTGACAAGTTATTTTGTAACACTTTATATTTTGAAATGAGAATGAAAAGTATGATGACTTCTTCTTCAGTTACTTGTTTTTTGTTCTTGTTTTTCTATCGTTTTTGCTTGTTGTTTTGTCTTATGCTCTTAGTTGCTACTGCCTACGTTCCAACAAATGGTAATCAGAGCCTCTTGTCTTTGAGGACCTCTATTGTTTAAGTTTTTTCTTTTCTATTTTGAAAACAAACATGAAAAAGGAAGGATCTGAGTTTGTTAAACTTGTTTCAGCAACATGAGCTTTGCACCTCCTCCACCACCAGTGTTTGCTGGAGAGAATTACCACATTTGGGTAGTTAAAATGAAAACTTACCTCCAAGCACATGATCTGTGAAGTGCAGTTGAAAATGATGTTAAGCCACTACCATTGAGAACAAATCCAACCATTGCTCAGATTAGGCAGCATGGTGAGGAGCGAGCCAAAAAGCACAAAGCCATGGCCTGTCTACAGAATGGTGTGTCTGATGTGATTTTTACTCGCATCATGGCCTGTGACTCACCCAAGCAAGCATGGGATAGGCTGAAAGAGGAGTTCATGGATCAGACAAGACAAAGCAGCAACAAGTAATCAACATTAGAAGGGAGTTTGAGAATTTAAAAATGAAAGAATCAGAGTCTATTAAACAATACTCTGATAGAATCATGGCCACTGTTAATAACATTAGGCTCCTAGGAGAGGACTTCAGTGATAGCAGAGTTGTAGAGAAGGTTATCACAACTCTCTCTGAGAGGTTTGAATCGAAAATCTCCTATTTAGAGGACTCGAGGGACCTCGCCACTATTTATTTGTCTGAGCTAGTGAATTCCCTTTATGCACTTGAGCAAAGGAGGACCAATAGACAAGAAGAGCATCCTGAGGGAGCCTTTCAAGCAAAAGTCAGAGAAGGCTCCAACTCAAGTCAGAAAGCTAAGAAGCCTTGGTTTGAAAGAAGGGACAGATCAAAGAAAGATGCAAGAAGAAGGAGGTTTCCACCATGCATTCACTGCAAGAAAACTAATCATCTGGAGAAATACTGCTGGAACAGACCAGATCTCCAGTGCAGAAAGTGTAAACAGTATGGCCATCATGAGAAGATCTGTAAAAGTCAAGAAAAGGCACAAGTTCAGCAGATTCAAGCCAAGACTGCTGATGATCTATAGGCTTAGGAGGAGCATGTCTTTACTGCCTCATGTTCTGCAACCACAAGCAAAGTCAAATGCAGTTGGCTTGTGGATAGTGGCTACTCACATCACATGGGAGCTGATGAAAGCCTGTTCAAGGACCTTGACAGGAGCTTTACCTTGAAGGTTAGAATAGGCAATGGGAACCTGATTGAAGCTAAAGGCAGAGGTGATGTTGTGATCAACACTGGATCAGGTAACAAGGTTATCTCAGATGTACTCTATGTGCTTGATATAGATCAAAACCTACTTAGTGTAGATTAGTTGGTTAAAAAAGGCTACTCTCTAGTTTTCAAGAATGATTCTTGTGCTATTAATGATGTTCATGGTAGAGAAATTGTCTCAGCACCCATGGCAGATAAGTGTTTCATACTTGATGTGAGCCAGCTTGAGAGAAAAGCCTATACAAGATTAGTTGACAATATTGGTCTATGGCATAAAAGATTTGGCCATGTCAACTTCAGGTCACTCGATTTGCTGCACAAGATGAGTTTGACAGAGGATATGATTAAGGTTGAAGCAAATGAGTCTGTTTGTGAAGTGTGCCAGCTTGGTAAGTAGGCTAGGTTGCCTTTTCCAGTTAACCAAGCATGGAGGGCTCGAGAAAAGCTTGAGTTGGTGCACTCAGATGTCTGTGGACCAATGAATACTCCTTCATTAAATGGCAGTAAGTATTTTATACTGTTTATAGATGATCTGACCAGATTTTGCTGGGTTTATTTCATGAGACAGAAGTCCGAGGTATTTGAAGTCTTTGGAAAGTTCAAAGCTTTGGCAGAAAATCAAACAGGCTGCAGGATTAAGGCCTTAAAAACAGACAATGGTTCTGAATACTTGTCTGAAAGATTTCAGAGGCTATGTGAGCAGGCTAGGATTCATCATCAGTTAACCACAGTGTACACTTCTCAACAAAATGGAGTGTGTGAGGGGAAGAACAGAACAGTGATGAATATGGCCAGATGTTTGCTGTTTCAAAGCAAACTTCCAAGCATTTTTTTGGGCTGAAGGTGTTAACACCTCTGCGTACCTGCTCAATAGGTTGCCAACACATGCTGTGAAGGATAAAACTCCTTTTGAAGCATGGTATGATCTTAAACCAACTGTTTCTCATTTAAAAGTGTTTGGTTGTATGTGTTATGTACTTGTGCCTGCAGAAAGAAGAACCAAGCTTGAGAAAAGGTTAGTTCCAGGGATATTTGTTGGTTACAGTAGCACCAAGAAGGGATATAGAGTATTTGATCCCTCAACCAAGAAAATTTTGGTAAGTAGGGATATCAAATTTGATAAAGGAAGGTTTTGGAGTCTAAATGGCTCTGACACAAGTCAGTTTGAAGAAGAGCAGATTGACAGCAGCTTAGAATTAACTGAAAACGAGTTCAGTAATGCTAGTGTGGATGATTCTCCTGTGAGAGGGACCAGGTCCATTACCGACATCTATCAAAGATGCAATGTAGCCATAGTTGAGCCTTCGAGTTATGAAGAAGCTGCAAGAAACAAGAGCTGGAAGAAGGCCGTGGAGGTTGAAATTGACATGATCCACAAAAATGACACTTGGGATCTAGTAGACAGACCTGATCAGAAGAAAGTCATAGGTGTCAAGTGGGTTTTCAGAGCCAAATTCAATGCTGATGGCTCTTTGAACAAACACAAGGTAAGGCTTGTGGTGAAAGGGTATAGCCAACAGTTTGACATTGACTTTGTGGAGACATTTGCTCCAGTGGCAAGGCTGGATACCATTAAGCTTCTATTTTCCTTGGCTGCACAGAAGCAATGGAGGGTCTATCAACTTGATGTCAAGTCAGCTTTCTTGAATGGTATTCTTAAGGAAGAGATCTATGTTGAACAGCCTGATGGTTTTAAAGTCCAAGGAAAAGAGGACAAAGTTTATAGGCTAAAAATGGCATTTTATGGACTGAAACAAGCTCCTAGAGCCTAGTATGATAGAATAGATGATTACCTGTTTAGGCTCAATTTTGAGAAAAGTTTGAGTAAGCCAACTCTGTTTGTAAAAAGGTCTAAAGATGAAACATTGCTGATTGTCTCAATTTATGTGGATGATTTATTGGTGACTGAAAGCAGGGTCGATTTGATTCAGGAGTTCAAAGAAAAAATGCAAGACATGTTTGATATGACAGACTTGGGAAACATGACCTACTTCCTTGGTATGGAAGTAAACCAGTCTGATCAAGGCATTTTTATCAATAAGCATGCATTTACCTTGAAGATCCTCACTAAATTTCAGATGGAAAATTGTAAACTAGTGAGTACACCACTAGTTATGGGGGAGAATTGACCAGCTTTGGAAGTCAAGAAAAGGTTGATGAAAGGGAGTATAGAAGCCTAATTGGTTGCTTGCTCTACTTAACAGCAACCAGACCTGACCTCATGCACTGCTGCAATATAACTCACTTGAAAGCAACTAAGAGGATACTCAGGTATGTCAAAGGCACTTTGAAGTTTGGAGCAATGTTCAAGAAAGGAAGTGAGCTAAAACTGACTGGTTACTCAGATAGTAACTAGGCCGGATCTGTTGATGACATGAGAAGTACCTCTGGCTAGTGTAAAAAAAAAGCACCAAACAGTTGCTCAGTCAACAGCTGAAACTGAATACATAGCAGCAGCTGCAGCAGTAAGTCAAGCCATTTGGCTTAAAAAGTTGCTATGTGATTTGAATGAGGAGCAACTTGAACCTACTGAAATTATGGTGGACAACCAGTCTGCAGTTGCCATTGCTAAAAATCCTGTTTTTCATGGCAAAACAAAACATTTTAAGCTTAAGTTTCATTTTGTTCGAGAAGCTGTACAATCCAAAGAAGTATGTTTTATACATTGCAGCTCACAAGACCAATTGGCTGACATTTGACAAAGCCTCTTGGCACAACTAGGTTTGAATTCTTAAGAAATTCGATTGGTGTTTGTTGCCTACAGTCCAAGGAGGAGTGTTGAGCATGGACTGCAATGCAACAAGTAACCATGAAGCAGTGTAGCAGCAGACCAGCATTGGAACAGAACCAGAAGCTGCTTATTATATTTTGTTCATTTTGTTCTTTTTGTAATGTTATCAAGTTAGTATGTAACTTGATTTCTAAAGTTAGTAGGATTATGATTTGAAACTGATGGATGTAATAGCTGAATTTTTCAGCTTTTTTATCATGTATTATTTTAGTTTGCAACTTGCCAAATTGGTGGGAGTAGTTACAAGTTTAGGTAACTAACAAGTTATTTTGTAACACTTTATATTTTGAAATGAGAATGAAAAGTATGATGACTTCTTCTTCAGTTACTTGTTTTTTGTTCTTGTTTTTCTATCGTTTTTGCTTGTTGTTTTGTGCTTATGCTCTTAGTTGCTACTGCCTATGTTCCAACAGAATCATTTAAAAAAGTACCAAATTGGTAGCGCTGTGGAATGCTTCCATCAAGTTGGTTGTAAGAGAGATTCAGCACTGCAAGAAAAGTTAGGCTTGTAAGCTGTAGAGGAATCTTTCCCGAGAGACTATTTTGGGAGAGATCCAATGACTCGAGCTCGGTTAAGCTTCCTAATGCTGAAGGAATGGAGCCAAATAAGCTGTTGTAGGACAAGTTTAGCACATGGAGTGACTTGAGGTCTTGTACTTCTTCTAATATCCTCCCATGAAAGTTATTATTGGAGAGGTCAAGACAAGTAAGGCGGGTTAAGATTTTATGGTACAAAATTTCAAACCCTTTATTCATAAGTGTCACTGAATCTTGATAATGAAAATTATCTCCAACATAACTTGGCTTAGCTTTGTTGCCATCAATCACCATCATTCCCCTCAAAGATTGGAAAAATTCAATAGATACCTCACCTAAAAAGTTATTGGAAGCAAGATCCAGTATATGTAACATTAGGAAAGCATTTCCATCTCCGGAAAATTTAATGGAACCATAAAATCTGTTGGATCTTAGTATAAGAACCTTCAAGAGAGGCAATTTCACTAACCAGTAAGGAAATGTGTCATGTATCATATTTTTCCCAAGATCCAAAACTTCAAGGTTTCTGCAATTGGCTAAAGACCTTGGCAACTTCCCTTCCAAGTTGTTCCCGTTGATTTTGAGTGACCTTAGCTTATGTGTGGCTTGGAAGAATTCAATCGATAGTTTACCAGAAAATTTATTGGAAGCAATGTCTAGTACATCCAGTGCTGGAAAATTATTTTCCAAATGTTTAATTGGACCATAAAACCTGTTTGCTCGTAGTATAAGAACCATCAAACGAGGCAACTTTCCCAACCACAAAGGAAATGTGTCGTGCAGAGTATTGTTTCCAAGGTTTAAAATTTTGAGAGATGTGCAATTGGCTAATGACCTCGGCAACTTGCCTTCCAATTTATTGTCATTGACTTGAAGAGTGGACAGTAGGGTTGCTCCTCCAAAATCTGGTATGCTGCTACTGAAATTATTTTGCTGTAGATCTAAAATACAGAGAGTACTGATATTGCCTAAGCAACTTGGGATTGAGCCACTCAATTTGTTGAAGGATGCATTAAACACCCATAGTTGACTCAAATTACAAATAGGTATTTGTAAAGAGTCTTGGTTGGATGAAAATTGGTCCAAAGATGTTAGAGAATTGTTGGAAAGATACAAAAACCACAAACGTTTCTTCCACACCCAATTTGGTACTGCCCCGCTTATTTGGTTATTTGAAAGGTCAAGCGCTATTAAGCTCTCTTGACTCTTTAGAAATGCTGGAAATGTGCTTATATTACAGTATCTCAAATCCAACCATCTCAACATTGGAAAGGAGGAATTTGCATCATCAAAAGGAAACCGATTTGGAATGTCAATCGCATTGGAAGAAAGGTGTAATACTTCAAGTGTGCTCTTCCACAACCAATTTGGAACAAGACCGTGGATTCGGTTGTTAGAAAGATCTAGGTAAGTCAACTTGTTTTGGCTTTTGATGAATTCTCGAAATTCAGTAAGGTTGCATGAGCTTAGTTGTAGAGTCTCTAATTGGGGAAAAGTAGGACTTTTGTTGTGGCTTCTAATTAACAAGCTCATGTTGGAGAGGTCGAGAAGCCTGAAGTTGCTGAGTTGGAAAAACATGTCAAGCTTTAATTGGTAATCACTAAAGGTGTTGAATCCAAGGGAGAGGGTTTGCAATGTTGAAAGAGTAAATAAGGAAGAAGGTATTGATCCAGAAAGGTGGTTCCATGACAAATCAAGAGATGCAAGATTTGGAACTCCAGATCTATGAAATGGAGGGATTGAACCATTGAAATTGTTACGACTTAGATCCAATTCCACAAGGTTACTGAGATTTGCAACTGATGCTGGAATGGATCCAGAACTTGAGGTAAAGTTGAGGCCAAGTTTAGAAAGAATTAGAACTCTCAACAATTTAAGATTGCTGATTGATTCTGGCAATTTACCACTGAAATTAGTATATCGCAATGACAACACCTCCAAAGAGTTGTTAATTGGAAATTCTGGCAGTTGGCCCATGAGACGAGAGTTTCCTGAAATATCAATTCTTTGCATTTTGGGCAATAAGAAAAATTCTGCTGGAAAATGCCCACTCAAATCGCAGTTGGACATGCTTAAAACACTCAGCTTGGGAAGTGACAGCGATGTGGTTTCACACCATTCACTACTTGGACTTGAAATATTCACTCCATTCAAATACAACTCTCTAAGAGACCTCGTTTTCTTTATCAATATTTTGAAGTTTGGTTTCTCTAGTTTCAATGTAGGGTAGTCAAATGAAACATCATTTTGATCATTTCTCCAATAGCAATCTTCTTGATAAGATAGGTCAAGAGAGACTAACCTTGTTAAGTGTGAGATCCCCACCGGAATTTGGCCATGGAAACATGAGGCCGAAAGGTTGAGATGAGTAAATTTTGGGAGTTTTCCAAACCCATACGGAAACAGAGTGGTATTAAAATTGTTTCCAGCAAGATTTAAGGTGTTGGAGATGATGGAGATTGAAAATGGAGTGAAAGTTGCCTGAAAGGTTTGGTAACTGAGATCAATACCAATGACATGACCAAGAGCATCACATGTAACTCCTTTCCAAGAGCAACAATGGGTGTTGGGATCCCAGAGCTCAAGTTTGGAAGAGAAAGTGAAGTTTGGGGCATAATAGAGATGATGCTGCAATTGTAGGAGAGCAGACCTCTGGACATCAAGGCAATGGTTTTGGAGATTAGTATGAGAAGATGGGTGAAGGGAAGTGGAGGAGGAGAAGAGGGAAAACAGTGCAATTAGGATACCAAGGTTCTCCATGTTTGGTGTTTAGACAACTTCAGATGACATACAATGTTTTCATACTCTAGTTCAGTCCTTGTATCATGCAAATGTTGAGTTGATTTGGCCCAGAGCTCAGTCGTGATGGTGGCTTAGTATGTGAAAAGTCATTAATTCAAATGGTCTTGGTCTTTGCTTTGTACTCAATAGCTCCAATGAGTTATTTGGAAGAAATGAATGAACAAACTAATTCTGTTAGCCAAAAACAAAACAACAAACTTATAATTCAATTCACCAGTAATACATGAAAATCAAAAGCACTGCTATCATATTATATATCAACAAAGACACCTATCCAATATGTGAAATAATATAAATATTTTATTTTATTTTGGTTTAAATATCCCAAATATCTTTATACTCTTTTAAATTTTACAATTTAGTTTTTATATTTTAATTTTGAGATATTGAATTTCTATATTTTTTTATTTAAAATTTTAGTCTCTCCATCTAATTTTACCATTAAAGTTTTTGACGTAAAAAAGATAAAATAACTTTTTTTACTTTGAGCTACCAATCTTGTGGCAACCTCTTGTTCGAAGAGTCGAAGATTCAAGTGGGTAAACTTTGAAATTTCTATTTTACTTTTTCTTTTTTTTTTTAAGTTTTCACACAGAATTTGTTCATCTCTTTTAAATTTATTTATTGTTTTTTTAATAATATCACAAATTATTTGCAAAAGTATAAAAATTAAGAATTGAAGATTTTCTTTTATCGACTTTTAAAATTTTTAGTTTAAAAAATTATATTTTTATCTTTTTAAATTTTTTTTTATTTCCATGTATTCTAAGAGAGTAGGAAACAAATTAATAAAAAATTGGACGAAGAGAGTACGATTTTTAAGCAAAAATAAATAAATAAAGGGATTCAATATTTTTAAAGTATAAAGACTAAATTTTAAATTATAAAATAGTACAAGGACCTCTGATATATTTAAGCTTCTATTTTCTCAAAATTAAATTTGAAATTTTTCTTTTCAAATATTGAACTAATTAAGAAAAATAATGATAGTGGCATAGTATGTGTGGTGTACTTGATGTAAAAATTGCTTTTTGAAAAATGTTTTTTTAATTTAAAAAATTTATCAAATAACATTTTTAATTTTTATTTATATTCTAATGTATTTTATGTAATATTTATATTGGATATACAATTATTTTTCTATTTAAATTCATTTCAAACATATAACTTTATATATTTAAATTTGTAATAGTTATATTTTTTATACTATAGATTATATATTTAAATTAAATTTTACGAATAATTAATATTAATTGTTTACAAATGTTTAAATTTTTATATTTCATATATAAAAATATTAATTGTTGACACCATTTTTTGATAAAACAGGGTCGACTTGGATTTTGAAAACGAAAATGAAAACGGGAGTCGCCACCAATCTTTTTTATAAGGTGTGATCGGGTCACCTCAAAAAGCGGTTGTTTTTGAATAAACGACTTGATTTATTAAAACAACGATTTTGGTCTACGAAATTCAGAAAAAATGGGCTCGGGAGTCGGTTACGTACGAGGAAGGGTTAGCACCCTCGTAACACCCAAAATCGGTACCTCGTTGATTAATTAGTGTCTTAGTGTCGAAAATTAAAGACACGAAAAGAATTTTAAAAAAAATACGATCCCTCTTTATATTGTGTTATTTTAAAATTACTCGAATAAATCAAAAATGAAAAATGCCTCTTTACCTCAAAGTAACAAAATGTCACATCCAGTAAGTTAGGACCCGACATTTCGTATTTTGAGAGTAAGTTTGCCTTTTTCTTTTTTTATTTAAACCTCATTTATTTTAATTTTAAAAGGATATTCAGTTATTTAGAATCAACGCGAGAAAAATCGAAGCTCAGTAAGTTAAGACACGATTTCTCGAATTTTCTAAATGCAGAATATTGCCTTCATTTTCGAAATTTTACCCTTTTAAATTTTGAGTACGAATTAAAGGAATCTTTAAAACCAAATGCGTGCAATTTTGGTTATACTTGAAAAGAAATTGTTTAAAACGGAAAGGATGTCGTTCACGACCTATAATGAATATACAACATACATTTAAAATCCATAACATAATATGCATCATAAAATATACCCACGGCATTGATATAAATAAATCGAAATGCATGGAAAATAATGTAAGAAACAATATAACAATAACATTAATATGATAACAAAACAAATACAATCCTAATGAATCTAGATTTGAAAACATTTGAAGATAACAAATAAATAATTAATAAAATGAAATCACAATAATAATGGCAAGAATTAAAATAAACAAAATTAATATTGAAAATAGTGAATAAATAAATAAAATAAAACCTAACGTAAGTTCGATTAAAATTAAGTAAATAAATAAAAATTAAATGAAATATTAAATAAAACTATTTTTAATGAACAAATAAATAAATAAACAAATAAATAAACAAAAACAATCAAACTAACTAGGGACTGAATTGAAAACGGACGCAAAATCTGGGACTTGAATCGCGAATAAATAAAAGAAAAATGCCATGGGACTGTAATGAAAACGTGCTTGAAACGTGAGGGACTTAAAGGGAAATATTCCCCGGCCCTAAAACGCAGCGCTTAACTAGGGAAGCTGCGCATGGTCCAAGGACCAAATTGAAACAGAGGCAAAATTTGTGGCCCAATTCTAAACTAACCAAAGGGATCAGATTGCGCCCTGCTGCAAAGTCGGAGGGACCGCATGCGCAAATGTCCCCTCGCATCAGAAAACGCACGGATCCCATGTAGGCGAATCGGGTCTTCGGGTCTTAAGGCGAAACGACGCCGTTTTAAGGCTATGGTACCAAGCCCTAAACGACGCCGTTTGGGGGGTATAAAACTCCAAATATTTTAGAAAAAAATCATTCTTTACCACTCTTCAGAAAAAAAAAAAAAACAAAGTACTCTCTCAATGCCCTCCCCCATTTCTTCTCTTCCAGCCACAAAGGCCACCGTCCGTCCGCCATGGCCGTCGGCTGGCGACGGCAATGACAGCCGTGTACGACGGTCGAATTCCCAAAAAACACCCATTTTTAATAAAATGGCCTTCTTAAGCCCGTTTTGGAGTCTAAACCTCCGATGGTCAAGCAAAAAGCCCGAATTAGCTAGAGGCTCTTCGACTTCCGACCACCTTTCATTGGAGGTGGCTACCTCTAGCATCCCGACGGAGGAACACCAACACCCAGGTATGCAACACTCTTTTTTTGTTATTATTTCTATATTTTTCTCTTTAAAAATGAAGTTGTGAAAAGAAAAAAAGATAAATAGAATAAAATGAAATAACTCAATAGGAAACAGTAAAGGATTAACCTTTTTGAACTTCTATTTTGCTGTTTTTATTTCTAAGGTGTGTCCGAAAAAATACAAAGAAAGATCTTATGGCTTTTATAGCCAAATTACAAAACCGATTCGTTTCTAATCTTTGTTTTTTTTGCCACTTATTGCTACTGCTGCTTTGTTTGGTGGTCTTTTTTGCAAGTGACAGAGGTCGGTGATAGGCGAACGGTGGTGCCAGTGGACATACAAGTGGCGGCTAGTCAGAGGCATGCATACGTGAGGGGAGGTGAAGCGGCGGCGGCTGCAAAGCATGAGGCTAGGGTTTTTGGTGCTGAAATTTTAAGTTTGGGCTTAGGGTTACAATTTGGGCTGGTCTTTTGGGTTTGGGTTGTTATTATTTTTATTTTTGTTTTGTTTTGGCATTGGGTCCGGGTAAATTGGGCTTGCAATAGCTGCCCCTCTTTGCTAATTTTTTTGTAACGAGAATAGAGCAAAGACTAAGAAAGACCAATTTTGCCCGGCCTCTCCGGATCTTGACTTGTTTTGGTGCTTTTCTTCTTCAAGTAGCGTCATTCTAGTCCGCCACATCTTATTGATTTGATCTACTTCACGGCATCTTTAGAGAGATATGACTTCAATCTATTCCGCTGAAACTCTATGGGGGTGAGATTTGGTTTTTAGTCTGCTCCACCGTAACTTCAGGGAGATAAGACTTGTATCTTCAACCTGCTCCACTGCAACTTCAAGGAGATAAGGTTTCACTTGATAAGATCCGCTATCTACAGTCTGCTCCACTACTGCTTAGGGATATAAGACTTGATGCGATCGATCTGTTTCACTACCAATACAGGAAGACAAGATCTGCTATCTTCGATCTACTTCGCTGCCAATACAGGAAAACAAAATATGCTATCTTCAGTCTACTTCACTGCCAATATAAAAAGACAAGACTTGCTATCTTCGATCTACTTCGCTGCCAATACAAGAAGACAAGACCTGCTATCTTCAGTCTACTTCACTGCCAATACAGGAAGACAAGACTTGCTATCTTCGATCTATTTCGCTGCCAATATAGGAAGACAAGACCTGCTATCTTCAGTCTACTTCACTGCCAATACAGGAAGACAAGACTTGCTATCTTCGATCTACTTCACTGCCAATACAGGAAGACAAGATATGCTATCTTCAGTCTACTTCACTGCCAATACAGGAAGATAAGACTTGCTATCTTCTATCTACTTCGCTGCCAATACAGGAGGACAAGATTTGCTATCTTCAGTCTACTTCGCTGCCAATACAGGAAGACAAGACTTGCTAAAATGACTTCAACCCATCCCACTGCAACTTCAGGGGTAAACGATTCGTTTCTTTGATCTGTTCTCTAGGGAACGTGACCTGTTAAATCCATTTTATAGACCTACTTATGCCTAGTGTTTAGGATGACATGATTAGAATGAATCACATGCTCCTAACTAGATGTACAGAATGTCATGAGAATGATCCCTTTTTAATGTTTGAGTTGTCATTCCTCGTTGTTCATCAAGGTTCCATCGCTGATGCCTTCTTGTTCAGTCGGTATCTTTGACAGAAAAACCAAAGAAATAGTCGCGATTTAGACTATTCTTTTCCCAATGCTTCTAACCTTTAAATTGGTTAGTTCTAAACAATAACCCTGTTTCTTTCAAAGCAATATGCAGAACTCCTTCTGCTTGAACATTATCAGTCCAGTAATCGTTATTTTAATGAAAAATGTTGGAAAAAGATTATCAAAATGGACAAGATGGAATTTTGTTGAGAGCAAAGCTCGAAATGAATGAATCAATCAAGATAGAAAAACTTGCTAGTATACAAAATGAGAATAAATTAATCAAGATGGCATATTTTGTCAAAAATGCAAAAAATGAATAAAATGGAAATAGGTGCTCCAAATATCGTAGCATGAGCTTCTCTGCCCCAAACTTCTTGAGTACCCTTTTGAACTTGACATGTGTTTAAAAGTTCTAGAAGACTTTGTTGATGCCCCAAGATGTTACATTCCTCCTTCTTGTTAATTCAGAGAAGACAAGACTACCACATGCCCCACCTTCGATCAAAATTTGAACTGCCCATTACTGGGTTTTCAATTCAAAACCTCTTTGGTCTCAAAGCACCCTTTGCCGGTTTTTGCCTTGGCCTCTCCCTTTTTCTTTTTTTTATTTTTTTAAGCAAAGTACTTCTTTACTGAATCCGAATTCACAGGATTAGGCAGGCATTTTCCATCCATCTCAGTTAAAATTAACGCTCCTCTAGAAAAAGCCTTCTTTACTACATAAGGTCCCTCCCAGTTTGGCATCCACTTTCCTCTAAAATATTTTTGTATGGGAAGGATCTTCTTCAGTACCAAGTCCCCTTCATGAAAGTTCCTAGGACTAACTTTCTTATTGTAAGCTCGTATCATTTGCTTCTGGTACATTTGACCATGGCAGATAGCTTTCAGCCTTTTTTCTTCGATCAAGTTCAGCTAATCATATCGGGATTGAATCCATTCAGCTTCGTCTAACTTTAGTTCTGATAAAACCCGAAGGGAAGGAATCTCGACTTCGATGGGTAAAACTGCCTCCATTCCATAGACCAAAGAGAAAGGAGTTACCCCAGTAGAAGTCCTGACAGATGTTCTATAAGCATATAGGGCAAATGGTAACTTTTCATGCCAATCTTTATAAGTCTCAGTCATCTTTCCCACAATCTTCTTGATGTTCTTATTGGCTGCTTCCACTGACCATTCATTTTTGGGTGGTATGACGATGAGTTGTGGTGCTTAATATTGAATTAGCTACACACCTCCGCTATTGTACTGTTGTTCAAACTTAGCGCATTGTCAAATATTATCCTTTCTGAAATCCCATACCGACATATGATTTCCTTCTTTAGAAACTTGCTGACGGCTGCCTTTGTGACATTGGCGTAAGAAGTAGCTTCTACCCATTTAGTAAAGTAGTCAATGACTACGAAGATGAACCGATGCCCATTTGAAGCTTTTGGCAATATTGGTCCAATGAAGTCTATGCCCCACATGGAAAAGGGCCATGGAGAAGTCATGACATGAAGAGGCGAGGGGGGTACATGAATTTTGTCTCCATAAATTTGGCACTTGTGGCATTTCTTAGCGTACTTGATGCAGTCCCCTTCCATCGTGAACCAATAATATCCAAATCTCATGATTTGCCTGGCCATTGTAAAACCATTGGCATGCGTTCCACAGACACCATCATGGACTTCTTCCAAGATTTGCTTAGCTTCAATAGCATCCACGCATCTCAGCAGCACCTGATCCTTTCCTCTTTTGTATAGGATCTCTCCATCTAAGACGTAGTCACTAGCCAGCCTCCTTAACGCTCTCTTGTCGTTCTCGGTTACCTGGTCTGGGTATTCGTGATTTTTGACATATCGCAATATATCTTGATACCAAGGTTGGTCGTCTTTTTCTTCTTCTTGGTTAATGTTACAACAGTGGGCTGAAGCCTCGTAAATGCTCATTTGGATAGGCTTCACATCTTCTTGTTTATTTACTTTGATCATAGAAGCCAATGTAGCTAAAGCATCGGCCATCTGATTCTCATCTCGAGGGAGATAACAGAAGGTGACGTCATCAAACTCCTCAATTAATGCCAGGACTAGCTTTCGATAACTAATCAACTTGGGGTCTCTTGTTTCCCACTCGCCTCTGAGTTGATAAATCACTAATGCAAAATCCCCATATACCTCAAGTACCTTGATCCTGCGCTCAATAGCCTCCCAGATTCCCGTGATACATGCTTCATACTCCGCCATGTTATTCGTGCAATCAAAATCTAATTTACTAGTGAACGGTTAATGATCACCATCTGGAGATACCAAGACTGCCCCGATCTCGTTGCCCATGGCATTTGAGGCTCCATCGAAGTTTGATTTCCAAACATTGCCTTCTTGTGTGTTTACTTCAGCAGCTGCCACATACATTAGATCCTCATTCGGGAAATCGAAGTTCAAAGGCTTATAATCTTCCAAGGCTCTGCTAGCTAGAAAATCTGCTATTGTGCTTCCTTTTACGGCCTTTTGATTCACGTAAGCTATATCAAATTCAGACAGTAAAATTTTCCATCGGGCCATCCTTCTATTTAGTGCGGTTGACTCCATCATGTATTTCAGATGGTCTAACTTCGAGATTAACCAAGTCGTATGGTACAACATGTATTGTCTCAATCTCCGAGTAGTCCAAACCAAGGCGCAACATAATTTTTCAATTGGGGAGTATCTCGTTTCACATTCAGTGAACTTCTTGCTGAGATAGTAGATTGCTCTTTCTTTTCATCCTGAGTCATCATGTTGGCCAAGCACGCACCCCATAGAATTTTTGAATACTGTCAAGTATAGTATCAGTGGCTTGTTTGGGCAAGGCGGCATCAGTACTGGGGCATTGGACAAGTAATGTTTGACTTTTTCGAAAGTTTTCTGGCACTCCTCATCCCATACACCTGGATTGTGTTTCCTAAGGAGACGGTAAATGGGGTCACATTTCTCAGTTAATTGTGAAATAAATCGAGCGATATAATTTAGTCTTCCCAGAAATCCTCGAACTTCTTTCTGAGTACTTGGCGGAGGCAATTCTTGTATGGCTTTGACTTTTTTGGGTCAATCTCTATTCCCCTTTCGCTAACTAAAAATCCTAGCAACTTTCCCGATCTAGCCCCGAAAGTGCATTTGGCTGGGTTAAGTTTTAGTTGGAACTTTCTTAACCTTAGAAACAGTTTTCTCAGAACTTGCACGTGTTCCCCTTCTGTCCTAGACTTTGCGATCATGTCGTCGACATAGAGTTCTATCTCTTTATGCATCATGTCATGGAACAATGTTACCATGGCTCTCTGATACGTTGCTCCCGCATTCTTTAATCTAGAGAAACCATCCTAATTTGGCCGTGTTGTTCACTAAGGTATCTATATGGGGCAATGAAAAATTGTCCTTGGGACTGGCCTTGTTCAAATCTTGGTAGTCCACACACATTCGCACCTTCCCATCTTTTTTAGGAACAGGGACTATGTTGGCTACCCATTCTGAATACTTGACCACCTGTAAAAACCCAGCATCAAACTACTTCTTTACTTCTTCTTTTATTTTCAGCAGGACATCAGGCCTCATCCTTCGGAGTTTTTGTTGAACTGGTTTGCATTCTTCCTTTATAGGCAGTCAGTGTACCACGATATCAATACTTAACCCGGGCATATCTTGATAGGACCATGCGAAGACATCTTTAAACTCTTGAAGCAACCCAACGAGGTCTCGCCTTGTTTCCTTGGTAATGCAAATGCCAATTTTTATCTCTCTTCCCTCTCCTAAGCTCACGACTTCTACTGATTCCTTATAAGGTAGGATTTTCTTTTCTTCTTCCTCCTCCATTCTTAATAAATCCAGAGATAAAACGTTGTATTGGTCATCTTCAAAATCCTGAAGATCATCCGTACTCATGTCTCGTTCAAATAGGGACTCTGAGTTAGTAACAGCGTCACTCATATCATTGATATCAGAAGACCTGTTATTGGGACGAAGGGAAGCCCAAAGAAAGAAGAATCTAAGAATAATTGTATGCATAGCATGATTATAAATGGAATGAAAAGAATGAAAGAATATTTGCTCAAGGTGAGACTGAATGATAAGTTTTCATTGAAATAAGATTTTGGACATGTACCTTTTACAAAAGATTCTTACTACCCCCAGGCTTAGGGCAACAAGTGTTCTGAATATTACTCTGAATTAGTTCTAAATGTTACAGGGATCTCCTTTGCAGTCCAATTTTCTAGAACACTTCCAGGTTTGTAAAGGCGAATGCTTGATATCCTTCCCTCTTCGAATTCTTCTTTGAATATGGCATTGATGTTCAGGTTTCTTAACATATCTTCTGTAGTGTCCCCTCTTGGTGTCCTTCGTTCAGGATAAATGGTTCCATCTAATATGAAAGTCTTGGATATGTGGGGGAAGGTCATAGGTTCCCAATTAATGTCTCCTCCGCTCAAACGCACCTTCCTCTTTTCTTGCTTCTTTTCTAGTTCTTTCTTCCTTTGCCCTGCGTCTGGCTTAAATCCTAAGCCAAAGCGGTCTCGTTTATCCTTTAGCATTGGTGCCTCTATCCTTCCTTAAAGGTATCTTCCGAGTCCTCTCCCAGGCACAGATCCTTTCCCTACCATCATTTGCAGTCCCATCCTCGTGGTTTTAGATATGTTGGGCATTGGGATCTTATTACCTTCAACAACAAAGGTTGCATTTACGAATTCCAAATATCTAAAGGAACACTCGATTGCCTTATCATTTGTCCCTAAATATGGCGCATCACTAGTTACCGATGCAATGATGTCCTCCTCAGCGCTTATCGTAACTAATCGGCCTTCTGTTACCAATTTCAACTTCTGGTGCAAGGATGAAGGCACTACTCCCGCTGAATGAATCCAAGGTCTTCCCAACAAGCAATTATACGAAGGCTTAATATCTATCACTAGGAAATCCACCTTGTATGTATTTGGGCCAATCAAGAGGGGAATCTCTATTCTTCCCATTACCCTCCTTTCAGTGCCATCGAACGCTCTCACTATATTCTGGCATGACTTCATGTGAGAGCTATCTACCGGTAACCTGTTTAAGGTGGATAAGGTTAAAACATTCAAAGCTGATCCATTATTGATTAACACCCCAGGCAAAGTGTATCCTTTACAACGAGTGGTGATATGTAGGGCTTTAGTGGCTCCTCTCCCCCTGGCGGTATCTCATCATCGCTAAAGAAGATGAAGTTGTCGGCACTTATATTGTTGACCAGGCGATCCAACTTGTTCACTGAGATATCGTTAGCAACATAAGTCTCATTTAGCACTTTTATCAACGTATTACGATGTGTCTCTGAACTTAAGAGTAATTCGAGCACTAAGATGCGAGCCGGTTGCTTATGCAGTTGTTCCACCACGCTATACTAGCTATGCTTCAAGAATTTTAAGAATTCTCTAGCCTCATTTTCAGTCACCGGTTTGTTAACATGCGATTCAATTCTGGCCATCTTTGTTTTATCTTGTTCAACCACCAAGGCTTTTCCTTTTATAGGCTCCCCTTTTGTATTTGCCGGGTCGTAGCGTTTTCCACTATGTGTAAAAAGCCTACATCATTACCCTCCTCTGAAGCATTTAACGGGTCCTCCTCTCCTAGGATCATCACATTGCAGTCATAATTCCAAGGAACCTTTTTGCTATCTTTGTAAGGAAAAGCTACGGGTTTTTGGATTATAATCCTTGGCACTATTTGTATTCCAGATTCTGTGCCCCTTGGCCGCAAAATAATCACCACCAGGTGATTAACCCTTTGGGCCTTTCCCGTGGATCCTTCCTCCGAGGCATAAACTTCTCCTTCTTCTAGTCCTTTGATCTCCTCATAAAACTCTAACTCTTTGTTGTCCATTAAGTTTTGCATCATGGTTCTGAGCTGGTGCATTTTTAGATGTCATGGCCCTTTTCGGTATGAAACTTGCAGTACTTCTTCGTTCTTTCGGGCCTTTCCATTGAATCTTGCTTGATGAGACCTCCCTCTATCATTTGCTTCCAAACCCAACTCAATGGGGTTTTTACCTCTACAATGTCGACCTTGATTCTCGTTCTCCCACCCTCGATTACCGCGTTTACCCCTTTATCAGAATGATTGGGTAACGGATTCCCTGCTATATCTGGTCCTGATAGGTTGTCAAACTTTACAATCCCCATCTTAATGAATCTTTCCACTGCCTTTTTAAACCCAGTACGGTTCTTAATTGAGTGTCTCGGTATCCCTGCATGGTATTCACATTGGGCATTTATGTCATACCATTTGAGATATGGAGGTTGTATGGGTTTTAGATAAAATGGAGATACTATGTGTGCATCAAATAGCTTCTGATACAGTTCCTTGTATGTTATTGGAATGGGCGTGAAATGACGTCTCTCTGTGTTAGGCCTTGTGTTGGGCTCTTGCCTTGAGGGGTCCTGGTGACTAGTAGCTACCGTTCTTGGAGGGCCAATAGTAATCGGTTTCGGATAACTCTTGCTACATGTGCTTACGTTGTTTACCTAACTTTCTTTTTCCTCGGGGCTAGTCTTTTGGAGCTTTCCCCCGCGTCTATTTTACCGCTTCTTATTGCATTTTCAATCATTTCACCGGACATTACCATATCCGAGAAGCTCTTGGTAGCACTCCCCAACATGTGGTTGATGAATAGGGCTTTCAAAGTATTGATAAAAGCATGGTGACCTCTTTTTCCAATGGGGGTGGCTGGACTTGTGTTGCCACTTCTCTCCATCTCTGGGCGTACTGTCTGAAACTCTCACTAGGCTTTTTTTCTATATTCTGTAATGTAATTCGATCGGGTGTTATGTCCGTCACATGACTGTATTGCTTCATAAAAGCTTGCGCCAAGTCTCTCCATGAACTAACTCTAGCACGACTCAGCTGGTTGTACCACTTGGTAGCCGATCTGATCAGACTGTCCTGGAAACAGTGGATTAACAATTGATCATTGTTGACTTATCCTATCATTCTTTGACAGAACATAGTTATATGAGCTTCAGGACAACTAGTCCCGTTATACCTTTCAAACTCTGGCATCTTGAACTTAGGCGGGAACACTAAATTAGGAACTAAACTAAAATATTGCGTCAACTCCATAATGGTAGTCGGTGTTCTCCATGGCTCTGAATTTCTCCTCTAGCCATCTACACTGGTCCTCAAGTTGTTTTGGCAGGTCTATTCTTGCCTTTTCTATTTCTACCATGTCACCGAGATCAGGGACCACAGGGTTGGTAGGGTTGTCCCCGGGATTAGAACCCGAGCCTATTTGAAAGTGTATTGGTACCGAGGTGCCAGCCTGATATTGAGGTCTAATAAGTGACAGGTACTCTTTGCGGGCACATATCCGGTTGTGCCTGGCTACTAGCTGGGGTGAAACTTAGAGGATAAGCAGGGTCATCGTGATCCTCCCCAGCATCAACTACAGGGCTTTTTCCTTTATCATTCCCTCCAGCCAACAACTGCTTCAATTGGTTCATCATAGTGTTCTGGGATTCTATCATGTCTTGCTGGATTTTATCCAGTCGTTCCTGCATCTGATCTTGCATCTCCCTTTGCAACTGTTCCAATCTTTCTAACCTCTGATCCATTGCTTTTGTTTGACGACGAGTACCGTAGTGATATTTGGTTGGTGGATTTTTGTTGGTTTCCAGGGTAACTGTGACAATTTTGATTAATTAGTGCCTTTTTAATGAAACTTAATGTGTAATGAAATGTAATGTAAATGCATGAATGCAAAGGGAGGCATTGATTCTAATTCAATTTCATTAGAAGAACTCGATTTAGAAAACAAAATTCTTTACATAAAATAGACTACATATACGGCTTTGCCCTTATACTCAAAGCCTTAACACTCTTAAGGAGCCGAGCTAACTCTCGACCTCGGTTTGATTCTGATTCATAACTTAAACTCAATATATCAGCCTGAACTGCTAAGGCTTGCATATGATCGGCTACTTCCCGTACTTGAGTTAAGGCTTCACCCATAATGTAATCTCTATCTCTAATCTGACTTTGGGCATGATGGAGTTGCTCCTGGCACTATTCGTTACGCCTTTCAAGAAGTTCCTCTCGTAATTTAGAATTTCGCAACGCATCTTCGAGCTCCTCTATTTTTCCTTTTAAATCTTCGATCTTACTTAAACTTGCTCTCAACTCGATCACAGAGTTGCGGCTACGGTACAGGTGAAGCGACTTTTCCAACTCTGCCACCCAGGCTTTTAATCTTACTTCTTCATTCCGGCATTCTAACAAGTTTTTCTCTAAAGCGCTCTTTCGAGCTAGGGCGTCTTGAAATTTCTTCTCCCACTGATCAACCTTGGTCTTTTCTTCTTTGATCTCCTGCCGCCATTGCTCTGACGTTTTGCCCAGACCAGCAATTCTTATCGACAAACGTAACTTCTTATAATCTGTTTTTAAACTATCTAAATCTTTTTCAGCCTTGTTCTTCCCTTTCCTTAACTTTTCAGCTTCCAACTTGTGAATATCGTCGTCTAATCCCAAACGCATCTTTTCCTCTTCTAGTTGCTCAATTTTCTTTCCCAGCTCCAAACTTCTCTTTTCAAAGTCTTGTTTAATGATTTCTAGTTCCAACAGAACCACTTGTAGATGCTCTTTTATTGGTTGAACACCTTCTTAGCTTGATGCGGGGATGTTATCATTGATTCTCCTTTCCCACCACAAACTATACTCGGGAGTTGTCATTGGGTTTACAGCAAGTATTTGATATTTCACGAACCTTCTTCTTGTAATTATCTTCTTTGAATGAAAATTCATACTGAGCTAACCCTTGTGTCGTGGGTATGAACTGTCTAGATCTGTACTGCCTCAAGACTAGCAAAGGGGCGTATCCAACGGCTCCCCAAATTTTGAGCAAAGGAACCCAATCGAACTCTCCACACTGATATAAAATCTCATTAGGGATCATCTATGGGGCTCTCCACTCGACATCCTCCTCTTGAAGATTTTGGAGAATCACCAGCCATTTCTCTTCTGTGATGTCGTCTCGTCTTGGTGTAGTTACTAGTTTCTTTAACGGGGAGTAGTTTTCTGAGAATACCAGATAAGAAACCTTCTCTACTTTCCAGAAGTGACTATGGAACCATACCAATAACAGTTGCGCACATCCGATGAATCTTCATTCACCCACTCTTCGACAAGCATTTAGAGATCTGAAGGTTTCAGCCAAAATTGCTGGGACTGGTGTGACCCTCTTGTCAAGCCTGTCAAACAAATCTGAAACTGCTTCGTCTACATGCCCTAACGCCTTAGGGAAAATGACCAAACCATAAATGCTCAAAGCGAAAATATCGACCCTTTTCTACACATCCGGATGTGCCAAGATCAGATCTCGTAGATTTTTCCAAGGTATACACTTACTGTCTCTCTTCTGCTTAATCCGAGCTGCAACCCATTGCTCGCTCATTCCTGTAATACTCATTAATTTCTTCAAGAATGTCAGGACGTATGCTGCTTCGAATAGACCCTATCGACTTGGATCCTTAGACATCGTAGTAAGGCCGTATATTCTTCTATCGTGGGTACCAAATCTACTTTCCCAAATGTGAAACAACTGTAGGCGGGATTCCAATACTGCACGAGGGCTCGAAACAAGTGTTTGTCTACCTTTACATTGAGTAGATAAGGCAAATCACCATTGTTACTGTAGAAGAGCTGTCGGATCCCATCACCCCACTGATCCCAAATCTCCTTCAATTATTGTAGGTTGTTTTGAGTTACGCTGATTCGAGTGAAGTCCCATAACTCTGACACGTATCCCTCCATGAGGCTATCACCCTTTTCTTGCTGAACTTTTTCAGACCAAACTCGAACGGCCGCATTATCTTCCACTTTACCAAGAAAATCCCTTTCCATGTTAAGCTCTCTATTTAAAAACTGAATGCGAATCAACACCTCTTTTATGAGGAGAATGTCATGCAATCACAATTAAGGTAAAAGCAAAGCAAGTCAGTATAACAATAAACTAAAATTCAAAATATACAAGAAATAATAATTAAATCTACTATTCAGGAAACTACTAGGGTTCGAGGTGGTTCTACATAGGGTAGCCTCCTAGGGCTCATTATATGCGGTTTGGTTCTAAAGTCGAGGTACCCGAACTAGCAAATTCCTCGATCCTCACCCATTATAGGCTCATACGGACCAAGTTCAGTTCAAGGGAATACATTTCCCTATGGCTACACGGAGATGAAAATCTCACGAAGACATAGGTACGGATGTATCCCGAAAGCGATCCACCATCCTGCACGGAGGTGAAAACCTCACGAAGGACTAGTTTCTCGCTCCCACTTAAAAGGTGTGACCCGCGGTCATGCAATGCAATGCAGAAATATCAAACGGCCTGAACAAAAAAGTAAGCATATCAAATACCGTAAAAATAACGGACAAAATGCAACAAAAGGATCGTACATTTAAACCAAATTTTCAATTCTCGACAAAATGAAAAAAATTAATCAACTCGTGGCTTGACTCTCTTTACAATCCCCAGCGGAGTCGCCAAGCTATTGACACTATTTTTTGATAAAACAGGGTCGACTTGGATTTTGAAAACGAAAACGAAAACGGGAGTCGCCACCAATCTTTTTTATAAGGTGTGATCAGGTCACCTCAAAAAGCTGTTGTTTTTGAATAAACGACTTGATTTATTAAAACAACGATTTTGGTTTACGAAATTTAGAAAAAAGGGCTCGGGAGTCGGTTACATACGAGGAAGGGTTAGTACCCTCGTAATGCCCAAAATCGGTACCTCGTTGATTAATTAGTGTCTTAGTGTCGAAAATTAAAGACACGAAAAGAATTTTAAAAAAATACGATCCCTTTTTATATTGTGCTATTTTAAAATTACTCGAATAAATTAAAAATGAAAAATGCCTCTTTACCTCAAAGTAACAAAATGTCACATCCAGTAAGTTAGGACCCGACATTTCGTATTTTGAGAGTAAGTTTGCCTTTTTCTTTTTTTATTTAAACCTCATTTATTTTAATTTTAAAAGGATATTCGGTTATTTAGAATCAATGCGAGAAAAATCGAAGCTCAGTAAGTTAGGGCACGATTTCTCGAATTTTCTAAATATAGAATATTGCCTTTATTTTCGAAATTTTACCTTTTTAAATTTTGAGTACGAATTAAAGGAATCTTTAAAAACCAAATGCGTGCAATTTTGATTATACTTGAAAGGAAATTGTTTAAAACGGAAAGGATGTCGTTCACGACCTATAATGAATATACAACATACATTTAAAATCCATAACATAATATGCATCATAAAATATACCCACGACATTGATATAAATAAATCGAAATGCATGAAAAATAATGTAAGAAACAATATAACAATAACATTAATATGATAACAAAACAAATACAATCCTAATGAATCTAGATTTGAAAACATTTGAAGATAACAAATAAATAATTTATAAAATGAAATCACAATAATAATGGCAAGAATTAAAATAAACAAAATTAATATTGAAAATAGTGAATAAATAAATAAAATAAAACCTAAAGTCAGTTCGATCAAAATTAAGTAAATAAATAAAAATTAAATGAAATATTAAATAAAACTATTTTTAATGAACAAATAAATAAATAAACAAATAAATAAATAAAAACAATCAAACTGACTAGGGACTGAATTGAAAACGGACGCAAAATTTGGGACTTGAATCGTGAATAAATAAAAGAAAAATGCCATGGGACTGTAATGAAAACGTGCTTGAAACGTGAGGGACTTAAAGGGAAATATTCCCCGGCCCTAAAACGTAGCGCTTAACCGGGGAAGCTGCGAATGGTCCAAGGACCGAATTACGGCCCAATTCTAAAATAACCAAAGGGATCAGATTGCGCCCTGCTGCAAAGTCGGAGGGACCGCATGTGCAAATGTCCCCTCGCATCAGAAAACACGCGGATCCCATGTAGGCGTGTCGGGTCTTCGGGTCTTAAGGCGAAACGACGCCGTTTTAGGGCTATGGTACCAAGCCCTAAACGACACCGTTTAGGGGGGTTATAAAACTCCAAATTTTTTAGAAAAAAATCATTCTCTACCACTCTTCAGAAAAAAAGAAAAAACAAAGTACTCTCTCAATACCCTCCCCCCTTTCTTCTCTTCCGGCCACAAAGGCCACCGTCCGTCCGCCATGGCCGCCGACCGGCGACGGCAATGACCGCCGTGTACGGTGGCCGGATTCCCAAAAAAGACCCATTTTTAATAAAATGGCCTTCTTAAGCCCGTTTTGGAGTCTAAACCTCCGATGGTCGAGCAAAAACGCCCTAATTAGCCAGAGGCTCTTCGACTTCCGACCACCTTTCATCGAAGGTGGCTACCTCTAGCGTCCCGACGGAGGAACACCGACACCCAGGTACGCAACACTCTTTTTTTGTTATTATTTCTATATTTTTCTCTTTAAAAATGAAGTTGTGAAAAGAAAAAAAGATAAATAGAATAAAATGAAATAACTCAATAGGAAACAGTAAAGGATTAACCTTTTTGAACTTCTATTTTGCTGTTTTTATTTCTAATGTGTGTCCGAAAAAATACAAAGAAAGATCTTGTGGCTTTTATAGCCAAATTACAAAACCGATTCGTTTCTAGTCTTTGTTTTTTTTGCCACTTATTGCTACTGCTGCTTTGTTTGGTGGTCTTTTTCGCAGGTGACAGAGGTCGGTGATAGGCGAACGATGGTGCCAGTGGGCATGCGAGTGGCGGCTGGTCAGAGGCATGCATGCGTGAGGGGAGGTGAAGCAGCGGCGGCTGCAAAGTATGAGGCTAGGGTTTTTGGTGCTGAAATTTTAAGTTTGTGCTATTAGGTTTGGGCTTAGGGTTACAATTTGGGCTGGTCTTTTGGGTTTGGGTTGTTATTATTTTTATTTTTGTTTTGTTTTGGCATTGGGCCCGGGCAGTTTACAATAAATTATTTTTTAATATTCTTACTAAAGTATCATAATATTAACTAATTTGAATATTAGTTAAATGCATACTTTTACTTTACAATATAATATCTAGGGGTGTTCATTCGGTTAACCGACCGGTTAACCAACCCGATATTGTTATAACCGAATTAACCGACCTCCCAAAATTTTTAACCCTTAATCGAACCGAATTTTTTTAAAAAAAATTAACCGAACCGAAATTTTTTCGGTTAATAAGGTCGGTTAACTGAATTAACCGAAAAATGTGTTGTTCATTTTTGGTTAAAAATTACCCGAATTACCCGACTTACCCGAATTACTCTAAAATTACCCGAATTACCTGAATTACCCGAAAATTACTCGAATTACTCGAATTACCCGACTTACCCGAATTACCCCAATTTCTAAGTTCTAACTATTTGATTTAGTTAATTAATTAAATTTTCCAAAAGACAATAATTAGGTGAACTTTCCAGGGTAGAAGACTTGGTAACCAAGCTTTTTTTCTTTTCTTACATAATTAATTTTAATTAATTAATTAATTAATTAATAGACAACGAAAAGACCCCCACTGTATTTTTTTTCTCTCGTATTATTATTGATCCTGTATTTTGGATACTCACCACCGACATTAGATTTGGTAACCAAACGGTTTAATCACGTGTATCTCATGTATCTAAGAACACAAATAATGAGAAATAATAATAATAATAATAATAATAATAATAAATAATAATAATAATAATAATAATAATTCACAGCACAATTTATGTAGATTTTTTTCTTTCTTTCTTTTGAGGGACCATAAATTAAAGTTGAAGCAACCTTTAAGGACTTCACAAACATGAGTTGTTTTAAAGCAAAAAAACAGAACATGTTTTGTTCTGTTAAACCCCAAAGGATTGCTTGTAATTTACTTTTGTTTTATTAATTAATTCATTCATTTATTCCATTAATTAGTTGTAAAGTTGAATTTGTGACAGTAAAATACATTATATTCAAAGATTTTGAGAAAGCAAACCTGGCCCTGGGTTTGGGTACTGCTGTACTGGTGTTGGTGGTCTAACACTTCGACTCGGCAACTCCGGCGGAAGAGAAATGTGGGTTTTTCGTTTTCCCGATTCGACTGTCGAGTGTCGACTGAGATTAAGGGTGTTAGGGTGGGATTTAGGGCTACGGGTGTTGGGTGTTGTTATTTGTTAAGACTTAAGTGTGATTGTGTGTGTGAGTGAAAGTGAAAGTGAAATTTGGGGGGGTGTTGTGACTGTGCACAGCTCAGCATTAGTCGGCTGCCTGCTGCTGAGAAATCAGAAATGGGCAGCATGAGCAGGTTCTAAGGCTACTGGGCTAGGGGTGTTGAATTTGGGCTGTCCTATTTGGTGAGCCTAAGAAAAAATTAAGCTGGGTTTATATTGGGCTGGGTTTAAATTGGGAGGGAGTAGGCCTACCCTGTAAATTTCGGTTTACCTGATTTTTTTCGGTTAACCGACCCATTTCGAACCGATTTAATCGTTAACCGAACAAACCAAAAAAACTTAACCAACCCCCGACCGAATTTTTTCTGTTAACCGATCGATTAACCGAACTCAGTCGGTTAACCGAAAAAATTTGATTTTAACCGAATAATGCACAGCCCTAATAATATCTAAAATGGACATTTTATTTCTCAAAAATATTTTTTGACAAAAATACTAGATACAGTCAATCCTCTCTATAACAGCTACTAGTTATAGTAGCATTTCGCTATAATAGCCAAGTTTCTACTAGAACCATTTTGTTATATTTTATTTAAACCCTCTATAACAACTTTTCACTTATAATAGCAACATTGATAATTATGAAGTACATTCTTTATTAAATTAGTTTTCTGTAGCTGCATATTGTTTAAATTTTCAAGTAAGTAAGCCTATTAATTGTCATTTATTAAATGAAAGTGATCTTAATTAAAATATTATTTCAATAAAATGATTAGATTTTACGTGAAAAAATCTATTAATCATATTTTATAAAATTAAAATAATCTTCAATCAATGGAATTCAAGATATCAATTCACTGAACTATTAAGTCCCCTAATTAAACATTCTACATGAATTTGAAATACCATAAACTTATAAATTGATCACTTGAATTTTGTAACCCGTGATAAATTAAATAATTTAATTTGATAAATCATATTGATTAATTGAACTTGTTAGATTTATGAACTTTATAATTAATCATGTGAAGAAAATGTAAAATAATATATATATAAAAGCAATAATGTATGCACCTGTTATACGTCTTTTAAATTTGTTGATTTAATTCCCCCTTTCTCTCTTTTTTAAACATAATTCTCACTTTATTTATTTAATGAAAATTCATGATATAAATTCTATGGTAATTTTACAATAATTATCTCTCTATAAGAACATGTGGTTATAGGTTTATAACAGTCATCTCCCTATAACAAGCAAAATATGGATAAACAAAGAAGGTTGTTATAAAGAGGGTTAATTATCTTATCAAACTAAACTTTTCACAAAGTACTTTTCATAAATAAAAAATTCACAACACTTTTCAAAACAAATGAAAAACTAACCCTTTGTATATTTTCCATTACTTATAATTCTAAAAACATTTTTGAAAAGCAAGGAGAAATCATTTTTCTTAGTTTATTTCTTATTGAGAAAAAAAACAAAAATCTTTTAAAGGGAATTTAAATTAGAATGTTATAAATAATATTGTAAGAGGAGGATAGGGAAAAAATGGTAGCGGTTAAATTTTAAAATCTAAAATAGTGGGATATTAAATAAAAAATTTTATTGAAACTTAATTTACATATTTGATCATTTAGAGATTTCATAATAGAAAAAGAAAGCTAGTTTTCAATAAGGCTTCTTAGCTTCATGATTTATTCTTAATTATAAGAATTGGTAAAAGTACTATGGAGGTCTAATGTTAGAAGGCAGATTTCGTTTTACCCTAATTAGCAATTGTACGTTAGGAAAAAAGTGTAAATGACCCTTTCATTAAACATTCTATTTATATATGTTGTTAAGTGTTGATTTGACTTTTTTTTCAATTTTTATATAAGTGATCTGGAGTTAAACGATGAGTACGATTAGGTAAAAGTATCTGTAACAACTCGATTTTCAATAGTGTGGGAAAATACGATTCTAGAACCTCATTTCCTTAAATCGAGTCCGTAAATATTAAATAGGAATATTTACATAGTTAATATTAACTAAATTTCAATACATTTTTATATTAAGGCTCAGGGATTAAATCGTAAAATTTTAATCTTTATAGAGTTTTAATTAAGAAAAGGCTTAGGGACACTTCAAATTACAGCAAATCACATAGAAGAAAATACTTCACTTAGAACACTAGATCCAACATGATGGACTCGTATACTTTAATGGAAGTAAAAGCTTGAGTTCGAATAGATAAGAAACCAAAAGCTAGTGCGTAAGGTATACAACTTCTACAGTATGTAACATCATTCACAATATTTGAATTCATAGCCCAAGACATGGGTAAATGATATACGCTCATTGGCATTACGTGATAGATGAAAAGTAAATGTAGTCACGGGTCATTCACATCTATGATAAATGACTTAATTACTATTTGATAGTAGTTGACTTTTCATGAAAGAAGATGTAATGGTTACCATGAGATAAAATAGGATCATATTGGGAGAACGGATATCATCCCAAAGAGATTATGGATATTCTATGAGGGTAACACACTTATGACAAGGTCATTAAACGAGCACTGATCAAGTAACTTTTCTAATGGTATGTCATTAGGGAGAGCTCAGTCACAATACAATAATGGAATGACTGTGTGATTAAATGAGTTTATAATTAACAGGCGAAAATCTCGAGCTTAATTATAAACCATTTAAGCCCTAATTACATATGTTCAATCAGTCCCTCCATTAGCTCATTGAAACCAAAATGGATTGCATGATTGAATCAAATGAATAGAAATGGATAGAAATGATAAATTTAGAGAAATAGGTAACGTTCAGAAATGAATGTGGTTTCTCACTAAGTATGGAAATACCTAAGAATTAATTTAAGTTTTTCAAATTATTCATTAATTAATTATTAATTGATTAATTGAAATTCAAAATTAGAATTAAATTAATTGGTCATCATGAAATCTGTTGAAAAGTAGAAAATTTAAATATATTTTCTCGTAGATTCTTTTACGGTAAAGTTTTCATAATTTTAACGAAATTAGAATTTGGTTGAGAAAATTATTTAATTGGAAAATTAATTAATTTAATTTAATTTAAAAATAATATTTAGTTTGGGAAATAGAAAAAAATATGTATTGGGTTAAATTAAATTATAAAGTGCAAATTAAATTATAAAGTGCTAAGTTAAAAGTTTAAGAAACACATATAATTGGACCTAGAACAGAAGAGGCTCAATCCCCTCTTGGTGAAAACAAGGGGACGGCAAACCCTAGTATTTTTAGCTAGGGTTGTCGTACCCCCTACCCGTATTCGTCGCCGAAATGGGGTATGAGGCATTACCAGATTTTACCGAATAAATTTTTCGCAAAATCCCAAAGTTTTTTTTTTTAACTCAATATAACCCCTTTACAAGTATCTAATCTTCCCTGCAATTTTAAACCGAGACCAATCCAACACAACCAATCTATTTCAACATATTTTCAAGATAGATTTAACGTATTCATAAGATAATCTCATCCCATACCAAAACCAAAATTTGTTAGCCATACCAATGGCTAACCATACATTCATTTCACATTAACATTTACTTTACTAGCTTATACATGCCATTGATTTTCAAAATAAAGTTTCTTTATATACCGAGATCTTGTGGTTGATAGTGTAATGCGTCTCCGACCAAATCCGACCTCCGAGCATTTAACACTACAAAATAGGGGAAAAGGAAACAGGATAAGCACTTTGTGCGTAGTAAGCTCATGTAACAAGAATTATACTTACCTAATATTTTCAATACAATGCAATAAACGTTCATACATCCATTCAATACATTATTCCCCTATCATGCACAAACTCAACATTCAAGTTAGTTCAATAATTTCCATGTATCAATAATATATATACCATGATTGATGAGCTCATCAATTCCATGATTTCCATTCCATTGTTATTTTTCCATATTTATCCTGTTGAACTACTTGGAATTTCGATGGATTTTCAGGGGTACACCTAAGTGTACAAATCCGGGTCCGTCAATTCATATTCATGTGCGCACATTTCCATTTCAGAGAGCACACTCCCGCGAACCTCATCCTTATAGCGGGATTACCAGTCCATGCTAAATCCCCTGTAATATAAACTCATAGAGTGTTGTCGGGATTACCAGTCCAGGCTAAATCCCCTGCAATGACAATTACTCTAATGAGCTTGGATCTGAATTACCAGTCCAGGCTAAATTCAGACCCTAATTCGGATTACCCGTCCGGACTAAATCCATTTTTCACATATTCTTCGGGAGGGCTATATCAGGATAAGATCACCCATCCGGGCTAGATCCTTTTTACTGTCAATTCCTTTTCAGAGATCCATCGAATTTTCCTTCCATTCAACCGGGATTTCTTCCCCTTTTTATCAAATATATCAATGTTTCATCAATTTTCATTCAATGAACATTCAAATCATATTCACATCAATAACAAACATTTCAAGCATTTAAGAATATAATTCAAGTTATACGAACTTACCTCGATACTTGTTCGTAAACAAAAATCTACTAATCCCGAACTTTTTCTTTTCCTCGATCTAGCTTCGTATTTGAATTTTCTGGATCTAAATAAATAAATTTAATCATTAATCTAATACATTTCATGTTCATATGTAACATTCTCTATAATTTCATTATTATTTATAGTGCATTCAAAGCTGTCTCATTGAGTCATAGTCACTAAATTATTTATATCTTGAGCTACGGAACTCCAAATTAAGATCCGCTAATTTTTCCTAAAACTAGACTCACATATCTTCTTACCATAAAATTTTCAGAATTTTTGGTTTAGCCAATAAGTACAGTTTATTCTTTAAAGTTTCCCCTGTTTCACTATTCGACAGTTCCAACCCCTCTTCACTAAAAATTAATTATCTCATTGTAAAGAATTTGGATGATGTTCTCGTTTGTTTCTTTTGAAAATAGACTTATTAAGGATTTTAAAAATATAATTTTAAGCCTCTAATTATTTTTCTCCAATTTTTTATTATTTTTCAAAGTCAGAACAGGGGAACCCGAATTCATTCTGACCTTGTCTCACAAAATATATTATATCTCATTATTTACAATTCCATTGCTTACACCATTTCTTCTATGAGAAACTAGACTCAATAAGATTTAATTTCATATTTTATCATCCTCTAATTAAATTTCTATAATTTATGGTGATTTTTCAAAGTTAACCTACTGCTGCTGTCCAAACTGTTTTAGTGTATGATGTTAATTACCATTTTTCCCTTAAGCTTTCAATAAATGATAATTTCATCCCTGCTCAATTAACCTCTCAATTGAGCTGATTTTTCTCAATCAACACTTTATTCCACCACTTTAAACTACTTTATAACCTTTGGAAATCAGAATTTTAGCACTAGACTTTAATTCCAAACTTTTTCACAATTAAGTCCTACAAATCAATTTCTATTGAAATTACCTAATAAAATCATCTCATAAACAAATTAAAGCTTCAATTTCATGCTATTTCATCATAAAATTCCAGCAAATATTCATAGCAACTTTCAATTTCATTCATAAAATCAAAAACTAATGAATTCAACAAGTGAACCTAGTTGTAAAAGTCACAAAAACACAAAAATTTTGAGAAATAATCAAGAATTGAACTTACTTGCAGTAAAAATATGAAAAACCAGCTTAAGGAAACATGGTGTTTTTTTGCAGATGAGAATGCAGAAAAATAAAGAGAAATCTAGATTGTTCCACTTTAGTCCTAACTTTTAAAGTAAATTTTGCAATATTCCAATTTTACCCTTAATTCTCCAATTCTCCTGATTTTTTCTCAGCTTATGCCGCCCAAAATATCTCCTTTTGGACCTATTTGCAACTTATGTCCCTCCTCATTTAATAATTGAGCTATTTAATCCTTCTAGTAACTTTTACACCTTTTTTAATTTAGTCCTTTTTACTTAATTGACTTCCCAAACATTAAAATTTTCTAACGAAATTTTAATACCATATTACTAACATTTCATAAATATTTATAAAAATATTTTCGACTCGGTTTTACTAGATCGAGGTCTCGATACCTTGTTTTTACCCAATTTCTTCAATAATTTCTTTTTCTAACTAACCACTAAATCGGTAAAATTTTTCTATCAATATTTTCATACGATTTTCCTATCATATCAATATTCATGCAAAAATATTAAAATAAATTTATCTTTAAATCGAATTTGTGGCTACGAAACCACTATTCCGGTAACCTTGAATTTAGGTCATTACAGTCCCTCTCCTTAAATAATAAGGAGCTAGGGTTTTTCTATTAAATTAATATTATTTGACTTCTACTAGTTCAACTAGGATTCTCCTAACTCTCACTATAAATAAATGGATATGGTAAAGGTTTACACACACCAAAACTTCAGAAAAGAGAGAAACAAAAAGTCTCTCAAGTTTTCAATATTACTATTCTAGTAGAAAGTAGTGGAAATTTATTTTAAAAATAAATTCTATTTTCTAAAAATAACAATTCTATTGGTTTATGTTTTGAGAGAGAGATTTACTTTCCCACTGAAAGTAAAGAAAATATTTATGGTTCTATGTCTGATTCGAATTTGTTCGAGTCCACACTTGAAGCAATTCGTGGTACAAGGATAGCGGAGAAGTCACTTGGTTCAAAGTCCAAAACGTCAAGGATCCGTCTAACTCAAAACACAAGTGTGATTTCAAAAAAGTTTATTGCTATAAATATCACAAACCGATTCGGTTTTCAAAATTTTATTTTCCGTTGTGTAAGAAAACAGTTTTTGAACCGGATTTTTTCTAACATTTACATATTGTCCAGATCTTACTCATTTAGCTTTCATTCGAGTTAGATTTAATTACATAAGCTAGATATGCTTCACAACCTTGATTCAAAAGCTTTTTTGCTGAACTTATGAGATGATATGAGTAGAATCACTTGATCTTATGCCCTTGACTTCAGTAATATTACTTCCAAGACTTTGGATAAGGAACTTCCTTTATGGTAATCTAAAATCACACTGTGCTCAGTCAACTAGTTCATTCCTAGAATTTCGTCAAAATCATCAAACAACTTGATTAACATATCAATTGGGAATGTTTTATTTTGGATTTCTCATAGGCATCGTTTGCATACTTAATCAACTAAGACAGTTTGTCCCAAAAGACTAGAAACAACTATTGCAACTTTCGACATCTCAGATATCCAATTTCCCAATTTCATGAAGATAGAGTTAATATAGGAATGCGTAAAGCTAGGGTCAATTAAAGCAAGAATGAGCGCAGAATATAAAAGAAATATACCTGCTACAACATTGGTAGCATCACCCTCTTCTCGGGTTCAAACCACATAGGCTTGCACTGGGGCTCTAGCTTCGAATTGATGGACCGCAGAACCAACTCTTATCTAACTACTCCTCGCTATAGAACCCCCACGACTATTTCCTCGTCCTCTAACTGCAGGAACGAATCTCTAAATGGTAGCAAGAGTATCATTATCATTCCTCGGACAATCTTGGGCAAAGTGTTCTTGAGACCCACGTTGGAAGCAAGCTCTGCCAATTTCCAACACTCGCTTTTGTGTTTCTTCCTGCAATGTTCAAAATTTGGAATTTCTGAGTCTCTTGTGGGTCCTCTTAACACTGCCCACTAATACCGTCAATCTCAGGCTTTCTCTTATCTAATAGACCTTGAGGTTGATCTCCAGAGTTCTCAAGACTCTCTAGCTTGCTTAGGCAAATGTTGTGAACTAGAAGTTCCGACTCTCTTTCCAAAAGCTCGCAAGGGTTCGATTTTCTTATCTAGGCCCATGGCCTGCTCCACCATCTTGGCTAATTTAGTATATTGAACAACTTATGCTTGTAGAAAATTTTGATATAGCTCTAATTATACACGTGGACATTGTTGTTGGATTATATTACTATGAATCATATGATTATGGAATGTTTGTTAAATTTATGCATTTGATTATTTTTCTATTTATTCTACAAATTTTATAAATATTACTTAAATTTTAGTTTTTATATTATTAATAAAATATAATTTCAAATCAATGTTGTTTATTAATTTAATTAAAACTTTGTTCTCTAGATCGGTTATGAAAAATTCTCGTTAATATTGTATTTGTTTCACTGACAACAATTTTTGTAAAATGATTTCAGGAAAGTTTATCAAACAGTGAAAAATATTTTACACAGATTCATCCAAGCATTTGAAAATATCATTTTTTTCCCCAAAAATAATACATTTTCTAGAAAACATTTTTTGTAAATTTTTTTACACTAAACAAACAGACCCTAACTTCAAATCTTTATTTTCTTAATTTCTCTTGTACATATTCTTTAGGAGCTTATTGTATTATCTTTCATTAATTTCATTTCTTTTTATTTAGAGCTCAAGCTTGCAAACACACACCTATTGGAGGTTTATTAATTGTTTGCTCTTTCTCTTTGTATTTAAAATGTATACTTAAACCCAAACCTTAAGGTGATTTAAAGCAATTTCTAGTTTAGCATTGTAAAAGCTACATGGTTTTAGTTAAGTCATAAAAACTAAGGGGAATGTTTTATCTTAACCATGTGAAAAAGAGACAAATTGTAAAGGTTATACATTTTCCTTGAAAATTCCCTTGAAAAGTATCAATTGAAGTATGATGAATTGAGAAATCACAGGTTGAGGTATACCAAAGTAGTAGAGGTAGGCAATTGGGGCTAAACCACTATAAATAAAAGTGTCTTAGTTATGATCCCTTCTTCTTTTATTTTAGAATGGTTTGTAAGAAATTTTCAAAATCCCAATTCACCCTCTCTTAGTATTCCCGGGCCTAACATATTTTATTTTTATATATTATGTAATTTATGTCGAAACCATTTTTTTGATATAAAAGGAGTCAACTTTTATTTTGAAAATGAAAACGAAAAAACGGGAGTCGCCATCGATATTTTTTTTGAGGTGTAATCGGATCACCTTGCAATATAATCGTTTTAATAAAACGTTTCGATTTTACTAAAACAATGATTTTGGTCTACGAAATTCGAGAAAAACGGGTTCGGGAGACGGTTACATGCGAGGAAGCCAAAATTGGTACCTACTTGATTAATTAATGTCTTAATATCGAAAAATTGAAAATTTGAAAAAGAAAAAATACGATCCCTTTTTGTGAAAATTACTTAAAAATTAAAACGTATTTTATGTCAATCGAGAAAAAGAATTATACCCTGTCAGTTAGGATATAATCTTAAATCCCGAAACGAGAATATTCACCAAAAATTTTATTTTTAGAAATTTTGATTATCTTGGTTTTGGAGAAGAAATCATATCCCGTAAGTTGGAACACGATCCTTTTTTAATTCCCGATATAATTTTAAAAATGTGTTTTTTGAAAATGGTTCGTATATTCGGATTTATCGGAAAATCGAGACCCCGTAAGTTAGAAAACGATCTTTCGAATTCCAAAATACAAAATATTACTTATTTTTTAAAATCTTTTTTTTTTTTGAATTTGGATGAAAATTAATGTAATATTTAAAATGATATACGAATAAAATATTAAGCTAATGAACGACTTCAATGTGATTGTACTAATAAACGAATCGTTGCAAATACAACAACAAAGATAATATAACATACATCATTTTAATTCTAATATTAACAATTAAATAAATAAAATAAATAATATCAATGAATAACAACAATAAAAAAATCAAGAAATAACAAGGCAATACTAAATTTAAAAGGACAAAGGAAATTAATAAATAAATATACAAATAAATACTTAATGAAAACAATTTATGAAATATTTTAAGGATATAAAAAATGGGCGAAATTAGGGTTATGGTAATAATAATAATATCATTATTATTATTATCATAAAAATAAGATAATAAATAAAACAAACGTACGTGAGGATAAATTTAAGAATTATTAAAATGAGGAAATAAAACAAGTAAATTTGTAAAAGCAATATTAAAGCTTAGGTATATATGAAAAATAGTGGATATAAAAATAAAAATAACTTAAAGAAAAATAAAGAATAATAAACAGATTAATAGACAAACAATAAAAATAAATTAATTAAAGGACTATATTGAAATCCAAATAAAATTTTAGGCAAATTTGTAATAAATTAAATAGTAAAATCGAAATAGGACTAAAATGAAACGCGCGTAAGGAACAGAGGGCCATATGGGAAATTTTCCTGCACTCTTAAAACGTGCCGTTTTGCAAGGACTACATTGAAAATGAAATAAAATTCGAAATATAAATTAGAAAATATAAAAAGGACTGGATTAAAACAACTGAAAAAAGCAGAAGGGCTAAATGCGCAAATAACCCGTCGAAGCAAAACATGCGGATCCTTTCCCTGGGTCAGGTCGACGCGCGGGTTGAATGGGGATTAAGGCCTAAACGACGCCATTTTAGGGCTATGGCAATCAGCCCTAAACGGCGCTGTGTTACTAAGCCTATAAATGCCAAAAAAATTAAAAAAAAACATTCTAACCCCATTTAAAAAAAAAAATTGAAATTCTCTCATCCTCTCTCTCACAGGTTCCAGAATCCGGCCAGCTTAGGTCATCGGACCACTGCAACGGCCGCCGGTCACTGGCGATGGCACCGCCGTCCGCGGTGGTCGAAAAATCGAAAAGGCCCATTTTTTTGGGCTTTTCGATTCCAAGACCAAAAAAAGGTCTATTTTCATTGGAATCGGCGGACCTCAACCCCACGACAGTGCAAAAGATACGTTTTTTTTATCCCTTTCCCTTTTTTATTTTCTATTTCCTTCTAAAAAAACAAGTAAGAAAAAGAAAAACAATAAATAAATAAGAAATCAGAAAGTAAACAAGATCTGCTTCAAAAATATACTGGTTTTTTTATTGATTTTCTCCATCCAACCTTTACATTTGGTTTTTGGTGGCTTTCATAGCCAAATACAATGCAATTTCATTTCTCTATTTTTTTTCTCTATGTTTACGTGTCTGTTTTGCAGGTACAAGGGTTAGCTCTGTACGGAGGCCAACGTGGAGGTACGAAGATGGCCGTACGGGGTGCGCATGGCTGCTGTTGGGGGTGGACTAGAGGTGCTCATGCCCGACGTCCCGCCCGAAATATGGGAGGGTTTGGGCAAAAATATAGGCCCGAAATATGGGCTTGGGCAAAAAAATTAGGCCCGTTTAAAAAACGGGTCGGGCCTCGGGCACCACCTTTTTGGCCCGGGCCCGACCCGGCCCGGCCCGAATATAATAAATATATATTTTTTATTTTTAAAAATATTTTTAAAATACCTTTTTTAATTTTTAAAATTTTTTTGTGTTTATTTAAAAAATGGGCCGGGCCGGGCCCGGGCTTAGGATTTTTTCCCCGGGTCGGGCCTGGACAAAATATCAGGCCCATATTTCGGGCCGGGCCGGGCCCGGGCCTAGGACACGGGCTGAAATTTTTTATGGGCCCGGCCCGACCCGGCCCATGAGCACCTCTAGGGTGGACCTAGGTCTTCTTTTCTTTTTTTGTTTTGCTGTTAGCTTTGGGCTAGGGTTTGTAATGGGCCATTAGGGTTTTTATTTTGGGCTGATTTTTTGTAATTGGATTGGACATTGGTTTTTTTTTTTGTTTATTTTGTTGGGTTTATTTTGTGTTTTATAATTGTGATTTGGTCCCAGGCCAAAATTGACCTATTACAATTTATATAGCCTAAAACTAAAATATATATATATAATACAATATTATGTAAACATAAAAAAAAATATGTTAACTTGTCTAAATTTAAATTTTTAATAAAAGAATTTATAAAAAATTAAATTATAATTAATATATCTTTTGAAACAAGCCTAAATGGAGATGAGCTAATCATTTAAAATATGGATAGGTTTTGGCAAAATTTTAAATTTATATTTCGGATCGGATCGAGTTTAGACAAAAATAAAATATATTAATGTCATACATAAATTCAAAACGCGTATACTAAACATTTCAAAACCTCTATTTTGGGCTATTAGATACATAGTCCCCAAACATTTTTCTTTTATCCTCAGTTTGATTATTTATGTAAACGTGATTTCTTAGTTGATAACTATTTGTTTTTTAATCAATAGTCTAAAAGATGTGTTGGAAAAATAAGATTCTAACCAAACATCGCATTAGAGTGGTATGGAATAAAATGTGAAACGTGCAGCTCTCAAATCAAAGGATGGCCTAGGGGAGAGAGGCCTTGCTACTTATCCAAAGTTGGACACCCCAAATCAGTAGTCAATGCCTCCTTCACGCTTGCCAAACACCCTCTGCTCTATGCTACGAAAACGTAAAATTACTGTATAATTTACCCTTTATTATTCCATTTTCTAAGGCCACCATCAACGCCAAGTACGAAAATCAGAAAAGAATACAACCTACTCTTTAGTTCAACGTTCTTTTTTCCACTATGAAATTTCCTCTGCCATAATAAAGCCAATTAAATATAATATAACCAAGATTAGAATATTTGATGAAATAGAAAGTGAAAATCATCTTTTTTTGATTAATTAATTGAAAACCAGATGCAGCAAAACTGGACTGCACCAATGGCAAAATATCATCTCCCACACAATCCCCATCACCTTATTCAAACCCCATTTGGTCTTCTTCAAGCAGAGACCTCATTTCTTTTCCACCAAAACTTACCATCCATCCCACACGCAAACTCCTATCAAAATCAAAATCTAACCATCTAACCACAAATCATCAATAAATTTTAGTAAAAACAAACAATCAAACCATCCCGTTGTATGGTTCCTTTTTCTAGTCCAACTCTCTCCCTCTCTCTCTCTCTCTCTCTCTCTCGTATTCTCTCCTCAGTACCTGTAGTGAGGAGGCTTGTAAGGACCCTCAATGGGGACGCTAATGTAGTCAGCCTGATCCTTGGTGAGCTTGGTGAGGTTAGCCCCAAGCTTTCCAAGGTGAAGAGCAGCCACCTTCTCATCAAGGTGCTTAGGCAAAACGTACACCTTCTTCTCGTACTTGCCGGTTGCCTTCTCCTTCCACAGCTCGAGCTGGGCGATCACCTGGTTGGTGAAAGAGCATGACATGACAAAGCTAGGGTGGCCAGTAGCACAACCCAAGTTCATGAGACGTCCTTCAGCCAACACAATGATGCCGGTGTTGGTTTCAGGGAAGACCCACCTATCGGTTTGAGGCTTGATGGTAATGCGCTTGACACCAGGATAATTCTCGAGACCGAGCATGTCAATTTCATTGTCGAAGTGACCGATGTTGCAAACAATGGCATTGTTCTTCATCTTCCTCATGTGGTTAACCATGATGATGTCCTTGTTACCAGTGGTGGTGACAAAGATATCAGCCTCGGAGACAACATCCTCAAGGGTCAAAACTTGAAGTCCTTCCATGAGAGCCTGAAGGGCACAGATGGGATCGATCTCGGTGACAATGACGCGAGCACCGGCTTGCTTCAAGGCAGCAGCACAACCCTTGCCGACATCACCATAACCACAGACAACAGCGACCTTACCAGCAATCATGACATCGGTAGCTCTCATCAACCCATCGGGAAGAGAGTGACGGCATCCATACAAGTTATCGAACTGTTCAAACAGATCAAATCATAGCAACAATTAGACCAGAATACAGTAAAAACCACAATTCAATTAATGAACAAAAAGACCATCAGCATTGCAATTAAAATCTAAACGCCACTAACGGTAAAAACAGAGCAAGCAAATATCAGATCTGAAGGAATTGTAAAAAATATGTATATTATTTTGTTATTTCTAAATCATTTTTTTATCAGATCTGCTTGGAAAAAGACAATATCCTTCATATAAGAAGTTCAAAAGGTAAAGCAGCAAAAAAGTAGGGAAAAATGTACCTTGCTCTTGGTGACAGAGTCATTGACATTAATAGCAGGGAACAACAAGGTTCCATTGGCCTGCATCTGATAAAGCCTCTTAACACCGGTTGTAGTTTCCTCAGAAACACCAACTAATCTCTCCTTCATCCTTGTATACTTCTTGAGATCTGCCTTCAACCCATCTCTAATTATGGTCAAAACAATCTGAAACTCGGCATTGTCGGTGGAAGACGGATCTGGGAGCTGCCCGGTTTTCTCATAAACCTCCTCGGCTTTAACTCCTTCATGGATCAACAGAGTAGCATCACCACCATCATCCACGATCAGATCAGGTCCACCGGTGGGACCCCAGTCAAGGGCTCTCTCGGTACACCACCAGTATTCCTGGAGGGTCTCACCTTTCCAGGCGAACACGGCTGCCGAGTCACGGGCAATGGCGGCGGCGGCATGGTCTTGGGTAGAGAAGATATTGCAAGAGCACCAACGGACTTCAGCTCCGAGGGCGGTGAGGGTTTCGATGAGGACGGCGGTCTGGATGGTCATGTGAAGAGAACCGGTGATTCTGGCTCCCTTGAAAGGTTGGGCAGGGCCGAACTCGGCTCGGCAAGCCATGAGACCGGGCATTTCGACCTCGGCCAACTCGATCTCGAGACGACCGAAGTCAGCCTGAGACATGTCCTTGACCTTGTACTCACGGCCGGCGGCGGTTTTCTCGACGGAAAGAGCCATGGGTTACAGAAATGGAGTGAAGAAGAACAGATCACACTCTCCCTTGGAAAAGGAACAAAAAGATAGCAATGAGAGAGTGGGAAGTGGCGAGGGAAATGCGGCGATGTAAGGATGTTATAAATAGGTTAGAGTGGTGAAATCCGACGGTGCAGATTGGGTGGGGGCGGAGTTGGTAGATCTCCATTTTCCGATTATTACAATTTAATCTAAATTACAAAAAAATTAAGATTTTTATTTAAATTTAATTATATAAATATAATAATATTAATATTGAAAACAAACCGTGTAATTTATATTATTATTTAAGAATGGTGTCTCAAATATTAAATAAAAAAAGTTATTTTATTTTTCCTAATAAATTATTATTTTTCATTGAATTATTCCAGGTAAATTGTTATCAATCATTTTATTTTATTTTTCCTAATAAACAATTAACGTTTTTGAAAATTTTCATTTTAATCAATTATAATTTGTAACCCTTTAAAACGAACTTTTGGGATAATTCCTTAATTTAATTGCTTATTGAAATGGAATCATGATTGAGCATTATGTTTAATTAAATTGCGTACAAATCTTATATTTTTAACTTAACTAATCAAATTTCTTTATATTAATCCTCCCGGCTTGAATTGAATGATGATTAAAGCTTGTATCAAACACTTATTTAGCACTTCTATATGACTTTTTAATATGTTGATATAAAATATTAGGAAGCGTGAGAATGCAACTCACAATGTTTAGTTGTAATCAAGATTCTATTATTTATTTATATATAAATTTTCTTTGGGTTATTAAACAATAATACTAAGTGAAAATATTAAAATGATTCTCATAAAATTATGAAAGTTTAATTTGCAAAATAATCATCAAACTTGTATCAATTCATCTAAATATTAAATCGAATCCGCTAAATATATTGAATTTTGTATATAGCCTTTTACAAAATTTTATTTGTAATTCACTATGTTTGTACAGCTAACTTAATTTTATGTTACAAATAATAAATTAAGCTAAATATACTTTTTTTCTGATATCTTTAATATTATATTTAAAGTTTATGATCTTAATTTTATGTTATAAAAAATTAAATTTATTTTTATCCTTTTCTAAAAATTAAAAGTTTATTTAAATATTTTTTATATGAATATTTTTTATGAACGAAACATTTGTTTTCTCAATAAATTTATCATTTTTTAATCTATTTTATAATTCTTGTTTGCAGTTCGTAGTTGTCTTGTCTAATAATGTAGTTACATGTATTCTCCCTTTATGTTGTAATGTGTTTTATGTTGCGTTGGAATTTGCACCTTCTTGGGAGTTAGTTTGTCGTTTGTCATGTAGTGGTTTGCCTTTTTTTTTTTTTTTGCACGATTTTTGTCCGTTGTCATAGCAAGGTTTCTTTGTTTTAGTGGGATTTAATGGAGGAGAAACTAATCAATTTAAGTATGTTAGACAAAGAGGAGGATGCTTTCTAGGTTCAAGAAGATGGATTGGTGTTGGTGGAGGATTACAATCTGTGTTTGGTCGGTAGTTATTTAACTGCAAGTGTAGTGCATTTTCCCTCAATGAGATCTATGGCATCCTATAGGGGGTATCTCTATCACGGATATTGGCAACAAAATATGTTTATTTCGATTTTTCTATGAGGTGGACATAAATAGGGTTTTGGATGGATCACTATGGTTCTTTAATAACCATCTTCTACTCCTTCGCAAAATCTAGGGGGATGAGGATGGCGAGGCAATTTGGGTCTTTCCTTAGGGTTTTTCTGGAGTATGACGCAAAGCTGGCTATTTCAGGTATGAAAAGGTTTATGTGTATTTGTGTCAGATTGGATGTTCGATTGCTACTAAAGAGAAGGAAGAAGATTACTTTGGGGGGCAACCGAGTTGTATATGCACATTTTCAGTATGAGAAGCTTAGTTTGCTCTTCTTTATTTGCGAGAAGCTTGGGCATGAGGAAAGTTTCTGTATGTTAAGGGCGACGATGGATCTGTCAAAAATCATTTTTGATTGGGACATCTCGTTAAAAGCCCAGCCAAAAAAAAGATCGCACGTGGTGAGCCGATGGTTGATAGAGATAGATATAAATGTGGACCAAAGTTTCAAAAAGGGGAAGAAAGGGGTCACTAGTGGTCGGGATGAGATCTTTATAGGCAGTTATTCTTTTCAAAAGGCGAAGGGTTTAGGTCCATCCAATTTACAAACCCTTGTAATTAATAACGGTGCCTAAGGGAATAGTGATACAAGGGCTGTGGAGTTGGAATCTGATGCTGAAGATAATCTAGTTATGGTTATTAATGGTAAGAAAAGGCAACATATAATAAGAGGGACATCCAATGTTTCTATTAATGTTGATCCAGAGCTGTCAAAGGAAGGTCAAGGGAGATCAGATGGCTTTGTGATGCAGGGCAGCCGGGAGCAATAAAAATACTAAGTTAGAACGTCTGTAGTTTGGGGAGGACACGGACAGTAAATCATCTAAGGAACAAGCTGAGAGATATTCATCCCCAAATTTTATTTCTTGTAGAGACAAAAGTTAGTGCACGAAGAATGGAGAAAATTTAGAGTAAATGTGGTTTTTTGAATGGGATTGATGTTGGTGTTGTTGGGTCTAAATGAGAGTTATCTCTGGGTTGGAGCCAAGAATGTGTGGTGAGTTTAAAGAGTTACTCACAATTCCATATTGATGCAGATATACATGATGGTACTACTGAGACAATTTGGCGATTCACAAGGTTTTATGGTCACCCTGAGAAAATGATGCATAATGATTCTTAGAATCTGTTGAAATAGAAGAGGCATGACCAGTCTCTTCCATGGTTGGTTATCGTTGATTTCAACGAGATTGCCTATTCTTTTGAGAAAATGGGGGTCGTCTTAGATCGAAACGTAATATGAAAGCTTTCATATTTACTCTATACGATTGTGATTTGAGCAATTTAGGGTTTTCTAGTCATTGGTACACTTGGGAAAGAGGTTGACTATCGAGTAATAATATTAGGGAGAGGCTCGATAGGGGTGTAGCTACCATGACTTGGTGGGACATGTTTCCATATTATGCTGTAATGCATTGGACGCACTCTTTTTCGATCATTACCTAGTGTTAGTAGATACAGTAGGAAGATAGAGGCCATCGAGTAATATGAGTTGCACTCAGTTCAAGTTTGATGCTATTTGGTTCTTGGAAGAAACTTGTGAAGAGGAAATTAGACAATTTGGGGCTTCTTCAGTAGATGTAGTGCTAGTTAAACTGAGGAAGTTGGGAGAGAATCTACGTAGGTGGTACAAATCAATCAAGAGTGTCAAAAATGGGCGAAAAGGTAAGTGGAGGCAAGACTTATGGAGTTGTATGAGAATAAGCCGGATGATGATGCTTTTGTTGAAATGTTACAAGTCCAGTTAGATCTCAATCTAGAATTAGATAAGGAAGAAATTTACTAGGAGTAAAGGGCGAAGGTAAATTGGCTTACACATAGGGACAAAAACACTACATTCTTTTATAATTATGTGTCAAATCAAAAAAGAAGAATACAGTGTTAGGTATTGAGAATGAACAAGGATGTTGAGTGACTTTTAAGGAGGAAATTTAGAAAATGGCAACTACATTCTTTAGGTAATTGTTTACTACATATAATCAGGGAGATGCTTCGCATATTTATGCTAACGTCAAAAGGTGTGTTTCGATGAACATGAATGAGGAGCTATTGTTACCTTTTAGAGAATGAGGTTTGGGTTAGTTTTAAAGATATGGCACCTTTAAAAGCTTTAGGTATTGATGGTTACCCAACTTTATTTTTTCAAAAATTTTGGCCTATTGTTGGTAAAGATATCACTACTTTCTATTTAGCAATGCTAAATGGTGAGATAGGCATTGAGAGTATCAACAAAACACATATTGTTCTCATACTTAAAGTTTGCAAGCCAAAAAATATGACCCAGTTCCGGCCAATTAGTCTATGCAATTGTGTATAAAATTATTGTAAAAATCATTATTTGCAGACTTATAACAAGATAGGGCCCAAAGGGTGTTCATCCCTAAAAGACAAATTTCTAACAATGTACTGATTGCATATGAGGTCTTACATGTAATCAAGGTGAAACGAAATGGATCATTAGGTACGTTTGCTCCCAAACTTAACATGAGCAAGGCTTATAACAAGGTTGATTGGGAATTTCTATCTGGCATGATGGCAAGTATGGGATTTCATGTTAATTGGATTAATTTGATCATAAGATGTGTTAAATCGGTTTCGCATACTATGAGGGTCAATGGAGAGAGTAGCGAAATGTTTAGTCCGTCTAGAAGTTTGAGACAAGGATATCCTCTTAACCCATATTTGTTCCTAATATGTGTAGAAGGTTTTTCAACTATATTGAATAAGGTTAACAGAACCGAACTAATAAAAGGGGCAAGGATAGGTAGAGAAAGATTGACAGTGAGTCACATATTTTTTGCAGATGATTGTATCTTCTTTGGTGATGCTTCACTGGCGGAGCAGGAAATATTAAAGATGTTGTGACTGAATACGAAAATGCATCAGGCCAAAAGGTTAATTATGAGAAGTCTTTGATCTATTTCAGTACAAATGTTGATGGTTCAATTTGGGACCAAATAGGGAATATGCTGGGAGTTCGGGTGGCGACTAATCTAGAGAAATACTTGAGCTTGCCAATTATGGTCAGTAGAAGAAAAATGGAAGCTTTTCATCATTATATGGACCGTTTTGGAAGGAAAGTGCAAATTTAGGGTATACGTTTTCTCTCTATGGGTTGGAAGGAGGTATTTATTAAAGCAATTCTACAAGTATTACCGGTGTATGATATGCAGTGTTTTTTTTACCCAGGTCACTTTGTAATAGATTGGAAACAATAATCAATAGATATTGGTGGAGGAATAACATCTCGGGTAAGGGTTTTTATTAGAGCATGTGGCAAACACTTTGCCTTCTAAAAAGCTATAGAGGGTTTGGGTTTCGTGATTTATCAATGTTTAATATTGCGTTGTTAGCAAAACAAGGTTGGCGCATCTTAACTAAACCTTCTAGTTTGTTGGCTCAGTTTATGAAAGCAAGGTATTTTTCGAATACAAACTTTATGAATGCAAAGTTAGGGCTTACCTATCACTTACATGGAGGAGTATTTGGAGTGGTAGGAGCTTAACAGAAAAGGGTATAGGTTGGAGAATCGGTACTAGTGAATATGTGAATATTTAGAATGACGCTTGGATTCCTGGACCAGAGCAATGGAAGAGTTTAGGGTCATGATATCGATGTTAGGTACACATTGGTAGCAGAATTAATTGATCGCAATACTAATACCTGGGGTGAGAAGGGAGTGAGAGATTTATTTGATGATGAGTTGGCAGGGAACATTACTTGTATTCTTATTAGCCGATCACAATCTACTGACGATTTGATTTGGAGATTTGATGGATCCAGCGAATATACATTGAAGAGTGGATACAGGCTTCTTCTAGAAGAAGAGTTACATAAAATGAGGTATGATGCTTGTAATTCTACTCTACTTACTAAGTTTTATTCTAGGATGTAGGCCTTGTAAATACCAGCAAATATCAAAATTACAGTATAGAGGTTTGCAAATAACTTTTTACCTACTTTTGATAATTTACAAAGAAAGCAGCTACAGGTAATTAATATTTGCCTGCTATGCAGTATGGAGGAAAAATTTGTTGAGCATGTATTGTGATTCTATTCTCTTTCAACACAGGTTTTGAATTTGTTAAACATAACACTAGTCCTTGTTATAGATAGCTTAGACCATGAGTCATGGTTGGAAAAGATGGCAAGAATGTCTAATGAAACTGTAATGAAGACTATAGCAGTTGCGTACTGGGCAATTTGGTATGCTATGAATAAAATAGTGCATGAGGGAATTAGACAAACTGCACTAGAACTGATAGTGTTCATTAAGGCCTACTTGCCTTAGTTGAAGGCCAACGACCAAATCAAAACGTAAGATTTTTCATAGAAACAGGAGGTTTGGGTGTCGCCTGACCCAGACGATGTGAAAGTTAACTTTGACGTAGCCTTTAATGCTGTAATAAAGAAATTAGTTTCAGGGGTTATAATCAAGAATTCTGAGGGATTGATAATGGTTGCATGTACCTGTCTGTATTCTGGGATTGCTGTTATGTTCGTGGCCAAAGCATGACCTTGTGAACAAGCCATTGATTTTACGATGGAACTTGGGTTCAAGAAAACGCAAATAGAAGGGGATTCTCTGACAGTAATAAAAAAATTTAAGACAAATTTGCAAGATAAATCCATGTTGAGTCCAATCATTAAAGATATTAAAATAAAATTTGAGGGTTTTGAAAGAATTAGCTTTCATTTTGCTGGTAGAAAAGCTAATACTGCTGTGCATGCTTTGGCTGCTGAAGGGCGTCAATTGGACGAGCCACGATACTGGGTGGAGGAAGCCCCACAGGTGGTGGAAAGGGTGGTTCAGATAGATCGTCAACACTGGTTTTCATGGAAGTGAAGGGTGTTGAACAACTTTGAGGGGGTGGGAGTCTTTCATATTTCTTTTTTAACTCTTGTTGGTTCTCAAAGCTTTACTCTCTTTTCAATTTTGCTGGAATACGTGGATGATGTCGTTTGGAGGTGGTGCCGAAAAGAGGCGTTTATGGGTTTTCATTGGAGCTAAAGGAAGAATAAGAGGTGTTGTTTAGTTTTGGTGTGGTTTCTATTTGCTTTAGTTTTTGTCGGTTGGTTTGTTTCTATTTATTAGTTTTGTTGGTTTTCCACTTTAATTTGTTGGTTTTTTTTCTCTTTGTTTGTTTTCAATCTTTTGTTTTGATAGTGTGTTGTGGAACTCAAGACTTGGGGGCATTGATTCATTTATGGCACATTATATTCTGTCTTCTATTAATGTTTAAAAAAAAGATTGCAATGTGTTTTACCTAAAATAAATATTTCTAAAATAGTTTAATTTTTCAAGTAAATAAAAATAATGGATAACTATTATATAGTATTTCTTCAAATATAAAATATTATCTTTTACATAATAAAAATTAAAATTAGATGAAAATAAAAATTGGTTTAGTTCAATTAATCCTAGTTTTTTTACTTGAATTACAAAAATTGTCCACACATCACAATTTGGATTGATTTTTCAATTTTAACTCTACTCAAAACAACAAAATTGTTTGAAATTCCAGAAATCCCACTATGAAATTTCTAAATATTTCTAACTCAACAATCAACTTTATTCAAAATTCTTAAGTTTTTTTCCAGTATCTTTAAACCCATTGCCACACACTTGAACGTTTTGTTTGGCTACTTGTGTAATAATATAAGAGAAAAGTTTATTTAATACATATGTTTTAACATGAGGAAAAACCGATGTACTAACATACTGAATAAATAGCCCATTATTTGACAGCTGATCATGTAGTAAACATATATTATTTTGTTTGGCTAAAGTGTTAAACTTGAGTTTTAATTTTGCCCTTAATGAAAGTTAGGGTGTTGAAATATTAATTTAAATTTTTTTTACCATTGAAATTGTTTTTTAAATAATCATTTTTACTATTTACCAAAAATAAATAAATAAATAAATTGATTAAAAATGTTTTTTTTTTCTCTTTTTGTTCTTGTTATCATTTTTTCTTCTTGTTTCACTAGATTTTTAGAATTTATGACAACAATTTTTTATGACTTGTACGTTTTGTTTTATTTTATTCTTTTAAAAAGCCCCAAACAATAAGTAAACATATAATTTAAATAAATGAATATACGAAATTTAGAAAAACACATCTATTAAATATATCCTAAAATCATTCATATCTATACTTGGATTCTAATATTTTAAGGCTAAACATATTAGAACCAATAAAAAATGTATTTATGCTACTAAGATGGATTTTAGTACTTGAATCCAAATAATAAGTGAAACATATCTAAACTTGAATACTAATAATAGAAACTAGTAGTAAATTCAATGTTTTTTCTCATGTCTTTAATGATATAGATACCATAATATTAGAATTACTCACCAATAAGGTATCCTTACACTTCGGCTTTTGATGAGTTGGAATAATGTAAAACATAAGCATATTTCTAACATCTTTGACAGTCTTTCTTGAAGCTACCATTACTTCATGTTCTATTAACCTTTCAATTTTGGTCAACTCTTCAAATAAAGTTTCATATTTTTTGGGGCAACCAGTGCCTCGGTTCCAAAGTTCCTACCTAGATTGTTCAATGAAGACTCGAACCTATCACCAAGCTCTTTCACCATTTAAACAAGATCACAAGTTTCATTGATCTTCCTTTTCTTGTTAGACTTAGCAGAACCGATAGCTTTGTCCCCTTTTATATATGTTGATGTAGCAAAGTTCTTATCAATCGTTTTTGGAGAACCCAAGTTTTCATACAATCCTTCATCCTTAGCTTCAACTTCTTTAATCTCATCCAAGATATCAATAGTAGCTTGAGCATATTTCCTTGTAACTCTATCTTTCCAATAAATCATGGTGAGCTCATCAAAATAAGGGAAACTTTTCATCCTCCAAGTGCTAGCATTTTTGTGGCTCTACCAAAATTAAAAATACAATGACACTAGTAAAAAAAACTTTAAATATCAAATTCAGACCAAACATGATAAAACATTTACCTGTGCTCATTATTAATTGATAAATATTGCATTTAAGACAAGATAACATAGTCACCTTCATATATGCATCCCAAATAGGTTGTTTTATAGTAACCATCTTTCTGTCGCCATTTCCCTTCTTCGAAGCCCTAAGCCTTGAATCTATATGAGGCTTAACTTTCAACCCACAACCAATATTTTTCACTTCTAACATCTTCTCTAAAACTAGGAATAGCCTTGCCTAAAGCCACAATCAACATTGTATGTTTCAATGTTGTATAGATCCATCATGCATGAAATAAGTTTAAAGTCCTCGGCTTCATTCAAATGTCTTCTTGTACCTTTGACTTATTGGCTTGGGAATTCATCTGATTTGGAGTCTTACCTTTCCATTAATCTTTAAACAAAACAAAATGATAAAAAAAAGAAGAAGAAGAAGAAGTTTTATAAGGTTCAATTTAGTGTAAAATATACCACAAAAACCTAATATAACAAGTTAAAGAAATAATACAAATTTTCCAAAGTTAAATGAAAATATAAACAAACATCATTCATTAGGGAGTTTAGTACTAGAAGGTTCAATATAGTGAAAAAAAAATACCACAAACAACTTAACAAAAAAAAAAAAGTCATACAATTATAAGAAAAAATTGCAGAATTACGATAAAAAACATGTAAGATAACATAATGAAGCTCAATTCCTTCTCTTGTGGCCCTCTATTGCTTCTACATTTGATTCGCAAGTTGGGTTCTAAATTTTTTTCATTCATTAGAGGGTTCAATATTGCTAATTAAATCTCCTTCTTCATTTCCAATAGAATTTGTTTCATTCATTCCTAATGTATGCAAGTCTTGCTCCATTGGATCAACTTGCATTTCTCTCCTTATAAAGTTGTGCAAAAGGTAACATGTAATGATGATTGCATTTTGGGTTTTACTAGGGTAGAATGCAAGACTTCTTAATATCACCCAACGTAGTTTGAGTAAGCCAAAGCATCTTTCAATAAAAGTGTGTGTAGAAGCATGCTTCATATTAAAAAAATTCTTTGGCGATAGAAAGTTGTTGGTCACGCCTCCACTCACTTAAGTGATAGCATTTCCCCTTAAAAGGGGCTAAAAAAACCATAATAGTTGGTATACTCAGCATCAACAAGGTAATAGCAACCTAAAAATAAATTAAAAAGTTAAAAGCCCTACATTAGAATTTAAGGCTTTGCCACTACAAAATGTACATATAGTTATCTTACCCTGTGGTACCTTTAAATCATTAGGCCTACTAATAACATTTTGGAGGACTCTACTATCAGCAACAGAACTTTCCCAACCAAGAATAATACACATAGATTGCATATCAGGTGTACAAACACCTAACATATTTGTAAAGATAACATTTTCCTTTTCCTATATCTAGGTTTTTCAATTAAAGGAACTTGAACCTTAATGTGTGCCCCATCTAAAGCTCCTAACCAATTCTATCATAATAATGAATAATTAATCTAAAAATTTAGTAATATAAAATTTTAATATTATCTTCCATATATCATTAAATATAACAAAATTAAATTACCTTGAACCACTTTCATTTGTACGTTCTTCCATAATAGGCTTACATCTTTTAAATAAAAGATAATGAATTCGAATAACTACTAACTATCTCACTGGACCTACCAAACCAATCCTTACAAGTTTGATTCTTGTAACTTGTTCATCAATTTCCATATGCTTTGTAGGTGCTAGATGGCCTACAGTTCTTAAGAGTTCACACAATTTTAAAAAGACAGATTTGGACATCCTAAGTTGGTCAATTCAAGTTTGTTCATCGAATAAACAAGTGACATAATTGCTTCTATTTTCCTATAGTAATTTAGGTTATATTTCTTCATGACGAGTCTGGGACTTTGCATAATAGTTCTTAGAGCAATGACAATAATGATTCTATAGATTAATTCTAATAGCTCATATAAAGAACATAAAACAATTATTAATTTTTGCATGCGTTCTTTGCTCCCTACTTAGTGAAATCCTCCTCTATCATTTTTATTCAAACTTAATCAAAGTCGAGCCATCAAGGCAACTTGCACAGTATTTAAATTATTATGTTTAATTTAATTTTTGCACAATATGCATACATGATGTAAATATATTATTTTTTAAAATAATCTTATCATATATTTATATATATCAAAGATCACATTTCACTCTTACAAGGTAAGCAACCTACTATTTATATAGTAAAAAAGAATGCATGTTTTCTAACTAAACTATAAACTCGTTTACAATGGAGACCAAAGACAAGCATCTTGTTAAAAAGATCATGCAAGATGGTGATGCTCTTGCTTCAAAAGCATTCCAAAGTTAAATTAACTAAATGCAACTTAAAATTATAAAGTAAGCCGCAAACATCATTGCATTAACCAGTCAATGGTTCCAAGTACATTGATGTTTCGTAAATCAAGTCTGTAAATATAAAATAGGAATGTTTACAAAATTAATATATAAATATATTAAAGAATGGTCAAATAATTTCGTCGATTAAATAGTTAATTAAGATTCAAAGACTAAATTGTAAAATTCCAATCGCTATGGAATTTTAATTGACAAAAGACTTAAGGACTTATATGACAATTAACCAAAGGTCCAAAATGGTAATTAAACCATTTTCCATTATGATATAGTGGACATTGATGATGTTGGCCACTTAATATTAGTTAATAGAAAGATAAATATAATTAAGTTTTAATTAAATTAAATTAAGTTAATTAGGTCCTAATAAATGTATATATAGGTTGGTTAGTGGAAGGAGAGATGAAAACACTATCATTTTCTCCATTTTCAACTGTACTCCATTAAAGCAAAATGAAGAAAAATAATAATTTTTGGTACTTTAACATTCGACCATTCAATAGGCATGAAAATCAAGTCTTTTTCTTGTAATTTTATAGATTTAAGATTATGGAAGCTTTTAGTTGGCCAATGTATCAATTTTTGCAATTGTTGAGCTTTTAGCAAGTTGTCATTGTTGATAAATTGATGAATTAGGCTTTAAATTGATAGATGTTGAGCTTAGGTTATGAAAATGACTAAATTGTAAAGTTAGTTAAGCTTTTTTATTAATTTTGTAACACCCTAGGCGAATCCCACATCGGCAAAACATAGGAGAGACATAGACTATATAAAGAAGTAGCAACACTTAAGTGGTAAGAGGCCTTTTGGGGGTGTATGGGCGCTCCCAAGAACAAAGTCGTGAGGGTCATATGCGCCCAAAGCGGATAATATCTTATTAGGCTGGGTGTTAGCTATGACATTTATTAGTATCAGAGCCAGGTTCAAAACTCAGACTGCGTATTTTAAATGGTTCTGCATGCATATTTTAAAAAAATTTAAAAAAAACTTTTTCAGTTGAAATTAAAGATTTTAAACTTTGAAAATTTAAGACTCCCGAAGCTGATCTAAGATAAGTACTCTTTACTTTAGAATATGAAATTTTAGATATTATAATTTTAAATAGTAAATACTCTGGTCAATAATATTCAAGTGATAATAATTTATTTCCATAATTGTTAGATATTTCACTAGACTTAAACACTATGAATTGTCAAGGAGTTAGAACTCGTGGTGCACATCGTTATGCGAATCAAGAAGAGTCATCCATTACTCGAGTGCCTACACCGAACCTCGGTGTCAATAAAAACAATCCTGTTATGGACAATATGAGTGATGTGTCTGAGGAATTTGTTAATGAGGTGGCAAATCCTGAACCCGTTGATGGTGCGATATCTCAAGCACTATTGAGGGTTTTACAATGAATTGCTGGAGGCCAATCTGGAACTAGAGGTCATAAGTTTATTATTGAGAGGCTTCGATTGAATATAGACGAAATGTTTAGGGGAGTTGCTAGAACGACCCCTATGATAGCTAAGTACTAGATGGCGTCTACCGAGAGGATCTTGGATGATCTAAACTGTACCTCAGAACAGAAACTTAATGGTACAGTGTCTCTTTTGAGGGATGAGGAATATTGTTGGTGGCAATCTAATATAGAGGGTACCCAACTAGAAAGGATAACTTGGGAATACTTCCAAACTACGTTCATAAGAAATATGTGGGCTTGAGGTATGTTGAAGCCCGGAGACTTGACTTTATTAAATTGAAGTAAGGGGACTAAAATGTATTCGAGTATGAGGCTAAGTTCTTAAGGCTAAGCCGGTATGCACAAGAGACGATAGCTTCAGAGTAGGACAAGTGTGTTAGATTTGAAAATGGGCTGCGATATAATCTCAAGGTCCAAGTTGCCATGTTGCAAGAGAGAGTCTTCGAGACTTTAGTAGAGAAAGTGAAAATCCTTAACAAGATAAAAGGGGCTGAGCAAGACAAGAGGGATAAGACCAAGACTCAAGTGAAGAGATTTTGGTTCGGGAAATTCTAACCCATGTCTAGTGAAGAAGGTCTGTGATGATTAACCACATTAGTACCCTACTGTTGCAGGTAATAGAAATCAAATTTACGAATATGTTCACCATAGAAAGTCTTATAATGAGGAGTGTTAGAGGAGCAAATGAGCATACTTTAGGTATAGAGCCATGAAGCATCAAATTAAGGATTGTTCGCTGATAAAGGGTCAGAGGCAAGCACTGCAACCCCAATAGAATCAAAATCAAAGGGGACGTGGTAATAATAGAAATGGTAATATTGGACAGAGGATAATTGGTCAAGGTGCTAACCATATTGATACTAGACAGCTCGCCTTAGTTTATACAGCGAGACGTAGAGAGGACCGTGATGCAGCTAATGTCATCACAGATACTTTTACAATAAATTCTATACAATCTTTTGCTTTTTTAGATGTAGGGTCAACTCACTCTTATGTTGACTGCATTATGTCTGATAAATTGAGAGTTTTAGTGGAAAACACTGCTAGTGACATAACTGTATTTAGTCCTCTAAGATAATCTATGTATATGAATAAAATCTTTAGGAGATGTCCTTTAGAAATTCAGGGAGAAATATTTCCAGATGACTTGATGAAGCTGTGTTTAAGAGAATTAGATCTTATTTTGGGCATGAATTTGTTGAAGGAGCATCGATTTAGCCTAGATTATGATACAAAGTGGGTTACTATGAGGACTTCACCAAGAAAGGAGATAGTTATGATCGATGAGCACCGAGATTACTTGTCCAATGTGATTTCTGCTTTGATAGCTGAGAAATTGGCCCGTAAAGGGTGTGATGTGTACTTGGCATATATTTTAGATACGAAAGCTAATGAGTCAGTGATAAAGAGCATCCATGTTGTGAAGAAGTTTCCTGACATCTTTTCGAAAGAGTTACTTGGTTTACCTTCAGAACGTGAGGTTAATTATAGGATCGAGTTGCTACTTGGGACAGCTTTGGTGTCCATTGCTCTTTACCGCATGGTATCTAAAGAGCTTAAGGAGTTAAAGGTGTAGTTGCAAGAGTTGTTGGATTCTGGGTTTATAAAGCCATGTGTGCCGCCTTGGGAAACTCCAGTTTTGTTTGCAAAGAAGAAGGAAGGATCAATCAGACTCTATATTAATTATTTGTAATTGAACAAGCTAACAGTAAAGAACAAGTACCAGTTACCAATGATTGACGATCTTTTCGATTAATTTAAGGGCGCTACAGTTCTCTCCAAAATTGATTTGAGTTCAAGTTATTATCAGCTTAAGGTGAGATAAGTTGATATACCTAAGACTATTTTCAGGACTCGATATGGGCATTATGAATTCGTAGTAATGCCCTTTGGTCTTACCACTACACCGGCTACTTTTATGGACCTTATGAATTGATTTTTCCAACCCTATCTTAATCAGTTTGTTGTGGTCTTTATTGACGACATTATGATCTACTCCAAGTTTGAGTTGGAACACGATAAACACTTGAGGATAATTCTGCAAACTCTTTGTGAGAAAAAGTTGTATGCAAAGTTGAGAAAGTACGAGTTTTGGCTTCATGAAGTAATGTTTTTGGGACATATGGTATCAGATGAAGGTATTCGTGTCGATCTAAAGAAAATCGAGGTGATTCTAGAATAGAAGCAGTCTAGGAATGTTAGTGAGATTCGGAGTTTCCTTGGACTTACGGGTTATTATAGGAGGATCGTTGAAGGGTTTTTTTTATTGTGGCACCCATGATGAAACTGTTGAGAAAGAGTGCGTCATTTAAGTGGATTAAGGAGCAACAATCTAGCTTCGAGAAGCTTAAGTCAATACTGACCCAAGAACCTATTTTGATTCAGCCCGAATATGGGAAAGACTATGTGGTTTATAGTGATGTATCTCACACCAGACTGGGTTGTGAATTATGCAAATGGGAAAGTGGTGGCTTATGCTTCAAGGAAACTCAAACTACCCGACGCATGACCTCGAGTTGGTCGCAGTTATCTTCGCCCTTAAGATTTGGAGGCATTATTTGTTTAGTGAGAAGTGTGTTATTTACACCGATCACAAGAGCCTTAAGTACCTCTTCACCTAGAAGTAGTTAAACTTGAGACAAAGACGTTGGATTAAATTACTTAAGGAATATGACTGTACTACTAAGTACCATCAGGGTAAAGTGAATGTCGTGGCCAATGCGTTGAGTAAGAGGTCGATGGTTGAGTTGAAAACAATGTTTGCAAAGTTGAGTTTGTATGAGTATAGGGGTTTTCTTGCAGAACTACTAGTAAAGGCTACTAGTAAAGGCTACTTTGCTTGATGAGATCAAATTGAAACAATCTTTAAATTTGTCTCTTGTATCACATGTGAAGCTGATTGAGGAAGGTAAGATGTCAAATTTTAAGTTTAATTTAGAAGGGGTTTTGTGTTTTCGTGGTAGGTATTGTGTACCTTCAAATAAAGAGCTGAGACAGTCTATTCTACAGGAAGTGCATAGTAGCCCTGATGCCATGCATCTTGGAGGAAACAAGATGTATAGGGATATTCATGAACAATATTGGTGGCTAGGACTTAAGCGAGATGTGACTGAGTTTGTGGCAAGATGTTTGGTGTGTCAACAAGTTAAGGCTGAACACCAATTTCCTTCTGGGTTGCTTCAACCCACGCAGATTCCTCAGTGGAAGTGGGAGCGTGTTACTATAGATTTTGTTAGTGGGCTACCTTTGACACCTTCTATGAAAGATTCACTCTGGTGATTGTTGATCGACTAACTAAGTCAGCTCATTTTCTACTAGTACGTACAGATTATTGATTATAGAAATTAGCAAGGTTGTGTATTTTCAAAATTGTGAGACTCCATGGGGTACCGATTTTTATCATCTCTGATCGAGATCCTCATTTCACATCTCGATTTTAGAAGAAACTATATGAGACTCTTGGCACGCGATTAAATTTTAGTACTGCATTCCATCCGTAGTTTGATGGACAATTTGAGAGGGTTATTTAGGTTCCTAATGATATGTTAAGAGGTTGCGTTATTGATTTCTAAGGCAGTTGGGAAGAGCATTTGCCACTTGCTGAGTTTGCATATAATAACAACTTTCAATCAAGCATTCAGATGGCTCCTTATGAAGCTCTTTATGATCGCAAGTGTAGGACACCTTTGTGTTGGACCGAATTGGGGGAAAAATGTTGAGACCGGATTTAGCGCAAAAGATTGAGAGTACTATGAAGCTCATTTAGGATCATTTGAGAACAACATCAGATTAACAGAAGTCTTATTCTGATTTGAAGAGAAATGATATAGAGTTCAATGTTGACGATTGTGTTTTCCTTAAAGTGCCACATTGGAAAAATGTGTTGAGATTTGGCCTAAAAGGGAAATTGAGTCCGAGATTCATTGGATCTTATCGCATTATTAAGAGAGTTGGACCAGTGGCATATCAGTTGGAGTTATAGCCAGACTTGGATCGTATTCATGACGTATTTCATGTGTCTAAGTTGAGACGTTATCGGTTAGACCCATCTCATGTGGTCCTAATCGAGGAGATTGAGGTACATCCAAATCTATCATTTGATGAGGAACCAATTCAAATCTTTGATCACGAGGTCAAAGTATTAAGGAGGAAACGAATCTCGTCTGTGAAAGTTCTGTGGAGGAATTATGGTTCTAGCAAAGCCACTTGGGAACTGAAACATTCGATGTGATAGTAATATCCTCACATTTTCCAACCAGGTAAATTTTGAGGACAAAATTTGTTTTTAAGGAAAGTAGAGTTGTCACATCTCATATTTTTATTTATTATATGCTAAGTTAAAAATAAGGAAGTGAATGGCCTAGTGGTTAAATGCTCTAAAGTTATCTTAAAGGTTCTAGGTTCAAGTCTCAAATTTAACATCTTTTTAATTAAATTTTTGGTGAATTTCCCATGTGCTAAAAACACCCTTGCTTTGCTTAGGGAGGAAAACTATAACCGAAATCCTTTTTATCCGGCATTAACTTGGAACTGTGCGCATCTAAAGCGCCCTTTACTAAGATATAGTTGTATGTAAACCTAGAGCAATAGTAAATAAAATTATGGCATGTGACAGGACCAAATTGAAAAAATGTAAAGCCTATCATGAAATTATTTTAGAAATAGAAACTATAAGGTCCCTAATAAAAATATGCGAAATCGAATTTTAATTCAAAGCTAGGAATCAAAAGATATGCTTATCCCAAGTATAGAGAGTAAATTGAATAAAATGTAATATGTGGGAACTAAAAAATTGAACTTATTTTGGATCATGCATCTCATAACATTATGTGATAATGTATGATATTGATTTGGTATGTAAAATATTTGCATAGATTAAGAATTGGACCAAAGTGGAGCTAATAGGGAAAAAATAATAATTATAGATTAGTCCTTGAAGAATCCACCCATTTTGTGTTTTGAAAAGGTAAGTTTATATGGAACTTACTACCCTTCTTTGTGTTATATGTATGCTTGTGTTTATTTCATTATAATTATGTTTGAACATGAATTTAAATGTTGATTAAGTTGGCATGCATGGCTAGAAAATGAAATGGAATTGGATTGAATTGAATTGAATTGAAATTGAATAAGATTGATGATTGATATGAAGTGGTATAGGGCATGAATATGAAAATGTGATTATTTACAAGGTATGATATGTAAATATGGATAATTACAGGGTATAAACATGTGCAAATGATTGATTACAGGGAATGGTAATGCTTACATGTATAATTGATGACCATGTGAACTTAGTAAAAGGTTAGAATGCAATTGGCATGCCAATAGGGTCATATGCACGCTTGTATGGATATGTGATGATACAAAGATTATGACAGGTTATATCGAGATCCAACATTTTTTGCAAATCATCAAACATTATTTGTCTCTACGGAGACTTTGCTGTGATAGAGGGATGTAATTGAAAATGTTTATACATTTAATGCCTACGGGCTTTGCACTTTGGTACATTGGTGTGGTGTAGTTTAAGCTCCTAAGAGCTATCTGGTATAGTGTAGTCCACCCGTGTATTTGAGTCCATTTTACTAGGGTTCTATTGGGTGAAATATTGAAAATCTAGAAAATGAACCAATTTGATATGTTATTATGATATTTTGAATCAATTTGAAATGACTTGATCTTGTAAATTGATGATACATTATAAAATGGTAATGATCTTAATGAAAGTAGATGAATTGATGATAAACCTATGTGAAATGGTGCAAATTGGTGGTTACTTCTATCATGTTTAATTTATATGAATACTTATGATTCTTGTGTACACTTTGTTATGACTTAGAGTACCAGGTGCTTGTTAAATGTATGTCAAACTTTTGGTTGTAACATGCTCACCTATGAGTAAGATAAATGTTGTAATTTCCATTTGAACTTACTAAGCATTTATATGCTTACTCTAGTTGTTTCTCCTACTTGTGGATCTCCAACTTGCGGAACTCTCAAAGCCAGGTCTTTGCAGACATCACACTATCGTCGAAACGGTAGAAATATGTTTATTTTGGTTCCTAAAGTTGTGGCATGTATATAGGATCATTGTGTTATGTAATAATCATCTTAATGTGAATGTCAATGTGGTAATTGTAGCTAAGTTTGTGTTTGCATTATAAGCTTAATATATGGCCAAATTAATGCTTAGTTTTGATCATGATGAATGCTATTTGAAATCATGATTTCAAGTTTACTTAAGCCTTATATATCATAATTTGCAAAATGAGGTATCTTGGCATGTTAATGTTGGAGCATGACTTAGAATGTTTAAGTTTGAATACGTTTTTTTTTTATATGTGATCCATGTGTAACAACCCAAACTAGCCTAGACGTTATTGCCAAATCTAGAAAAATTACATTAGTTTGTTAAAAAAAACTTTTGTATTAACCAAACTTGGTTGAACGTTTCAAAAACATAAAACCTAGCAGAACTTTCACAAACGTTCAGAAAAATTAAGTTCGAAAACATTTATTTCAAATGCCGAAATCTATTTCAAATTCGTTTGCTTCGAAAATACCGATTTTGAACAAATCTTTCCTGGTTAATGCAAACATTAATATCATATCATATAATAACAAAACATAACAAAGTTCAACATATATCGGAACATATCTTATCATACCAGAGCAAATCATAAATCATAACATATCGATTCATATCATATCATATTGGATCATATCATACAAATTCCTACCCCAGCCACTACAAACCATCTCCGACCAGCCAATCACACCAAATAGTACTACAAGAGTCCATCCGTCCAATCACACCAATATGTGGCGGTGTGTCACTCACATAATTGTAGCTGAGCTGCCATATATATAAATTTGCAGTATAGCCGCTATAATTGCAGTCTAAATTACCATATAACACTTCCTCCATCATATCATAACCCACCTTAATGATATGGAAAGTTACGTTAACATACATACATATCACATAGGTTGTATTGTATGCACATATAAATAGATGTTATACGAAGCGTAACATAACACATAACTTATACAAATCATAGCATAACATATTACATAGTCGAATCGGATAGCTTATCAGAACAGATAACAGAATACATATAACACACAAGCTTAACTCACGTACCTACTTATAACAAATCATAACACATTATTATACTTATCGAAACTTATTTAACATACCTCCAACACTTATGCTTCACTGGGCCTACATAAAGCCCACGAACCTAATTTTTGAGTCTTGTAATCGACTCCTAATTGGGCTTCAAAATTGGTCCAAAAGCCCACACTGGCCAAAAAGCTAGCATGTGTGGTCCACAAGGTCTACCCATACAATCTGCAAAATCTCACATGGTCAAGCCACACGGGCTACATGATTTCACGCGGCAATTTGCCCCACACGGCCTGCATGGTTTTACACAGTCGTATGCCCTACACGGTCAAGCCTCACAGGCTGCATGATTTCACGCAGCCATGTGCCCCACACAACCTGCATAGTTTCACACGGTCGTATGCCATACACGGTCTACCCACACAGCTTACAAAAATGCACACGACCGTGTACCCCACACGGTCTACCCACATGGCCTACAAAAATACACACGGTCCATCACACGGCTACGGCCTAGCACACAATCGTGTGGCCGCTAGGCAATTTTGAAAACAACCCCTGTTTCATAAATTTCTCAAATTTTGAGCGATAACTCAGGTTAGAATCACACACTTGATAGCAGAATCGATCGACCCACAAAAAATGCACTCTGAATCCTACATATAACAGTTAAATGAACTGATTATAAAATAATTAAATCCCAAAAAACCTACTCAAATACACTTCCTTTTCTTACGAAAATAATTCCAAATAGCATTCAAATACTTACCCACTCCAAAATAGTGAACTCAAGACAATTACACTACTGAAGATTCTCGATTCAAAACCCCCTCGCCTAAAAAGAAAACCAATAATTATTCATCAACCAACCTATGAGGATAACACCAACAAATTCATCCTTTCGCGTCGAGCAATATAGAACAAAAAATTACAACTAAAATAATTGAAACCTACACTAACCTTGGATATAATCGAATCCAGAAGACCACCAAAATCCCACAAGAAACAACGGAAGCAAGAAATGTCCAATGGTAAAAGAAAAAGAAGTCTAAAAAGATTCAAAGAAAGCAAAGGATGAGGAAACCAAAAGAAAGAAAAGAAAATATAGAGAAAAGGGGAAGTGGGAGAGAGGAACGTGAGAGTGGGAGAGACAATTGGGATAATTTCTTAACGACCCACATCCCACTAAATCCCATAATTAATAGCTCGCACCCCACTAAATCCCACAATTAACCACCCACCATATTCCCTCATAGTTCAAAACAAAAGCAATTTTCACTCGCTTACTCAAGGACTCAAACATGGGATCAAAAGGTAAGCTAACAATCACCTTACCACCAAACCAGCATGCTCATTCTTGTCAACGGATGCACGCAAATATTTCTAAAACCAAATACCAAAAACTAGGTATTTAGACAAAATTGGCAAAAATACAAGCAAAAGGATTTGAACCTAGAACCTTCTTTACACAAGCACAACCCCTAACCACTTAACCAAAACAAATTGCTTCGCATAATTTCAGAATTTTAACTCAAAAATCACAATGTGACCCCTCCAGGTTTCACTAACCCAATTTCTTCCAATCCAATTTTTAGGATGTGACACCATGAATGCAAAACTGTTATAAATTTGATTTGTCATAGTTTGGTATGATGTTATGCATTGGTAAAAATTTTGTTATGTTTATGTTTGTTTGAATTCGGAAAGTTCATATGGATGTATAAACATGTTTGGTAGGGAGCACGAAATAAGTACCAATGTGATTTTTGCCAAAAAAAAGGGGGGCAACGTCGCGACATAGATCTACAGTGAGTGGCATCGCGATGTTGAGATTTCTGAAGTCACTATGTAACTCACTGACTGACAATGTCGTGATGTGAAAGCCATGATATCGCCACGTCAGGTCACAAGTTTGAAAACTTTACAATTAAGTCCTTAACCAGCCTCGGGTTGACAAGTGAGCTTTCGTAAGCTCGTATAAAACCTTAAAATGTTTCTATACCATATTGAAAATGTGATTTATACTAATGAGCATTCTAGAATGATTGAATTGTATGGAAGTTTGTTGTAGTTTCTTTGACAACGAATGTAACATCCTGTAGCTTGGACGCAGTGATTTGGTTGGACAAGGGGTGTTACACCAAACCTCTTTGGTATGATCCAAAATGATTTTCAAAGCTTCTAAGTTTCTCTAAACTTAATTTCATGAATTTTTAAAAAATTACTTTGAAGGTTTAATCTTTTGAAATTTATATACCATGTGTTTGCATTTGTATGGTGTCATCTCATATCTGAACCGTTCGTCATACATGTAAAGGAAATTACATAACCTAAAGTCAAATGTGATCAACCAATGAGACCTTGACTTAATAATAATGTTGAGACCCTGAAAACATTAAAATCACAAGTTTAAGTCTCACATTGTGTAAACCATATTTAGGTTCTCCTAGATTTTATTCTAATCTAATTCTGGTTTTAAGTTTATTCATGGTTATAATGTTTGGTTTTGATTATATTTATTGAGACGTATATTATTAGTGATTATATTTATAATTGTACTTGTGTTTTCATAAAAAATAATAAATTGACCAACAGTAAAATACATCAAATTCATAATATATGTTGATTTATTACGCAATTGCCTAATATAATAATTGTACTTGTGTAATATATTATTACATAAGAAATCAAACTGGACATAAATAAATTTCAGTTTATAATTTATTAAGTAATTATAAAAATATTTTATTTATTATTAAATTAAATTATAATTGTATTATATTTTAATATAATAATATATTAAACATAATGTATATATCACAACAGTAATTAAAAAATACATAAATAATGAATGAGTTTAAAAGATTGACTTCAAAATTAAAAAAAAAAAAAGGTAAATGTAGATTCTTAAAACCATAGCAAACTACATATATTTCAAACAAAACTTGGAAGATAATGTCTTTTGCCTAAGATTACAAAATTATTAATAAAAAGAAGAAGACAATCTCTGTCTTTAAAAATCTGAAGTAAGGGAACATGGTGGTGTCCCCACGTTGCTAAAGAAATCACTTGGGTGAATGTTACAACATTCATATATCATATGGTTGTACTTTATTATATTTGTTATTTTTTAAAAACTATTTAGAAAAAAGATCTCTGACTATTGGCTGATTGATTGAGTGGGACCCATTTGCATTTAACGGCTCAGATCCAACTTGTGGTTGTATTTAGAAAATCAAAAGCCAAAAAGAGAAAAGCCAAGTGCGTGTCTGTCGGTGGTCATTAATTAAAAAAGAAAATATCTAGGAAATATATGTAAAAAAGTAGTGGACTGTGGAGCAGCTGGAAGACGGTGGGGGAAATGGGGGATGATCAGGGCCAAAGGGGAATATTGCCACGTGCTCTGGGTTGTATCGCTGTGGATCCATCATTACTGCACCGACGGGATCTTGTGAGGCCGCTTCTACTTTTCCTAATGGGAAATCGGAATTCCAGAAGACATCTCCCTATTTCAATGTTTATGGATCAGTAGATCCCTAACTAAGTTTGTTGGTTTCCTTCAAATCAAATAATCAGATAGATTAGGAGTAGTACAATACCTTAATCATTTTCCAATATGCCTCTTGAATAGAATATCGATAGATGGTATTCAAATTCTTTTCCACCCACCACCGTTCCAAGCATCTGTTGGCATTTAACTTCCCACCTCTGCTTGCTGGTGAAACTTGCATTCATTGGAACACTTACTTCTACTAACACATCCCCTACTGTCATCGTGTACTGTAAAAGTATGATGAATGTAAGGTTGTATTTTGTCTTTTTTTAGTTTACTGAAAAAGTGAGTAAATTAATTTTGTACATTGAAAAAGAGTATAAATTGATCTTTTTATTAAAAATTCTTACTTAAACGATGATGTGGAATAACCATGCCGGAATTAATTTTTTATTCGAAAAAACATAAAATCCAACATGGTAAAATTATCGTAAAGGCCTTTGTACTAAAAGTTAGATTATATTTAGCCCATTCTACAAAAAAAAAAAGTAGACAAATTAGTTCTTTTGTTAAAAATACATCCATTTCTACTATTAAATGTTAACGTGGTGTGCCACGTATATCTCATGCTGACTTAGTATTATTTAAACAAATTTAAAAAAACCTAAAGAAAATAAATAAAAGTTTTGTAATTATTTAAATTCTACATCCAAGATGAATCCTTGACATGGTTTTTCAAATAATTATAAAAAATTATTTAAAAATGATTAAGAATTATAAAAAGTGTTAAAATTATTAAAAAAATCTAAAATGGACCTAGACATATGGTTGTTCAAGTTCGAATGAACCAAGACAAATGCAGGTTCGTTCTAGAATGGTTTCTTAAATAATTATAAAAACTATAGAAAATTATTTAAAAACATATTAAGAATTAGATTCTTAATAATATTTTATAATTTTAAAAAAATATTTACATTTTATGTTTTTTTTTTGTTTTTTTTAAATATCTGTTAACATGAACAAATATCACATTGACATGAGGTACACGTGGCTCACCATGTGTCATTATCTAGTTACTCTATTAGCCACTTTATCACATAACAATAAAAATAGATGAAATTTTTAATAGAAGGGTCAATTTGCTATTTAATCTAACGTACAGGGACTAATTTGCCTATTTTAAGTAAAGGGGACTGATAGGTGCTAAAAGTAACATATTTTAATTTCATTCTTAATGCGTTTTTGGATGATTATTCAATGTTAATGGTGAATTTTATGCTTCTAATCCTTTAAATTCATATTTTTATACTTAGGATAGCATTTGGGAGCAAAAAGAGCGAAAAATGAGTGAAAATCGAAAAATTTGAGCAAGTTACAAGAGTCATACGGGATGGACCATTCCACTTGGACTAGACACACGACTGTGTGAGCCACACGGGTTGCCACATGGCCATGTGGTAGGTCATGTCGATTTCGCAAATTACACTTTGAACAATAAAAAACGTAATTTTTAAGGTTTTCAGGTATTATGAGACCTATATATGACAAAAATAAGAAGATAACAATGAGCCGTCATAGAATATTCAAGAAAACAACTCGAAAAACACCATTGAAGCCAATTCTGAAGCATATTTCCATCAAGATTGAAGATTCCCTTTTGAGTTTTTTTGAGATTATTATGAGTTTCTTTGTTTCTTGTGGTTATATTGTATTTTGGATATTTTTATTTGCTAGCATGAACTAATTTTTTAGATACCTAGGGAGATAAACCCTATGATGAATTCTGTCTTTTGATTTCTATTTTACACAATAAAGACTTAGTTTCTTGTTCTTAATTATGTGTGCTTAATTCTTTGTTTAATATTTCTAGACTATTGATCCATGTTTTATGTGCTTAAATCAGAGGAGGAATAGACCCGTTTAACAGTAGATCTAGCGTAATTGAGTGGAGTTGCATGCAATCCTAGAAATAGGATGAAATAAATCTACTGGATTAGAGTCAAATCAAATAGAAAAATCCATAGATCGAGTTAATGTGATAATATGAGTTCTAATTAGAAAGAAATTTCAAGTAATCAACCTAGAGTCAGTTACTCTTATTCTTGAATGGAGATATTAGTATAATTTAGGGATTTTTACGGATAAGATACTAAATGAAGAAATTGTGTAATTTAGATTGATAATGGCAGATGAAGTCTAGGTGAATTCTTTCCTAGGTATTGTTTCACTTCTTGGTTGTTTACTCGATTATTTTCTTGATTTGTTCTTTGTCGTGTTCGTTAGTTAATTTTAGTTTTAATTGATCACTCGAATTTATCGGTTAAATAATAGAAAGATGATAATTACTAGTACTTTTAATCTTCGTGGAAACAATATCTTTCTTCACCGTAGCTATACTATTAATTGATAGATGCACTTGTCTTAGTCAGATTTTTAGTTGGTTTCGTGGACATCAGGGACAAAACTAAATCTGAATCCTAGTATAAGGGCCTCTATGGTACTTTTATCTAATCTTACTCATCCTTTTAATTCCACATCACTTACTTCTTTTTGTGAAAAAGCCAAATCATCACTTAAGAATACAATTGGATGGAATTTTTAATAAGATGACCAATTTGCACTTTTTTATAACATACGGGGGCTAATTTGCCCTTTTTTTAGTAGAAGGGGCAAAATGCAATATGACTGTTAGTACAGGGGTCTCTGTGATACTTTTACCAATTGTGCACTCACCACATGATAGTTGGAAGATGTGTCTCTATAGTTTCCATCTCTTTGTCAATGCAGTGATAAAAAATATAGTTAGTTCCACACTTGTTTTAATCAGTTTGCGTCTTCCAATAATAAATTGGAACAATCAACTCTTTTTTGCACCTATGAAAAATTTGACTTGTATCGGTTGTATATGCTCATTTCGCTCAATTTCGATTACACCGATCGAAATATTGTGTATCGACTAGTGCATGAATAATGTTAAAAATATAAATTTATTAATTTTTTTTACTGTTTATAGTAATAAATAATAAAAACTTAAAAGCGTGATAAGTGTAGATTGTTTGAAATTCCTACTAAAGGTCTATATTTTACTTGGATTACCAATAGGCAAGAAATGATCAAGTTTGGGAAAGACTTGATAGAGCTTTTGACAACATCAAATGCTTTCAGAATAGGGATTCTCTATAGGTCCAAATTTTATCACTCATTTGCTCAAATCATGTATGGCACCCCATACCCAACTTAGATGCGGATCTGAATTCAGGATGTCACATTCATTGCCAGAGCAGCTCAGATTATTATCATTCATTACATCTAAGTTGTAATGACTTGATTTCTAATAGTGTCAAAAAATATGGTTTTGGAACCTTGTTTCCATAAATCGAGTCCTTAAATATTAAATAGGGATATTTACGAACTTAGGATATAGATATATTGAAATTCGAATAAGTAATTTAGTCGAAAATGTGGTTAATTAAGGCTTAGGCACTAAATTATAAAAGTTCAATCACTATAGAGTTTTAATTAGGAAAAGGCTTAGGGACCTAGATAGCAATTATCTAAAGGACTAAAATGGTTACTAAATCAAATTTAATTAAAATTTAGTGGATGATGATGGTGGATGTCATTAGAATTAACTAATTGAAGATTAATGTATAATTAATTAAGATGAAGTAATTAATTAAGTTTTATTATAATTAAACCTAGTATATAAGCTAAATTTTAGTGGAGAAAGATGACAAAAGTCATCATCTTCAACCTTAAGCCATAGTCCACCATTTCTAAAGAGAAAAGGAAGCTTTGAAACCCTTTTTATATTTAGCCAAAATTTAAGTAAGTCTTTAAGCTATTTTCTTTTGATTTTTATGGTTTTCTTAATCATGGGAGCTTAATTTAGCTAGCCCATGTATCAATTTTTTCAATTGGTTAAATTTTGATGAGTTGTCACTGTTGAAAAATTGATAGAAAATAAGCTTAGATTGTGAAAAGAACTAAATTCTAAATCTTAATAAGCTTAATTGTTCGTGAGACATAACTAAATTATTAACAGAGCCTTCTCAACAAGCCATCCCATTCTGACTGGTCTAGTTTTTCAAGCTTTTACCTGGTAACGACACTTTTTAAGCTGTTCTAAACTAGAATTATCATCATCCAAACTTGTCATAAATTAAAATTTGTGGTCCCATCGAACTTTTTGGTATCGTATCTCATTGCCATCCCTGAACGAGTCGATTGCGAAAAACGAACCAAACTCTGATGCCAGTTTGTTGGGGGTCTATTGATAACTCTTGAAAATAGTTATAATTCATGTCTTTGATTGGGTCAATTGTTTGTAATTAGGTACATTTAGTTGCATTTTAGGACATTTCATTCATATTTTCATCATTTCATTAGGAGCTTGGACTATATTTAAATATTAGGTACTTTTAGCTGCTTGTGGTAGGGTTGTGTTTGGTGGTTTAGCAGGTGCAGGTTGAGGAACGAGAAATAAAGGAGTGAAGGTTTGCCAGGGCAAAAGGTTGGACATTTTGTCAGCATGAATATCGTGGCAATTCAGGAAGACTGAGTCAACAGTCAATGCATACCAATTTCAGCGCAATTGTACTTGTACCAGAAAAATTTGCCTAAAAAAGAGGAGAAGATAATCCTAAGATGTTGGTTTTTATCCTAAAAAAAAGAATTTAAAAAGAGGATAAGATAAACATAAGTTGTTGGATTTACCTTAGGGAAAAAAACTATAAAAAGCCAAAGGAGGAAACCCTAAACGACGAACAAAGGTAGAGATCCATAGGCGAAACTAGAGGGTAGCAGTTGAGTATAGACGGAAGGAGAAAAAATAAAGGCAGTCCTTCTCAGCCATCTTAGGAAATTGCGTAGCTGGAATGTGGATTGAGCAAGCGAACGATGTCTTCCCGACGTTCTCCCACTATTTCTAATACATTCCTTTATGAATTACAGTGATGAAAATGATGTTTGAGTTGAATTTATTTCCCAACCTATGAGCTAAATCTCATAGGGTTGGGATTACTATGATGAAACTTTGACTGTCTGTAATGGCTGCAGTATAAATCTGAATTATTTTACTGTTTCATTCAATTATTTTATTCTTTAAAATGCATGTGAGCAATCCCTAGACATAGTTGATTGTGTAGCATACCCTTAAATTAACCTAAATTCTGAAAAGGTTAGATTAGTTAGACCATGGTTGAATGATATGAGCAAGTACTCGATAGATACTTGTAGTAGACTCTAGACATAGAGCAGCGTCCATATAGAAGGAAATAGTGTAGGATACCATATTAAAGGCCTATAGACACAAGCAAGGTAACTTGAGGTTTCTACTCTCGAAAGAAGCAAACCACTTTAGAACTCTTTTGAGCAATAGGTAAAGTATGATTTTGCTGAGGCATTACTGACAGGAAAATTAGATTCTTAGTAATCCCAACTTCCCACTCAACAGCGTGTAACCCTTATATTTTGTCGTAGTATCTTTGTCATCGTATCCTTAGTTGTTTATTTGTCAATTACATATTATTCATATAATCATTTGCATAATTGTCGTTACATCTTTACTCTTGCATTGCCATAGCATTTTCAATTATTCATCAATTACACATTTTATTCACAATAATATTCCTTTTGTTTACAATGATATTACCATAGCATTAATCGCATTTTATTATAATAACTTGACCACTTTTATGCCTCAATCTGATCCTCGTGGGAACGATACTCACTCATCACTTTATTACTTGATTCGACGTGTATACTTGCACAAATCGCATATCATTTCACACACGACATCTATCCATATAAACAACGAAAGAGAACAAAAAATAGAAGAAAATTGGGCATACAAATATTTACATGGAAAAACCTCTCCGAAGAGGATCAAAACCCATAGGCAAAGTAGGATTTACTAAATAAGCAAACAATCTGAAAGAGTACAATGCGGCAAGCGATTTGAGACGTTGCGACGTGACGACGTGTTCCTACATAAATCAAGTTTCTTTTCCCAGTTAAACCCTGCTATCTTTTCCCAGTTGAACTCTAATTATTCTAAGGATATTTTAGTCATATATTCACACGAATTTCAACCTATAAAAGGGCTTTAGTAACCCTAGAATTGACATCTTCATCACATTAAGATTAAGAAAAGATTAAGAGAGTTTTTAAGGGAACTTCGTGTTTTAGCTAGAGAGCTTTGTGTTTTTCGGGATTCAAAGTTTCTTTTGTTTGTTAGCAGAGTTTAACTGGGAAAAAAAACTTGATTTATGTAGGAACATGTCGTCACGTCACATCGTCATGACATTGAAAACCTCCTCGTCACGACATTGTCTCCTCTGTTGGAGGCGTTTCGTTTTTTACGTCCTCATGTTGTGATACGGGTAAAGATAAGTACCTGAAAAGGTCTGAAAATACGAGACACACTCTACATAAATCTATATTTCAATTTGCCTAACCACTTTGTTTTGTTTGTATGTCTTGATTTGTAATATATATATATATTTATGAGTTGTTAGAAAATTAATTTAATTTAAATATAGTAAAAATCAAATCAAGTGCCCAACATAAGTCTAAAATAAAAATAAAATAAGAAGTTTGGGTAGTGCTCTTTTATATGTGCACTTTTTAAAGTATCATATTAGGGAGTCAATTATTTTTGAATACCATGAAATTAAATATAAAATATTAAAACAATGCATTTAAATATAAATTTACTAATTAAAAAGAATGAAAACTGAAATTATAAGCAAGCCAAAGAGTAGTAGTAGGTGGGAGTAAGGATGACAACATTTGCTTCTTTAGTGTTCACATCTTTTAGAGTCAACTACATGTTCAAGCATCGCTAATTATTTACGTGGGGCAAGGATCAATCAAATATATTAAATACATAATGTTTTTAGTTTGACAAGTAAGGTGAGTATGGATTAGTGGATGATATTAGAGTAGACGCGAATCTAGTGGGGTAGGTGAGGATTTTGGTCTCAAAATTTTATTTTGGCTCTTCAAAAATGAAAATTTTCAGTTTAGTCTTTTTATAAATTAATATATAGTAAAATTGCACTTTAGCTTTCTTAAAAATGAAAAAAAAAGTTAGTCCCTTTGATAATAATAAAATTATAAATTAATAAATGATAAATTTATATTTTGATCTATAAAAAATTATAATTGAATTTCGATCCTGTTAAAGGAAATTTTGAATTCGCCCCTATATTAGAGTTAACTTCATGAATTACATAATTAAGCTTTTATTTTAGCTCCCTTAAAATGATTTTTTTTATTTCACCCTTAAACATCTGATTCTTCGCAAAACTAATTAAAAATTTGACTAAAGCAAGTGCACCTATCAATTGATAGTATAGCTATGGTGAGTAAAGATATTGTTCCCACGAAGACTAAAAGTACTAGTAATTATCGTCTTTCTATTATTTAACCGAATAATTCGAGTGATTGATTAAAACTAAAACTAACTAAATTAATTAACTAATGAATACGACAAAGAACAAAACACAAAAATAATCGATTAACAAACAAGAAAAACAATAACCAGGTTTAGCCCGTGTGGCTCCTGTAGCTTGCTCTGACGCTCCGGTTTTCGCTCCTTTTGTTCCCAACTGCTCTATTAATTATTAAAACATAAGTTTAAAGAATTGGGAATATAAAATTCACAATTAATATTAAATAATTACCTAAAAACGCATTAAGAATGAGGTTAAAACATATTACTTTTAGTGCATATCAACCCAATTCAAGATATCTTAAAAGATTTTAGATAACGAAAACAACAATGATTTGATATCATAAACCATAATTACAATTACATAACAAAAAAAAAAAGAGAAAAGAAGAAGAATAAGGGTTTTTTCCCTTGTGATTTAATAATTTATTATAAAATAAATAAGAAAGTAATAATTATTGTGAAACAAACCGTAGAGTGGAGAGGAAAGAATTTTGTGCTTTCCTAAACTAGTTGGGTTGGTGAGGGGTTGGTAAGGCTTTGCCATCTTACTTAACATTAATCAATAAAAAAATCCCAATATTATTATATTAAAAGATTTGGGAATAAGTAATAAAAGGGAACTGGTACAAGCTGTATTGGGTGGAGGGTTTTGAAATTAGGCAAACGATCGTTGAAACCTGAAAGTGATATCATTCCGCCACCAACCCCCAAAAGGTCGATGCTTGGATGGTATCTTCATTATCCTCCTTAACATATTTTATAGATTTTTTTTTTATGTATTTAGTCAATTTAAATTATATGATTTTTTTTAAGTATTGAAAGTAATAATATATCTACGATATATCATAGTTTAACTTAACAAATTTAATGATTATCATTTTATCGGGACTAAATTTTCAAATTAAAAAAATTAAATAAATTTTATAATACATACTAATCATATTTATATTTATTTTGTACAATGTTAGAGAGGAAGGTAGGCGGTGTTGAAATGTTTGAAATGACTGAATTGCCACCCAACAACAACAACCCCATTAGATGATATTAAAGAGTATAGGAGGTATTTCCAAAAGTTTACCCACCCCTAAATAGCGACATAACATGCAATGCTGAGGACATCATCATCCACAGCTGTTAAGTTGGTTATCAACATTCTCAGTGTTGATTCTTGAAGGTTTCTTTTTGTTTTGGTACTGACCTTACTATCCTTCATTATAACATGAACCAGAAACCATAGAGTTCACGGTACAAGCCGGTTAAGCTATAAAGGAGTTGCCCATTCGATTCAATTAAAAAAAAAAAAAAAAAGCTTATTGGAATAGCTTCTCCAACTTTTTGTATTTAATTCAGCTTTTGAATTGATAATTTTGATTAACGAGATCCTTTAATTGACGACATTGTCATTAGCAGTGTCATATCAATAAAAAGTAAAAATTAAAAAAAATTATTTTTAAAATAAGCACGCAATAAATCTTGACAAATGGTTAACAAGATTCATTTAAATTTTATAAGATTTTATGTTTTAAATTAATATCTAATCATTTTAATATTTTTTTTATAATTCTAGAATGAACCTAGACAAACTGTTGTCTACATTCAAATGAACTTAGACAATCATTTATCTATATTCATTGGTATACTTATTTTTAAAATAATTTTTATTTTTATTTTCACTAACGTGACACTGCTATATCAACAAACAATAATGACACGACATTACCACATTAGCAAATGGTGCTAACATGGCATTTATTAACATTCACATTAGCATTGTTGTTTGTTACTAACAATGAACATTAGCCAAAGGGTTTAATCGGTCAAAATTGTCAATTCAGGGGTTTAAATCGGTACAAAAAGTTTAGAGGAGCTTAATTGGTTTTTCTTGAAAAATTCAAGGGTTTATTTTACCAATAAGCCAAAAAAAAAATACAGATATTATGAATATTAGAAAAATATATTAAATATTAAATTAAAAATAGTATATTTAAAAAAAAAACAAATGACTCTAAAACAAATTTGAATTATTCATTTACATATATAAACACTAGATTTTGTCACACCAATGATGTGGGTGCAAGATTTCTTTTAAATTTTATTTAATAATGAATATAGGTGGAGTGGTAACAAACTTGTATTTTAATATTATTAAACATGTGTTCGATCATTGGTTTGTAATTTTTAATTGTTTTATTTAAAAATGATATAAAAGTATGAAAATAAAAAAGTATCATCATGATAATATTAATTATAATTTAAAAGAAAATGTATTTTTGTAATTGCATAACTGAGTTGGTGACTCGGTTAAGGGTGACACTAACTCAAGAATGTACTTAAATATAAGTATTAGATTAGATGATATTAATTATAATTTAAAAGAAGAGGTATTTTTGTAATTACATAACTAAGTTAGTAACCTGATTAAGGATGGCACCAATTCAGTAAAGTACTAGATTTTGTCACACCTATAGTGTGGGTGAAAATTGTATGTAACAATTAAAAAAAAGGCTTTGGTGGAAATGGGAAAGTTAAAAGCTCAATTACTATAATATTTTGGGTTCAAATCTCATTATATGCATTAAAAGTGGAAAGAAAATAAATTTTGAGAGTGTGCTTATTTGGAAAGAACAGTGAGAGAAAAGAAAATAGAAGAGATCATTATTTTCAATCCTAATGCATAAAAATCAATCTTTCCAAATGGGAATGATGGGTGCAAAGCAAATGAGAGAGATATATATGTTAGTTCAATTTTCATTTTTATTTTCTATTTTTCCATCTCTCCTCCCAAGCACATCTATGAAAAGAAAAATTGTGCTTTCTGTACTTCTAATTTTTTACACCTTCAATTTTCTTCCCAAAACCTAATTATATAAATAAAATTTGATACAAAGTAGAATAAAGATGAGTAGAAATATCAAGTAGGTGCCCCCTTCAATTCTTAAACATTTCTATCCACATGAAACTAGCCTTTGTTTAAGCTTTCAACATCCTTTGGGGCGTCATATTGGACCCAACACCCAAACAAATTTCCTATCATTTAAAAAATCAATAACAATTTACAATTTTTTATAATTAATGTTGATTTTACTATTTATATTTAAGATTTGGAATTATTTTCTCTAATAATATTATTTTTAAAGTTCAAATTTATATTTTTTTCTTAAAAACATAATGTATTTTATAACTGCACTCAATATTTATTAGTCTATTTACTCTTTTTTTTTTAATTTTAAAATTATAAGATGTAAAATTAAAAAATATTAATACATATTTGTAGCTTTTAAACTAAGTTTAAACCAATTATTATTATTAGCGTGTAGAAGAAAGGTCCTAAAGTATTTTCGGCTTTTATTTTCAATAAAAGTATTATGGAGGTCTCCATACCAGAAATTAAATCATATTTTTTTATTCTATTTAAAAAAAAGTAAATTAATTCTTAACGTTAGATCAAAGAGTAAATTGGTCTTTTTGTTAAAAATTTCATCAAATTCTACTGTTAAAAACTAGTTCTATACGTCAACATAAGGTACATGTGGTACACCACGCGTCACTGTCTAGTTATTCTGTCAATCATGTCAGTTTTTAATAGTACAAATAAATGAAATTTTTAACAAAAAGAACCAATTTTCTCTTTGATCTGATGTATAAGGATTAATCTGCCTATTTTTTAATAGAAAGAGTAAAATGCAATCTAATTTTTAATATAAAGACCTTTATGATACTTTTCCTTTCATTTTCTCTATTTTTCTTTTAGCTGGTTTACAGTGCCATGTACATCATATATGATATTAAGTGTTTCAAAATTGTAATTTATTAAAAAAATATAGTTTTATTTTAGGCAATTAATGCAAAATAATATATTGAGTTCTGCAAATGTATTATTTGTATACGGAATATAACGTTATTTTATAAATAATTAAAATTTGATATTTAAAATTAAAATAATATGATTTTTAAACTTTTCTATTTAGTGAAAAAGCACTTTAATATAAAATATTTTATAATTTTTAACTTTTTGTATAAAAGTTTATTTAGAAATGTCTTTTATCATAATCATAATTCTTATTTTTGTATATGATAAATTTTTTTATTAAATAAATTTAATTAATTAAATATTTTAATAAATTAAATTCTTATTTATAAATATGAAAAGTTTTTATAAATAATATATTTAAAATTGCAAAGTCAATAATATTTAAACAACAGTATATTAATTAATTTAAAATTTTCTTTCAACTCGTGTTTTTTTATTATATATAATTAACTTTTAATGTTACATCCGTTATATGTGATTTTCTACATTTTATATTTGATTAGTTTTTTAAATATTATATTTTTAATTGTAATAGTTAGCATAAAATAATATTTTTTATTTAAATTATTGAATATAAATAAAATATATTATCAATTCAATTATTATAATAGAAAATTTTCAAATAATAATCAAAGCATATTTAACATATTCAACATACAAAATAGTTTGCTTTATGTAATTAATGTAAAGTAACATTATTCAAAATAAAAAAATTAACATAATTAACTCTAATATTAATTAAATGATAATTAAGGTGTTTAGAACTCTATTCAAGTAATAACTTTATTTTACCGATTGAGTCTTAACTCAATTGATGTCAATATTGTTGCCAGTGTAGGACGACATAAGTTCAAATGCGCTGAAACGCATTATATTCCTATTTAAGGGTTGAGAGGGGTTATGGGTAATTTTAGGTATTTTGTCAAAAAAGAACAAATATGATAAAGATTCATGCTAAAAAAAGTAATAACTCTATTTTACATTAATAAAATTAGCACAACTTTTGTTTATTTAAATTTTTTTAAAGTAATAACTATAAAATATACTTATAATTATTGCAATTTTACTGAGAGTTTTATTCAAATAATAATTCTGTTTTAAATTGGCACAATTTTTTTAACTAACAATTGTAATTTAAATTTTAATTTTTTTCACCTGTAATTTTCACAACTTCTATTAAATAATAATTTTCAAATATGAATTTACTAATATGAGAAAAATAAAAGATATTCTTCTCAGTTTAAATTTTTTTCCTAAACTCGTGCTTTATATATATATATATATACTATTATAGATATAAACTATTATAAGATAATAGTTAAATTGCAATATTGATCCTCTACTATGCCAACATTTAGGATTCAATCATTATCTTCTAAGTTGACATAACTTGCATTTCTACTTTTACAATGATATTAGCTAATTCAAATAGTTAACATATTTAATTATTACAATTAAAATGCTAGTGTGTATTTTTCTTAAAAACATATTTTATAACACAAAAAAATCTAAGTTAGAATGAGTATTTTAAGGAAAAAACTCAACCTAGAAATTTTAACCAAAATAATTAAGGTTGTCAACTATTTGACCTAACTAATGGTATTAAAAAAATAGATGTATCAAATTATATCAAATTAAAGCACAAATACTATTGATTGTGCCTTTACTTAGTTGACATTGTTGTTATTGCAACAACTATAATGATATGGATTCGAGTGCGCTTAAGTGAGTTTTTATCTGGTTTAAGGGTTGGAAGGGTTATGAGTAGAAAATGTTTCTATACTTTTAAAGTTAAAAATTCAATCATATTACTTTTTCAATTTAAAAATTGTAGTCTAATCATTATCATCACCGGTAATTTCTATTCTAAATTTTCAACTTAACATACTTATTTTTCGTTAATCATATGACACCTCGCATGATGACAACTTAATCAACATGCTAAATTGACAATTTTTTTTATTATAAAAATTCTCACTGTCTATACATATAAAGTGTCTAGTTGATTTGATGTTACGAGTTTACTCGACACCAACTTAGTTGTGAAATTATTAAAATACCCTTATCTTAAATGATAATTAATATTATTATAAGAGCATTTTAATCTCTTCATATTTTTATATAATCTTTAAATAAAACATTTGAAAAATATAATTTGAGAATCAAACTTTAGACTAATAGATACATATAAAAGACCCTAACCACCCAATTAATAATAATGTGTTAACATGTCTATATAATATATATTTTTAATATAAAATATTTTCGTTCACCCAAAATCTACTTTTAATAATTGGACTGAGATGACAACTTAATCAATATGCTAATTCGACAATATATTTTTATAAATATACTTACTATTTTAATAATTGGACTAAGATGTTAAATTAAAACAGTTGAAAGGCTTAATTTCTAACTTTTTAAGTGCATGGACTAAATCTCAAATTTTGTCAAACGACAGGGACTAACAAGAGATTTTAACCATAAACACCTAACAAATAATTAGGGAGGATATCACATTTGGTACCTATACTTTCATAAAATGTCTAATGTGGTACATGTACTTTGAAAATGTCCAATATGGTATCTGAATTATCATTATATGTTCTATTATGATGCTTGGGGTGAGTTTGGATGGGCGGTGCGTTTACTTGCGGTTAGGGTGAAAACAACGGTGGTGATAAGATTTAATATTGTAGCGATACTGTAGTGTAGACAAAAAGTAAGCTAATCGCACTGCACCGCCCATCCAAACCCACCCTTGGTGTTAACACCGTTAGTGCATCACTAAACCAACCAATGAAAATTCAACACGTAAAAATTATTTTCCAAACCATCAAATTCACATGGATAATATAACATTATGAGGAAACTAAATAAAACAAAATTTTATATTTAAATTAAAAAATAACTAAACATATGGCTAAACTTACAACCATCTTAACTTCTCGAAAGTGTTTTTCATTTGAAATAATATTTTGTTGATTTTAAAATAATATTTTTCATTATTCATGAAAGTATAGGTAATTTCATGTAAGTTTAGTATTTACTTCTTTTTTATTAACTATATGTTTAGTTATTTTTTATTTTATTTATTTTTCACATAATGTTGTATTATTAATGAGGACTTGATAATATGAAAAAAGAAATTCTACATATCGAATTTTTATTGACTAGTCTAGCAATTCACTAACCATGTTAACATTAAATACTATAATAAAACACATATTGATAATTTAAGTATCACATTATATATTTTCAAAGAATAAGTACCACATTAGATATTTTATGAAAGTACATGTATCATAATAAAATTTATATTGATAACTCAAGTAGCACATTGAACAGTTTATGAAAGTATAGGTACCAAATTTGAAATTATTCCTAAATAATTAAAAATAAAAAAAAATTGTTTTAACTATCACCAACCAACCGGGCACAGAAAAGAAAAAGGGTATAATGGTACTCTCACATCTTCATCACACTCTTTTATAAGCAGAGCTACAAACACTTCCCGATCTGTCTTCACCAATTTTCCCCCATTACCAATTCCCTTCAATTTCTCCATTTTCTCTGAAATCCAATGGATCCAGTAAGCAGTTGGGGCAATTCTTCCCTCGACTCCGTCGATCCCGAAATCCATGACCTCATCGAGAAAGAGAAGCGTCGCCAATGCCGCGGCATCGAGCTCATCGCTTCCGAGAACTTCACTTCCTTCGCCGTCATCGAAGCCCTCGGCAGTGCCCTCACCAACAAATACTCCGAGGGCATGCCTGGTAACCGTTACTACGGTGGAAACGAATTCATTGATGAGATCGAGAACCTCTGCAGATCTCGCGCTATCCAGGCTTTCCACCTCGACCCTACCAAATGGGGTGTCAATGTCCAGCCTTACTCCGGTTCCCCGGCCAACTTCGCTGCTTACACGGCCGTTCTCCAGCCGCATGATAGGATCATGGGACTCGATTTGCCTTCTGGCGGTCATTTGACTCATGGGTATTATACCTCCGGTGGGAAGAAGATTTCTGCTACTTCTATTTACTTCGAGAGTTTGCCTTACAAGGTGAACTCCACTACGGGGTACATTGACTACGATAAGTTGGAAGAGAAGGCGTTGGATTTCAGGCCTAAGCTTATCATTTGCGGTGGAAGTGCGTATCCTAGGGACTGGGATTACGCTAGGTTCAGGGCCGTTGCTGACAAGTGTGGTGCTCTCTTGTTGTGTGATATGGCTCACATTAGTGGCCTTGTTGCTGCTCAGGTATGTAATTTTAGTTGGATCTTATTTTGTTTTTCTTTAATCTTACATTTTATTGATGGGTGGCTTTGAGATCTGGGTTTTTTTATTTGGGATTTCAATTGTTTATATGTTTTTAAAATTTTTATGGATTGGATCTGGGATTTGTGTGATTTAGTATGATCTTTAGCATTTGGATTTGGGGTTTTGATGCGACTTCATTTTGCATTAAATTAATCATAGTTTATAAAAAAAAATTCAAGGTCTGTCTATGGCTTCATTCTCTTGTCTTTTAATGCATTCATGCAGTGCATTTTTAGGGTGTGAAAATTAAAATTGAATAAAATGTGTTCAACTTAGTACTTTTTTCTTTTCTCGTGGGGTGAAAAGTTTAAGCTGCTTGCAGATCTAATAGTGGAATCTATTTCAGAAATGAAGTGCTTTATCATTAAAACATAAACCAAATCTGAGAAATCTTAATGTGGTTCAGTCCGAATTCGTTTCTAATAATGCTTTTGGTAGTAACAATGGGGATTTGAGTGGATCTAAACCAATTTTTCTAATGCTGTTAGGTCCTTTCGAAAGTTCACCCCACAATCTCTATTTCAACATTAATTTGATATATGAAGTTCTTCGAGTAATTGTTTTTGCTTTTTTAGATTCCTTTGTGCACTAACTAAATTTCAAGTCATTAATTTTTACGGATTCTATTGTTCGAGCAGGAGGCAAACAATCCTTTTGAGTTCTGTGACATTGTCACAACCACCACCCACAAGAGCTTGAGGGGTCCTAGGGCTGGTATGATTTTCTACCGCAAGGGACCAAAGCCACCAAAGAAGGGCCAACCCGAAGATGCAGTGTATGACTTTGAAGACAAGATCAACTTTGCAGTTTTCCCTTCCCTTCAGGGTGGTCCTCACAATCACCAGATTGGTGCCCTGGCTGTTGCCTTGAAACAGTCCATGACACCTGGGTTCAAGGCATATGCTAAACAAGTGAAGGCCAATGCAGTTGCCCTTGGAAAGTACCTGATGGGCAAGGGATACCAGCTTGTTACTGGTGGAACTGAGAACCACCTTGTTCTTTGGGATCTCCGACCTCTTGGATTGACTGGTATGGCGGTTGAATTACTTGGCCTCAAGGTTGTTGAACAATTGCCTTTGATGAATTCTCATCTTTTTCTATCATTGTTCTAACAGGCAACAAGGTTGAGAAGCTTTGTGACCTCTGCAACATCACTGTTAACAAGAATGCTGTTTTTGGTGACAGCAGTGCCTTGGCTCCGGGAGGTGTACGAATTGGTAAGTTAGCATACCAAAATGAATCCTTTGCGAGTGAGAGATTACCTAACACTTGCAAGTCTGGTCAAATTTTTATCTCATACGGTCATTTGATGCGAGATGTGTATGCATGACAGGTACACCTGCCATGACTTCAAGGGGTTTGGTTGAGAAGGACTTTGAACAGATAGGCGAGTTCCTCCACCGAGCTGTGACAATCACTTTGAACATACAAAAGCAATATGGTAAGCTTTTGAAGGACTTCAACAAAGGGTTGGACAACAACAAGGAGATCCAAGAGCTGAAGGTTGATGTTGAGAAGTTCTCATCCTCATTCGATATGCCTGGCTTCAAGATGTCCGAAATGAAGTACAAGGATTAGATCTAAATAACCATACGATCTAATTGATGTTATTATCAGCATCTGCCACTTTTTGGGTTGCCCCCATTTGATGTCTTATGAGTGAAAGGAAAAAGAAAGGGAAAAGAGAAGGATGCAAATGCCTTCCACGTACGGTTTTAAGTGTCTTCATTTACTGGTCAATTTGATATGATCTTTGTCAAGTTTTTGCTGTTCTGTCTTTATAAGAGTTTGCATAAAACGTATGTACTAATTTTATGTATTCTTTTTTGTTGCTAGAAAAGTTTGGGCGTTGGGGGGGGGGGGGGGGGGGGGGGATAAACGAGAGAAATTAATGGTGTTTGATTGAACATCCCAAACTCTGGAAAATAAAAAGAGGAAAAGTTATTCACCTTCTGCATAAAATTTGTGTACTAATTTCTCGTATCGTAAGTTTTTGTCTTTTGTTATAACTCATAATGTTGGTACTTGTAACAATTATTAGTAAAGAAGGCTCGCGGCTGTAATATTCTAAATTTAAAAATTATTCAACATTTTTCCCGAAACAAAAAATTATTTACTATTAAAACATTTTTTCTAAATTAAAAATTTATATGAAACTAAGGTTAGAATATCTAATCAAGAAGATTAATTACCTATTAATGACAATGATAATTTTACCTTTTATCGATCCTAATTTGTTTCCTTTAATCCATCCTACTCCGTTTCATTCTTACTAAAAAAGTTGATTTCCCATTAATAGCCACATTAGTAAAAAAAATATATATATATATATTAAGTAAAATATTAAATAATATAGATTATACAAAGTAAAAAATAATAATATATTACAGTTAATAATAAAACTATACATATTTACTTATCTATGTACTTAGAGCATTAAAAGAAACAACATTATAAAACAAATAAATTTTGTCGCAACATCACTACTTAAATTTTAGTTTCCATAAAAAATTAAATTAAATATAAAATTAATATTTAACTAAAAAACCAATTAAACATTAAATAAATAAATCAAGCTATTACAAATAACATAGAAATTTTGAACTATAAAAGAAATTAAATTAAAAAACAAAAATTAAAAGAAATTAATTAAAAAACAAAATTAGGCAAAACAACATACAACAATTATAATAATGATTCATGATAAATAGAAAAGATATTTACACTATATTAATAATACATTTAAGAGTAATGATTCATTATAATAATGTTTCGTTTTTTATAATATACTTCCATCTTATTAATGTTAATAATCTCCATTCTTTATATTAGTGATTTTTCTTATATTTTACTTGATTGAATGTGTCTAACTACTAAAGGCTATTTATTATAAAATAAAGAGAGATAGAGAGAATAAAGAACAAAGAAAATATGAAAGCAATAGAGAATATACTTTATTAATCAAAGGGATGATTACAATGCTTCATCAGAGTCTTTATTTATAAGCACAAGAAGTATAAAAGAAGTAGAGATTTAATTCTAATAACTATTAGAATTTAAAGTACATCAAAACTTTATCTTGATCATGATGGACATCCACTTTATAAGATATTCATAATACTCCCCCTTGGATGTCCATTGATAGATCTTGATCAATAACAAACATTTCAGACATTTAAGAATATAATTCAAGTTACACGAACTTACCTCGACACTTGTTCGTAAACAAAAATCTACTAATCCCGAACTTTTTCTTTTCCTCGATCTAGCTTCGTATTTGAACTTTCTGGATCTAAATAAATAAATTTAATCATTAATCTAATACATTTCATGTTCATATGTAACATTCTCTATAATTCCATTATTATTTATAGTGCATTCAAAGCTGTCTCACTGAGTCACAGTCACTGAATTATTTATATCTTGAGCTACGGAACTCAAAATTAAGATCCGTTAATTTTCCCTGAAACTAGACTCACATATCTTCTTACCATAAAATTTTCAGAATTTTTGGTTTATCCAACAAGTACAGTTTATTCTTTAAAGTTTCCCCTGTTTCATTGTTTGACAGTTCCAACCCCTCTTCACTAAAAATTAATTATCTCATTGTACAGAATTTGGATGATGTTTCCGTTTATTTCTTCTGAAAATAGACTCATTAAGGATTCTAACCATATAAATTATAACTCATAATCATTTTTATACAATTTTTAATGATTTTCCAAAGTCAGAACAGGGGAACCTGAATTCATTCTGACCTTGTCTCACAAAATCTATTATATCTCATAATTTACAATTCCATTGATTAAACCGTTTCTTCTATGAGAAACTAGACTCAATAAGCTTTAATTCCATATTTGGTTCATCTTCTAATTCAATTTATACAATTTTTAGTGAATTTTCAAATTTAACCTACTGCTGCTGTCCAAACTGTTTTAGTGCATGGTGTTAATTACGATTTTTCCCCTACGCTTTCAATAAATGATAATTTCGTCCCTGCTCAATTAACCTCTCAATTGAGCTGATTTTTCTCAATAAACACTTTATTCTATCACTTTAAACTACTTTATAAGCTTTGGAAATCAGAATTTTAATACTAGACTTTAATTCCAAACCTTTTCACAATTAGGTCCTACAAATCAATTTCTATTGAAATTACCTAATAAAATCATCTCATAAACAAATTAAAGCTTCAATTTCATGCTATTTCATCATAAAATTCCAGCACATATTCATAGCAACTTTCAATTTCATTCATAAAATCAAAAACTAATGAATTTAGTAATAGGACCTAGTTGTAAAAGTCTTAGAAACACAAAAATTATAAGAAAAAGGCAAGGATTAACTCACTTGATGCAAAAATTATGAAAAACCAGCTTGAAGAAACCCTTAGGACGGTTTTGGCTGATGAGAATGCAGAAAATATGAAGAGAATTCTAGATATTCCAATTTGGTCCCATTTTTATGTTATTAAAATTTGTTATTTTCCCATTTTACCCTTATTTCACCAATTCTCCTGATTTTTCTCAGCTTATGCCGCCCAAAATATCTCCTTTTGGGTTTATTTGCAATTTATGTCCCTCCTCATTTAACAATTGAGCTATTTAATCCTTATAGTAACTTTTACACCTTTTTCAACTTAGTCCTTTTCACTTAATTGACTACCCAAACATTAAAATTGTCTAACGAAATTTTAATACCATATTACTAACACTTCATAAATATTTATAAAAATATTTTTGACTCGGTTTTACGAGATTGAAGTCTCGATACCTTATTTTACCCAATTTCTTCAATAATTTCTTTTTCTAACTAACCACTAAATCGGTAAAATTTTTCTATTGATATTTTCATACGATTTTCCTATCATACCAATATTCATGCAAAAATATTAAAATAATTTCTCTTTAAATCGGATTTGTGGTTACGAAACCACTATTCCGATAACCTTGAATTTGGGCCATTACAGCCTCGTTAAAAAGCTTTACCAGGAAAACCTAATGGGACAAAACCTTGGTTAAAGGAAAAGAGTACAACTTATTTTTAAACTCATCCTGATGACAACATTACATTACATCTTTGAGTCGAATCATTCCAATTTTGTGTAGTAGTCTTTCAAATGTTGAAGTTGACAATGTCTTAGTAAAAAGACTTGTTAAATTCTCACTAGAACGAATTTGTTGAACATTTATATCACCTCTTTTCTCAAGATCATGGGTGAATAATAATTTTGGTGAAATATGTTTCGTTCTATCACCTTTGATATAATTACCTTTCAATTGATACATGTTGCATTATCTTCGTATAAGATAGTTGTCATCTTTTCCTGTAAAGGAAAATTACATATCTTCTGGATATGTTGGGTCAATAACCTTAGCCAAACACACTCTCAACTTGCCTCATGTATTGCAATTATTTTTGCATGATTTGAAGAAGCAACAACTAATGTTTACTTTGTTGAACGCTATGATATGATAGTACCCCCACATGTAAATAAATATCCTATTTGAGATCGAACTTTATGTGGATATAATAAGTATCCAGCATCAACATAGCCAACTAATAGGGATTTTGAATCATTTGAATAAAATAACCCCATATCAATAGTCCCTCTGAGATATCTAAATACATGTTTAATTCCATTCCAATATCTACATATTGGAGAAGAACTAAATCTTACTAACAAGTTTACAGCGAAAGTTATATCAAGTATTGTGTTGTTTGTAAGATACATCAATGCTCCTATGACACTTAAATATGGTACTTCAAGACCAAGAAACTCTTCACCATCCTCGCAAGGACGAAATTGATCTTTATTCACATCTAATGATCGTACAACCATCGGAGTACTTAATGAGTGTGTTTTATCCATGTAAATTTTTTTAATATCTTTTCCAAATAAGTTGATTAATGAACATGAATTTCATCTTTTAAATACTCGATTTGTAAGCCAAGATAAAATTTTGTTTTTCCAAGATCTTTCATCTCGAATTCTTTCTTTAAACAATTTACTGTATTTTGAAGCTCTTCAGGAGTTCCAATAATATTTAGATCGTCAACATAAACATCAATTATCACAAAATCTGATCCAAACCTTTTTATAAAGACACATGGCCAAATTGGATAATTTTTGTAACCCCTTTTTTTTAACAAGTATTCACTAAGACGATTGTACCACATACATCCAGATTATTTTAATCCATATAAACTTTTCTTTAATCTTATCGAGCAATTTTCTCAATAAACTCTATACCTTTTTTGGGATTTTAAATCCTTTAGGGATTTTCATATAAATTTCACTATCAAGTGTACCATATAAATAGGATGTAACAACATCCATTAGATGCATGTCAAGTTTTTCACATACTGCCATACTAATAAGATATCTAAACGTGATTGCATCCACCACAGGAAAATATGTCTCTTTATAATCAATGTCGGGCCTTTGCGAAAATCTTTGTGCTACAAGTCGAGCTTTATATCTTACGACTTCATCAATTTCATTTCGTTTTCATAAAAATACCCATTTATATCCTACCGACTTTACACCTTTAGGTGTTTGGACTACAGGTCCAAAAACTTCATGTTTAGAAAGTGAATTTAATTCTGCTTGAATTGCATCTTTTCATTTTTGCCAATCTTTTCTATTTTTACATTCCTCAATAGATTTAGGCTCAGGATCCTCATTTTCTTTTATTATTTCAATAGCAATATTATAAGCAAAATTGTTGTCGACAACTACATTTTTTTTTAGTTCCATCTTTTTCTCGTATTGACATAACTTATTGAGATCTCTTTGTTTTCATCATTTTAATTTTCACTTTTAGGTAGCTGAATCTCTTCTTGAGTTTTATAATTAGTTATATCATGGGTCTCTTCAGGAACCCCCGCCTCCACTATATGACCATATTAAATGTTTTTTTTTCCTTTTACGAGGATTTTTATATTTAAAACCGACCGATCTTCCACACTTCAGGCATGGATTACTTTCTTTTGCACTAACAGTTTGCCTTATTAGGACATCAATTTGTATTGGAGCATTTTTAGTTGGTATGTGAGATTTAATGAATCTGGCGGTTGATTTGTAAAATGAATCATCTGTTGAACTTCTGGTTCACATTTCTTTGTACAAGGATCTTAGACATTGGTAATTCATTTCAAGTACTTTATTAATACAACTTTTTATCCTCTCCCCCTAATGTTGGGAAAACTCGCAACTCATGTCATAACTAAATCTCGAATTAATAGCTTAAATATTATAAGGAGACTCATATAAATATACATTCCCAATATCTTATTATGACCCATCTTTGTGTGTTGTGGTGGAGCAATTGGAACATATACCGCACATCCAAAAATTGTAAGATGGGAAATATTTGGCTCATGACCAAAAATCAATTGTAATAGGGAGTATTTATAATTTATTGGCTTGATGCGTACAACATGTAAATCAATACAATCTTATGTTGAAATAGAAAGTTTTGTTCTCATAAGTAATGATTTAGCTATTAGTTGGAGGCATTTGGTAAACAATTCATCTAAATCATTTTGTGTGTGAACATGAGTTACAAGATGTTCAACTTTTATCTCAATTGACATGCAATAATCATTGAAAACTTGGGATGTAAACTCACCAACATTAGCAAGATGAATTGTTTTAATTGCATAATCTAAAATTAATCATTTAAACAATCAATCTCGCAAACGACAGGTTGTGAGTTGATAACGCATGTGGTTATTTTGTAGATGCATCTACCAAAATCATATAATATCAAAACCATCCACATAGTGGATGAATGGGACCATATTCATTTTAGAAATGCAAGACATTAAATCTCAACTTTAACTAGTGAGTGTCTAAAAATCAATTTTCATTGAAAACAAGCAACTAATGAGAATTCTTTAAATTAAAGAATCTTTTAGTTCTTTAATGAATGTTCATATGAATTCTCAATTAATTTTCGTATCATATATGATCTAGGATGGTCTAACTGGTCATGCCAAGTAATACATGCATTTGTATTAGTAAACTTCTAGTTTACTTTAACATGTGTTTCAATTGTACTAAATTGTAACAAATTGATAATTTTATTATCATTCCTTTTAATTTGTATCCACATATAAGTACTATTGTGACATTTACTACTAGAAATGTCTAAATCAATGTAACACCCCTAACCCATGTCCATCGCCAGAACAGGGTTACGGAGTATTATCGGAGTTTACATATCAAATACAAATAACTTGTATCATTTACTATTCATATTTGAAATTAAACATATTCAATCATATCGTCCCTTAAATGGGCCTTTGAGGCCCAATGTATGCGTTAGAAACAAGTCTGGACTAAATCGGGAGCTCAGAGAATTTTTCGTGAAATTTCAAAATTTTTCTTAGTTGCAGGGGACACACGCCCATGTGGCCAAGCCGTGTGGCTCACACAGCCAAGTGACATGCCCGTGTTCCAGGCTATGTGGGCATTCGATGTGAGGCACACAACCGTCTCCCAGCCCATATCCAATTTGAGGGGTATACTGACTTGGACACACGGCCAAGCCATACGCCCATGTGCTAGGCTGTGTGAACATTTTAATTTACAATAATTAGGTAAAGGGGTCACACGGCCAAGACACACGCCCGTGTGTTAGGCCGTGTGACACACACGGCTGAGATACATGCCCATGTCTCTGCCCGTGTAAAAATAGCTGAGCAATCTGTTTTGAAATTTTAAGATGCAAGGGACACACGGCCGAAACACATGCCCATGTGCTAGGTTGTGTGTCACACACGGTTGAGACACACGCCTGTGTCTCTGTCCATGTTGACGAAATAAGGCCATTTCCAAGCCTTATTTCTCACCCAAATTAGTATTCCACCTACATCAACATTTTATCACATTCACCAACCAATTCAAGACATTTAAACCAAGTCAAAACCAAGTCTTAAACTTGACATTTTACACATGCAATCAATATGCCCTTAGGCTCCCCAATAGACAATTTATTATTATGTCATTCCAAAACTTATACTTACCTAGATAACAAATGCATAAATGCATAATCAAATTCATACCTCAAACATGATAATACCATATATATATATATATCAAAACATGATCATTACAAGCCATTCCAATGGCTATTTACAACCAAAACATATGCATGCCAACATTTGACCAATTTAACCTATACATGCCATTATATCCTAATTAAAGCTTGTTATTATATACCAAAAAGAGCTGAAGGATAGTGTGATCTTGCTCTGACCCGCTCCAACCTTTACGAGCTTCCGAGAACTATAAATAGAGGAAATAAAATAGAGTAAGCATTTAATGCTTAGTAAGTTCGTATAACAAGAATTTGACTTACCAATTATGTTCATTTAAAGTAAGCATACATAGTACACCCAAATCAATGAAATCAATAACCTAAACACATATACATCCTCATCAAACATGTTAGTTATGTAATTAATATAAATACCAAGAAATATGGATGAGCTCATCAGTATTCCATTTCCACGTACATACATTTATCACTTCAAGTTTCCAATGAATATGTACATATCACATCTTTGAATATCAAGTATTTCTCATAGTCACTCATCTTGAATTCATATCATCTCATATCAGAACTTTACCCGTTAAATCATTTAAAATATTGATGGATACATGAGCTGTACACACAAAGTGTACAATATGGTAAATCCGTCAACTCATATCCGGGAGTTCTTATAAAAGCACATAAACGGGAAGCTTATTTGGGCTAAAATAGGAAGCTCATAAGAGTCGTATTCGAGAAGCTCGTGCGAGTCTATAATGGGTAGCTCCGAAGAGCCATTAATCAGGAAGCTCTAGATAGCCATATGTCGGGAAGTTCAAGAGAGCCATATCGGGAAGCTCACAAAGAGCCAATTTAATGGGAAGCTCATGAAGAGCTATATATCGGGATGCTCATAAGAGCTAAGGTGTGTCCACAACACATGTAGGATCACAACCTATCGGGACGCTCCGAAGAGCTATAATTGGAAGCTCGCAAGAACCATATAACGGGAAGCTCATGAGAGCTAATAATGGGATGCTTTTTCGAGCTATGGTGTGTCTGCAACATATGCAAGACCACAACCAATACATGAGCCCTGTATCCAATTGATTTTCATGTATTCAAACGGGATTTAATATTTTTATCGAGCATTTTTCAAATATATAATTAATTTCATAAATATAACAATTATCAATTCAATATTCACATATACAACATTTAATTCAAACATATAAAAACACACAATTTAGTTACAGGAACTTACCTCGACACTTGCTCGTGTATAAAAATCTACTGATCCGATACTTTTTCTTTTCCTCAATCTAACTCCTTATTTGATCTTTTTGAATCTATAAAAATAAGTTTAACATCAATTTAATTCAGTCCAATTCACATCTTAGGCAAAAGTACCATTTTGCCCTATACTTTTGATTAATTCCAATTTTGTCCCTAGGCTCGGAAAATGAAATTCATGAAATTTAATCTTCATTCCAAGCCTAGAAATTTTTATACATGATAATAGCAATCCCATGAATTCCATAAAATTCAAAATTTTCTATGAATTCAATATCTTTTCAATTTAATTTCTAAATCATGTTTTCTTCAAAATTCTTTAATATAACACTTTTAAATACCCATGAACACCTCAAATTCATCATCTAGTAACTAAAATCATATGAACTCATCAATTGTAACTTCCAAAATTTTCAATAAAATAAAAAACTAAGGTAAATGTTAATTGGACCTAATTGTAACAATCACAAAAACATAAAAATTTCAAGAAACGGGTGAGGATTTAACTTACATGAAGAAAAATTGAAAAACCAGCTTAAAAACCTCTTCAATGTTTGTTTTTAGAACTTAAAATGATGAAGAAATATCTAGAATTCTTTAATTTTCATTTATTTCTTTAAATTTGACAAAATTTCTAATTTTGCCCTTATTTCAGACCATTTTTGTCATCTTTTTAAGCCCATGCTGCCCCAGCTAAATACTTTTGACATATTTATGCCTAAATTCCTTCCTTATTTACCATTTGAACTATTTAATCACTATTTCTTTTAATTAACAAGTTTTGCACCTTTTTCAATCTAGTCCTTTTTAACAAATTAGACATGTAATCGATGAAATTTCTTAACGAAATTTTCATACAACATTCCTATCATACCATAGACTATAAAATAATATTAAAATAAATTTTCCTCCTGCATCGAATTTGTGGTCCCTAAACTACTGTTCTGATGTCATTGAAAATAGGCTGTTACAATCAATGTGAAGTCTATAATGCCACTAAGTCAATAAATATAATTTCCAAATAATTATATGTAGATATGCCAAAATCTTCAAATGTCCAAAAATCTATTAATAGCAAGCTTTGAGAGTGGATATTATTTTCCAGGTATACAATAGGTACATAACCAATGACTTTTCGTACATAAGTTTTCTCTCTTGTAAGTTCTTATCAGTAATATTTTACCATGTAATTTTAATTGAGAACTTATTCTGAATACTGTAGAGTTATACTCACAGTTTTAAAAAATTTGCAATTTTAAGTGCATTCAACCATAATAAGCTTTAGATAGAATTATCGTATTCTGTTGCTCATTAGTAATTTTTCACAGTAAAATATTTTGCTTTCAATCCTTTAATGGGGATGATGACAAAAGAATATCACAAATATTATAAAATAAATATAAATTAATAACCCAATCTAGTTTTTATTCATATGAAATAATATTTTTCTCATTCACAATCTCAATATGAGATCCATTACAAATATCTTTTTAAAAGTAATGCATTAAATCACAAATTTTGTATTTTTTAGATATTGATATATTAGCTTTTCTAGAGCTTTCAACTAATTTTGTACTATCAAATATTGAAATAATATTTGTTTGTTTTACTACCAAATAAGATAAATATTTTCTATCTATAATGATAAAATTCATTACTACATTTTCATATCCTTCCTCAAAGAATATTAATAGAAATAAAATATTTGGGCATACGCCACATGTGGCAAATAATATTTCATATCATATTGATAACATAAGTTATCTTTACCCTTTGAAGAGTTATCTTGAGAACTCTCATTGTTCTCTTATTTATTACTATGTTTCCACTTTTAGTGGTCTATAATTATATCTTTTATTTTCTTTATGTTCACATTCACTTCGGGGAATGCAACAAATCTAGTAGGCTGGACTTATAAACATCCCAATAGATTCTTTTTTCATAATCACCATCGCAAACATGCGTGAGATTTCAAATCAAAATCTATCTATTCATGTTGTCATGATTATTTTCTAACTATAATAAACATAACATAATAAATAAAACATAGTAAAATATACCTGAAGATCTTTAACATCATTGTCATCACCTTGACTATAATCACGAGCACTATTACAATTAGTAAAACAACTTAGTTTTCGTAGTACCATTTATAATCTAATTGTAAAAATCATATAATAAACAATCAAAATTTTCGTGTACGATGCTTGAAAATCGTCCGATACACATTGTACCAAATTTCAATATCACATAGATATTATAAAATATTATGTTGCTCTAATTAAATATTTATAAATTCAATTTAAAAGATATCATACAATCATTCAACATTAGCAAATTAATAAGACTAAATAAATCCTATCAAATTTCCCTTTAATCAACAATGGTAGGTTAATAACACTTTCCACCATAATTAAAATTTCAAGAATATTTAATAACAAGAATTTAATAATCAAAACATCTAAATATATGCATAATATAACTTAATTAAAAAAAAACTTCAAAAAGAGTTATTTATCAAAAATTAATAATAGAGAAAACATACCATATTAATAGCAAACATATCTAATTAACAATTATGTCTTTTACATAAAAAAATAACCTAGAAAGGCAAAAATCAAATACCATCAGAATGTGAAATTTATGTTAAATAAAAATTAATAGTAGTCATACCTTAATTAAAAAAAACATATGGTTGAAATATAAAAGTTTCTTACCAAATCTATACTTTACCCATGCTTGTACAATAAATCAAAGATCGGGAATAAAAATCATAATCCATTCTGAGATTGAATCTTTCAACATCTCGAAGATGAAGTTGTAAGGGTGAAAGTTTAAGGTGAAAAAGAATTTGATCTGTGGGATGACTTCGAAAGATTTTGAAAAAATATAGAGAATTATCGTGCTGATAACGTATTATAAAATAAAGAGAGATGGAGAGAATAAAGAACAAATAAAATATGAAAGCAACAGTGAATATACTTTATTAATCAAAAGGATGATTACAATGCTTCATCAGAATCTTTATTTATAGACATAAGAAGTATAAAAGAAGTAGAGATCTAATTCTAATAACTATTAAATTTAAAGGATATCAAAACTTTATCTTGATCATAATGAACATCCACTTAATAAGTTATTCATAACAATATTTAAATTTTAATGTAAATTAGGATTAAAATTTGGTAGAAGATCGGTTAAGCAGAATTAGGAGTTTGTAAAAATATTTTCTATATTAAAATATAAAAAAAATCTCTAATTCTTAGGTTATTTTCCATGTTATAACTCTATTTATATAAATAAAATTAGAAATACTAAATGTTTATTTATTAAAATATTTATATATTTTATTTAAGTTTTAATGCTGGGAACAACATATGGCATAAGAGATATTCTGTTAAGTAGAATTAAGAGTGTGCAAAAGTTTTTCCAAATTAAAATTTAATTATATTAAATATTTTTATATTCAGAAGATAAAATTAATGTCTATTTTCATGTTATAACTCAATTTTATGTAATTAAAATGATCACTATATTATATTATTTAAAAAAGATAATATATTAAATAAATTTATAATTTAGATTTAGTATTTATGTTTTCAAAATTTAATTTTTTTTCACTTGATTTTTCAATTTATCTAGTTGCAATGTAATATAGGAAGAACAAATTTTGGAGAAAATATAAAATTTGATTTCTTATTAACAAAAATAATTTTTAGAGAAATTTTGGAGAAACAAAAAGTTTGTCAGGATTTTTATTTAGAATATTAATATAGAAAGGATTTTGTGCGAATTGGACTGGGATGGGCTCAAGTCCTGGCAAAAACTTTTCGAAATCGGCCCATCGACTACTCTACCAGACGCCATTAACAAAATTTGAACGTTATTAGCCATTCTAAGCTCTCTTTCCCTCTAATTCCGCCCCTCACTTCCATTTCAGATATGGAAATGGAATTCAAAGAAAACAATAGTTTCAGTTTGGATTGGGACGACCGTTTCACTGAAGACGTGATCCGATTAATGGATGCCATTGAAGCCACTCCTCCTCCTCCTCCATCTTCTAGCAAGAAACGCAAGTCCGCCGTCCATCATCAAGATAACCTCAAAACCGGCCGCCAATTGCCTCATTCTATTCTCTCACCCCCGCCTTCTTTTCCGTCTTCCTTCGCTCGTTGTCAATGTATTTCCTATCCCTTACTTTACCCATTTTTTAATTAAAACAAATGAACTAATAGTAAACCCTTTGATTTTTCTGATTGGCAGCTAATACAAGGCTTAGATATCCGCCGTTGAGATTTGGAGGTCATATTTTGTATAGCTTTACGGAAGATGAGGTAGAAAATGCTGCAATGGAGCTATTAAAAATTGTTGAAATTAAGAAGAAAGAAATGGGTCAAGTTGCTTTAGGGTTTGATATTGAGTGGAAGCCCTCTTTCCAAAAAGGTTTGCTTCCTTTACCCACCTTGTATTGTTACATTCATTTCATATAATCCTTTCTGTTTGTTTCCTAAGAAAAAAAAAGTGTGAAAACAAATAAATGTGAAAATTTCTTAAGTTAATATGAAACCTCCCTAAGGTATCTTTGATCATTATTTTAAAGAATTGAGACTTAAAGTTGGAATTTTTTTCAAATTGCATGATTTCTAGATGGAATACTTATGCTAGAATTGGCATTGTGTTTTTTTTTTTTGTAGTTTTATTTTTTTATTTTTATTTTTTTTGATGTTTAGTGGTTCTGATATGCCACATTTTGAAACAAAATCTATATCTCTTGTGTTTGGTGTTGTCCTCTTCCTTTCTTCCATAAAGCAGCATTGCTATAATTTCTTTTAAAGCAGAAACTAAGCACTCTTTACCTATATTACTTAGCCTTAGGTGTGAGTGCCGGATATGGGTAAGTTCCCAACACAGATATATTCAATTTTTTCCTATGTTTTTAATGTATTTGGAGATCCTCGAATGATCATATCCCATACTCCTGTCCAAATATGCGTTGGATACAGGTACTTTAGTAAAATAAAGAGTCAAAGCAATATAGCTCTTTAATCCATGTTTCATGAGTTGCTGTTACCATTACCGATCATTTCCTTTTAATTGAAATACTCTTAACTGTGATAACCTAAATGGTTGTATGCTTGCAAACCGTTATTTATATTCATGTTTTTCCCTTATCTTGTCTACTTTCTGGTAGAAGTGGTCTATTTAGATCATTCTCAGATTGCATTTAGTATAGCATTGAAACATGCACATATTGAATTTGTACTAGTACACAGAATTCATGGCTAAATATACTGATTTGGTTGACCACCTCTACTAACATATCACTTGTCTATCTGGTTTCTGTATTGCCCTCTTGAACTTTCATGAAAAGTAGTATCTGTTTGGTACTATAGACATTGGCTTGTGTGGACTCTGGTATTGATATCCAACACTTGTATGTGTCTGCATGCTTGGTTTTTCTTTTTAAGTCCTGGAATTGGCTAAAAAGGATCTAAAAGTTAGATAAAAGTATGTGGATGCATATTTTAACAATGTCTTAAATAAAGATACATAAATGAAAATAATGCAATACCAAATATAATGAGTATTTGTAATTTACTTTTATATTAATAATTAAAATACATTTTATTGGTGAGCCATAGAAAGGACGGACCACCACCCTTCATCATCGAACTAAAACAATTACGAGTTGTATCCACATTTGTGATGAAGTATAAAACACATATTATGTGCCGTATCATATTGATGAAGTGGCAATCTTTATTGAAAATTCCATCGAATGTACTTAAGGGAAATGGGGATGACTTTCTGGGACTTTGCAGATTAGAACACGATAACAGAGGACTAATTACTTGCTAACATTTCAATCTAAGGGTGGGTTTGGATGGGCGGTGCGTTTACCTGCGGTTAGTGTAAAAATAGCGGTGACGGTGAGATTAGATACTGTAGCGATATTGTAGCATGAGACAAAAAGTAAGCTAAACACACCGCACGCACCCAATCGCCCATCCAAACCCACCCTAAGTGTTACAAACACACCTTTAGAACCTCTTCCTGCATCATGTTGGGTGGATGGATTTGGTTAAAATGCTGCCTAGTTTGGGAATAAAAACTACGGTTGCATCCTTGCATACCATTCAATTATATGTATAAGAACGAAACTTTATACTCATTTTTATGCTTTTGCAAAGGGGACAAGGAGTTTGCTTATAATTGCATTATACAATACTGCATGGATAAATATTTATCTTTGGAATTTTGACACTGCAGGAATTTTGCCTGGGAAGGCTGCGGTGATGCAGATATGTTGTGACAGTCAGTATTGTTATGTGATGCATATTTTTCATTCTGGAATACCTCAAAGTCTGCAGGTTCTTCTTGAGGACTCCGAAATTATAAAAGTAATATCTTTACATTTAATCTGTTAATTGGCAACCTAAACTCCTGAATTTCTGATCAGGTTTATATACATTTTCGAAATAATGCTTGTGAATGAACAGGTTGGAGTTGCAATTGATGGCGATGCTGTCAAGGTGTTCAGTGACTATAAAGTATCTGTTAATGCTTTGGAAGATCTTTCAGATCTAGCAAATCAAAAGTTTGATAGTGATTGCCGACACTGGAGTCTTGCTGCTCTGACAGAGGAGTTTATTTGCAAAGAGGTATCCATATTATTCTTCTATTTGAAAGCCTGGAGAAGACTGAAGCAGTCTTTCATCTTATGTACTCGTAATATGATATTAGTTCTCATTCGGTAAATAGTACTAGCTTTTCAGATTCCACCATGATATTTTGTTTTGGTTTCACTTTGAGCATAGAGGCAGAATGCTTTCATTGGGAAATCTTATTGAAATTTGAGTATTGCAGCTTCCGAAGCCCAAGAAAATTAGGCTGGGAAACTGGGAGTTGTATCCTTTATCCAATGCGCAACTACAGTATGCAGCAACTGATGCTTTCGCTTCATGGCAAATATACCAGGTAATATTACAATTTCAATATAATATTCTATTCTCCTATCATAAATGTAGATAGGCTTGGATTTTCAGCCTTCATTGTAAGTTTACGTTCCCATTGTTACAATTGCTACTACTATGTTACTTGGACTTGAGTTTTTGTTGGACTCATATGTTCAAATATTTTCAAGATTGTGTATTTAAAAAGTCATTGGAGGGTCATTTATCCATTCTCATGTCTGGATATACATCGAACTATGGTTGTTGGACGTGAGTACTTCAAGAAAACTGAAGTTGGAGCAATGTAGACGTATAGCACTATTTTTTTTTCCTAATAAGTATTTTGATATTGCATTGCAAATGCAGGTCTTAAAGAGCCTCCCCGATGCAGTGAAGGATCCGGCAGATAAACAAAGTGAAACCATTTCATCTCAATGATTTTCATAGTAAGTTTGATATCGTGCTTGCCGTTAGTCGGTTTTAAGTCAAGGCAGTTTGTTTAGGCCAAGAAACAAAGAGGTAAAGTATTTTACCTAGTTGGGAATTGCATGTGTTTGTTTTTGGCCACTTTCGAATTCCTTGTTTAGATGCAATTGTTGTATATGATTTAATGTTGCAGCAAAGATGATCTGCATCTCTATTTATGAACAAATATTGTATTTTGTTAATTCAACATCATCTAATTTGTACTTGTCATGCGACTTCAAACTTTATTACAAACCGATTTCGAATATCTTAGTATTAGAAAAAACTCAATTCGTACATGATCAAGTTTATTGAGCATTAGAGTTTAGTTTGTTTTTTTGGGTAAATTATTCCATTAGTTATTAAATTATGGGTAAATTTTTATTTTGGTTATTTTGTAAGAAAATTTGATATCATATGTAGTATTAATATGTCAATAACAATGAAAATGCAATACAATGTAGTAGCAGTAACACAACAGAATACCTGTAATCTGACAAAGTTAAAACTTAGAAGAAGAATTTTGTCGAGGCTTGTATAAATAGTTTCCTTAAGATAGATTCGTGCTCTCATCAGTGCTTTGAGTAACGTTGGACGTCTGTTTCACAGGATACAACAACAAACGATCACAGTAGTAGTACAACAATAGTGATCAATCGAACACAATCTTGCCTTTCTTTATTAATAGGAGAAATGAATTTAGAAGGAATTTTTGATATTGATAGTTTTGATGATGATATGTTTTTGAAATCTCTTAACTTGGCTTTATATAGAGGAGATGAAATGAATGAAGAGATTTGTTGAAAAATTAGTAGACATGAGTGAATAGAGATAATGAATGAAAAAATTCAAATATTAGAAAAACCAAGAGATACATTTTTTCAAAAGATACAATTGTATGAAAAAATGCAATAGTAAACTAAGAGATACAATTATCATTCATTACTCAATAATTATTTTCCAACAATCCTCTACATGAATGAAATTGATGGATCAACGAGACTTAAAAGACTCAAAGAGGTGATAGATTCTACGTTCGATATTTGCATAGGATAGGTAGACATCAACCCTTGAACTTTCCTTTGTGAAATTATATTTACTTTACTAGCTGACCAGTAGACGCGATGTCCTTAAACTGTTATGCCGTTTATGTAAATGATAATATTCCTCACGCAAATGGTTAAAGACTCAAAGATGTGATAGATTCTATGTTCGATATTTGCATAGGTAGGCATCAACCCTTGAACCTTCCATTGTGAAAGTATATTTACTTTACTAGCTGACCAGTAGACGTGATGTCCAAAACTGTTCTGCCGTTTGTGTAAACGATGATATTCCTCACGCAAATACCTTCCTGGCAAGATTTTTGGTTCTCATGGGTATGTTCATATGGTCGTGAACATCCTCCTGGTTCTACAAGAGCTTAGAGAATTATGCCCCAATAGTCTCCTTGAAGCGGCCCTACTTCACTCTCACATAGGTGACTTATGTTGTCTGTTTCACCGAAACAAACAATGGTCATTAAAAACATTGCTTAACCTTTTTCCACATTTTAATCACTGTTTTCATCATAGGAATAGACTCGGGATAAGAACCCCCACAGTGACCTCACAAGGTCTATGCAAGTAGGTTGTCCCATTGAACCTAGATCTTGGGATCTCCAGTCAACTAGGTTGGGTTTTCTTTCACATAGCGCCTTACATATTCACGGGCTTTAGTTCCATTCCTTTCGATGTTTTATCAACTTAATCTCAGTTTAACCCTTTGGTTAGTGGATCCATAGTGTTATATTTTGATCTTATAAAATCAATAGAGATAACTCTAGTTGAGATCAATTGTCTAACGGTATTGTGTCGACAACGCATGTGTCTCAACTTACCATTATATATTACGTTCTGTGCTCTACCAATTGTTGCTTGGTTATCACAATATATGCATATTGTGGGCACATGCTTTGGCCATTCAGGAATATCCTCTAAAAAGTTTTGTAGCCATTTTGCCTCTTCTTTAGATTTTTCTAGAGCTACAAACTTAGATTTCATTGTGGATTTGGTTATAATCGTTTGCCTTGAGGATTTCCATGACACAGCTTCTCCTCCCAATGTGAAAATATAACTACTTGTGCCTTTGGTATCTTGAATATTAGATATCCAATTGGCATCGGAGAATCCTTCTAACACAGCAGGATCTCTAGAATAATGTAATCCTTAGTTCCGAGTATATTTCAGATATCTCAGTACCCTTACAATCGCTTTCCAGTGGTTATCCCCTGGATTGCTTGTGAATCTGCTTAAACTGCTTAGACCGCCTATGACTCTTGCATATTCCACTTGGTCAATACTTTCACCTTTGTTTTTGGACAGACGTTGATTTATATCTATTGGAGTTCTGGCTACACCAAAATCATCCTTGCCAAATTTCTCAAGAATCTTGTCTATGTAGTGTGATTGAGCCAATATGAGACCTTCATATGACCTTTTGATTTGGATGCCTAATATCATGTCAGCAAGTCCCGTATCTTTCATATCAAATCTTGAATTTAACAAGTTTTTGGTACGTTTTACCATTTCATTGTTACTTCCAACAATAAGTATGTCATCAACATATAAACATAGAATTATGTATCCATCAACAGTGGTTTTGATATACACACATTTGACACACTTATTAATTTTAAATCCATTTGATATCATGACACTGTCAAACTTTTCATGCCACTACTTTGGTGCTTGCTTAAGTCCATACAAAGATTTTACCAATCTGCAGACTTTTCTTTCTTGCCCTAGAGCTAAATGACCCTTAGTTTGTTCCATGTAAATCTCTTCATCAATATCTCCATTTAGAAAAAATGTCTTAACATCCATTTGATGAACTTCTAGATTTTGCAAAGCGGCAATAGCAAGTATCATTCTTATAGAAGTTATTCTTGATACAAGGGAAAATGTATCAAAGTAATCAATGCCTTCCTTTGTCTATAACCTTTTATAACCAATCTGGGCCTTGTACTTACAATTGTTCCACTGTTTTCATTTTTCGTTTGAAAATCTATTTAGAATTTAGTGGTTTAATTCCCTTAGGTAGATCCACTAATTCCCACGTATGGTTTTTCATGATGGAATCAATTTCACTCTTGATAGCATCTTTCTAAAAAATGCTTTCAGATGAGCATATAGCTTCACTATAAGTTTGAAGTTCAGTTTCTAGCTTATAGGTTAGAAAATCTGATTCAAAGGACTTTTCCACCCTTGCCCTTTTACTTCTTCCTTGTTCTACCTTGACTTCAACTCATTGTTGAAAGTCTTGACTATCAATAGTTTCTCGAGTTCGTTTTGTTGAACTTGAACCATCTTCCATAGTCTTACAAGGGAATATATTTTTAAAGAATGAGACATTTTTAGATTCCAATATCGTATTTTTGTGAATTTCAGGATTCTTTGATTCATGTACAAGAAACTGATATGCATTATTGTGGTGTGCATAACCAATGAAAATACAATCTACCTTTTTAGGACCTATTTTCATTTGCTTTGCCAAAGGAACTATTACCTTTGCAAGACACCTCCACACTTTCAAGTAGTTGTAGGAAGGTTTCCTGCCCTTCTATAGCTCATATGGTATTTTGTTCTTTTTCTTACGGGGCATCTTATTTAAAAGGTAATTCGCTGATAAAATAGCTTCCCCCTCACATGTTTTGTGATAACTCAGAACTTCCTAACATTGCGTTCATCATTTCCTTTAGGGTTTAATTTTTACGCTCTGCTACTCCATTGGATTGAAGAGAGTATGGTGGTGTCACTTCATGAATAATACTATGTTGTGCACAAAATTTACCAAATAGTTCAACATATTCACCACCACTGTCACTTCTCACCCTCTTAATTCTTTTATTAAGTTGGGTTTTAACTTCCTGCTTATAGAGAACAAATTTCTCTATAGCTTCATCTTTTCTTTTAAGCAAATATACATAGCAATATTTTGTGCTATCATCAATGAAGGTAATAAAAATATTTATTCCCTCCTCTAGTTTGAATAAACTTTAAGTCACAAATATCACTATGTATTAGATCAAGTGATTGAGTATGTCTTTCAACAAATTGAAATGAAGACCTTGTTAGTTTTTCCTTAACATACGTTTCACATTTATAATTATAATTAATGTGAAATGAAGGCATGTGCTCTAAGTTAATTAATCTACGTAAAGTATTAGAATTAACATGTCCGAGCCGACCATGCCATAAATCAAATGACTAAAGCATATAAACAGAAGAAAAACCATTACTCTTATTCATAGTATTAGCTTTTACAAAGATAGCATTAAGTTTCCACATATCATTTAATACATATCCCCTTCCCACAAATGTTCCCCCTTTTGACAAAACTAACTTCTGGGATTCAAATATCATTCTAAAGCCATGCATACTTAGGAAGGTTCCAGAGACAAGATTTTTGCGTATGTTAGGCACATACAACACATTTTGAAGTTTCAACTCTTTACCAGAAGTCAACTTCAAAATCACAGTGCCTTTCCCCTTAATCTTGGAAGTTGCAGCGTTGCCCATATAGAGTTTCTCCCCTTTCTCACATGGAACGAACTCAACAAAGGAATCCTTGTTATAACAAATATGATGTGTGGCACTAGTATCAAGCCACCATTGTCTTGGATTTGAATAAACTAAGTTGACTTTAGAAATCACAGCGCAGAGGTCAAGATCAGATACTTAGAAATATTTTCCACAACGTTGGCCTCGTTTGTTCTGACCCTCTTCGGAAGCTTACAATCGGATGGCTTGTGTCCCATCTTATTGCAATTAAAGCATTTTCCTTGGAATTTTGGCTTCTTCAAAACACCGCCTTTTGGTCCTAGTTTAGACCCAGTTTGAGAATATTTTCTATTCTTGGAGTCCTTCTTGACTTCCACTACATTTGCCTTGGTAAAGTTAGGATTGGTTGCTTTGTTTAGCCTTTTAGTTTCACCTTGATTGTCTTCTTCAATTCGAAGTCTGACAATCAGATCTTCCACTGTCATTTCCTTTCTCTTATGCTTAAGATAGTTCTTAAAGTCATTCCAAGCAGGGGGAAGTTTTTAAATAATGGCTGCCACCTGAAAGGATTCACTTATCTCCATCCCTTCTGCGAGAATACCATGAATGATCAGTTGGAATTCCTGCACCTGTTTACAACAGCTTTAGAATCAACCATTAAAAAGTTTAAGAACTTGGCAACTAAGAATTTCTTAGCACCAACATCTTCAGTTTTGTATTTATGGTCCAACGATTCCCATAATTCCTTTGCCATTTTCTTGATACTGTATACTGCATAAAGTTCATCAGATGAACTGTTCAAAATGTAGTTACGACATAGGAAATTAGAGTTGTTCCATGCTTCGGCAATGTTGAAGGTGGTAATAGCATATTCCTCATCCTCTCTAAAAATAGGAGGATCATCCTTCAGAAATTTTGCCATATTCAACATGGTCAAATAGAACAACATTTTCTGTTGCCATGTTTCAAAATTCTCTCTAGTGAATTTCGCAGGCTTTTTATTGTGACTCATAGTCACAGGTAATGTTTGGTTTGCAGCCTGAGCCTTAGCAGTGACAATCACCTCAACCTTTGAATTAGATGAGTTTTTTGACGTATGAGACATTTCTGTAATTGGAATAAAGAACTAGAATCTTTAAATAAATTAAAATCCGAAACAAAAGTATAAACCAATCTTAAATAAGTTATGATGATATCTCTACGCCTTAGATTAAAACTACAATAATTAATCTGTCTTAAGAATGTAAGAAAATTTGATATCATATGTTGTATTAATATGTCAATAACAATGATAATGCAATACAATGCAGTAGTAGTAACACAACAGAATATTTATAATCGGACGAAGTTAAAAATTAGAAGAAGAATTTTGTTGAGGCCTGTATAAACAGTTTCTTTAAGATAGATTCGTCCTCTCCTCGGTGCTTTGAGTAACGTTGGACGTTTGTCTCACAGGATACAACAACAAACAATCACAGTAGTAGCACAACAACAATGATCAATCGAACACAATCTTGCCTTTCTCTATTACCAGGAGAAATGAATTTAGAAGGAATTTTTGATATTGATAGTTTTGATGGTGATATGTTTTTGAAATCTCCTAACTTGGCTTTATATAGAGGAGAGGAAATGAATGAAGAGATTTGTTGAAAAATTAATAAACATGAGTGAATAGCGACAATGAATGAAAAAATTCAATATTAAATCAAGAGATAAATTTTTTCAAAAGATACACCTGTATGAAAAAATGCAATATTAAACCAAGAGATACAATTATCATTCATCACTCAATAATTATTTTCCAACATATTTAACTAAACAAAGTTCTAATTTGGTCACTTAATTATTTGAAAATTTTCATTTAAGTCATAGAACTATTCAAAAGTTTTTGTTCAATTCATTTGGTTTTTAAGATTTTTTTTTTTAAATTTTAAAAGTTACACTAGCGAGTTCAAAGTGATAATTTGATGATTGATACGGTGGATTAGTACGTATTAAGGAGTAGAAAAATATAACTTAGGTCCAAGTCGATCTGACGGTCAATGTCAGAGATCGGATAAAATAAATTTGAATTTTAGTTCATAGATTCGTGATGTCCAAGGCCGTTGTATAAAAAAAAATGAATTATAAAAGAGAAGGGAAAAAAGAGTTATCGATTGGTGCAAACAATGCTAATAGAGTAATATATCATTGATTTTAGTCCAATGACTTAAATAAAATTTTTTGAATAGTTTAATGATCAAATTGTAACTTTTTTTTAGTTAAGTGATTAAAATAAAAATTTAATCCTTTATTATATGGAATAGGATATGATTTTTTTTTCTATTTTAAAAAAAAGAATATATAAATTTAAAAAAAAAGGTTAAGTACATTTATATATTCATGTTTATCACATGTTAAATTTGTTCCCTTTTTGGAGGTATTTTAGTAAAAAAATCAAATGCTGTCCGACCGCCAATCATATTTCATGTCGATATATTACAATATTAAAGCAATAATCTAAAAATTTCAATTTTTAGTATTTACTATTTTTTTACTTTTTAATTTAAAAAAATTATTATGGATTAGAAAATTATATTATAAAATCTTTCAATGAAGTAATCTTTAATTTTTTTAAAAATTTAATTAATTAAAATATTTAAAACAATTGAAGTTAAAAGTCCAAAAGTTTGACCCAAAAATATAATTTGCGACTTTTTTATTGGGATGGTGTGAATAAAATTTTATTTTTGGACTGAATTTCCTTAATAATGAGAGATATTTTCATAAATTGTGGCCCTCATGATTTTGGAGGAAAGAAGAAGAGAAAATAACAATAGAAGAAGATTGAGTTTAATATATATATATGATTACTTGAAGCATTACGGCGTCTGTGGGTGGCAAATGGCAAATGGTATGAAACAAAGAGGCAACAACAACAGTAAACACAAAAAAAAAAAGGAAGATTTGATGAGGAACAAAAATCTTTGATAAAATGAATGGTCCACCCGGAAGAATGGAGCACCGGTTTCCCTGGTTGTTATTTATTTAAAAAAAGCTCCAACAACCCACATGCCTAAGCACATGCCCCAACACACGACAGTTTATCCCCACCGCTATCTTGTCTATTTCTTCTTTGTGAATTGCAGCTTTCAGACATGCAAATATATATAATACGAAAAAGGACAAAGAAAAGGAGCAATTATAGTAACTACTTGATTTATGAACAAATATTAGCCGTAAAGGTGGCGTTGCTGTTTGTCCCTTTTCCACTTCCATCTTCACCTGTTTCCCCACTTTGTAGTAATCATTGGGTTATAACCCCATCTTCTTTTACAATATTATATTAAAAACTTAAAACCATTTTTTTATTTAAAGTTTGTATAAAATAAATCTAAATACAATAAAACTATATGAATTATTATTGTTTCTTTTAAAAATAAATAATTATTATCATTGTTGATGCGAGGATCGAATTAAGTGATACAAGGCGAATGGCCGCTAATAAAGGTGGCTAGAGTAGAAGATAAGGAAACAGAGAGAGATCCTTTGCCTTGTTGGAGTTTTGAGTTTAATATTACAAGTGGGTTGGAGGCAAGTGATCAAGTGGTTCATCATTATAGGCTTAGATAGGGAGACAATTGGACGTGTTTTGAATCATTTTAGATGAGACGTGATAGTTGGAGTCAGAGGTGGCAATTAATAAGTGGGATCCTCATGAGAGCTAAGTCGAAGGGTTCAGTGAGCTAACTACTTGGTCCTAGAAGCTAGGGTATAAAATTGCCCACCAACCGTAAGGGGATTTATATCAAGGTAGTCAGTAACGAATCAATGGTCGCATCATTTTTTATTGGAATTGGTACGTACCAGTACCTATATGTTTCAGTGTACTATTTTGGATTTATCGATGTTTTTGTAAAATATTTAATATATAAAATATTTAAATATATCAAATGAATTAGATTAAATAATTTCAAAAATAAAAATATTATTTTGTTATATTAAATACTCATAAATAAACTTCACAAATAAAATTTCATCATTCAAGAAATCTAAAGTAAATAAGGAAAATAAACATCTCACACATTAAATAACAAAATTATCCACAACATTATTTTAAAAAATCTACAATAAGATCATCCCATACTAGATATATAAAATGAAAGTTTAATAAAAACATATACATAAAGTTGTTTTCATGATAAGTTTAGAAATTATTGTCTTTTTCTTCCCTTTAGCGTGTCTATTATATAAATTCTTTACTTTTATTATTATTATTAAATTTTCTACTTTAAAATTTAAAGTTGTTCTTTTACCTTGAATAAATTTTAAGTTTAAAGTTTAAATTCGGTTAATTAAAAAAATTTAAAGCTAGTAAAATAATGATAATTTTATCTATTTTTTAAAATTATTCATGCATCGACTGGTGCAATTGAAATTGGTCGCAATGAATAGGTGCAATCGAAATTGGTTGCAATGAATAGGTACAACCAATATAGACAAAAATTTACACAAATGTAGAAAAGAGAAGTGGTTGTTCCAGTTTATTACTGGAATGGTGTGCACTAGTCGGTGCAATTGAAACTGGTGCATAATTGACTACATTGGTTTATATAATGGCCTCCCTCAAGACGTTGCTAGACGTTTAATGCTTCGAGATGTTTTGTGGTACCTACTGCTTAACGCTTGAAAATTGAAACGTAAGAGTTCGCAGGTGAAGTGTACTTGTGGTCTCTATTGCTTCAGGGTGTGCACGTGTATTTACTTGCATTAATATCTAAGCATTACAATACATCATCAGGAAGTGTCACCGATTAGTTTTTTTATCGTTTCAACGTTTGACATTGCCATATGTAAAGCTCTCATCGGGTTTCAAACGAAGTGTGTTTGAGAAGCTTCTTTGGACTAAAAGGTTTATAAATCTCTAGGATTTGAAGGTTCTTGTCCCTTATTAGAGTTGAAAGTTTTCTTAAGCCTTAAATTTTAAGTCTCTTGTTCTTGAGTTTGTGTTTCACCAACATAGTTCATATCGATTCTTTGTGCTTATTCTTGGTAAGTTTGATTATTCCATTATAGTTTTTAGGGTTTGTTTTAATATATTTTACTTAAAAATGGTTGGGGGGAATCGAGGTGGGGAGGTTGGTAGTAGTGCGGGTACCGAGGGTTGGTGGAAGACAACAAAGAAGAGATTGATGAAGACTATTTGTGTTGGCGGGTTTGGTTAAGTGTATCACTAGGATAAGCGAGATGTAATGACTGTTGTGGTATCAGGGATTACAGTTGAACAACTACGATTTTGAGTTCAACATATCTCTACGGGAGAATGAATTGAGCACTGTGGGTGGCCCAAAACACGATGGAGGGAAGCTAGGGTTCTATTTGCCTCTTTATTCATCAGATGAGGTCGGGTTGTATGACTTTATTTGGGAGGCGTTAAATTATTTTGGGGTGGCTTCTAGGAAATTGCCTAGGGCTTTATGGTGGATTTTGATAAGTTTTTCATTCAGATTCATCAAAGAGATGATGTGCTTTTCAAAATTTGTTTAGTCTCACCTCGACAAACCAAAATTGGCATCTAAGATGTTATGCTTCAGTAAGTGCTAGGGTGAAGAGGTTGAGCATTTAATGCTGGGAACAAGAAGCAAACAAGGTTTAGATTGTCTAAGTATATTTTCCTAGAGCATAAGTTTGTCGAGGACTTTACTTTCCCTGCCACTTGGTCATTACCTTCTAGTGAGCTGTGTTTGTCCAAACAAAGATTGATGAACTTCTTCAGCGTCAAGTAGCTCAATGCCCTTTGAAAATTGTAGGGGATAAACCCAATTAAACAACGAACAAAGTGAAGAAAATAAGAATCGAAAAGATCGAACATGTAAATTTTACATGGAAAAATTCCTTAAAAGAAGACAAAAAATCACGGGCAAAAAGAGATTTCACTATAATAAAAGAGAGTACAAAAGGTGTAGATAATTAAAAGAAAAACTCGAAGCCCCACAAGAAAAGGACCCTTCAAAACAAAGAACAAAATTCTCTCAATCTAAATATTTTTGTTGTGTAAAACCTAGAGTAACTAAGGCCTATTTATAGGCTAAAATTCGTAGCATATATGACTACAACAACTCTAGGTTAATTAGAGTTCAATTAGGAGAAGAAAAGCCAAAATAAAATTTGGTCAAAATAAAAGGCATTCTCCTACAAATCTCCACCATCACTCGTATTTGGACCAACTCCCTTGCCAAGCCCTATTACGGGCTTAACTGATTCTTCGTCGGATACTTACCAAGTTAAAGTAATGCTCGAACTTTGAAACTGGAAGGCTCTTTGTCAACATGTTGGCTAGATTGTGTTTTGGGCCAATATTAAGAATCTGAATATCCCATTGAATGACCACCTCTTGAACAAAATGATAATGAATATCTATGTGTTTCGTTCTCTCGTGATGCATTTGATTTATGGTGAGATGTATTGCACTTTGACTATCACAATATATGATACTTGTCCATTTTTCACCTACCAGTTCATTGAACAAGCCCCTTAACCAAATTGTTTCTTTTACTACTTTTGTAATTGCCATGTATTATACTTTAGTAGTCGACAAAGCCACTGTAGCTTGAAGTGTCCCTGTCCAACTAATGGCACAATTCCCAAAAGTAAATAGATAACCTGTGAGAGACTTTCTTCAATTTAAGTCCCTTGCATAATTAGAACCAACACATCCGACTAGACCCTTTTGAGTTCTTTCAAACTCTAAGCACATGTTAGAAGTACCCCGTAAATATCTAAAAATCTACTTAATTGCATACAAGTGTAACTTACCAAGATTTTCCATGTATCGACTAACAACACTAACAACATGTGAAATATTGGGACAAGTGCATATCATTGCATATATCAAGCTTCCAACTACACTTGAATAAGATACTTTTGACATGTACATTTCATCTTCTTCATTCTGTGAGGAATCTAAAATTGAGAGTTTAAAATGTGCAGCTAAAGGAGTACTTACCGGTTTTACATCTTGCATCTCAAATCGCTCAAGAATTTTCTTGATGTACCTTTGTTACAATAAAAAAATTTCTCAGAATGTCAATATCTCAAAATTTTCATCCCCAAAATTTTCTTTGTTGCACCTAAATCCTTCATCTTAAACTTAGAGTTAAGCATGGTTTTAAGACAATTACTTTTAGATGGATTCTTAGCCATAATTAACATATCATCAACATAAAGCAACAAATATATAAAAGAACCATCATCAAGACATTGTAGATAAACACAACTGTCATATTTACTTCGATGGAAACCAATACTCAACATGAAAGAGTCAAGATTTTTATCCCACGGTCGAGCAGATTGTTTCAAACCGTACAAAGACTTGACAAACATAATCTTCTTTACCTTTAAATTTGAAACCTTTCAGTTGTTGCATGTAGATGTCTTCCTCAAGGTCACTATGAAGGAAATTAGTCTTTACATCTAACTACTCTAACTCAAGATTATTTGATGCAACAAGGGCCAAAAATTCCCGAATGGACGTATGTTTCACAACGGAGAGAAAACATCATGAAAATCAACTCCCTCCCCTTGACTATAGCCCTTTGCAATCAGTCTTGCCACTCGAACCTTTATTCTTTTTAAACACCCATTTTCAACCAATAATTCTTTTACTGATGGGTGGTTTGACTAGCCTCAAAGTCTCATTCTTTTGAAGTGATTCCATCTCTTTTTCCATTGCAAGGAGCCATTTGTTAGAATTAAAGGCTTGAACTGCCTCATAATAACACGAAGGATCGATTGAATCAATGCTCTCAGTAACACTTAGAGCATAAGCCATTAGGTTTCCTTCACAATAGTTCTTTGGTGGACATATTTCTCGCCTGTTCCTATCACAAGCCAAGTTATAATTAGTTAACTGAGATGATAAGGGTATCTTAAGGTCGGATGAAACCCCAAACAGACCTGAAACAGCTTCAAACTTGCAAGAATTAGAATTTTGTTGTGTCACCACAACGTCGTGAGACTTTTTTTCGAGACGAGACCTTTAGTCGTCACATCATTGGGACGTTGGGCATTTGCTCACTTTGATGTCACCCCCTGTTTCGGCTTTTAACTCCACCTTGCTTGAGACACTCTAATTTTTTGTGTCTTTAAAATAAAAGTATTCTTTTCTGATCAAAACATGATAGATTCATCAAACATAACATTTCAGCTAACAATTATTTTGTCAAATTCTGAACACCATAACTTAAAACCTTTTGTACCGATAGAATATCCCCAAAAGATGCATTTAATAACCCTTGGTTTGAGCTTTCCCTGGCTAACTTTACCTAACCATATCTTCTTTAGAACTTTACCGTTCAATGCTCGATGAGGAGATCGATTTACCAAATAATTTGCTAGGTTTATGGCTTCATCCCAAAATTCTTTCCCTAAGCCTGTATTAGAAAGCATGCCTCGAGCCTTCTCCAGTAAGGTTCTGTTTATTCTTTCTAGAACTTCATTCAGCTGCAAAGTTCCAACAATAGTTCAATGTCTTTCAATTCCTTCCCATTTGCAGAAATCATTAAACTTCGACAAACAGAACTCAAGACCATTATCCATTCTCAATCATTTCACGAATTTTCCAATTTGTTTTTCTAACAGTATCTTTCACTGTTTGAAGATTTCAAGCTTTTAGTTTTCTGTTTCAAGAAATAAACCCAAACTTTTATAGAGTGATCATCAATAAAAGTTAAAAATATTTATTACCTACTTTTGAGATGTCAGAATAGGAGCCCCATAAATCGGAATGGATGTAATCTAGAGTCTATTTTGTTCTGTGCACTACTGAATCAAAACTAACTTGAGTTGTTTCTCGAAAATGCAATACTAGCAGAATCCTAACTTACCAACTCTAATATCTTTGAGAAAACCTATATTGCATAAGATTTTCATACCTTTCTCACTCATATGGCCTAGTCGTATGTGCCAACATTTGGTTGAGTCAAAATCGGTAAAGAAAGAGTTGCGTTGTGCTATAGCGATGTCGGGTTGACTCTCGTCGCAAAGTGGTGGCAATTTTAACTTTTTTTAGTAATCCTAACCGTACCAATAATCATTGACCCTTGTTGATTGTATAGGCTACCCCCCTTTTTTTTATCCTCTCAACACATCAAGAGCCCCACGAGAAACTTTTAAACCATTTGACTTAATAACTATCCTGCAACCGTTAGAATCTAAAATTCCTATTGAGATAAGATTTTTCTTTAAATTAGGAACATACCTGACATCTGAAAGTGTCTGAATAATTCCGTCGTGCATCCTAATTTGTATTGTTCCAATTTCTAATATTTTACATGGAGAGTTATTCCCCATCAGCACAAGTCCACCTTCAACTGAACTGTACGTGGAGAACCAGTCCCTGTTGGGACACATGTGATAGGAACACCCAGAATCTAAGATCCATTTGGAAGTAAGATGAGAGCTTTCGCTCATTGATAGAAGCAAGAAAACACCACCTCTATCCTCGACTACACTAGCATCAGCAACTTCAGATTTTTGCTTATCTTTTTTGTCGTTTTCGGCATCCCTTTTGATTTTATTTTGAAGTTTATAGCATTTTGCCTTAACATAGCCCACCTTTTTACAATACCCACAATAACTTGTTTCGATCTGTCTTTCTAGTCTGTTGTCTACCTCTTACAACTAAAATTGAAGCTTGCCCATCTAATTTTTTTATTTAGGCCTAACTCATTGTCGAGTTTATTCTTGCTCAGAAGATTCCCCTTCACATCCTTGAAAGAGAGATTATCTCTCCCATAAATCAAAGTTTCCATGAAAGTTTTATAAGAAGAGGGCAAAGAGTATAACAACATAGCTTGATCCTTGTCATGAATCTTTGATTTTAGATTCTTTAAGTCCTTAAGAAGGGTAAAAAAACTCGCTAATATGAGTTCTGATGGACTCACCTTCGGTCATTCTGAATGTGTAGAGACGTTGCTTGAATACTAACCTGTTGGCTAGAGATTTTGTCATATGTAAGGCTTCTAGCTTCTTCTGTAATGCATATGCTATTTTCTCTTTCAAAACCTCTTGTAATACATTATTCGTGAGCCATAATTGAATAGTGGATAAAGCCTTTTCATTGAGGTCTTCCCATTCTTATTGATCTATATATGCGGGCTTTTTCCTTGTAATGACTTTTTTAGATTGTTCTGAACCAGCATTGCCATAATTCAAACTTGCCACAAATTAAAATTTATAATTCTATCGAACTTCTCAATATTGAGCCTCGACACTGCCATCTCTAAATTGGTTGACTGCGAAAATTAAACTAGCTCTGATACTAGTTTGTAGGGGATAAACCCGATTAAACAATGAACAAAGTGAAGAAAATAAGAATCGAAAGATTAAACACAAAAATTTTACGTGAAAAAACTTCTCAAAAAAAGTATAAAAACCACAAGCAAAAGGAGTTTTCACTATAATAAAGGAGAGTACAAAAAATGGAAAGAATTAAAAGAAAAATCCGAAGCCCCACAAGAAAAAAACCCTTTCAAACAAAGAACAAAATTCTCTCAATCTAAATATTTTTGTTGTGTAAAACCTAGAGTAACTAAGGCCTATTTATAGGCTAAAATTCGTAGGATATATGACTACAACAACTCTAGGTTAATTAGAGTTTGTGTGGGAAACTAGAAGTAGAGTTTAACTAAAAGAAGAAAAGCCACAATAAATTTTGGTCAAAATAAGAGGCATTCTCCCACAGAAATGGATCGCACTAGATGTCCTGATGGTCATCATAGTGTGGAAGGTGTGGAAACATTGCTTGATGGATGCGAGTCTTAATGGTTACAAGGAAAGTGATTTTCAAAAGGGCTTGTAGAATGGGGTATTAGGATTTCATCATCATTGAGAATAATGGCCGCTGGTGCTATGAACGAGGTGGCTTAAATACTATTAGTAGTGACTTTGAGCCCTAGTTATTTGTAATGACATATGGGTTGTGTTGGAAAAAAATTCAGTTCGAAAATGGTTTTCTTGCACAGCAAAAAATTAAAATTTTAAAACTCGACCCGTTTTGTAATATTTAGAGCAATAAATCTTAGGCCGAATTTGTATTTGTGTTTTTGGACAGGCTGATCCTTGCTGTTCTCAACTTTCAACCAAATGATCTTCTTCACTATTATCGTACCACAAACTGTTTCAAGTGTGGACTAGAACAAATCGAATTGAACATAAAACCAGAAATATTTTCTTTAGTTTTAGTGGGAAAGTAAATCTCTCTTAAATAGAAACTTGTAGAATTGCAATTATCAAAAAGTAGAATTTATTCTTAAAATAAATTTCCACTACTTTCCGCTAAAACAAAAATATTGAAAACTCCAGTGAAACTTATGTTTTTCTCTTTCTGTTGGTGTGATTTGAAGCCTGCCAATACCATTTATTTATAGGGAGAGGTGGTAAAATCCTGATTGTAGTGGTAGAATAAAAATAATATTAATTTGATAGAAGAAAAATCTCCAACTCCATATTATTTAGGGAAAAAGGGAGGCAAACCTAGATGGGAATACTAGGGTTTGCCGTCCCTTATATTTCCATAAGGGGAATGAACCTCTTCTGTATTGGGTCCAATTATATGTGCTTCCTAAATTTTAACCCAAAACACTTTATAATTTATTCCAACCTAGTACATGTTTTTTCTATTTCCCAAATTAAATATTATTTTCTCAATTAATTTAAATAAAATAATTTCTTAATTAAATAATTTTATTAACCCAAATCTAATTACATTAAAATCATGAAAACCTTACTGTAAAAGAATCTGTGAGAAAATATATTTAAAATTTCTACATTCTATTAGATTCACAATGATCAATTAATTTAAATCCATTTCGAACTTAAATTAATTAATTAAATAAATAATTCTCAAGTCTTTTCCATACTTAGTGAGAAAAACACATTTATTTCCGAATGTAACCCATTTCCCTAACTTTATTATTTCTATCCATTTCTGTTTATTTGATTTATCCTGCAATTCATTTCCAGTTTCAATGAGCTAGTGAAGTGACTGATTAGACATATGCAATTGAGGCTCAAATGATTCATATTTAAGTTCCAGCTTTATGCTTATTAATTATAAACTTATTTAGTCATGAAGTCATTCCAATATAGTATCGTAATTCAGCTCTCCCAAACAACATACTATTACAAAAGCAACTTGATCAGTGCTCATCCAATGGCCTTTTCATAAGTTTGTTACCATCATAAAATATCCTTAATCTCTTTGGAATAATATCCGTTCTCCCAATATGATCTATTTTATCTCATGGTAACCATTACATTTTCCTTCATGAAAAGTAAATTATTATCAAATAGTAATCAAGTCATTCATCATAAAGACGAATGACTCATGGCCACATTTACTTTTCATCAACCATGTAATGCCAATGAGAGTATATCATTTACCATTGTGTTTGGTTATGAATTCCGCTATTATGAATGACGCTACATATTGTGGAAGTCATACACCCAATGCACCAGCTTTCGGTTCTTTATCTATTCGAACTCAGGCTTTTACTTACATTAGAGTGTACGAGTCACACATACATAGCCTGTCATCCACTCAGGATTTAGGTATGCCACACTACGAACGTCATAAGGGAATAAACCCATAAACAGTTCACGATTTATTCTTCTTAGGTCTAGATTGATGTACTATCAGTTTAGTCAGTCACATCTATGTCTCTATTATAGGGAAATGTCCCTATATTATAGTAAACATGTAATTGTTTTCTATGTATTTGAATGATGAATAATAAATTTCACATTTCACTATTATGTCTTTCTGATTTTGCATGCATAGCGAAATTGTAACAAGCAAATATTAACTTATTGATTGTCAGTTCAAACTGATGATAAGTGGTATTGTGAGAATGTTTACATTGCGAGAAAGACATCTTACTTCAGTAGATAATCTAAACGAGTCCGTAATCCTGTAAAAGAATGAAGTGAGCATTTGATTCAAATGCTGAGAAGGATTATTATGTCATCTACAATTTCAATTAAGGAGATGGCTAGTCTTGGATATTGGAGTAGTTGGCTCCATGGGTAGAGACATAGATGTATTCATTGGTATATTGATACATTAGACTAGACCCAAGATGAAGTAATTCTGAATCTGTTTGTGAATTAATTCACTTGTGACAATAATGGTGTGATTTACCTAAATCTTGAGTTAGTCACTGACCATGCATATGTAACTTATGTGTTTTGATATAAGTGGAGGCTTATGCTCTAAAGATGATTAGGGCGATAGCTTAGTCATTGACCATGCGTACGTAACTTATGCGCTTTGATATAAGTGGAGGCTTATGCTCTAAAGATGATTGAGCCGATAGTCGATATGTTGGGTACATGACTTGTGTATGTCATGTTTTTACTAGTAACAGTGGAATTCATAGCTCAATTAAAGAGTTTAAGATATCCTCTCATTGGCATTGTTTGGATTGATAGATATGAAACTTGGCCCGAGGTTGCTTGTTCTCGAACAAGCAATTTATCACAGTCATTTGTTGGCAGTGGTCATAGTAATCAATAAGAAGACAATAGTGACAATGATATAAAATAGGATTGTATTGAGTAAACAAATTTAACTCAAATGAATCAATGATATCATATTAGGGTAACACACACATGACGAGGTCATTGGACAAAGCATTTGGATGAATTGCTTTCATAAAGAGTATACAATAAGGAGTTTTCAATAATGATACTTCATGTGGACTGATTCCATGATTAAGTAATTGTGAATTATTTAGTCTTTTTCGCTTAATTAACTATCGAAATGTTAAAATTTTTCAACGTTACTTTAATACCACCTTAATGACACTCCGTGAATATTTATAAAAATATTTACGACTCAATTTATAGAAACGAGGTCCCGATACCTCATTTTGTAAAACCACTTGACTTTAGAGTCTTACCACTTGAACTTAATTAATCATTCAAATAGCATAAATTACCATATCAAAAACCTTTTTAAAACTATATTCAACTTGTAAATATAATATTTACGAACTTACTCGTCAGATTTGGTGACCCTGAAACCACTATTTCCTACACCATTGAAAAATGAGATGTTACATTTCCTATTAGACTAATGACATGTTTAGGTTCATCTACTAATATAAGCTGTCTTTTTGTTTTACGATCCGACCGTAATACCGTCGAGTATCATTTAAACATTGGACAACTAATGAGCAACATTTGCTTCAATTTTTCTTTACGTGCAAAACCAATGTGAGAACAATTATACAAAGTATATCAATGAATTTGTTTTATTAACTAATCTGTTCGAAAAAATTATAAGTGTACAAACAAATATACTACACTAAGGGCACTAGATCTAATAGTCTCCCACTTGCCCTATTGTAGTAGATTAATATTCCTATGCTATCCACGTGTTTCTCAAAACTCCTAGCTAGTAGAGTTTGGGTAAACAGGCTCGTAAGGTTATCCTCAGATGCGACCTTGACTACATCCATGATTTCTTCTGCAACTTCCTCCCTTTTAATATGACACTTCCGATCAATATGTTTTGTCCTCTTGTGGCTCTTGTCTCCTTGGTATTAGCTATTGTCGCATTATTGTCACAATACAATGTGATAGCTTTTCCTATACCAGGAACAAGTTTAAGATCTGTAAGGAACTTTCAAAAACATATTGCTTCTTTAGTAGCCTCAGAAGCACCCACATATTTGACCTTCACAGTGGAATCAGTAGTACAATTCTACTTTATGCTTCACACAATGGACCTGCCACCTAGGACAAAAACATAGCTTGATGTCAATTTCCCCAAATCCTGACTCATTTGGAATTAATATATCTGATAGGAGTAAGATATCCTACAGAATATGCAAGCATATAATCCCTCGTTCTTTGTAAATATTAGAGTATATGCTTAATTGCTTGCCAATGTCACCTACGCTATACACTCCCTGTTGGAGTCAGTTTCCTATTAAAATATTATTATTCGATATCTTCTTGTTATAGTGAGACTCTTGTTACTCTCTCTATAAATAAAGTCTAAGGACTAGGTAAAAAATACACTACTTCTCTACGTTGACATTTTGTCAAAATATAGAAAGACTTTTTCGAATAAATTCTATCTTTTGATTTCTAGCCTAAAACTTTAACATAAAGTTTTTTTCCTCAAGTTGCAAATAGAATCCACACTATAATAAATCGAGGTCGGGGATAGCAGAGAAGATCAACGGGTTGAACTGCCTCGTACAAAACACATGTACAATTAAAGTAAAAGGGTTTATTGCTATAAACATCCCAACTAGTTGGTTTAAAAGAAAATATTTAAAAATTTTATTGTGCACTATTCCACTATTTATAAACCGAATTTCCAATAAGTGATATCAGGGCCAGTTGTGCAATGTTTATGGTGTTAACCAGTTTACCAAAATTTTGAAATTTTCTCTTATTTAATTAAATTTTGATAAGAGTTGACATTCTTGCATATATACTTGTTTTTATGGATTATATGTATGATCATATGGATTTATCATTTTATATAATTATAAAGTAATTTTGCCAAAGTTTGTGGTTCTTAGATTTAGATTGGTCGTGTTTTAAGTTATTTTTTTAGGTTTGTAATTAGATCATGGGCTATTATGTCCACACATGTTTATTTAAATTTAAATTTTATTTGTGGTAAAATTAGAAAATTTTATGTGAGCCGAAAATTGACCCAGTTCTTTGTAATCGGATGATTTTCGGTGAACCTAGAAAAGTGTGGCGGACACATAACCTAAATCTAAGCAACAAATGGACGAAATCGAGGATGTGTAAGGGAGGTAGGGGAGTTGTGCCCTGCCAGATGTGCAGTGTGCGGGCATCGAGGACTTGCATCCCAACTAGCGCGTGATAGGTGCAAGATTGGTCAGGCATCACACCCTGACCTATGTTGCTACCTCGAGCAACAATAAAGGCTTGTGGCCAAAGTAATATGCTGACCCTAGCCAGTCGACTAGTGCCAACTCTTTACCTAGCAAGGCTAGATGGGACACATGTCGCGCATGAGCCGTGCAATCGGGCTACCTAGGGCACCACACAGTAGTAATGAATAGGTTGTTTTATCGAGGGATGTCAGGCTTTAGGCTAGGCTGGTCAGTGGTATGGTGATAGTGAAGTCATGGTGGTGGCCGATAATGATTTTCGATTTTGGATTCGTGTTTATTTTGGGGAGTTCGAGCTAATTTCATCAATACTAAAGTATGCTTTGGGAAAAACTATAATTGTAATTTTTTTAATTTTAATTTTAATTTTCCTTTAAGATGGAACAATAGAAATCTTTGTCTGGTCAAAGGTGATTTAGTTTTTTGATTTAATACTCCTAAATATTATGAAGGTATGAGTTGATAAATCGATAAGCATGTCCATGCATATACGTATGAGTAAGCATGTTATATCTTAGGAAGAATGACATCTATACTTATCTACATAAATTTAACCATTCATGCTTGAAACTGGAAAATAAAACATTACATCAGTTTTTAAAATATTGCATGGGAAAAGGTCCCTAAACAAGATCTACAACCTCTATCAATGATCTCTATGTGATAGCGTCATAATACTTCGAGTTAGTTTTACCTTGACCACACCCTACGGTAAATTTTATTATTTAGGTTCACTAAGGAGACTTTTTTTAAGAGTAAAATTAGTCATGTATGTTCCTCACTAAGATCATCCAATGATGAATCAAATTAGAGTGCATATTCATGATGGGTGTCGAGTCGACGGTTATATACTCAAGATTGCTCAATTAAGTCAATTCCCACAAAGCTTTACTTAAGCTTGAATAGTGGGAAAACATGAAACAAATATTAATATGTAGGCGATCTAATGGGTTTGGATTCACATATTAATTGGGTAGAAATCCATGTTCCTACTAGTTGGTTAAGATTACCTCACAATAACTTAATTAAATGAATGTGGGAATTATTATTGCAACAGACTTACAAAAGCTTTTTCAAAATTTTAATGTACGACGCATGCATCATTCTAAATGCATTACATATGTTGCAAATTATTATTTTTAAATATTTTCTTAAATACAAAGATAATTAATGGATGAAATTTTAATTCGAAATGTCATAAACTCTTGCTGTTAACATTCTTACTGAGAATAAATTAAACGAAAATAATGATAAGGACTAGAAAAGAAATCTCAACATTGCCATAAACTATGAGAAACATAAGTTGATACTAGATTCCTTTTGGCTGCCCAAGTTGAGGTTAGAACCTATTGGCGGGATTCTAATGAGATAACTTGTTGCTATATAGTAGCTAGCATGACTAGTACCTTACAAAAGCAACTAAAGAGTTGTAAATTTGCTAAAGGGATGATTGACAAACTAGAGGACATGTTCGGAGGCCAAGTTGCTTTGGCTCAAGAGTCTGTAATCATTAGTTTGAAGAATTCCTATAAGAAACCCATAAATCTAGCTAAATATTGTATGATTACTTTTATGAAATACTTTTCCAAGGTCACGGATAATGGAGCCGGACTGGACTCGAACATAGAAATAGAGATTGTGTTCAAAATCTTTTCAAAGGACTTTGATGGCTTTAGGGCCACATATAACCTTGGAAACAAACAATTGACACTTACATAGCTCATAAAGGAACTACAGTCCTATGAGTTGATGTTGAATAGTGATTAATTTGTCCAACAAGTAGATGCTAACTTAACGGAACAAGGCTAAGTCCTTTAAACCATAAAAAGTGGAAAGGAAGAGAACTAGAAAACTTATAGACTTGTTAATGTCTATGTGTTTCTTCTGCAACAAGAAATGACACTTCAAGGCTAACTGCAAAGAGTAAAAGGACTACTTAGGCGTTAAGAGAAAAAGGTATGAGGCTCTTAGTTTTTGAAACTTGCTTAGTGGAAGATTAAAAAGACCACTTAGTTATTGATTCTAGATCCACTAACCATGTTTTTGTTTCTTTACAGGGGTTCAAGGAAACAAAAGATGTTAGAGATAAGAGCTTCTTGCTGCGAACTAGGATGTGACAAGCTAAAGTAGTGAGAGTTGTACATCTTTCTTTTGATAGTTTTAGGAAGATTGTTTTATAGGACGTTTTCTATGTACCTAATTTCAAGAGAAACTTAATTCAGTTGCTTGTTTATTTAAAGATAGCTTGACTGCGACTGTTAATAATAGTTTTGCAATTTTTAGAAATCGTTCACTTATCTATAAAAGATGAGTGCAAAACAATCTCTATTTTATTAAACCAAATATGTAAACATTGTTGGAAACTGAAATTGCGAATAAGAAACTTAAAACTTCTCACTCAAATGAGGTGTATCTTTGGCATTTGAGACTTGGTCATTTTAACAAAGAAAAAATCACTAGGCTTGTGAAAGATGACACCTTAAGTTCACTTAGGGAAATTGATCTCACACAATTTGAATCTTACTTGGAAGGTAAAATGACGAAGCAACCTTTTAATGCAAAAGGTATAAGGGTTGTTGAACCCTTAGAATTTGTGCACATTAATATATGTGATCCCATGAATGTTAGTGCATAAATTGGTTACGATTACTACGTAACCTTTATAGATGATTTTTCTTGATATGGGTATGTGTACTGTATGCACTACAAAAGTGAATGTAACACCCCTAACCCGTATCCATCTCCAGAATAGGGTTATAGAGTATTACCGGAGTTTACAAATTAATTTACAGACATTTCATTTCATCAAGCATTCATATTTAAAATCAATCAAAATCAAAACATTAATGAGCTAACGTTGGCCAATTTAACTCATACATGTCATTATAACCAGAATCAAAACATCCAAAATTACCGATAGAATTAATGGATAGTGTGATAAACATTCATACATCCATTCAATGCATTATTCCCCTTTTTATCAAATATATCAATGTTTCATCAATTTTCATACAATGAACATTCAAATCATATTCACATCAATAACATACATTTCAAGCATTTAAGAATATAATTCAAGTTACACGAACTTACTAGACTAAATTGCAGAAATACCAAAAATTTAGGGACATTTTGGTAATTTTCTATTTTCCTCGAATTTCCACCCAATCATGATCTAAATTAATATTTCATTCAATTTATTAATTTAAATAATAAAATAATTCATTTCATGCAATTTGGTCACTTTTTGACATTTTTACCAATTTACCCTTAAAATATTACTTTTATTCAATTTAGTCATTGAACCTAAAACATGCAAATTGGCCATTTTTAATGAAAACTCATACTAGTTGAATAATCATTTATTTTCCTCCTCCTCTCCATTCCACATCCTTAATGTATAATATGCTTATATGTAACATTATCTATAATTCCACCATTTATTTATATATTAATTCAAAGCTGTCCACTTGAGTCATAGTCACTAAATTATTTATATCCTGAGGTACAGAACTCAGAATTAAGATCCACTAAATTCCTATGAAACTAGATATACATATATTATTACCATAAAAATTTCAAAATTTTTGGTTTAGCCAATAAGTACAGTTTATTCTTTAAAGTTTCCCCTATTTCACTTTTTGACAGTTCCGAGCCCTATTCACTAAAAATTAATTATCACTTTGTACAGAATTTGGATTATGTTTATGTTTGTTTCTATTGAAAATAGACTCATTAAGGATTTTAAAAATATAAATTTAAGCCTCTAATTATTTTTATTCAATTTTTTATGATTTTCCAAAGTCAGAACAGGGGAACCAGAATTCATTCTGACCTTGTGTCACAAAATTTATTATATCTCATGATTTACAATTCCATTACTTACACTGTTTCTTCTATGAGAAACTAGACTTAATAAGATTTAATTCCATATTTTTTCATCCTTTAATCAAATTTTCACAATTTTTGGTGATTTTTCAAATTTAACCTACTGCTGCTGTCCAAAACTGTTTTAGTGCAAGATGTTGATTACTAAATTTATAACTCCCTTATTCCCTTTCTCTATAATATTTCCCATCATTTTCACTTATTTCCCTTCACTAATATATCAAGAACATAAGGCTTTATTTAAGAAAACTCTACTATAACATCATTCCCATACTTTTTCAACAATAAGAACTTAAAAATATATTGAAATCTTGATGTTCTTACCTTATGCTATTGATTTCAATCTTTAACTTGATTTTCTTTCTCATCCAGCTTCTATTTCTTGAATCTAAATTGACATTCTAGCTCCCCATTGTCTCCTTATTATTTTTCTCTATTGGAAGCTATGGAAATTCTTTTGATTTCTAGGTGAAAATAGTGAATTGTTGGTGAAAGGACCAAATTGTAAAGAAAGCAAAACTTTCTTTATTCTCTTCTCTTCTAACGTTGGTTGCATGGAAAGTTGATGATTTTTCATTATCTTTCCTCCCTTTTATGTTAATCATTTAATAATAAAATAATACTAAAAATTTTAATAAAATATTAATTAAATAATATTTATCTAATTAATTAATTAAAAATATCACAAACATCATCATTACCTTCTAGAATTCTCTCTCTCTCTATTTGACCATTTTGCCCTTCATAATCTTTTGAAATTCCATCCTTGAGTCATCATTTAATTTGGTAAAATTACAATTTAGTCCCTCAAAATTCTTCACCTTTTCAATTTGGTCCTAATTCATCTATTTTCCTTAGTTTCTAGATTATTCTACCCTTATATATTTACACTATTGGTCCTTCAACTTTTTCATATTTACACTTTAACCCCTCAAATTTTGAGTATTTACTCTTGGGCAACAAAACTTTTCTCACTTTTGCAATTTAATCCTTTCTTGAATTAATATGTCATAATATACTTCCCAATGTTGACATAACTCAATATTACCCTTTTTATCACTTTATTTCCTTATTTTACTATATCAAGGATATTATCTTACTTTCTTACTGTAGTAATTTTCGGGGTATTACAGTGAAACTGTCGATAATTTTCAAGAGAATCAAGTGGAATTGGAGAAACAATTATTTTACCTATAAAGACAATTCAAATGGATCGAGGTGGGGAATATCTATTAGATGAGTTATTACGATACCTCATATAGAATGAGATATTATCACTGTTGGATCTGGTGCCCTATGTGTAGTATTGTCATCTACGTATACTCATATTTTTTTTCGAACAAATTGGCTTAATAATAATATCCATTAATTACATTAATACCCTTTCTATATTGTCCTTAATTTTTTTGAATGCAAAAAAAAATAGAAGTAAATATAGCTCAATGGTTATCTAATGTTTAACTAATACTAAACAATATTACATGGTTAGATCGTAATACAAGAAGACAACTTATATCAGTAGATGAAACTAAACATCTCCTTAGTCTAATCGAGAATGAGCAAACTGATTGAAAGACTAATATGCCATCTATCAAGTCCAATTGGGGAGATGTTTTGCTTTGAACATCAGAGTAGATGAATCTCAGAAGATAGAGACATAAATGTGATTGGTTGGACTGACAGTACATTGGTAAAGACCCAACTAGAATAGATCTTGAATTTGTTTATAGATTTATTTACTTGTGATGTTCATAGCGTGACATACCTTAATTTTGAAAGGATGATGGATTATGTATGCGTGACTCGTATACTTTGATGTAAGTAAAAGTCTGAGTTTAAATAAATAAGGAATCGAAAGTCGGTGTGTTGGGTATACGACTTTCTGGTATGTCGTATCATTCACAATAGTGGATTCATAACCCAAGAAATGGGTAAATGATATCCTCTCATTGGCATTACATGATAGATGAAAAGTAAACGTGGTCATGGGTCGTTTGTCTTTGTGATAAATGACTTAATTACTATTTTGATAATGATTGACTTTTCATGAATGAAGATATAATGGTTGCCATGAGATAAATAGGATTATTTTGGAAGAAAAAAAATTATCCCAAAGAGATTAAGGATATCTTATAAGGGTAATACACTCATGACAAAGTCATTGGACGAGCACAGATCAAGTAGCTTTCATAGTGGTATGTAATTAGGGAGAGCTCGATCATGATATTATGGTGGAATGACTTCGTGACTAAATGGGTTTATAATTATTAGGCGAAAAGCTGGAACTTAATTATAAATCATTTGAGCCCCAATTACATATGTCCAATCGCCCCCTCTGTTAGCTTGTTGAAACTGGAAATGAATTGCATAAAGAATAAAGTGAATAGAAATGGATGGAAATGATAAAGTTAGAGAAATTAGTTACATTCAGAAATGAATGCGGTTTCTAACTAAATATGGAAATGACTTGAGAATTAATTTAAGTTTTTCAAATTATTATTTAACCAAATAATTAAAGTTAAAAAAATGGAATTAAATTAATTAGTCATCATGAATCCGTTGAATATGGAAATTAAATATATTTTCTCATAAATTCTTTTACGGTAAAGTTGTCATGACTTCAACGGAAGGAAAATTAGGTTGAGAAAATTATTGAAAATTTAATTTAAGTTAATTTAATAAATAATACTTATTTTGAGAAATAGAAAAACATGTATTGGGTTAGATGAAATTATAAAGTGGTGGGTTAAAAGTCCAGGAAGCACATATAATTGGACCCAATATTGGAGAGACCCAAAACCCTTCATGATATGTATGAGGGATGACAACCTTAGTATATTTAACTAGGGTGCGTCGCTCCCCTCTCTTATTTAAACTAGGAGACTAGTTTTTCTATGAGATAATTGTTATTTGTATTCTACTAATTCGACCAGAGTTCTTCTATCTTTCATTATAAATAGATGACATTCGTAGAGCTAAAAACAAGAAGTTATACACAAATTTGAGATATTGTTATTCTGCTTGAAAATAGTGAGAATTTATTTTCTAAGTATAATTTTAATATTATGGGAATAACAATTCTATTGGTTTCTATAGAGAGAGATTTACTTTCTTACTAGAAGTAAAAAAATATTTTTGGTTTTGTGTTTGATTCATGATTGTTTGATCTCATACTCGAAGTGATTCGTGGTACGAGAATAGTAGAGAAGGTCATTCAATTGAAAGTTGAGAATGTCTAGGATCCGTTTCGTAGCACAAATACTTTTCGAGAAAAGTTTATTGTTATAAATATCATAAACCAACTCGATTTTCAAAATTTTTATTTTCTTCTGTGAAAGATAACTATTTTAAATCAAATTTTTTTCTAACAATCCCAATTATCTGTGCTAGGAACTCTACAAAAAATTGGCGTGGCCAAGAGAAGAAACAAAAATTCTTTTAGACATGGTTGAATAGATGTTCAGTTACTTGCAGTTGTTGATATCCTTTTGGGGATATGCATTACAAATGGCTTGCTACATTCTGAATGATGCACCAACTAAGGCCGAACTAAATCATTTTAGGATTTGGGGATATCCAGCTCACGTATTGGATAAAGATGCGAAGAAGTTGGACTCACGGACAAAATTTTGCATTTGTTGGATATCCTAAAGGGTAGAAGGGCAGTTTATTTTATAACCTGAAAGATCAAATTATAAAAGTTTCAGCTCATGCTACCTTTCTTAAGGAAAGTTACATAGACGATTTTAAACCTCGAAGTAAAATAGTATTTGAGAAATTTTCGGGAAACATAAAAAGGACTCTAGTATCGATTTTAGATCCAGCTGTAAATAGTATACATCTGTATCGGGCTAATCTATGTGCATGTGTACATAGTCATCAACAAGTAATAAAGTAGTAAGTTAAGAGTTATCGTCTCCACAGGGATTGTATATGAATAGACAAAATATTTATAAAATTATTAGTAACAATTTGGTACAGGGAAATAATAAATAGTGATTTTAAGTAGCTATCTACTAAATTAAATCTAACTAATTATTATCAAGGCAAACAAAAGTATGATCACAAAATTAATGTAACACCCCAAACCCGACCTAGATGTTATGGTCACGTCTGGACAAATTACATCAGCTCGTTAAAGAACTTTTGATTTTATCTAACTCAGTATGTTTTGAAAGTATAAATTTTGGAAAAAATCTTACATATTTTTAGAAAAATCTTGTGTACGACACTTATTTTAAAGTAAAATCACTTAGTCACTTATTTAGTTTTGCAGCGAAAATTTCATAGTTTTAATTTTGAAAGTCGAATTATAATTTGGTAAATTGTATGATTTTGCAGTTTTATTTTAAAAATACCAAAAACCAACGGACAAAACAGAAACCAAAACCAAGTCCAAAAATAGCCTTATAGTCCAAAAAGTCCAGAAAAGTTAAAAACATAGACCACCTTATTTAATTAACCGAGAAACAATCCGAGCTCCTATACGCCGTCTAATCCTAAACTCAATGATTGCCTGGAAAGTCAAAGATAAAGCAAAAGGGTGAGCTATAAAGCTCAGTGTATAACTAAACTCAAACAGAGAACACAGAAAACACATTATACAATTCAAAGTATCACAGAGAATTTCATAACATTCAATTTAGCATAAATGAGAATGCATGATTATGTCAATGCGGTATTTTCAAAAAACATGTAGATTTTTCAGAAAACTTCCTACCCAGCTCTGTTACACACCAAATTCGAGTTCCCTAGAACTCGTCCAACCAAAACACACTAACAAATAATTGTGGTCAATGCCACCAGAGTTACAGTTAAACTGCTAGATCAAATATATGTGGTCATGCCACTATATTGCAGTCAAGTTGCCAGAACAAATTTGTGGTTAAACCACCAAATAACAGATCATTAAACTGCTAGAACTTCCTCCTTACCATATTAACCCAACCCCATGTAATGTGACATAGCATGTATATACAAAATCAGAGTGGTAAGCATGTAATTTCATGCTTTGTAGAGCAAATATATCAGAGTACAAATCACTTTATCTAGAAAAGTCACAATTTCACATGCTATGGAATTGAAACAAAACATAACTTATCGTTAATCGAATATACCTAGCTAAAAAACAAACATACATGCTTGCAGATGTTACACATGCAATATCAATCTTACAAATAACAGATAATAAAGTCACACATACTATACACGTCAAACTTTCAGAAGTCATATTAACGGAAGTGGAATATCAAATATCAAGTTTTACATTCTTATTTGCACAGTATGGAACCTATGAAAGGCCTAAATTCGATATGTATAGCAAAAATGGCTTAAGGGTAAAATCTTAGAAAATGGGCCCATACGACCCAACTGGCCAGCTCGAGTGGCCCACAAGGTCTCACACACGTCTGTGTTGTCCACACGGTCTAATTGAACCAACCCATATGACACACACGATCTGGCACACGACTGTGTGATGCACACGACCTACCACACAGCATGAAACATCACCGTGTGACATCAACCATGGGTTTTTTGGCATTGCACAATTCGCTGTTTGTCGAGTTTTCCGTTACACACCTGATCAATTTTTGAAGCAAACTTAAGCACGAGAATTCCAATACCTAAATCAACATCCCATAAAGTGAAATGGATCAATCATATACTTAAACTCAAGTCACAAATCAAACACAGCAGCCAAACTAATGCCTGACCATACGAAACAACCTTTAATCCGGAAACATTAATCACTTAACCTTGCAAAGAGGCAGCTTAAAACAATGCTTAAGTTATCGGTGAGAGATTGTATGCACCACCCTCTTCTCCTATCGAAACCAAAAATGATTAATAATAGAATATTACAGAATACTATAACCCCTAGTCAACATACGCAAACGAACTAACAAATCTTATCATTGAAGAGTGCACTTACGAGATTTACACTTAATCATCAATACAAATTCCTTTCTCGAACACGACACCGCGGCTATTACACGTCAAGAAATCAATAACAGAGGAAACAATAATAAAGTAGCAAAGGCTGGCATTGAAATTTTGAAGCCAACAAAACAGAAAAGGAAAGAACAAGTAACAAAATAGAACAAAAATCTACTACATCCAGAGAGAAAAGGAAAAATAAACCCAAATAAAAAATGGCAAAAGTAGGAAGAGAGGGACGGTAGGTAGTGTGAGGGATTTTAGGAGAAGTTTTGGGAAAATTTTAAAAATAAAGAATTAAAGAAAACTACCCATATCCCCACTAGTCCTCATTAAATATGATTAGTTATCCTATCATATTTTACCTTAGAATTCAAAATAAAAATAATTTCCACTATGCATACATGGGGATTCAAACACATGACCAAAAGGTAGACTAAAGCCTTACCACTGAATCAACTGTTTCATTCTTGTCATCAATTGAGTGAAAATATTATTTATGCCAGATGATCAAAGATAGGGGTTGGGACTAAAATGACAAAAAATCAAGGGAAAGATTCGAACCCAAAACCTCATATACACAAGCACAACACCTATCCGTTGAACTGAATTAACTCACTTGATAAAATTTTCATGATCTTAACTCAAAATCATATAAAAACACCGTATTTAGCATATAATTTATTAAAATAACATCTCTTCATAATAGAAATTGCATGAATTATAAGTTAAAAAGAACTGTAGATAACTTTATAGTTTAGAGTTATCAACATGCAAACAATCAATAATATAAGGAGCCCTCGTAGTGGGAGGGTCTTATATTGAAGAAAGAATCTATATAGTGTAACCGACTAGTTAAATAGCTAAAGGAAATGAGCATAAAGTTTACAAACTATTTAGGTCCATATATGGACTTAAGCTAGCATCACACTAATGGAATGAAAGATTTGATCAAGCGATTAAGACTTTTGAATCTTAGCAAAATGTTGATGAATCTTGTGTTTATAAACATATTAAGGATGGAAAAAAGGTTTTCCTAGTTCTATATGTTGATGAAATTTTACTCATTGGGAATTATGTAAGGACATTGTCATTGGTTAGGCTGTGGTTAACACAAGAGTTTAGCATGAAGGAATTAGGTAAAGCTAACTATGTTTTAGGAATTTGAACCTTAAGGGATCGAAAGAGCAAAGTGATAGTGTAACATCCCGAGACCAAGTCTGGAAGTTTTGGCCTTGCAAGTAAAGGTTCACTAGTGTTTCGACGAACAAGGTGTTTGTTGATGCTTCAGCGAACTGGGGAGTTCATTAAAAGAATATCAATAAGGAGTTTTCCAGTGTTTTAGTAAGGGGGTTTGCTAGATTCACTACAAGTGGGGTTTGCTAGTCTGTTTGGCGAATTTAAGATTCTCCAGTTGAGTTGCAAAGTGGGGATGTCAGTCAAAGTTAAACTCAAATTAGGAAATAAAGATATGGTGTATTTAAGAATACTTTTTCTTGCAAGTAACAACTTTCCTAAGTCAATTAGGGTATCCTAAGATTTCTAGGACACTTAGGCTTATAAATATGACCCTTATTCTATGAGAATTCTCTCATCAAATATTCTGTCGTCAAGTTTCTGTTCTGAACCAGGTTCGTATCAACCAAGGCAGACCATCTACCAGCAAGGATAAAGGCAAAGCCAAACTTGTTTAAATTATCAGCTTTACTGGTGAGTGGTTAAGAATTTCTATATGTGTGTAAACTATTATGTTTTTTTGAAACTTAATGTTTTCAAACTAAGCTCCAAGAATAAAGTTTTTCTAGAAACTCTATTTTTAAATTCTAACACTTTGTTTTTTAGATAAGTTTTCAAGTTATGTTTTTAAAGTTATGTTTTAAAGAAAAGTTTTACGCGTGTTCCTATTTGAACCTATGTTTCAAGATATATTTTTAAGATACGATTTTATAAACTATGTTTTTATGCACTTATATGCGAGCTCTCTAAACAAGGGTTTTTCAAGCAAGCTCCCTATATGACCTCAATGTGATAAGTTTTTATGCAAGCTCCTTTGTGAGCTTATATTTTGGATATATTAGTATACCAAAGAATTATGAGTAATCACCTTTAAGTTCTGTGATTTTGGGCTTGAGGCCTTAGAACATGTGCAAAGATAAAAGAATGTCGAGCTGTGCTTCATTCAACGAGACATGGTGTATAAGAGAGTGCATTGCTTCGCGCTACACTTATGAGACATGTTAAGGACTTTTTGAGTTATTCTAAGGTGTTATAAGGAGATCTACATATCCAATAGATTCTTATAAGTGTGTTAAGTGCGATAACATGTTTTATGTTTCTCAATTATTTTGATAAGACAAGTATGTGGCCATGTTTCATGCTATACAAGTTTTGTTTACAAGCTAAGTTTTCAAGTGTGATTTTTCTACAAGCACAATTGAAACTGTTTTTACAAACTTATATGTTTTTCTGACAAGTAAGCAAAATGGCGATCTGGGTCTAGCATCTTTACAATGAACCTAGCTCATGACATGATTTTCAGACTAAGTATTCTTTTTAAAAAAAAAACTCTTTATTTTAAAGCACATGCTGATGATTCCTGATTATTCACTGAGTTCTCAATGAACTCACTCACTCCTCTCTTACTTTACAGGTAATAAGGTCGCGGAAGGCAGTGGCGAGGTAGATGACTTGGCAAGGCTCATACCTGAACAGATATCGGCGAACTTGGGAAAATAGGCGATAAGGTTTTGTTTATGTGGGTTTTAGACTGATTATATTTTGATTATGTTATTGAAGTAATTCCTTTAAAGTTTAAGCTTATTTTTGTTTTGCGAACCATGTCTTAAAATATTAAATTATCTTTTTATTATGAATAATGTTTTCCTTTACTCTCGTTGAAAAATGTCTCAGTATTATACGTGAATCATTGTTACTGCGAACCACTATTTTTCGTAACCCTAAAAGTTACATGCGTACCCCTGTTTGCGATAGTCCTACTACTTAGTGAACCCAAGTAAATTGTGCAAACTCATATACTTATGCGAACCCTACTAAAAGAATGAAAATCCTGTGTACGTATGCGAACTCTTGGGTGAATGACTTCTCTATTTGCAGAGCTTGTATTGCATGCGAACTTAGTTTTGTACATTATGTACTAACTTAGGAAGTATGCGAATTACAGTTACATTATGAACCTGTATTATTGTGCGAACTCATGCCTTGTGTTTTTATGAGAACAATGTGTGTTACTCTGATAAGCAAACTTATATTTTTATGCAAACTCATGCTTTATACTGTACTGTGAACTCATATGTTATTATGATAGGCGAACCTATGCTTTTTGACGTATGGAAGCCTAAGTTGTGGTACGAACCCTACCTGTGTATGCTTCTTAGCTCACATGTTTTATATCTTATGCATGCATTATTTCCCCTGCTGTGCTAAAACTTAGCATAATATACATTGCAAATAAGTGGTGTGTTGGAGGTTAGGTTGCGAGTTAACGGAGAGTCACTTTAGTGGCTAATGTAGCTCGCCAAGTTTGGGTCGAACCTACTTGGTCGGGTTTAGGGTGTTACAGATAGCTTTATCACAAGATTCATACATAAACAAGATATTGAAACATTTTGCTATGGCCGATTCAAAGAAGGGAACACAACCCTTTTTATCAGACTTTCATATTTCTTTAGAGGACTACCCCAAGACAATGGAAGAAGAGAGCATATGAGAAAGGTCGGCACTAGGAAGTCTCATGTATGTTATGCTATGCACACGTCTAGATATTTGTTTCATAGTAGGATTGGTGAGTCAATATCAGACGAATCTCAATCCAAGAAACTAGCAAGCAGTTAAGCATATACTCAAGTATTTATAGAGAACGAGATATTATATGTTTGTATATTTTGGAGAAGATCTTACTCCTTTTAGTTATACATGTCATGACTTTCAAACATGTCAGGATTTGAAAAAATCGACGGCGGACTGTGTTTTTGTAGTTAATGTCCACGTCACTCTCCTATATTTGAATTAACAAAAATGGACTCAAATTTTTTTCAATAACTCAAGTGATCGTTCTATAACTTTTTAAAGTCGAATGACCCAATTAAAAACACACTAATAATTGGATAATTATTTGAGTAGTTTACCCTAAAATTAATAATATATTTTAATTCATTTTATCTCTTTAATTAAATAAAAAATATATTTTTAGTCCATTCTAAAAATTAATAATTTAATTTGAGTGACTTAACATAATTGTTTTTTTTTTTGCTCATGTACAGGGAGTGCAATGTCATGGTCCATTGGAAGTCTCAGTGGTTGAGGTTTTCCTTTTCTTTTTGGGGGGTCGGTGGGTGGGTTGTGAAGATGCAATTGGTGAGCACATGTAATGAAGCATGTGGGTGGGCCTTCTATTATGTCTTTATCAATCTCCATCTCATTGACTTGTATCTTAAACTATATTTAAAACCCTATGGCCATTGCCCTATTTCTTAAACTATATTTATAACCTTTTGGCCATATGGGAAGAGAATGAGATCCCATTCTTCCACCCATGAAAAACATTCAAATATTTAATTTATCTTTTAATTATAAGGTTAGAGTATAACTTCAGTTCATAAAAATGAAATATATTTTATAATTAATTATTTATCTTTTTAAAAAATACTTTTACTCATAAAAATAAAATACACTTTCCGTGATATTAGATAATATTTCTCAAACTCGCATAATGATTTCATGGACAATTAAACAGGTTGGATAATAATGGATAAGATGGTGTTTCAACAATTTCAACTTTCCTCAAAATTGGGTTGTCTTTTGACCACCATAAACAAAATACATATACACAAATTAATATAAAAGTTGAGGATATTTAGGCATGTCACACACGTCAAGGTCTTGAAATAAACATTTCAACAAACATCCAAAAAATTCAATGGCCGAATAAAAGGGGAGCTTCCATTACATGCACATATAATGAACCGACATCAAGTCGCGTCAAACTGTAACTTGAAAGTGCACCAATTAGGTCCATTTATGATTGATTTAGTTATGTCCTTTGGATTCCCTATGCATTCAATCACATAATATTAGTTACTTAACAACATAACTTTTGACGCCTTTCATAAAAGGGAACAGATAAATGGAGTACAGTACCTCTGCCGACACTTCGTATGGAGGAATAGAAAGCAATAAAATGACAAACTGTCGCTTTCGTTTTCCCTTTTTCAACTTTGCCTCTTTACAAATGCAAATACATTTAATTATCACTTCCTTGTCATGACTGCTGAATTTTCAGGGTCATATGAGATTTTTTTTTATTCAACTATGATTTTTTTTATTGGTCATTCAAGTGATCGAGTTTTCTCTTCATTGTTCATTAATTGTAGGTAACTATTTAATGGAGGGATTAAGTGGTAGCTTATAAATTAATATAATAATAAATTTAATTCTCAATTTTTATATATTGTATAATCATAATTTTTTTAAAAAAATTAACCCTCAACCTAGAATCACCGCTACTCATCTTTCGAGTTTTCAAAAAATTCATAATTGAGTGATCAATTTTAAAAATTTCATAGGTAGGTGATTAAAAGAAAAGCCTATAGTTAATTGAGTTGTGATGTAATTGACCCAATTTTTTCTATTTAGTAATCAAAATTTAATACTTTATGATCCTAAATAAAAGAAAACCAAAAATTTGAATTTTGTAATGGAATATGTTTGGATAAAAAAACGTAACAAACAAAGATATAGCAAAGAAAAGGATTGTAATATAGAGGAATGCAGTGGAAAGATTCTTGCAATGAATTCCACTTCCATGAAATCATGTAATCCAATTATAACAATTTCATAAGATAATTACTTGAAAGAAAAATGAAATACTCAATTTTATATATTCCAAACAAGGAAAGTTTTTTTCCTTGCTTTACTTTTTTTTCCTCTCCCCAGTTCAAACATAAAGTTAATATTTATTTATAATTGAAAAAAGAGAGTAAATTTATAATAAATCCTAAGGTTTAACTAAACAAATATGGTGAAAAATCTTCTACTTTTTTTTCTTACCAATTTTATTTTTTTAACTATAATAAGCATGTAGTATTTATGTTCTTCTACCTTTAAGCTCTTCCCCTAATTTATTTTCCTTAATTCTTTTACTATATAATTGCAATTTTCTTATTAAGATAGCAAATTGCAACATAAATAATATTTTCTATCTTGTTTTCAAAAGGGAAAAAAAGCGATTGAATTTGAAGCAAACATATCATGATTGATAGGTAATATATTAGATATATTTATTTTCAATTTATTTGTAATATATTTGTTGAGATTTGCAACAAGTAAAATAAATAGCGGAATAAATTGAGAAATTGAACACACAAATTTAACGTGAAAAAATCCCTCCAAAGAGGATAAAAAGCCATGGGTAAAGATAATTTTACTATAATGACAAAAGAACAAAGAGTACAAAAGATGGAGGTAAAACTAAACCCCGAAAACCCGAAAATAAAGAACCCTCAAAATGTAAACACAAAATTCTCTAAATGTGTTATGAGTTCTAATCTCTAATGGGTGTATTTTCTAATGTTGTAAAAGAGCCTATTTATAGGCTAAATTCATAGGTCAAATAATAAAATAATCTAGACTAATCAGAGTTTGATCGAAATAAATAAATAGAGTTTAACTGAAAGATTATTTCTCAAATTGGACTGAAATAAGAGTTATACTCAACAAATATCCACCTTGACTCATATTTCCACAATGTCATCTTTGCCAAAGCTCGCCACAGGCCTATTTTGAACTATGCAGGAAATTAATTGAGTCGAATCTGTGCTTAGAAACTGGAAGACTTCTAGCCTTCGACTTGTACACTGCCAAATTAAAACTAACCCGAGTTTGATTTTGACGAACACAGTGCCCTAACTTTTCAAAACCTACATCCAAACGAAACGAAACGGTCATACCTTTTTTCCTCCTATGACTAAGTTGCCCCCGCTCCAAACGAGTTGACTTCGACTCCGTAACGGATGAGGGACTTTCGATTTCACTAGTCACTGTAGAACCTTCCAGAATATAAAGACTGCTGGTTCTTTTACCTTTTAACAAAACGAGAGCTCCACGAGGTACTTTAATGCTGCTCGACTCGGTGTTGATTCTGCATCCTTTCAAGTCTAAAATACTCAAGGATATGAGATTCTTTCGTAAATAAGGTATATACCTGACATCTGAGAGTGTCCTAATCGTCCCATCGTGTATCCTAATTTTAACAGTATCAATACCAATTACCTTACTAGATGGATCATTTCCCATGCGCACAACTGCACCTTCAACCGAATTGTATGTGGAGAATTATTCTCTATTGGGACACATGTGGAAAGAACATCCTGAATCTAGGATCCACTCGAACGTGAGCTTGGAGTTATCGCTCGTTGACACTAACAAGAAATCATCACTGCTTTCAATGGCCAAATTAGCACTAACTATATCTTCCTCGTTACTTTCAGTAGCTCTTTTATTTCGTAGTTTATAATAATCTGCTTTGACGTGACCTAACTTTTTACAATAGCGACACCTTTTGTCTCGTTTCTTTGATGCTACCAAAACGGAAGCTTGCCTATCTGCCTTGCTATCCAAACCAAACTCATTGTCGAGTTTGTCTCTACTCAACAAATGACCTTTCACATTTTTGAACGAGAGTTGTCTCTACCATAAATCAGAGTCTCCTTGAAAAACTTGTATGAAGGGGGTAAATAGCACAATAATAGCATAGCCTGATCTTCATCGTCAACATGAACCTCAACGTTCTTTAAATCATTTAAAAGAGTAATGAATTGACTAATGTGATCTCTAAGAAGCTCACCTTCGTTCATGCGAAATGTAAATAGACGTTGTTTCAACACTAAACGGTTAGCTAGAGACTTAGTCGTATAAAGAGTTTCTAACCTTTTCCATAAGGCGGATGAGGTCTTCTCCATCAATACCTCCTGCAATACCGTATTCGTGAGGCACAACTGGATTGTAGACAATGCCTTGTCATCAAGCTTTTCTCGTTCTGTTTGATTTAGATTCTCAGGCTTTTTCCTAGTAACAACCTTTTTCAAGCCGGTTTGAACTAAAATTGCCATCATCTGAACTTGCCACAGATTGGAATTTGTCTCACCATCGAACTTCTCAATTTCAAACCTTGTTGCTGCCATCTCTGAATGGGCTGATCTATGAAAATTGAATTAGCTCAGATACCACTTATTGAGATTGACCCGATTAAGTAACAAGTAAAAAAAATAGCAGAATAAATTGAGAAATTGAACACACAAATTTAATGTGGAAAACCCCTCCAAAGAGGAAAAAAAACCATGGGCAAAGATAATTTTACTATAATGGCAAAAGAACGAAGAGTACAAAAGATGGAGATAAAACTAAACCCCAAAAACCCGAAAATAAAGAACCCTCAAAACGTAAACACAAAATTCTCTAAATGTGTTATGAGTTCTAATCTCTAATAGGTGTATTTTCTAAGGTTGTAAAAGAGCCTATTTATAGGTTAAATTCATAGGTTAAATAATAATAAAATAATCTAGACTAATCAGAGTTTGATTGAAACAAATAAATAGAGTTTAACTGAAAGATTATTTCTCAAATTTGACTGAAATAGGAGTCATACTCAACAATATTGATTAAAAGGAAAAATATTCCCATTTCAACTGCCCTATAATAACTTAGGGAGCAAATGCTAATAAAGATAGTGATATGGAATATAGATATGGTGTTGGAGTATTTTAATAAAAAAATTCAAAGAAAATTTAAAAACAATCATTTATTAAAGTGAATTTAAATACTTACATTAATCAATCTTTTCCTTCAATTCCAATAAAAATTAAAGATGAAGACAATGTGCGAGGATAACTGGAGAGAGACTAAGAGAGATGATGATCCATCAGACATTGGTGATTCACGTCCTAACATTTTGATGGAGCTGGTAATTTCCTTTAAGGACAAGGTGGTAGGAGCTCAAGTGTAACAATCCATTTTTTTAGTAGTTTTTGAATTTCATTTTCAATGTTTGAGTTCGTAATTATTAAAGTTTGGTTCCTCATTTTTGTTAAATTGATAGTTAATTTAGGTATAATGATTAAATTGTAAAAATTGTAAAAAAAATTATCGTTATAAAATTTTAATTAACTAAAGGACCAAATGACTAATTGGACCATTATTATATAGCCAAACTGTGGTGAATGACAATAGGAATCCACCAATTTTGTTAATCATTTGTTAATCATTCTTAAGGTCAATTAAATAAGATTTAATTTAATTAATTAAGCTTAATTAACTTTAATTGTAATATATAAATTAAAATATGATAAAAAATGCTTATTCTTCATTCCTTCTTCCATCGAAACAACAAAGAAAACCAAGAAGCTATTATTTTAAGTCTCAAGTTATTCGGTACTAAATTGATATGTGTCTTCAAGTCATTTTCTTGTAATTTTTATGTTGTTGATGTAATGAGAGCTTGATTTAGCTAGCTTATGTATCAATTTGCAAAACTATTAAAGTTTTTAAAAGTTTTCATTGATGATTTCTTGAAGAAATTGGTATTAAATTGTTAGATTTTAAGCTTAGAAGTGAAAAAAGACTAGATTATAAAGTGTAAATTGTTAGTTTTGTCCAAAAGGACCAAAGTGTATAATTGAATATCTGGTGTGAAATTTATATAATTATAGATAATAAAGGGTCTTAAAAGTATATAATTGAGATCGGTTTCAAAATATAAACTCAAATTTAAAAGATATTGCAATTTGAATTTTAAGGACTAAATTGAATATGCAAAACTTTAGGGGCATTCGAAAAATGAAATTGAACTGATTCATGCATGTTAGGGGATTTTATAAAATTATTAGCATTGATAAATTGAATTGAATAATTGTATAGATCGAAAATTGGATCAAATCGGAAATGGTCAGAGAAAAGATAAAATTGTTGAATAGTCATTGAAGTTTCAACTTAATTGCTGATTTTTCCAGGTAAGTTAATATGGTATGATTGTATTTAAATTATTATGCATTTGAATTATGAATATGTGTATGTTTGATTGAAATTTGAATTGTTTTCAATTTGGTACAAAATATGAGATTTGAACTAAATTGTAAAGAAATGGTTGTTGGATCTGGTGCCCTAACTGTAGTATTTTTGTCTAAGTACACTTGTAATTTTTTTGAATAGATTGTTTAGTAAAATTATTCATGAGTTACATTAATACTTTGTATATTTCCTTTATATGGTTTTTTCACAAAAAGCAAAGTGAAAGCAAATATTACTCATTGGTTGTCTAATGTTAAACTAATACTAAACGGTATTACGTGGTCAGATCATAATATGAAAAGACAACTTGTATTAGTATACGAAACTAGACATGTCCTTTGTCTAAGTGGAAATGAGCAAACCAATTGAAAGACTAATCTATTGTCTATCAAGTCCAATTAGAGAGATGCTTTGTCTTGAGCATCGGAGTGGATGACTCTAGAAGATAGAGACATGATGTGACTAACTGGACTAACAATACATTAGATAGAACCCAAGTAGATTAGATCCTAAATCTGTTTATGGATTTACTTACTTGTGATGTTCATAGTGTGGCATATCTAGATCCTGCGTGGATGACAGACTATGTATGTCTGTACACTTTGATGTAAGTAAAAGCCTGAGTTCGAATAGATAAGGAACTGAAAGCTGGTGCGTTGTGTGTACAACTTCTGTAGTATGTAGCGTCATTTACAATAGTGGAATTCATAGCCCAAGACATGGGTAAATGATATCCTCTCATTGGCATTACATGGTTGATGAAAAATAAACGGGGTCACGAGTCATTCGTCTCTGTGATGGATGACATGATTTCTATTTGATAGTAATTGACTTTCATTAAGGAAGATGTAATGGTTACTATGAGATAAAATAGGATCATATTAGGAGAACAAATGTTATCCCAAAGAGATTAAGTATATCTTATAAGGGTAACACACTTATAATAATTTCATTGGACGAGCACTAAATAGTTACTTTCGTAATGGTATTTCGTTGGGGAAAGCTTGGTCACGATACTATAGTGGAATGACTTCGTGGCTAAATAAGTTTATAATTAATAAGCGAAAAGTTGGAACTTAATTATAAATCATTTGAACCTCAATTGCATATGTCTAATCGGTCCCTTCGCTAGCTCGTTGAAACCATAACTGAATTGTGTATTTGAATAAAAATGAATAGAATGAATAGAAATAGAGAAATGGAAAACATTCAGAAATGATTACGGTTTTCTTTGAAATGGGGAAATGGAATCATTTGGAAATGAATGTGTTTTTCTGAAAATGGAAATGAAAATGAGAAATGATTCATTTCCAAACGTAGATGAACTAGTTAAAAATGATCAGAAAAATGAGTTTACGTTTTTGAGCGATTTTAAAGCCCAAAAAAGAAAATAAACCATTTGATCTTAATGAACAAGTTGAATTGTGAATTATTAAATATATTTTTCAAAAATTTTAATAGGGTAAAAATCGTTATAATTTTACTAGAGGTAAAATTGGGATTAGAAAATTATATAATTGAATATAAATATTGAATTTTATTTTGGGAAATAGAAAAAATAATCGGGATGAATCAAATTACAAAGTATTGAATTGAAAAGTCCGGGGAGCACTCGTAACTGGACTCGATGTGAGAGAGGCTCAAAACCCCCTAATAGATATGAGGGGGGCAGGCAGAAACCTTAGTAAGAATACTAAGGGGTGTCGTCCACCCTACTCCTATTCTAAGTAGGAATTTATTTTTCTAGTTGAAATAAACTTCTACAATTGAACAAGGGTTCTACTTTCTCTCCTTATAAATAGATGGCACTGGTAAAGTTATTCACACAACTCTAAGATATTGTTACTCTACCGAAAAATAGATAGAATTTATGCTCAACTATTAAACAAATTTTTCCAGAATAACAATTCTGTTGGTTTTTATTTTGAAAGGATAATTTTCCTTTTCACCCCAAAAGAAAAGAAAAGAAAAGTTTTTCTAGTTCTGTGTTTTGATTTAATTGGTTTGAGCTCACACTCGAAACAATTTATGGTACGAGAATAGCAAAGAAGATTGTTTGGTTGAAAGCTGGAAAACGACAAGGATTTGCTTATTCGAAAACACAAGTATGATTTTAGTTTAGGGTTTATTGCTATAAATATCACAAGTTGAGTCGACTTTCAAAATTTTTTATTTTCCGTTGTGCAAGAAAACTATTTTCAAACCAAATTTGTTTCCAAAAATGGTTATATATGTTAAATATGCCCGAGTGAATGTAATAAAGGCTAGGATACAATTGACATGCCAATAGGTTTATATGCGCGCTTGTACGGGATATGCGAGATAATTGATTTTATAGAGATCATTACTGATTAAATCGGGATCTAGCATTTGTTGCGGATCATCGAGTATTGTATGTCTCTATAGAGATACTGGTGTGGTGGAGGGGCATATTGTTATATGATTATATGAATGATTGGCTATGAGTTTTGCACTATGGTGCCCTGGTGTGGTGTAGTTACCCCTACATCTGGATCTATTCACTTGAGTTCATCGGGCTAAAAAGGTTAATGAAAAGTGAAAAATGGCAATAGAATGTTAAGAATTTGTTATCTAATTGGTTAAATTTTGATTTGATTTTGGGAATAGTATTGAATTGGATTGATATGAGTTTAAATTGCCATTTAATGTGATTATCTGTTAACTCGCCTTATTGATATATGAATTGCTATGTTGAGCTAAACTTTGCCAAGTTAAATAGCTTGTTGTATCAAATTGTATATTGAAGTAAGTTGATGTTTAATGCCTATGAACTTACTAAGCATTCAATATGCTTACTTAGTTGTCTCCCTTTTTCCTTGTAGATTGCCAACTTGCGGAACGTGTCAAGCGGATCAATGAGAAGCTCACACTATCCCGTTATTGATTCAGTTTTTTTCAATCATTTAAGTTTGATTTTGTGGCATGTACATAGGTATATGTATATGTTATCTTGAAATGGTAGTTTTAGTTAAAGACCCTACTAATGCTTAAATTTTGGTAAGGTAAATACTTGGGGTGAAATGGTTGTTTCTAATGAATGAATTTGAGTTATGTTTGGTGATTAAAATGACATGTTTGAATATTGTTCAACATAGATAGAAAGATGATATTGAATGGCTAGTTGGTTGAAAAGATGGTTTGTAATTGAACTTGTTGAAATGGTATGTTTTGATGCTAAATTGAAGTTATACTGGATTGATTGAATTGTAATGGTTAAATAGATTGTTTTGGTACATATTGAGAATGATTTGGTACAGGAGAAGTTGGTAATTGTAGCTTGCTTTGATGGAATTGTTTGGAAGCTTTGAAGTAGGTACCAAATGGTTCATTTTACCAAAAATAGAGTCTACGTCCCAACGTTGATCAATAGTGAGTCACGTCATGACGTTGAGTGGCCTAAGGTCACGACGTTAGCCTTGAAATTTTAAAACTTTATAATTTAGTCCTATTTCATGCTTGGGTCAACCAAAGAGCTTTCATAAGCTTGATTAAGGCCCAAATTTAATTGTATATCATAATGTGAATGTGTTTATGACATAATTGTATGTTTGAATGATTTATTTATGGTGCATTTTATCGTAGTTGCTTTGGCAACGGATGTTGCATCTTGTAGCTTGGACCTGACGATTGGGTCGGGCTAGGGGTGTTACATCAAGCTAGTCATGTTAATGATTTTAGAATTAATGATGAAGAGAATTTTACACTTGAGGAATGAGATGTGAAAATGAAGGTCAATGATGGCATGTTGTTAATTAATGTTGTTAATGATGACATGTTAATTTCAATACTATTTAGTTATATCATTAACCTATTCCTGTATTGAATCTATTGATTCGTTTTATTTTCATATAAGCCCTTCGGGCTTGTATAAACCGGTCCGCATGGTTTTTCACATGTTGTCTTTAATCACTTTTCACAAATATGCATATGTAGTACCATTTCATATAATTATTTCAATTCAAATATCATTTATCAAGTTCATGTTTTTTAATCCCTATTAACCAGACTCAAACTCAATATGGATACACGGATCGTCCAACCAACACACCAATCTAGCACCTCAATTAATCATTAGAATATTCGAAGTAATTATACAGGCACATAGTGCATCATCAGATAAACCAATGTATAAACCCGTACACAATCTAATATTATAGGATGGCAACTATATCTGAATAAACTCAAACAACTAATAAGGAACCAATGATCCAATTATGTTTTATAAACCAATTCAAATATCATGATCTCATACCATTTCATCATTAATTCACATCACATGCCATTTATCAAGTACATATTATGCTCGTTTGTGTTATGCACATCTCAATTCAATTATTGACATATTATCATCAAATGCAAATCAATTTATATGAAAAGTATAAACTTACCTCAATATCTAACATTCAACAAACATGCATATATGTATAATGAACCTGAATCATAAAAGTACACATCGAGTTTTCCTCACTTATCTACAACTCTCATATTTCCCATCTCTCGCGATGACCCGACGTCGTCTTTAGTGCCATGTGACAATTCACTTATAAAATAATGTCAGTTTACACCCAATTCACATTCAAATACATAGCCAATCATATTTTTTATTTTATTCATTTTAGTCCCACATTCGAGATACTCGTATTTTTCAATGTCTAACATCGGATCAAAATCCAATTTCTCACTTTCATTAGAGAATTTATACTTCTTATCTATAACATAGTTTCATGAAAATTTCTAATTTATTCAATTTAGTCCCTAACATCACAAAGTTATCTAACAAGTTTAACTTAGTTTCTAATTTAGTCCTTATCACAATCTAAGCATATTAACTATCAATTTCTTGAAATTAAGCACAAAATCATTAGTTTCACTATAATGACAACTTGCTAAATATAAACTAATCGAACAAATTGATACATGGACTACCTAATTCAAGCTCTCATGATCAAGAATCTATAAAACTTTCAAAGAAATAACTTGGTTACTTTGTGTATTGAATGACCGGATGTTTGCTTCAAAACCTTGGAGTATTTTTTTTTTCCTTAACATGGACGGTGGAGAAGGAAAATGAATGAATTCTCTTTCCTCTTTCCACTGACAATTACATATATAGTTTAATTAAGGTTAATTAAACTTAGTTAATCATGATTATTTCATTAACTAAGGTTTATTTATTTAATTATAAGATTAAGATTAAGTGGAAATCATCATCATCATCATCCACTATATCATCTTTATAATTGGTTAAATAACCATTTTGGTCTTTTCGATAATTGCTAACTCGGTCCCCAAGGATTTTCTATATTAAAATTCAGTAGCGATTGGACTTTTACAATTTAGTTCCTGAGCTTTAATTAACAATTCCTCAGTTAAATTACTTAATCGATCTTTATTATATTTTCATATTAACTTTATTAATCCTTATATTTCATCCTTACGAATTCGATTTACAAAAATGGGTTCTGAAACCATATTTTTTGACATCAACAAAAGTCAGGTCGTTACAATTCTCCATTCCTTAAGAAATTTTGTCCTCGAAATTTTACTTGAAAAGAGGTGGGGATATTGAGATCTCATCATCTCTTCTAGCTCTCTAGTAGCCGACCTCGCTCCAGCGTGTGTGCATAAGGGCTGATAAATATGCAATTTAGATAAAGAATTAAAGTGCGATATCTGCAAGTGAACAGGTTAAATTGTAATATAGTTTAAGTTTACAATAAAACACTAGAAAGTATTGTGAGGATCGTACCTAAGGGATTGCTAGATTGGAAAAAATTATTACTAAATTAATTACTTGAAAATAATTACTAGTCTAGTCAAGTAACGAATTAGTAGTGGAAATTCCAAATTAATTGAAGACAAAACTAATTAAATGAAAACTAAACCTAGGTTAAACTATCAGAACTTCCTATTCCTAATTTCAACGATGCAAACTGCTTAACCTAGAATCGATTGATTCACTAATTATTAATTAAGCCGATAATTACCCTCAATTTATTTATTTACCACCCTTAACTAGGAATACCCTTTCGGTCTCATATTCACAAAGAGCTACTACTGAAGAGACCTTTTCGGTCTCACATAGGCATACGGATTCCTTTTCGGTCTCACTTGTCTAGATGTTTTACTAGGATATTCAATCCTAGTATAATAAGTTATTTAGCAAAATTGAATAAACACCCAATTTTAGATGATTATTTATTTAATTGATTAACTAATTAAACATTTTATTCATGCGAGATATGAATAAAACACAAATTTATTCTACTATTTATACAAACAATCATTAATTGAATTAACAACAGAGATATAAATAAATGCTCATGGATTAATCAAGGAAACAACCCGCATCTGAAACAATTTCTACTCGCAACCGTCTAACTTCGGAATAGAAGAATTCCACTTAAGAAAATATAGAAGAAAACCCCAACTTTCTAAAAGGTAAATGGAAATCTGTGTAAAAGAAGTTTGTTGAATTCCTCTAATCTATTGTCTTGAGCTGATATTTATAGTATATGTGTAGTATGACCTAATTAGGTCAATTACAAGTTGATTAACAAGTTAAACAAGATTGTGCGAACGAAAACACCCTTACATTATTTTTGGGCCTCGTCGAACTGGTGTCGCGACATTGAAGGTCGTATGCTCCCCCTTTAGACTCGAAGTTGGAAGTCACGGCATTGTCTAATGGATGTTGCCATATCGATAAAATTATGTTCTTCCTTTAGACTCAAAATTGGATGTCACAAGTTTGGCTTGTTAATGTCGCGACATTGTCTCCCGTAGCTCACTTTTTGGAGTTGTACTCAAAATTTCGCTAAGTGTTGAGGCTAGCTTCGTTGTCACAACATTCCCTTTGAATGTTGTGACATTCAGGGCAATCTAATGACTTATTGGCCTAAAATCATGTCCTGCATGCTTAATCATCATGTTAGTTGTTTCTTAGGTTCAGGTCAGCCTAACAGGTCATAAAACAACACTAAAAGCTCAATTTATTAAACTTAACTTTAAACCAAGTATAAAAACAAAATTAAAAGATATAATATCATTTGAATACAAACTCATTAAGTTTTGAAAAGAGCTTAATTTGCCAAAATGAATTGTGGTAGATCATTCCCCTACACTTAAGTTTTTGCTTGTTCTCAAGCAAACAAACACACAACATGCAATAATGAAGTCCCTTGGATTATATTACTACTAAGAAACATGGTTAAAAAATATTAAAGTTGTGTCGTCTCTATCTCACATGCAACTTAATTTTCATAAATTGATAACTTGAAAGTTTCTACAGTAAATTTTCTTAGTTTACAAAGTTAAGGAACTAAAAAACTTGGAAGTAATCCAAATGACAAAATATTTAATTATATTACCATCAATCTAAGCTATACAAATATATAGTATATACAAGCATGGGAACCAAAGAACATTCACTAAGTTTATTTATTAGCTAGTCCGAAAAGTTATGCAAAGAGAATGCTTAAGTCACATGAGCCGTTTATCAAATTGTTGCAATTGATGTTCGATCCTAAAAAGAGGGAAGAGATCTTCGAAAAGTGGGTTTTTATGATCCGATAAATAATCAAACTTATTTAAATATTCCCACCATTCTCTATTTCCTTGAAAAAGGAGTTCAACCCACAACAACTGTTCATTATTTTTTAAGGAAGGTGGGGGTTTTTACAGAACTTAGTCTTAATCAAACATAATTCAATTAATGAAATACAAAAAAGAGGGTGTGGATGATTCATATCTAGCTTTGTATAATTTTTTCTTTATTATTTCCTCCCCCCTCTTTTGGTTTGTTCAGACTTTTATTTTAAATAAATTTATTATTTGTATTTCTTATTGCTTTGCTACTATAGAATATTGCTCCTATAAAATATAGGATACCATGTTCTATAACAAGAAAACCCGATTTTATTGAGCTAATTTTATTGATATAAAATAGAAGAAAAAAGATCAAGTGAATAAATGAAGTAATTGCATTTAAACTTTTACAAAACAACATAAAATAAGATAAAAAAATAGAAAAAATAAGTCTTCTAGGCTTGTAACCTCTAAAGCTTAGGACGGTGTGAGTTCAACGAATATATGGCTAAAAAAGTTTAAAAAACTAGAAATAGTTAGGCACATGATATTGTTCCCTTTCACCCCCAATTATATATTCAAGGCTCACCTCTGTATTTCTCCTTCTCTCACATTCTTTTTCTCTGCAAACATAATATATGAAGACACTGCACAATATTCATGAGTATATTAAGCTTAGCAAGTTTTAGTGCAATATGAATGAAAAATATCCTAAGAATATATGTGATTTTTATTTTATTACATTTTATTTATTTTCCCTCTTTGTTACTCACACTACTTTTAACTCGTTCCATCCTTTTATTTCTCTCGCTTTGCTTTTAACGCTCACAATGCTTTTGTTCACTCTACTAATTTTTCATTTTACGCACAATTTTGTAAGAGTCCTATTCTCACTATATTGTATTGTTCTTCACTTTTCCCATTCTATTTCTTTTTGAAACCATCGAGATGTCCCTACCTAATCCCTCAATATCTATGGTCTGACGTCTATTTCATAATGCAACAAAGGACCAAATATATAGAAACGTCCAAGTTTTAAATTCAAATTTAGGTTCAAGGTTTCAATATTATAGAAAGGTTCATCAAGGAAGAATAAATAGGCTAAAATATGGGAACTAGGAATATATAGCATAAAGGTAGGTCATTTAAATACTAGCTATTTAAATAATGCCTTAGGTCATCCCTAAGCATTCCACAAAACACAATTTCTTTCATGCTTTTAATTAAACAAATTAGTAATTATTAATTCAACCATTATGTATCTACAAATATCTATAAAGATTATTTATCCTATGGTACACAATCAAACATTTTTACTTAGGTACTTCTAGTTTATTATGCAATTTAATTAAGTAGCCTAATTAAATTACCTTAAAACTAAACAAATCATCTCATATCAATAAAAAAAATTGCATGCTTGATGAAAATCAACACATACTTCATTATTCTCAACTAATTATTCACAGTAATAACAAAATCCAAGCACCATGCAATTCAAAATTTTTTTTCGAGTATATAAAATATATCAAATAAATAAAGAAAACCAAGAAAGTACACAACACACAACCTAAAATCTATGTACTCTCCCAAAATTTAGAGCACACATTGTCCTTGATGTAAAAACATAAAGTGTAAACAATAAAACTTCCTTGAAAGGCTAAATCCTTACTATTGTGCAGACATTAAGATCTGTGTGCTCAAAGAGGACGAAAAAGTACTTGATCTGTGAGGTTGTGGAGGATGGAGAGTACTAGAAGAAGAAGAAGAAAATTTTCTTTAGAGGCAGTTAACCCTTAGCACGCCTTGACCTCATAGGGAGACATCGTGACGTTGAGCTTCCTCGTCGCGGTGACCAAGTCCTAGCTCGTCGCAACGTCCCTTATTATTTTGGGCCTTTTTGTGTGCTAAAATTTCATTTTCTTCAATACTTTGGTTCTCCACTTCACTGTCTCATCAACCACTGTGAAATCAAACAAAAACACTCAACTTAATATTAAAAATGAAATAAACAAGAACAATTGAAACATAAAATAAAAATGAAAAACAAAAATTAAATTAGGACATTCGATATCGTCACCATAAAAGAACTTCCACCAGATTCTTGAAACTTTGATTCTTCATTTTTTCTTCCATCAATACATATGGACCAACATTTTCGGTCGACACCATTGATAATGTAACAGCCCAATTTTAGATCTAGTCGGAACAGTTGTTTCGGGACCACAAATTTGACGAGAAAAAAATTATTTTTTATTATATTTTTATAGTCTACAATTTCACAGAATGATTTCGTAAAAATTTTGTTCAAAAATTTCGACGTTTGGGCACTCAATTTAGACAAAAGGACTAAATTGTAAAAAAGTACAAAAGTTGAGTTCTAGAAGCTAGAGGTGTTAAATTGCTATGGAATTTTAAATTGGAGGTCCTTAAATGGTAATTAGACCATTGTTTAATTTTTTGGACAAAAATGGGCAAGAGATAAGTGAAATAGGATTTTTTTAAGTTGGGGGCATTTTGGTCATTTAGTAATTAAAAGAATTAAAAAGGCCAAAATAGCGAAAAATTTGTCCATCTTCAAGCTAAGACTTTAGCAAGGGGAGAAGCCATAGTTAGGGTTTTCAAGCTTCCAAGCTCCATGGTAAGTGATTCTAAGCCCCGTTTTTAATGTTCTTTACGTTTTTGGAGTCCCGATAACTTGTTTTAGCTATTTCTAGCAATAATTTAACCTAGGGTTTATATTTGGAAAAATACCCATAGGTGAAATGTGTTTATTTTGATGTTTTATGGTAGAATATAAAGCTAGAAATTATGTTAAACAACCTTTGCTAAGCGATATTCAGTGAAAACGAGTAAAACGACATAATCGGTAAAAATACCTAGTGTTCATAAGTAAGTGTTAGAGTGGGAATTTGATGTTGCCATAGAAGGGAAAAATTTTCAGTATGTCATAAAACATAAGAATAAGAGATGAAGTTTAATTTCTGAGCTTTGGGGCAAAAGTGTAAATATGCAAAAGTTTAGGGGCAAAATTGTAATTTTTCTAAAGTTTGAGTTAAGGACTGTTTTGATGAATGTGCATGTTAAATAAGTTAAATGTGTTATTATAGTTCAAGAAAGAAGCAGAATCGACCTTGTTCGGAGAAAAGAAAAGATTAAAGACTAAATTGCTAAATTTCTATATTGTTGCACCAAAGTAAGTTTGTATGTGAATGAATGCATTGTTTTAATGTTATTCAATATATTGTTGAGATTTGAGTGAATATAGATTAAATATTTGCTGTAGATTATAAAAAAAATGTGGTTAAGTTTGAGAAAGGTGGTAAAATGTTAAAAAAAACAAGGTTTCCGATTGAACACTCGGAATAGACCAGAATACATTGGATAAAAAGGGGTCGCTAAGTGCAGATTCCCCGAGGGGTTGCTAAGTGCTGATTTCGCAAATTATTGATTCTAAAGGTGGTTGCTAAGTGCTGATTCCACCGTATCTTTGATTGTGAAAGGGGTTGTTATGTGCTGATTCCCCGTATCACTGAATTTAAGGTGGTTGCTAAGTGCTGAATCCACCGAGTAATGGATAATATTCCGAGTGTTCAACAGGGAAATTGGAAAAGTGAATGTACATATGAAATGGACAAGATTATGTGAGGAATATTGGGTTTGATACTTAATCGACCCATGTGTAAGATGGTATGAAATATCAAAACTATAAAAGAGTAAATTTAGAAATAAAATAGTTTTGAACAATAGCAATTATGAAGCTTTGAAAAATCACCATAAATGGTGGAAATTGAATTAAAGGCTGAATAATATATGAAATTGAAGCTGAATGAGTCTATTTTCACATGAAAGAAATAGAGCAACAAAAAGAGGTATATATTTTGAAATATTTGAATTTTAGTGAGATAGGGTTGAATTGATTTTGAAATCCCCTATTCCAACTTTGGAAAATGACCAAAAATTGTACAAAACTAATTATGGCTTGTATTATACATGCTTGAACTTATCAATGAGTTTATTTTCAAGAGGAACAAACAAGAACATCGTTTGAATTCTATACAAAGAGTTAAGTAATTTTTAGTGATAAGTTCAGAGCTGTCAAGCAGTGAAATAGGGGAAGTTTAAAGAATAAACTGTACTAATTGGCTAAACCAAAAATTCTGAAAATTTATGGTAAGGAGATATGTGAGTCTAGTTTCGGGAAAAATTAATGGAACTTAATTTGGAGCTCTGTAGCTCCAGATAAAAATAATTTAGTGACTGTAACTCGACTAGACAACTTTAAATTTAAATATAAGTGGATAGTGAAATTATGTATAATGCTATTTAAGCATGTTATATACATAAAGGATGTGGGATGGAGAGGAGGAGGAGGATAATAAAATATATGAATGAATTGTGTATAAATGGTCATATGCCCAATTATAATCGGTAAATGTTAAATTGAATGGTAAATACGTATTGGTACTGAAGGAGCTATTGCGGTATTGAAAAGCAAATGATCAAATGTTTAAGAAATTTAGTCATGATATATATATATGTCTGATAATAATGATGTATGGATGATTATATTATCGAGTTGCATTGATTAATTCGGATTAGGTGATGGAAATGTCAAGAACATTTGTCTTTGATATGTGATGATCATGTAATTCCATGAAAATTTGTTTAATTGTGTGGTTTAAAATGTATCTATATTTTGTTATATAACTTATTTTGTAATCTATTTGACAAATGATAAAAATTAATTCGGTTACTATGTGAGGTAAGTTATGCTTTGTGAAGCATATCTATATTCGACAATAATGGATAAAATACATTTATGTCATGGGTGAATGGTTAAACACTTGGGTTAGTATAAAGTGTATATTTAGTAAGGTTTGATGGAAAAGAAATAACAGGTTTTAGTTTATATCGAATAGAGAAAATTTGTACTATCTTTGTGGCTAATTTTGTTAGCTGTATAGAAGATGAATGGTTAATGTATGTATGTGACAATTAGCTTACCAGATAGTGAACTATTGATATACTACAATAGTTAAACAGGAAAATTTGACGATATGAGAATATGTAATGATACGGATCAATTCAGGTACTCAGGATGAATTCAACAAGTAAGTGAAAATTTATAAATTCATACGACGAGGAAGTGAAAGATTGTGAGTATATTTAGCCAAGTAAACCTTAATTAACGACTCAAGAATAACAATTGGAAAGTTTTAATTTTGATAAAATTTTATAACTCAAATTAATATGTCTATAACTGTATTTATTCTGGTAATGCCTCGTACCCTATTCCAGCGTTAATACAGGTAAGAGGTGTTACAATGTGACATCACCAGATTCGGCCCTAATGTTTAGGCCTGGTTTGGGGTGTTACAGATAATGCCTTATCATTGACTGACGCGATATCCACATTACGAGCCATTTGATGCCAAATATGAGCTAACCCCAACTTGTGTTCTAGGGTATTATTATCTCACGCACACTAACCCCCATGTCTATGAGTGTAACAACCCAAACCCAGCCTAGACGTTATGGTCGAATCTGAGAGTGTTACAAAGAAGGGTTTTGAAATCAATTATGTTAAATTTCTCACGTTTAACTATTACTAAAAAGATTCCACATTTTATCAAATATTATTATTTTTGTTAAGGAAAATATTGTTAATTTTCTCTTTCAAAAAACTTATTTTGCAGCAAAAGTTGGATGTTGTTAAAGTTGGAAACCGAGTTTATGTTTCTAGAAAAACATTTGTTTATGTAAAATCGTGGTTTTTGTCAAACATTGCAGTATAAAAATAAAAAACACATCCAAAACCAAAATTAAAATAAAACAGTCCGGAGAGTCTGAGAATTACAAAACTCAGAAATAATCCATATTTTAAATAAAATAATCATTATTTAAGACAGTTCACGAACTAGTGGTCACCGTAGAGACTCTGTCACACCGACCTGCCTATGTCTGAGGATTACCTGAACAGAAGAGACAAAAGTTGTGAGTTTTCATAAACTCAAAACTCAGTGTACAACTCAACGGAAAGATACATGCATCAAATTCAAAATTTTCAGTATATCAGAATAGAAACAGACATAAGTCCTTACCAAAATCAGATTATCCGAAACATACAGATATGCAATGTCCTCCAACCTCTACACACCATCTTCGACCATCCTAACACACCACGTGGGGTATAAAACACCCACCTAGCCCTACACACAGTTATTAGAATAAATTTGCAGCTGTGCTGCCAAAATAATGGCAAATTATCGCCTCACAGAAAACTTCCTCCAACATACAGAACCCACCCCATATACAGATACAAAATACAAATATACAGAATTAATAGATTTAATATGACCCACATGCTCGTATATAGATATCATACATACTTATACAACATAATCAAACACACATATCGGTTTTCCTAAACTCAGATTAGTCTATCAGAATAATAGATCTCATACATTAGGGTTTGTTTTGCCTTTACCAACCCTATGGAAGACCCAAAGTCGATTAGAACGACACGTGCGACCCTAGAGAAAATTTTAGAATTTTGGGCCCACACGACGCCAAAATCGGCCTAGCCCGTGTGACTTACATGGCCACACACTCACCTGTTACACTGCCGTGTGTCACACATAGCCAGCCAAACGGCTGGGCACACGCCCGTGTGGCATCAATAGGCCACTATTTCGGCTTTCGCCACACTTCGATATTTTGTGTTTTCGTTATACACCTGGTTCGTTTTTTATATGAAAATAATCTGGAGACCACTAGAACCTAAAAACCGACAATACATGCCTCAAAAATCAGTCTTTAATCCTCAATTAAACTGAAACAAAGAGATTGACTACAGTGAAACTCAAATTTTTGTTACTTACCCCACTTCTCGAATAATCTCGACGACGATTCTGCAGGATGAGATTTTCATTCCTCACGATTCACTGTTGCCAAAAACCCACAAGTTAATACTAACAAAGCAATACCGATTTAGACCAGCTTTAACGATTGCCCTTAATCGAAGCAAAAACTCACCACCTTCAATTACCTAGATGCACGAAGAGATTAGAAGTTCGAAACACCGCGATTTTGAAAGGAAGATTTTGACAAAAACAATGAGAAAAGAGAAAAAGAAATTTGATGAAGAAAGAACAGGAGAACGTCAAAAAAGGGATAGTTTTTGGGAAAGAGAAAAAATAAAAATTAAATTAGAATTTTAGCACATAATCCCAACCTCCCCCACTACTCCACTAATAACCCAACTAACTCAGAATTTCACTACCACCGAACTTCTATTAAAAAATTGAAGCAAAAATTAACATTCTCGTTTACACAGGGACTTGAACACGGAACCTCAGGGCAAGCTAAGACCTTACCACTCGAACTAGTAAGCTCATTCTTATATGATTTGACTAGGAGGAAAATATAAACCAAACTGCCACAAACAATGATAGGACCAAAAATAGCATAAATTACCAAAAGTGAGACTTGAACCCAAGACCTCAAACACACACCCAGAGTACTTAGCCACTGAAGTATATACTCATTTATGACAGAATTCACAGAAACGAAGATAAATAATTCAGGGCATTACAACTCTACCTCGTAAAAGAAATTTCGACCTCGAATTTTACTTTATCCGAACAGATGAGGATACTGTTGACACATCGAATCCTCAGGTTCCCACATGGCTTCCTCAGTGCCATGATTCTGCTATAGAACCTTAACTAACGGAATAGACTTCCTCCTCTGAATCTTTACATCTCGACTCAAAATATTAATCGGTTCCTCCTCAAATGTCAAATTTGATCTAACCTCGACATCTCTAATAGAAAAAATGTGAGATGGATCAGACTGATACCGCCTCAACATAGAGACGTGAAACACATCATGGATACAGTCAAACTCTGCAGGTAGCTCCAATTGATAAGCAATCAGTCCCACATGCTTCAGAACTCGATATGGCCCAATGAACCTAGGGCTTAACTTGCACTGACGTCCGTACCGTAGAACCTTCTTCTAAGGAGATACCTTAAGAAAGAAAAAGTCACCCACAAAGTACTCGATATCCCTCCTTTTTAGAATCACATAGGACTTCTGTGTATCAGAAGTTGCCTTAAGACGATCCCAAATTAATCTGATTTTGTCCTCAATCTCGGAAACCAACTCTGGACCCAAAACCCGTTGTTCACCCAAGTCAGTCCAACTCAGCAGAGTACGACACTTACGACCATACAGAGCCTTATAAGGTGCCATCTGGATGATGACTGAAAACTGTTATTGTAGGCGAACTCAGCTAAAGGCAGAAAGTCCTCCTAACTCCCTCAAAAATCAATTACATAACTCTAAAGCATATCCTTCAGTATCTGAGTTACCTTTTCAGATTGATCATCGGTTTGAGGACAGAACACAGTACTAAAGTCCAATCTCGAACCCGAGCTTCATGAAGTCTCTTCCCAAACCGAGAAGTGACGCGAGGATCGCTATCAGAAGTTATCAAAACTGGAACCCGTAAAGTCTCACAATCTCAGAAATATAGAGCTTGGGTAACTTCTGTAGAAAATAATTTATTCGAACCAGAATGAAATAAGCAGACTTGGTAATCGATCCACGATGACCCATACATAATCCTTCTTAGTAGGTGTTAAAGGCAACCCATTAACGAAGTCCATAGTCAGACGTTCCCATTTCCATAAGGAAAGTTTAACATGTTAGAGCAAACCCGAAGGCAACTGGTGCTCAGCCTTAACTTGCTGGCACGTCAGACAACGGAAAATAAAATTTGTTACCTCTTATTTCAAACTCAGCCACCAGTACAGTTCATAAAGATCCCAATACATCTTATTTCCACCAGGATGCATAGCATAAGGGAAATTGTATGCTTCCTTCAGGATCGACTATATCAAATCAGAGTCATGTGGTACACAAACCCTTCCTCGAAAGCACAAAACCCCATCATTATTTAACCCAAAATCAGATGTACTGCCACTCTCAACCTGACTGAACTGCCGAACCAGAAAATCATCCCTCAACTGCTTATCTCGAATTTGGCTAATCCAAGTCGGCTTGACTTACAACTCCGCTAACAAACTTCCATCATCAAACAAACTAAGACGAGCCAACATTTCCCTTAAATAAGACATTGCTCTACGACTGAGAGTATCGACACCACATTGTCTTTTCCAGGATAATACTCTATCGTACAACCATAATCCTTAAGTTGCTCAATCTATCTACGCTGCCTAAGGTTCAACTCCTTTTTAGTAAAGAGGTACTTATGGCTCATGTGAACGGTATAGATGATACAACTCTCACCATACAGATAGTGCCTCCAGATCTTTAAAGTAAACACCACGACAGCTAACTCGAGATCACGCGTCGGATAATGTCCCTCGTGTGACTTAAGCTGTTGGGACGCATATGCCACAACCTTACCATCTTGCATCATTACACATCCTAAACCGATGTGCGATGCAACGTTGTAAACCATAAAATCTTTACGAGATTCAGGTTGTATTAGAACAAGAGCTTGAGTCAGAACAGACTTGAGCTTCTCAAAACTCGATTGCTGCACATCAGTTTAGACAAAAGGAACATTCTTATACAGAAGCTTAGTTAGAGGAGATGCAATCAATGAGAACCCCCAACAAACCGTCGATAATAACCCACAAGACCTAGAAAACTGCGGATCTCAGAAACGTTCTTAGGCTGTTTCCAATCAAGTACAGCTTCAAACTTTCGAGGATCAACTCAGATCCCTTCAGCAGAAACCACGTTCCCTAGAAAAGTTACTTCCCGTAACCAAAATTCACATTTGCTCAACTTAGTGTAGAGTTGTTTCTCTCAAAGTATCTGAAGCACTGCTCTAAGAAGCTCATCATGCCCATCCTTAGTCTTAGAGTACACTAGAATATCATTGATAAAGACTACAACAAACTGATCTAGATACAGCTAGAAAACTCGGTTCATCAGATCCATGAATGCAGCTGGAGGATTCGTCAAAACAAAGGGCATGATTAGGAACTCGTAGTAACCAGAACAAGTCCTAAAAGCCATCTTAAAAATATCAGCTTCCCTAACCCTAAGCTGATGATAGTCGAAATGAAGATCTATCTTTGAAAATACAGAAGCCCCACAAAACTAATCAAACAAATCGTCGATCCTCGAAAATGGGTACTTATTCTTCACAGTCAGCTTATTCAACTGTCGGTAATCGATACACATCCTCATAGTACTGTCTTTTTTCTTTACGAACAAAACTAGTGCCCCCACCGAGACACACTAGGACGAATAAATCCATGATCCAAAATCTCTTAGCCTTAAGCTCTGCAAGCTCTTTCGGTGCCATTTGATAAGGAGCGATGGACACCGGAGCTGTACTCGGTAGAAGCTCAATGCCAAACTCAAATTTCCAATTCGGAGGTAAACTCGGTAGCTCATAAGGAAATACATCCAGAAAGTCCCTCACTATTCTGATGTTCCCGATAGAAGAGTCCTTAGAAACTGAAACATTTACAAAATTTAGATATGCTTCATACCCTTTCTGAACCAGTTTTTTGGCCACTAGAGCGGAAATTACATTGGACAATAATCTCGACACTCGCCAATCACAACCACTTCCACCTCATCCTCAGTTCCCAAAACGACCCTCTTAGTCACGTAATCCAAACTGAATTGGTGCTCTACTAACTAGTCCATACCTAGAATCAAGTCGAACTCTCCTCACTGTAGCTCCATCATATTTCCTAGAAACACAACCCCTTAATTTTCCAGTGGTACATTCCTATACAGTCTATTAACCCAAACAGATTGACCCAACGGACTCAGTACAAAAATCTCACCAGAAGTACTCTCAACAGTAATCTACAAGTTTCCAGAGATAGTGCTAGCTATATACGAGTGTGTTGATCCTATGTCTATCAAAGCAGTATAAGGGGCATAAAAAATAAAGAACATACCCATAATCACTTTAAGGGCGTCTTTGTCCTCTCTGCGTCAAGTAGCATAAACCAGTGTAGGCTACCTCGCCTCAATCTGATTAGCATCTCTGCTCGGTACTTTCTAACCTCGGCCTAAACCATTACCACCCCTGGCCGAACCACGACCTCTAGGCGACTGCTGTACTACCCTTTAAGGTTGAACAAAACCCAAACCTGAAGCTTGCACCTGATCATAACATTGTGCACACTCTCTAATCTGATGATCCATCGACCCACAACGTAAAAATACCTCTAATCTCCTCCAACACTCGCTCGGATGGTGCCTACCATAGTCACTGCATGGCTGAACCCTAGTATGAGCAACTGGAACTCCCAGTCTAGAAGGCCCATCAAGTCTGGCTCGTTTCTTAGGCCTCTAAATAGAGGGCTCCGATTCCCTTTTATTCTTGCCTCTCTCATGATCCTTATTTTGGCGCTCCACGCATTTAACCTCTTCTGCAATCTTCAACTTTTCCACCAGAACGACAAACCCCCTCTCTCCCTCTACGAAGCAATCAGTACTCTCAGATTATCCCTCAGACCATCTTCAAAACGTACGCACTTTTGGTACTTAGATGCCACCATGCCTCGAGTGTAGTGGCTTAGTCTTAGAAATTCAACCTCATACTTGGCCATTGACTTATCTCCCTCAGTGAGATTCATGAACTCACGCCTGCAAGCATCCACATAACTCGCTCCTACATATTTCCTCTGAAAGGCAATCTTCAAATACTCTTACCTAATCTGATCCGGCTAAGTACCCTCCTCAACCTATAACTACCACTAATATGCCTCGTCACGAAGCAAAGAAACTACACCCTTCAGTTTCTGCTCAGGAGTGCAGTCGATATCATTCATTATTCTCTCCGTGGCCTCTAACCAATATTCGGCCACATTAGGGACGACTCTAGTGACGCCCCTAAACAGTTCAGCTCTATTGGACCAGAGTCATTTAGTTACCGACCCACGGCCCTCAGATCCAGAATGGGGTCTAGGCTGGACCCTCTTCAAAACTCTTAACATAGCTTGGGACAATGTGTCGTCCCTAGTCGAGCGGCTTTGAGACCCAGTATCGGTAGTAGGCGAAACCAATGTCTCGCTCGTATCCAAATTTGACATACTGCTTAAAGAGGAAGACTCAGCTCGAGCCCCTCTACGGCGTCGCCGCACCCACGCATACTACGATTGTAAGTTCCAGAAGTGCTTATTGTTTAAAAATTTTATCTACATTACGAAATTTTATGTATCAGTTTCAGTGTTTATTAGCAAATGTTTTATGCTTCAAATATTTATTAGAACTTTAGAAATATTTCATAAATCATAGTTTCTAGCTAACTCAGTATAGTTTCAGATGGTTCTAACTACAGTATTTCTATGTCTAGAAGTACTTACAAGATCGATGCAGGAGACTTGGTGTACCACATACTTTACACATAAAGAACAAACTTTGTGTGAAAATCGTTTCTTTTACAATTTCAATTTTGAAACCAAAATTCATAGTCCGAGTTTTGTAATGTGGCTCTGATACCACTAAATATAACACTCCAAACTCAGCCTAGACGTTATGGCTGAATCTGGGAGTGTTATGAAGAAGGTTTTTGAAATCAATTATGTTAAATTTCTCGTGTTTAATTATTACTAAAAAGATTCCACATTTTATCACATATTATTTTCGTTAAGGAAAACATTGTTAATTTTCTCTTTCAGAAAAAATATTTCGCAGTGGAAGTTAGATATTGTTAAAGTTGGAACCTGAGCTTGTGTTTTCAGAAAAAAACATTTGTTTATATAAAATCATGGTTTTTGTCAAACATTGTAGTATAAAAATAAAAAACACATCTAAAACCAAAAGTAAAATCAAATAGTCTGGAGAGTCTAAGAATTACAAAACTCTAAAAAATAATCCATATTTTAAATAAAAACCATTATTTAAGACAGTTCACGAACTAGTGGTCACCGTAGAGACTCCGTCGCAATGACCCACCTATGTCTGAGGATTACCTGAACAGAATAGACAATAGATGTGAGTCTTCATAAACTCGGTGTGCAACTCAATGAAAACATACATGCATCAAATTCAAAATTTTCAGTATATTAGAAAAGAAGCGGACATAAGTCCTTATCAGAATTAGATTATCCGAAACATACAGATATGCAAAGTGTTACCCTCAACCTCTACACACTATCTCCGACCATTCCAGCACACCACGTGGGATAGAAAGCACCCACCTAGCCCTACACACCACATAGTGTCTGCACGACACTTATTAGAATAAATTTACAGCGGTGCTGCCAGAATAATGGAAAATTATCGCTTCACAGAACACTTTCGCCATCAAACAAAACCCACCCAATATACAAATACAAAATATAGATATACAAAATTAACAGATTTAATATGACCCGCATGCTCGTATATAGATATCATACATGCTTATACAACATAATAAGACATACATATCAGTTTTCCTAAACTCAAATCAGTCTATCAGAATAACAGGTCTCATGCATTAGGGTTTGTTTTGCCTTTACCGACCTTACGGAAGGCCCACAGTCAATCGAAATGACACGTACAACCCTAGAGGAAATTTTTTAATTTTGGACCTCCATGCTCGTGTGAGCCCACACGCCCAAATCGGCCTAGCTTGTGTGACTCACACGACCACACACTCACCTGTCACACGACCGTGTGTCACATATGGCCAGCCAAATGGCTCGGCACGCTCCCGTGTGGCGTCGATAGGCCACAGTTTCAATTTTTGCTGAACTTCGATATTCCGTGTCTTTGTTACACACCTGGTTCATTTTTATGCGGAAATAATCCTGAGAGCACCATAACATTAAAATCGACAATACATGCCTCAAAATTAGTCTTTAATCCTCAATTAAACCGAAACAAAGAGATTGACTACAATAAAACTCAAGTGTTCGTTACTTACCCCATTTCCTGAATAATCCTGACTACGATCTGCAAGAGGAGAGTTCCGTTCCTCACAATTCTTTGCTACCAAAAACCCACAAGTTAATACTAACGAAAAGTAATACTGACTTAGATTAGCTTTAACAATTGCCCCTAATCCAAGCAAAAACTCACCATCTTCACTTACCTAGACGCACGAAGAGATTGGAAGTTCAAAACACCGCGATTTTGAAAGGAAGATTTTTACAAAAATAAGGAGAAAAGAGAAAAAAAATTTGATGGAGAAAGAATAGGAGAACGTTAGAAAGAGGAGAGTTTTTGGGAAAGAGAAAAAATAAGAATTTAAATTTAAATCAGAATTTTAGCACATAATCCCAACCTCCCCCACTACTCCACTAACAACCCAACTAACTCAAAATCTCACTACCACCGAACTTCTATTTCACAACCAAAGCAAAAATTAACATTCCCGTTCATATAGGGACTCGAACACGGAACCTCAGGGCAAGCTAACACCTTACCACTCGAACTAGCATGCTTATTCTTATATGATTTGGCTAGGAATAAAATATAAACCAAACTGCCACAGACAAGGATAAGACCAAAAATAGCATAAATTATCAAAAGTGGGACTTCAATCCAAGACTTGACACACATCTAGAACACTTGGCCACTAAGATAGATACTCATTTATGATAGATTTCATAGAAACAAAGATAAATAATTCAGGGCATTTTTGGTTACTGAAGCTTTGCTTCCATCATTGAGTGAGAAACGAATGAACTCATCGACTTGTTTGGTTGGCATCTTCCCAACTATGGTTAGAAAGTGTATCGGCTCCTTTACAATTTCATTTAGGATTGGAGACACCTTCTTCTATCATCAATTCCTCATCATGGTCTCTAATTCCAAAAGCTTTCTAAACTTTCCCACCTAACTTAACATGGTTGATAACAATACAATGGTCCTCGTCGTTAGAGTCGGTAACATCATGCACGACCTCTTCCATTGGAGTTTTCACCTCTAATTGACATTGGACCAATTCCATCATTTGATTCAACTAGTTTGGACTTGCTCGAACATATCTTGGCATTCTTGGGCGATTCTCTCCATCTCGGATGTAGACTCATACGGCTCATGCAAGGGTTCATCTGAGTACTCGTGCATGTCATACTCTTCATCATCACTCTATTAGTTCGTCGAGGCTCTGTTTAACCAACTTGATCCTCCTTTGTATTTGTACAATTTATCAAACCACGTGTATACATCATCATTCATGAATAAGTTAAATAGTTCACAAGGAAACTAAACAAAATAATAAAATAATGGAAAAATATAAAAATAATTAAGTAAAAGATTAGAACACTATCTAGCTCGTTCATATTTCGACTAGTATTATTTAACAAAGTAACCAACTCAATAACAATTTTCCACTTTCAAAATCCCCGGCAACAGTGCCAACAACTTGACCACGCCATAGCGTGCATGCGCCGGGGCTGATAAATATGCAATTTAGATAAAGAATTGAAGTATGATACATGGAACCGAACAGGTCAAATTGTAATATAGTTTAAGTTTAAAACAAAACTTTGGAAAGTATTTTGAAGATCGTACCCAAGGGATTTTCTAGATTGGATAAAATTATTACTAATTAATTACCTAAATATAATTAATAGTCTAGTCCAATAACGAATTAGTAGTGCAAATTTAAAATTGATTTAAGAAAAAACTAATTAAACAAAAACTAAAACCAGGTGAAATTATCGAAACTTCCTATTACTAGTTTCAACGATGTGAGCTGCTTAGCCTAAAATTGGTTTAGTTACTAATTATTAATTAAGCTGATAATTACCCCCAATTGAGTTATTTATCACCCTTAACTAGGAATACCCTCTCGATCTCATCTTTGCTAAGAGTTACTACCTAAGATACCCTTTCGGTCTCACATAGGCATACGAATATCCTTTCAATCTCACCGCTTAGCACAAATCTACTAAATGCTTACCTAACAAGGTACCCATTCGGTGTCACCTATTTAGATGTTTTACTAGGATCGTCAATCCTAATATACTAAGTTATTTAGAAAAATTGAATAAATATCCAATTTTAGATAATTATTTACTTAATCAATTAATCAGTTCATGTAACATCCCGTTTTTAGTGAAATCAGAACAGTGGTTTTGGATCCACAAATTCAACGTAAAAATATTTATTTTATTAATATTTTAATGTCTACAGCATGTTGGTAGTGTTGTATAAAAATTTCGTTAGGAAATTTTATCGTTTGCATGCTTAATTTAATAAAAAGGACTAAACTGTATAAGGTGTAAAATTAGAGTTCTATAATTAAAAGGTGTCAAATTCCTATGAATTTTGAATATGAGTGGGCTTAAATGGTAATTAGACCATTAATATTACTAGTGGACAAAGATGGACATCATTTAATTTATTTTAAAAGGTTTAATTAAAGGTTATTTAAGTAATTTAATAAAACAAAGGCTATCATCTTTGTTTTTCTTCTTTACCTAATTTTTAACCTAAGAAAACACCATTGTTGTGCATTCAAACATTTGATCATCTCTCTCCTTTCCATGTAAGAGTATTTTCGTCCCATTTTTAATTATTTATATGCTTTTAGAGTCGTTGTAGCTTAATCTAGCTAGCCCAAGGACTAATTTGCAAAACTATTAAAAGCTTAGGGTTTTACCATGAATGTATATTGGTTTTTTGCGATGTTTGATGGAATAAAGTGAATGATTGTTGTTAGTTAAACAACTTTTGTAAAGTGAATTTTAATAAAAATGTAAATTAGGGTTAAATTGAAAATTATGTAATATTCATGGTAAATTGTGAAATTAATGAAAAATATGAGATACTAAGGACTTAAGTGAAATTCGGCTAGCTCGGGTTAGCATTAAATTTGCATGAAATTTCATTTTATAAGCTTAAGGACAAATTATAATAAAATCAAAATTATAGGGGCAAAAGTGTAATTTTGCTAAAATATGATTTTGTATTAAATTGAATTGAATGATTATTGAATGGGCTGAATTTGATTATTTAGATCAAGATAAGCATCGTACGGATTTAGATGGGGGAAAAAAATGTGTCGGATTAGTTGAACATATATGTTCGTTTACGATCGAGGTAAGTTCATACGTTTAAATAGCTTTTTAATTTATATTTCATTTCAATGCTATTTTTTTATTATATTATGTCTCTGCGGAAAAATTGAACGACGTTTCAGTGACTTTCGAATCCTGTTTGAACTTTAGGAATATATAGGATACAAATGACATGTCATTAGGGTTACCGTGTTTTGGGCGCTGGTCCTAAACGTCCTATCGGTGGGTGAGTTTTGGCATGTGTTGTAGATACTTGATAGCTTGTGTGAGCAGCACTGTATAGCTATGTTACGACCCACAGCTAGTGTGAGTAGACCTACTTGTGGCTTGAGAGAGAGCATCTATATGAGAAAAATAAAGAAATGGTTTCAACCAAATGTTAGCACATAGTGTGTGAGATTCCCGCATAGCTGATATTATTCTAAGTGGTTCAACAGGTATACAAAGGCAAGGAACGAGTTTAAAAAGTGTGCATAGCCATGTTCATGAAAGCATAAATGCTTATATGCTATGTACATAAAAGCTATTATGTTATGTGATGAATTTGCTAAGTTATGTGTTTATCACTAACTTGATTTGTTGTTGTTGCTTAGGCTTGTGTTAAGCTATGTTGGATTAGTTCATTAATTGCTTTTAAGCTTATATATTGATATGGCAAGCATTTTTTATGATTTACGAACTTACTAAGATTATATGCTTACTTTGTGTATCTATATCATGTTTTAGATAGTCGGAAGCTCATTCGGGTTGGAAGCTTGTCGGAGATCCATCACACTATCCATCAACTATTTCAGTAGATTTTGATGATTTTGAGTCATGGTTATAATAACATGTATAGGTGTTTTTGTTTGATGAAATAACCATTATGTTTGGCTAGTAAATTTGGTATGTTAACATGTATGTATGGTATTTTAATGGTTGCTATTTTGGTATTTTGGTACTTAAATGATGGTAGTTGGAATGATGAATAAAAATGCATGTCATGGGATGTTGTTTTGGTATGCTTGAATGTTGTCATTGAGGTGTGGTTTTATATGGAATTAGATAGTGAGCATTAAGTTGTTAAATGGCTAGTTTTGGTAACTTTATATGTGGTTGACATATGGTCAAATTGCTAAAGTAGTGACGGTAGGTTTTGAACGGTCATAATGGTGTTTGTGATTATGGAAATGGTGTGTGAACATTATGGTAAATGTTGGTATAGAATTAGTTCAATTGGTTGATTGATATATGGCTAGACTTAGCAAATGTTTAATCAAGTTTGATTGTTGTTATTGAGGTGCCTTTTAGGTGTATTGGTTGTATGGTTAAATACTATGATGACCTAGCTTGAATATGCATATGTTAGGTACAATTTGGATGCATGATATTAGGTGCATTAGGTTTGTGTAAGTGACTAAGCTTTGGGTGAGAAAAATTGCTTGGAAATGGCCAATTTTTCATCTACACGACCAAAGACACGGGCGCATGTCTCAGCCATGTGTGACACATGTTCGTGTGTCCCCTATAGGTTTCAAAGGGTCGCAAGCCAGGAAATTACACGGCCTAGCAACGGCTTGGCACACGAGCGTGTGAAGCCATTTCGAGAGGTACACGGCCTGGCTCATGGGCGTGTGGCTTGGCCGTGTGACCCAAGTCAGAGAGTTACATGGGCACAGACTCGGGTTGGGACACGGCCATGTGTCTCTACTTCGAATGCCCAGACGGACTAAGACACAGGCGTATGACCCCTGCAGTATGAAAATTTTGTAATTTTTTTCCAAAAATTCTGTATGTCTCTGACTTTGTCCCAATTCGTTTCTAATGTGTTTTTAGGGCCTCTAAAGCTCGTATTAGGGACAAATAGTATGAGTTTGAATAATATTGCTATTATTTATGTTACGTTTTGAATATGTCAAATAATTTTTTGTTGTGAGATGTAAACTTCTGGTAATGTTTTGTAGCCCTATTCCGGCGATGGATACAGGCTAGTGGTGTTATAGTTAAACAATCGATTCATATGAGATATGTATAAAGCACAAATTTATTCTACTATTTATACAAACAATCAATTAATTGGATTAACAACAAAGATACAAATAAATGCTCATGGATTAATCAAGGTAAAAGAATGTGTCTGAAATAATCTCCGCTTGTAATCGCCTAACTACGGAATAGAACATTTCCGCTTAAGAAAAATATAAAAGAAAACCCTAACCTTCTGAAAGATAAATGGAAATTTTTGTAAAAGAAGTCTGTCGAACTCCCCTAATCTATTGTTTTGAGTTGATATTTATAGTATTCATGTAGTATGACCTAATTAGGTCAATTACAACCTGATTAATAGTTAAATATGATTGTGCGGACAAAAACACCCTTGTATTATTTTAGGGCCTCACCCAACTAGTGTTGCGACACCTTGTAGTTGGTGTCATGACATTGATGGCTGTATGCTCCCTTTCTGGACTCAAAGTTGGATGTCACGATGTTTGCTTAGGGATGTCGCGACATTGGCTTTTGGATGTCGTGACATTGATGACATTGTGTTCTTCCTTTGGTCTCAATGTTGGATGTCACGAATTTGGCTTGTGGATGTCACAACATTGTCTCCCGTAGCTCATCTATTGGAGTTGTGCTCGAAATTTGGCTAAGTGTTGAGGCTAGCTTTGTTGCCGCAACATTCCTTTTAAATGTTGCGACATCTAGGGCAATCTATTGACTCATTGGCCTAAAATCTTGTCTACACACTTAATCAACTTGTTAGTTCCTCCTTAGGCCTGGATCGGCCTAACAGGTCATAAAACAACACTAAAATCATTTGAATACAAGACCATTAAGTGGTGAAAAACACTTAATTTGCCACAACAAATTGTGGAAGATTAGTAGCCTCTTTCATGCTATGACTGCGCCACAAGACTTTCACTAATGGCACCCACTTGTTTCTTAAATCTTTCATTTCTTGAGCCAAGATCTATATCGATTCTTCCTTGTATGATAAATTAGGTTGCACTTCAATCCATTATACAGGTATCACATGGGAAGGATTAGATCAATACCGTCAAAACACTGATACATGGAGTACATTGTGAATCTTTTGCAACTCTGATGGCAGAGCCAAATGATAGGTAAACGGTCCTTCTCTATCAATGATTTGGTACAACGCAATATATGTGGAACTTAGCTTTCCTTTGCGGGCAAAGCGTAAAATGCTTTTCAATGGAGATACTTTCAGAAATACATTCTCACCCATGGCATATTCAATCTCCTTCCATTTTATATTAGTATACAACTTATACCTATTTGAGGTTGCTTTCAATCTGTCTTTTGTCAATTTCACCTTATCTTTGGTTTCTTGTATGAATTCCAACCTAACTTGTAACAGCCTAATTTTCATTGGTGTCAAAAACGGTAACTTCAGAACCCTATTTTCACAAACCAAAAAGTTTATTAAATTTTGATCTAGTAATTTTGTCGAACTGATAGTTAACTAAGGTACAAGGACTAAATTTTAAAACTTTATCGCTATAGGTTTTTAATTGGTCAAAGGCTTAAAGACTTAAATAGCAATTAACCAAAGGACAAATATAACAAATAGACCCATTTTAGAATATATTAGTGGTCGACATCACTAATTTTTAATTAACTTAAGTAATTGTAATTAGTTTAGTTAAAATAAGATTAATTATGCTTAATTAATGAATTAAACTAGGTATAAAAGAAATATTAAGTGGAAAGAAAGAGAAGAAGCCTTCATCTTCATCTTTCTCCACCGAAACCACCATTAAAGAAGAAGCTCTTAAGGGTTTCAAGCTTTTGGCAACTATTTGATTCGTGAAATTAAGTCATTTTGTTGTAACTTTTATGTTTTTGAGGTTATGGGAGCTTGATTTGACTAGCCCATCTATTGATTTTTAAAACTGTTAAAGTTTTTGAAAGTTTTCATTGATTATTTCTTGAAGAAATTGGTGTTAAATTGATATATTTTAAGCTTAGACGTGAAAAGGGACTAGGTTGTAAACTTTAATTTTTAGTTTTGTTCAAAAGGACCGAAGTGTAAAAATTGTAGAATTGGTATGAAATTTTTGTAATAATAGAGAGTAAAGGGTCTTATAAGGATATAATTGAGATCATTTTTGAAATTGAAGTTCAAAATTAAAAGTTATGACCATATTAATTTTAGGGACTAAATTGAATAAAATAAAGAAATTAGGGTATTGGAAATATGAAATTAAATAGGTACATGCATATCATGGAATTATTTAAAATTTTTGGTATTGATAAATTATTTAGATCGAAAATTGGATCTAACCGGAGATAATCAAGGAAAAGAAAAAAATTGATGATTAATCTTTAGAGACTCATTTGTTTGATGTTTTGCCAGGTAAGTTCCTATGGAACTTACTATTTTGTTTGATTGCTATGTTGAATTATATTTATTTGGTTTATAATTTAGATTATTAGTGTAAAACATGTATATTGTTACAAGGTTTGAAATTATATGATTACAATAGCATGCCATTGTAACCAAATGGAAATATATGGCATGCCATTAAGTTTAAATACGAAATTGATCAGGGATTTACATGATATGAGACCCAACATTTGTTGGGATTCTCGGTTATATGTATCATTGGTTTAGCCTCGACTAGTAACCTCGATTCGATGTCAACTTGTGTAAGCAAATCCATAAAATGTTAACTTGTGTGAGCAAAATAATCTTGTGTATCTGAGCTCGATGTACTACAAATCCCTCGAGCGAGGTTGTAACCAAATGGAAATATTGAAATGGTTTGAATATGGATTGATTTGCATATGTTTCCAAAGTGGATTTGTAACGACTCGAAAGTTAATGGTGTCGAAAAATGCAGTTTTGAAACCTTATTTTTGATGTTTGAGTCCATAAATATTATTATTTAATATTTATCAGGTTAGTATAAAGGTTAATTCATGTTTGGTCCCTCAATTTTGACAAATTGATAGTTAATTAAGGTACAATGACTAAATTGTAAATATTGTAAAAGTTAATCGCTATGGATCTTTAAATAATCAGATGACCAATTGGTAATGTGCCAAACGGTGGCAGTAATTATTTGTCATCTACCAACTATATTAATTATAATTAAGTTTAGTTAATTATAGTTAATTAGGCTAATTGTGATTAATTAATAGTTAATCTAATTGTAAAAGAAAAAATTAAAAGAAATTGATCCATTTTTTCTTTCTTGAAACAAAAGGACAAGAATAAGTTTTGAGAATTTCATCTTTTGGTCCCTCAAATGGGTAAGTATACAAGTCATTTTCTTATATTTTTTAGGTTTTTAAGGTTGAGGGAGCTTGATTTAGCTACCCGATGTACCAATTTGCAAAACTTTTAAAGTTTCTAAAAGTTTTCATTTATTAATGCTTGAAGAAATTAGTACTAAATTGTTAGATTTTAAGTTTAGAAGTGAAAAAAGACTAGTTTTTAATGTTTAATTGCTAGTTTTTGGACATAAGGACTAAAGTGTATAAATTTTGAAATTAATGCTAAATTTCTATAATTATAGATAATAGAGGGTTATAGAAGGATGTAATTGAGATTGATTTCAAAATCGAAGCTCAAATTTGAAAGCTATAGAAATTTCGGTTTTAGAGACTAAATTGAATAAAATACAAAATTTTAGGGACATTCAAAAAATGGAAATTGAACTGATTTAGACTTATAATAAGATTTTATAAACTGTTTGGAATTAATAAATTGAATTGAATCATCATTTAGATCTGGAATTGAACCAAACTGAGGATAATTGGGAAAAGACAAAATTATCATTAGTCTTTGCAATTCATTTTGTTTGATGATATAACAAGGTAAGTTCATATGGTAGGGTTTTATTTAAATTGTTATATATTTGAATTATAAATTTGTGTATGTTTAATCGTAATTTGAATTGTTTAAAATTTGGTATAAAAGGTGAGATATGGACTAAATCTTATAGAAATGATTAATTGACCGATAAATTGAATATGATGAATTGCAATTTTAGATAATTAATGACTTGGTAGTTGGTTGTGACTGATCGAATCATATTGGTGTGAATTTGATTAATGATTAAGATAAAAGATTAAATTGAATAAAAATGAAAATAGTATAACTTGGTGAAATTGTGAAATTGGCTTGCAATTGAGACGAAATCATGATATGTTATGAATGAAATGATATTTTGATTGATGATGAATTGATAATATTGCAACCGATAGAATGAGAATCGAACTTATAATGAATTGAATTATTGATTACCCTATTAACTGTTCGAGCAAAGTCGAATATATTTGGCATATCATAGGATAGATAGAGTACGAGTTACTTTGACTACATGTCAATGAGTGCTAGGAACAACTTTTACTTCGGCTATACCGATGAGCGTTGGGCACAAACTATTTACTTTGAAATTGGTCGATGTGGCATTGGGTGCAAAACTATTGTGTTGGTTGGATCCGTGTATCCGTTCGAGTCCGAGTTATGTTAATAGGGATATAAAATGTAAATTGAATGAATGATATTCAAATTACACTGATATTATGATTTGATGATATAAATACATATTGCAATATACGAATATCGATAGCGTATGAAAGATCATGCAAACCTATTATACGAGCCCAGAAGACTAATATAGAAATGTGGAAAATTAATGACTTGGGTTCAAATTTGAAAAATTAAACAAAATATTGATTGACATTATATTGAAATCGGATTTATTGTTGATAAATAGATGGAAAATGATATGAAATTGATATTTAATTGAATGAGTGTTGATTTATTATGTGAATGGCATTGAAATGTTGAATTTAAGTGAATTAAATAAATTCTGGAATTACTATATGATGCGATATATGTTGATACTCACCTAGTTGATATGTGGTTGTCATGTTTAGGCAAACTTATCAATCTAGTATCTTAACGTATTAAATTGTAAATTGAGGTAAGCTGTTTTTTAATGCCTACGAACTTGCTAAGCATTCGATATGCTTATTCCATTCTTTTCCCTTTCCCTGTAGATTGCTAAATTGCAAAACGTGTCAAGTGGATCGTTGAGAAGCTCACACTATCCTGTTATTGATTTGGTAGCCCTTTTAATCATTTAAAAGCTCGATTTTGTGGCATGTATATAGGTGTCTTGATGTGTATAAGAACTTTGCATGTAACTTAAAGTTTGAAATTTTTTCTAATTGGTTGAAATGGAAATGATTGAATGTCATACTCAAGGTAAGTATAAAGAAATGCTAAGGCATGAAAGTGATTTGGTTGATTAGATTTGAGATTGAAATATGGCTTTAAAAATGTTAATTACTTTGTTAAATTAGTACGCTTTAGTAAATAATTGAGTTATGCTTGTGGCAACTGAATTGGCATAATCAGTGATGAATATAGCATTGATTGGTTGGTATTTGATTAGTGTGAATGACATTTAGACAAATTGGCAATAGTTGTACACATGTTGATTTGATCTTCTTTTTGTGTTGGTTAAGATATGATGAGCATGAACTGTTAAGCTATATGTATGGCACTTGAATGGCATGTTTGGGGTATGAATTAACATGGTTTAGTGAATGGTCAAATAGGTTGAATTTGAATATGTTGTATTGATGTTTTTGATGCCAAATTGATGTCATATTGGATTGTTGAAATTGTTACCAAAGTTGTGTTTGTCAAAAACAAGGGAATTAGTGGGCTGTTTTCATTATTGCAATACCATCTGTTGTATATTTTGAAAACTTTGCAATTAAGTTCTTTTTGTTGGGAAGCTTTACTACTGTCATTGATATTGCGATTCTAAACCTTGGATAGTACCAATACCCACCTGGTTTATTTTAAAGTTTTGATACTGCTTTCAGTATCGCGATATTGAGCTTTAGATATCGCGATACCATCTCGATACATTCTGAAAATTTTCAGCTAGTCCACGTTCATTCCCAGGATGACAACGAGCTTTCGTAACATTGATCATGGCTCGAATTTAATTGTGCATCATAACATGAATGTGTTTATGACATGATTAAATTTTTGAATGATATATTTATAGTGTATTTGACTATAGTTGCTCCGACAATGAATGTCGTATCCTGTAGCTTGGATCTGGTGATCGGGTTGGGTGAGAGGTGTTAGAGGATTGTGGTATATTATTTCTTACCTATTGTACTAGATATGCAAGTCAAGTGAATTTAGCTTATGATTTGTTAAGGTAAGTTAAGTGAATTTCATATGAACTTACTAAGTATTATATATGCTTACCCTCTTGTTTTCCCATTCCCTATAGATCGTTACCTTGCAGAACATGTTAAGCGGATCATTAGAAGCTCACATTATCCTATCACCGAACCGATATTTATTTGGTCTTTTGAGTTGGAGGTTGTGGCATGTATATAGGTGTCATATAATGTATATTTTGATATGTGAAAATGCATACTTGTGGCAAGTTTTTCCTAACCATTGTCTAGTATGTTTGAAATGGTATTTGGTTATATATATGGTAATGAACTTACATGTGTTTTATGCTAAAGATATAATGTTGCAACAAGTATATGAAATGGCATGTTTGTACAAATTGGCATAGGTGAGATTAGGTATAACAATAGTTAATTGATAGAAATGGATGACATGTATTTAAATGAACTGAATTGGTATGTTTTGTATTAGTTGAGTTCATATAGGATTAACCTTAATTAGTAATGGTTAAATGACTTATTTGTTGGGAAATGTGTCCATATTGTAGTAAACATGTAGCTTTTTTTGTATTTGAAAGATAAATAAATAAATTTAATTTCACATTTCACTATTATATCTTTTGTTTTTCTGTCTTTCATATTTTGCATATATAGCGAAATTGTGACAAGCAAATGTTAGCTCATTAATTGCGTAAGTTCAAACTAATGATAAGTAGCACTATAAGAATGTTTACATTGCAAGAAAGACAACTTACTTCAGTAGATAAGCAAAACGAGCTTGTAATCTCGTAAAAGAATCAAAGTGAGGATTTGATTCAAATACTCAGAAGGATTATTATGTCATCTATTAGTCCAATTAGGGAGATGACTAGTCTAGGCTGTCGGAGTAGTTGACTCTATGGGTAGAGACATAGATGAACTCATTGGAGAAAACATACATTGGACTGGACCCAAGTTGAATTAATTCTAAATTCGTTTGTGAATTAATTCACTTGTGATGTTCATGGTGTGACTTACCTAAATCTTGAGTTATTCATTGATCATGCGTATGCAACTTGTGTGCTTTGATGTAAGTGGAGGTTTATGCTCTAAAGATGATCGAGCCAATATTCGATACGTTAGGTACACAACTTGTGTATGGCATGGCTTTACTAGCAACAATGGAATTCATAAGTGTTAACGATATCCTCTCATTGATATTGTGTGGATTGATAAATATGGAAAGTTGCCTCGAGTTGTTTATTCTCGAATGAGCAATTTATCATAGTCATTAGTTGACAGTGGTCATATTAATTATTAAGAAGACAAAATGGTGACAATGAGATAAAATAGAATTGTATTGATTGAACGAATTTAAATCAAATGAATCAATGATATCATATAAGGGTAACACACACATGACGAGGTTATTGGACAAAGCAGTTGGATGAATTGCTTTTGTAAAAAAGTATACAATAAGGAGTTTTCAATCATAGTACCTCTTGTGTACTAACTCTATGATTAAGTAAATTGTGAATTATCAGAATGATGCTTCTGGACATAGTCGCAATTACTCAAGCCTAGTTGTATATGTTCAATTAGTCCCTTCGCTATCTCAACAAAAGCTCGATTTGACTGCATTGGAATCAGAACAACAATCTACGACTTTAGAAATATTTAATTGAGTTGATTTATTCCATGTGGAATTAAATTAGGTGGTCATGAGAATTTGTTCAACTTGAGAATTCGATTAAAAAATTTTCTTGAAAAATTAATTTAGAAAATCTCGGTGATTTTTGAGAAAATTAATTTTGATCAAGTAAAATTAAATTACTCAAATTAATTAAAATAAATATGATATTTTTGGAAATTAATTTTCAAGTTAAACAATTAGCCTAATGGGTAATTGAACTTGAAAATTAAACCAGAGAACCAAAACTCGAGACCAAAACCCAAAACTGGTTGAACTGGGCTCGATGTATGAAACAGGGCCGACAGTCCAACCGGTGACTGGAATGGACCGACTGGGTTGTCATTGGCCCAAACCGAACCAGCAGTAATCGAACCTGCTACCGTACTAGCTAGGCACGCGAATGTTTGGCCGATGGTGCCCCGAACATGGCAGCATGCTATTTGAACAGTGTGTTGGGGGTTTCAGCCAACGTCACTAGTAGCATCGGGCCAAGCGTGCGAATGCTTAGTCGAGGGATTTTAGACCCCGTACGGCTGGTCGTGCAAACGACTGGCCTGGGTAGGCACCTGCTAATTGGGGAAAAGGTGTAGGGTAGGCGTAGGGCCATCCGTTCGATCAGCCAACCCCGCCCTAGCCACGACACCGAAGGCCTTACGAGGGCAGCGTGTAGCCCAGGCCCATTTGGGCAAAATGATGACGATTTGGGGTCCCGAAGGAGTCGCACCAGTGATTGAACCTCTGGCACGATGACTGCGATGATGACGATCTGACAGATGGTCGATGGCGACAATTCTTTGATGGAGTTAAAAAACCATTCTCTTAGTAGGACTCTACCAGGTAACTTGATTTCAAATTAACTTTTCGAAAGATAATATTATTTTAATAAATTTAATATTAAATTTAATTTAATATTTATCTTGATAGTATTTTATTAATTTAAAATTAATGTGATTAATTCTAATCATAGTTGAACTCTCTCTAAACTCTACCTATATAAAAAGAGTATAAGTCATTATTCTCATAAACTTGAATTCAAGAAAAGTTGTAAAGAGAAATATCACTAAAGAAATTATTTCAGAAAATTTCTAGAGATATTCTTGTTATTTATAACTTAACCTCAAAAGTTTAAAGAAATTATGAAATTGCCCCACTGGTAATTTTGTGAAATTTTTTTATTCGAAGTGAGCCCACACTCGGAAGACGTGAGCTTGAAGATAGCCGAGAAGACTAATCAATTGAAGCGTTCATCCTAGATGAATCATAAAGGTACGATTTTGATTAAGTATTTTTTTTTTACTTTAGCTAACACAACCAAGTTCTTGTTTTTGGAAAAAAAAATTAAACTTTGGTTTTTCCTTTAAACTTATTTTTCGTTGTGTTTTCCGAACATGATTTTCCAACATTGTTTTGATATAATTTTGGTAAGCTGACCGGCTACGCGCGTGCGTATTAAAACAACTAATTTGTGAAACAATTTTTAAAGTTTAGTTTTACTGCAAGCATACAGGTCAGTTGTGATATCTATAGTGCTATAATGGAACACCGAAGTGTTCCAAGGATCGAACCCAAAGGAAGAGGAGATTGAGCAATAACTAGCATACATAATAGAGGCTAAGTGGCTACTAATACAATTTTATATTACGAAAATTTGTAACAAATAATTTTGTAAGAAAATTAAATATTCTACTCTAGGGACTAAATTGCAAGAAATGTAAACTAGATGAACTATCTAGCAAATGAATAATGGGGGTTGGTTGACTTCGATGTGGTTCACCAAATCTCAGACTAGGGATATAAATCGTGTAAATTACCAAGCGACTCCACTTTATCTTCTGATCTCATTTTTACCAACTTAGATGGGTTAGGTTCGATTTATCTTCCGATCTTCCAGGTTAATCAGGGACTAACGAATAAGTGTGCGACAAGATTACCTTCTACTCTCACTTTATCTGAATATTCCCTTAGGGGCATCACTACCTAAGTTCTTAGTTTTATTCAATTTATTCTAATTTGTTACGATTTAGTCATTTGGTCAGATATTTTAGTTTATTTACATCTCTATCAACCAACCTCGTTCAAGATTTAACTACACATGTTCAAAGTCAAGAAAATAAACATAACAATAGTAAACAAAGCAACCATAAAAGTAAAACTTAAGAAAAATGTAAAACTTAATATATTTATGCAAGAAGACTTAAATAACATGAAATCAAAAGCATTTAACTGAAAAATCTATAGCAGAAAATATAAAAGGAACAAGTTATAACAGATTTGAACTGAAATAAACTGAAATGCATTAAACTAAAGCTTAAATAGTCTTAAAAACAAAGTACAAGGGCTGGAAATGTAAATAAACCTTAGCTATAGTGTTAACTAACTTAATTAACATAAAGAACATCAAAAAAAAAAAAGTAAATGCAGGAAAATAAACTCTAACCTAAGGTAGAAGAAGACAAAAATAAAAACCCAAGTAAAGTGCAGAGAAAAACTAAAGAAAACCTAGAGAAAACTAAACCTAAAACTAAGCTAAAATGTGTCTCTTTCCTCCTCAATAAATTTTGGTTGTTTTGAAGGGTGTTCTGATGACTTTCTGAAGTCAAAATTGCCCCTACACGGGCCTTGTGTGATTGGTTGGTTGGGTAGGAAAATGTTGCCTATTTTGTCCAAATTTTTCCCTCTAACGAAGGTGATATCGCGATACCCAAAAGAGGATATCGCGATATCTCGGGCAATATTGAACTTGGGGATCTTCCTTGTGAGGTGTATGTTGCGATACCTAAGTAGTATGACGCGATACCACTGAAGGGTATCCTTGGTCTTCTATATTGTCTAGGAGGTCGTGATTCCAAGGGTTGGATGTTGTGATACCCCTACCCTCAATGCCATTATCGCTCATTTTCAACTTCTAACACATTCCTACATCATTAAAACACATGTTAGACCTCCCAATGCCACTATCGGCCAATTTGGGTAAAAAATTAGACAAAAACGAGAAATATTCACTTATTACCCAAAAATATAAAAAAATGAAAAAAAATAAAAAAAACTAATTTAAAAACTCTATTTTGCTTAAGAAAAAGCTCTTTTAAGTGTGTGAAAAAATCCTAATTTGCCACGTCAATTTTTGGTAGATCATAAGCTATGAATCAGGTAAAGTTAATGTTGTGCACAAATTGAATAGGTTGTTTGGAAGTATTGAAATAGGTATGAAATGCTTCATTTTTACCAAAAATAGAATCCACGTCTCGATAAGCAATCTTCTTCATCGCAACGTTGACCGATAATGAGTCATGTCGCGACATCAAGTGGCCTGAGGTCATGATGTGACAAATTGTTTGGCAACGTTATGACGTGGAAAAGGTGACATCATGACGTCAGCCTTGAATTTTCAAAACTTTGCAATTTGGTCATATTTTGTGCTTGGTTAAACAAAAGATCTTACGTAAGCTCGATTAAGACCCAGATTTGAATATAATTGCATATAATTGCATGTTTGAATGGTAATCTCATCTATAATTGATGGTAGTTTCTCTGACAACGACTGTAGTATTTTGTAGCTCGGACCCGATGACCAGTTCGGGCGAACGGTGTTACATAACCATCTTCCTCTAACTCAAGTCTGACCAGCATAAATGTGTTCCACGTCGTCAACCATACAAATTTTCATATGAAGCCATTTTAATTTTATTGGAAACTATTATTATAAACGAATTTGGCTAGAGGCAAATAACATTCCCAACTAGGTTCAAATTCGATGATACAAGCTCAAAACATGTCTTCCAATACCTGGATAGCTAACTCTGATTGACAATCAAACTGGGGGTGAAAAACAATGCTAAAATTTAGCCTTGCACCTAAAAAAAGGATCTGATACAAGCAATTACTTCCAAAATCTCGAAGTAAAACAAGGATCTCGAGATAAAAGAAATATGCACACCATGAAGTCTTATTATCTAGCAGATATACACCTCAACAAGCTTTTGAAGTGACCAATCATTTCTCACCACCAAAAAATGAGTAGACTTCATTAATCGGTCAACTATTACCGAGATGGCATTTCTTTTACTCGGCGAAGTTGGTAGATTAACAACAAAGTCCATTGCAATTCGTTCCCATTTCCACGTAGGAATTGAAATAGGTTGAAGCAACTTAGAGAGAATTTTATGTTCAGCTTTTACTCATTGGAAAGTCAAGCATTTTGCGACATATTCAACCATTTCCCTTTTCATACCTAGCCACCAATATAATTCTCACTAATCGCGATACATTTTTGCACCACCATGATGCATAACAAAATAACTATCGTGAGCTTCACACAGAATCAGTTGCTTCAATTCAACATTTTCAAGCACACAAGTTTGATTATGAAATCGAAGGCAATTATACTTATTGATACTGAAATTCTCATTATTGTCTTTTTGAGCAAACTTTCTTTTCTTCACTATCTTATCATTTGTAGATTGTGCCTCTTTTATTTGATCAATCAACCCGGTCTTTATTTTAATTCAACTAAGAAGTTGTCATCATCATATACATTCAATTCAATGAACAATGATCTTGATCTCAATTCAACCATTTTCTTTCGGCTCAAAGCATCAGCCACCACATTCACTATTCTAGGATGATAATCAATTATACAAGCATAATCTTTTAGCAATTCAATCCAGCAATTTGAAAGAGGAGATATTTGACTCTTATGATACGTACATATATAGCACTTTTCACCATACAAATAGTGCCTTAAGATATTTAGAGCAAATACCACAACGACTAGTTTTAAACCACTCATCGGGTAATTGTGTTCATGCAGCTTTAATTATCTGGATTCATATACAATTACCTTACCATCCTACATCAATTCACAACCCAATCCACTTAGTGAAGCATTACTGAATACAACATATCATTTCCTTAATTCGGGCAAGGTCAAAATTAATGCTTCTGTCAACATGCCTTTCAATTTCTAGAAACTCTCCTAACACTGGTCATTCCAGACAAAGGGTACACTCTCCTAACACATTTTTTGACGGTTTCCATTATAAAATGACTTCAATATTTTTAGGATTCACACAGATTCTCTCGACCGATATAACATGTCCTAAAAACATAACTTCTGAAAAGAAAAATTCACATTTATTGAGCTTTCCATATAGTTGCTTTTCCTATAGCACTTGCAGCATAATTCTCAGATGCTTATCATGGTCCTCCTCTAATTTCTAGCACTTGCAACACCTCTTGTTGATTCTTTTACAAACATAGTGGGACTCTTTATTACTTCCTTTCCTTTATGAAAAAAATCCAAGGCCACTCCTTCCTGGATCTCTTCTACCAGCAACATGTATCTCATTTAGTTTGTTGCTACCTGTGTTGAATTTCTCAAGCATCAAGTTTGTTTCAGCCAACTCCTTCTTGGTGTTAATCAGATTGTCCAATTCTTTGGTCAGTAGCTCCTATTTAGCCTTAACGTGCTTAAAAAACTTTCTATTTTATTCCTTTAGTTGTAGATTCTCTTAAGCCAATTTCAAATTCAAGTCACATACTTGTTCCCATTTTCCTAGCATAGTCTTATAGGTCTTCAAAAATTCTTCCTCATCATCACCATCTGGATCATCATCTATTTCAATCTTTTAACTAGATATCACACTTGAAGTAAAAGCAACATAATTGTTCACTTGGTCCACATCTGTTTCAAAATTACTAGAGCTGTCTTCATGACTCCATTTAGCACATGAAGACTTCTTTTTCTTCTTAAGATTATTAGCACACTTAGCCTATATATGACCATAGCCAAAACATTCATGACACTGTATGCCCTTATTCTTTGCTTTCTTAATCTCCTCCTTAATTGCTACATCTTTAGTCTTGGTCTAAGGAGTGTTCTTTGTTGCCTCAAACTTCTTGAATCTCTTGGCTTACTTCTTAAAAGCCTTATTAAAATTATGAGTAAGTTAAGAAATCTACTCTTGAAGTTATTCTATGGTAGTGCTATTGGGAATGGACACTTCATTATACACTTGGAGAGCAATGCTCCTTTCTCCCTTAGATTTACTCATTTTTTATTCGTCCAATTTCATCTCGAAAGTTTATACGAAACCTATTATCTCATCAAATTTCAAGCTTTCTAGATTTTTGGCCTCCTTTATTGTAGTCACCTTAACAGAGAATCTTTCAAGTAATGACCTTATAATCTTTCTCACAAGTTTAAAGTTGGAATAATCCTCTCCAAGGGTGAATGCTTCAATAGACAGATCACATAATTTTGCATAAAAATCACCAATAGTCTTAGAATATTACATTCTTAGAGTCTCGAACTTAGTGGTCAAGTTTTGCATTTTGGATTGCTTGATAGGGTTTGTTCTCTCATGAGTTGTTTGAATGATTTCCCAAGCTTCTTTTGCAATAGTTCGCTTATAGATATGTTTAAATTATTGTAAATCAACCTCACATAATATTGCATATAGGGCTTTTGAGTTCGCATTGGCAACTCTCTCTTCATTGTCTACCCAACTTCAAGTTTAAGAATTTTTGCAGCTTTAGAGTCAATTGTAGGAGATTTCCAGCCAGTAAGAATAGAACGTCATGGCCTCTCATCAACAAACTTGTTATAAGCCTTCCATTGTCAAGCATATGAGGACGGGTAATTGAATATTCTTCCATTGTCAGCAAAAACAACACCAGGAATTACCACTAGATACGTTAAGTGTGAAACTTTGATACCAATTGTTGCTACCTACAATTGATGCTTAATGAATAACACAAATAGTTAATGCATGTTCTTAGTTGTAGTGGCCACTACGACATGGCACTGTAATATCTATGCAAACAAAACACAAAGAACACCAAGGTTTGTTTACATAGTTCAGTTTCCCTCCGTTTGTAGAGCTCGACTTAGTGAGTAATTCCACTATCTTTGAAACAAAACAGAACAAGTGAATCACACTTTATCACTCCCCAAGAATAGAGATCTCACCTTTGTACCTAAAAGACTAGAACATTCACCTCCAAATCCCCCCTGAGAATCTAGGCGATAAACACTCAATGTTTACATATCATATTGCACTCATAAAAATAGTTCCTTAGTGAATGAATACATGTGCTCTCAATATGCTCTCATTACATAACCTAGATAAGCCTCATAGAATCTATTTGTTCTTGTAACACCCTTAACCCGTATCTGTTGCCGGATTAAGGTTACAGAGCATTACCTTACAGACAGAACATTAAAACATACATTTCATACATCAACAAAAACATATTATAAAACATTCATTTACTTACATATCATCCCTAAATGAAGCCCTCGAAGACCTATAAACACCTTAGAAACAATTAGGGACTAATTTGAAAACATTTGGAAAGTCTAAGAAAAAGTTAGAAAAATTTAACTATAGGGGTCACAAGATTCCGTGGCCAGGCCGTGTGCCTCACATGGCTGAGACACACACTCTTGTCTCAGGCCATGTAACCTTCGAACTAGGAACACACGGCCGTGTCCCATCCCGTGTCCTCACCCGTGCAACTCTCTAAGTAGAGTCACAAGGCCGTGTCAAATGCTCGTGTGCTAGGTCGTGTAACTCTCGAAATAGCCCCACATGCCTGTGTCCCAGGCCGTGTACTAGGCCGCATAACTAACTAACATGCATACAAAGGAATCTATAAGGGATACACAGTCGTGTCACCAAGCCGTGTGTGAGTCACACGCCCGTGTCTCAGGCCGTGTGGGCATAAATTTGCCCAAAATCAAGCCATTCCCAACACCAACTTATGCATAAAACTATAGGCCTTTTGTGAACATAATCAAGGCATCATAATCCTATCGAAACATACATATTATAACCAATTCAAGAGTCCTAAATCAACCAAAAATATACCACTCAAGGCACCTTAAATGCAATAATCAAAACTTACCTAAACATGTATTTGTTACCACATTTTAATCATCATCTACTAGTTCAATAACTTTCAAAACATGTTATAACTTAACCATATTCAAGCTACCTCAAACATACCATATGAACAATTCTAAAACATGCAATATGAGATTGCACAGTGACACAAACCATCAAGGTATCAAGTGACATCAACAAAGATAATTTATACATACCAAAACATCAACTAATCATTCACTAAATACCATTACAAGTCACCTATACATGCCATTATAACCTTGGCCAAAACATCAAAAACTACCAAAATTTATACTGGATAGTGTGATAGATCTCCGACGAGCTTCCAAACTGATGGAGCTTCCAATAATCTATAAAACATAGGAAAGAAACTACGTAAGCACATAATGCTTAGTAAGTTCGTAGAACATGAAACATAACTTACCATTTCATTTATATAATATTAAGTAAAAGCATAATATAATCCAACCACAAGCTTGGCACAAGCCTATGCATCATTATCAATACACAAGTTAGTGCATTTATACATAATTCACTTAAATCAACCATATAAGAAGTCATTTCCATCTGAAATACATCATTTGAATCATTCATCCTTTCCATGAACAAATGCTTAATACCATTTGGAAACTTACCATTCCAATCCCTTTCCTTGTCTGTTGAAACACTTAGAACATGCGATACTTGGGAAAGCTCACATGAAGTGTGCTTAAACATATAATCGTAACCTTTCCTTTACGTCGTTGCTTACACGAGCTGTGAAATAGGCCTTCTCACATGAGCTGTGGGTGGAATGTAAGCTATATGATGTTACTCACACGAGCTATGGAGTATCCGTAACAAATGTAGGACCTCAGCCATCAATAGGACATCCAAGACCAGCACCCGAAACATGAAATCCCTAATGACATGTCATTCGTACTCTACGAATTCTTAAGGTTCAACCGGAACTCAATAATCGTCATGGCATTAATTTGGATATACATCGTTCAATAGCATTATCAATACATAATAACATATAATTGCATAACATGAATATAGTAATCCGTACATACGAACGTACGTCGATAACTAGGGCGTAAAAACGAAGTCGAACTAATTCGAGGCTTTAGTTTTTCCCTGATCTAAATCCATACATAGTCTATTTTGATCTAAATAGATAAATTCAATCTATTTAATAATTCTATTATTCAATTCAGTTCACATTTCATGTTGATGCAAAATTAGTATTTTGCCCTAATATTTTAACTTTTCACAATTTAGTCGTTAAGCTCATAAATTGAAATTTAAGCATTTTAATCCTTTTCTCAAGCTAACTGATTTCTATAGGGACTTAAACCAATCCATACAAACCATCATTTCACAAATTTAACATGAAATTTTACTATTTTTACAAACAAGTCCCTAAATACAATATTCATCAAAAATCACTTTACAAAACTTGTTTATTTATCAACAAGGACTCATAATCTATCATTAAACATCAAGATTCATACAACATTATTAATGGCATAACCCTCAATCTTGAACAGTTTTACAAATTGATCCCCGGGCTAGCTAGATTAAGCTAAAACGACCTCAAAAACATAAAAATCATTAAAAACGGGCTTAAAAACACTTACATGCAAGGGGAGATCTTGGTGGAACCAATGAACCCTAAAATGGCTATTGTTTCTTGTGAAATTCAGTGGAAAAAGATGGATGAAGATGGAGAAATTTTTAGTTTTATTTATTTTAACTTTAATTACTCATTTACCATTTTAACCTTTAAAAACATTCAAAATTTCAAATAAACCTTGCCATGAATATCCAATAAGCACAAAAATGGTCTAATTACTATCTAATTCCTCTAAATTTAAAGCTTCATATCCATTTGACACTTTTAACTAATAGAACTCTACTTTTATACTTTTTACGATTTAGTCCTTTTTACTTAATTAATCATGCAAAACTTAAAATTTCTTAATAAAATTTTAGTCCGACCTTACTAATATCCCATAGACATTAAAATAATAAAAATATAATGATTTAATCGTCAAATTTGTTGCCCTAAAATCACTGTTCTGATTTTACTGAAAACAGGTTGTTACGATTCTAACTTGCTAATGTAGAAACTAAATGAATAGAAACCAACTCCTTGAAAATAGCAATTACAATACAACAAATAAAAGCATAATCTGATGAAGATATGACCTTCGAAATTAGCATTACAATCCCGACCAATTCCCCACAAAATAAGGGTTGTCTTGATTAATTTGAATCTAATCTAGTCTTCACTAGCCGCAATTTGGTTTCCATAGATGGAATCTAGTATCTTCAAAGTATCAGCACAATAAATAGTCCAAATATTTTGCTGCATAAAATTTCCAACTCAAATATGGCAAGTGTTGTAACGCCCCAAAATTTAAGTCTTTAATTTTTGTATGTTGTGGCAAAAATTGCTTGTTTGTTTTATTGGCTAAGTGTTTTGGGTGTGTTTGGGAGTGTTTGAGAAGCCTGGGTTCAAGTCTTGGCATTTGCAGAATTTTTAGTTTTGCTCTTAATTGAATCTGGACACTACAGATAGGCTTTATAAATATTTGTGCTTGTTTTATGGGACAAAGAGCTTATTGGTCCAGTGGTAAGTGGCGTGTGAAGTACTCTTAAGGTCTGAGGTTCGAGTCCTGAGCTGCACTGTGGAGTGTTTATTTTTATCACCTGTGCTGTGAAGTGTTGGAGTTTGACTGAAATGCTGTGGAATTTGAATGAAGTGGTTGGGGAAGTTGAGGAGGAAGTGGTGGAGAAAATCAAGGAGGTATAGGGGGTGCATTCTTAGGAGAAAATTAAGGAATTTGATAAGAGAGGGAGTGTGTGTCGTTTGGGGTATTCCAACATTGAGAATTCGATTAGGGAGAAAAAGTGTTATTTTTCAGTATTTGGAAGAGCTTCTTGGGGAGCATTTACCGAATTTAGTCTTTAGGTACTAAAGGTATTCGATTTTTTGGTCAGTTTCGTTGTTCATCTATTCACTTTCGGTGCCAAATTTTGTCTCGGGTTTATGTATTTTTTTCTTTTCTGGTTATTCCTTCTTTCTTTTCCTTCTCCCTTTGTTGACCGAATCCTCTTCTCTCTCTCCCACTTCTCTTATCTATCGGTCAAATTTATCTTCTCTTCTTTTCTTCTTCTTTGGCCGAATAACCTTTTATTTTCATCGGTTTGTCTCCGTCGGGGTTTCTTTCTCCCTTTTCCTCTTGGCCGAATATCACTCATTAGTTGTTTCGTTCTATACGTTGTCATTCTTGTACTGCAGGTTTCTAACTATCAGTAAGTGGTTTTACTCCTCACTTGACTAAACCTGTTCTCTTCTTTTCTTATTCCCTTAACTGAGTACTCTTTTTCTTTACTATTTAATTGCCTATGGTTGATTTTCTTTTTATGTTATTCATTATGGTCTTAGGATCTCTTTCGAGGAGTAGTGGTTTGTAGGTGATCTGAAATAAAAACGCAACCTTTGTGCTCAACATTCTTCCAAGGTAGGAGGGTGTTTTTGGTTTACGTGTTATAAGAGGGCATTTATACCCTAGCTTTTAATGGACTAACTTTGGGGTCATGTTTGTTTCTAGGTGGGCGTTCGTGGATATAGCACTCTTCTCGTAAACAGGTGTGTAATCACACTCTCTCTCAACTGCAAATCGGTAAAAGTCGAAAAGCTAGAAAAGACGGCACTGAGACCATATGGGCATGCGAACGCTCGTGTGGTAAACCAAGCCCACGAAGCACGGTGCTAGATTGTAGAGGCCTCCATGAGCGTTTTCATAGGCTTAGGCGGTAATAGGCCTAAACTGATCGAAATGCCCTCGAAGGGTAACATGACCAAAATACCCTCAGAGGGTAAAATGACTGAAATACCCTCGAAGAGTAAAATGATCGAAATACACTCAAAGGGTAAAATGATTGAAATACCCCCGAATGGTAAAATGACCAAAATGCCCTTGAAGGATAAAATGACTAAAATACCCTCGAAGGGTAAAATGACCGAAATACCCTTGAAGGGTAAAATGATCAAAATACCCCAAAGGGTAAAATGATCGAAATACCCCCCGAAGGATAAAATAACCAAAATACCCCTATAGGGTAAAATGATTGTTATACCCCTAGGAGTTGAAATGTGTGTATGACCGTTACTGAGTATGACATACTACATATACGTATGATATATATATATATGACAGTTACTGAGTATGACCTACTGCATACACGTATGATTTATGACATGACATACTTCATGGGGATAGGATTCTGATATAGGGACAATATACTATACTGGTGGCTTTGCCACATATACTGTTACTGGTAGCTTCGCTACGATTCTATTACTGGCAGCTTTGCTGTGATATGGGTGTGTTGGCTGGGTGGGTCGATTTTATCCCCATATGGTGTGTTGGTGGTACAGAGTGGTGTGTTGGCTGGATTGGGTTGGGTTGCATTACTGCACTGTATTGTTTCTGTATTGGGCTGAGGCCCACACTGTTACTGTGTTGGGCTAAGGCCTAGACTGTTACTGCTTAGGGTTCAGGCCTAGACTATTACTGCTTAGGGATCAGGCCCAGATTGTTCCTGTATGTCGTATTTTGATTGACTGATAGGAGATTACACACTGAGTTTCATAAACTCACCTTCTCCTTTAACTGTACAGGTAATCCTCAGCCTTAGGCGATTCGGTGCTGCGAGAGACTCGGAGAGGGGCACACAAACACTGTTGTTCACATTTGCTTTTACTCTATTTTAAATTATAAGTTGGGTTTCGTTTATGTAATAAGGCCTTTAAAATGATTTAAATTTTTAATTGGGCTTTTACTTAAATATTTTAAACTACTAGTTAGGAGAAGACGAGTTTTAAAATAATTACTATTTTTTTCAAAGACATGGGTTTTTTTTAAAGCAATAGAATTTAAAAAGCTTCCACGATTTAGAACCAATTTATTAAAACCATATTTGATAACAAGACAAACATTTTTTTTATTTTAACAACAAAGAAGTTAATGTTAAACTGGGAAACAAATTTTTACCAATGAGTCCAATCTTTCGAAAGATGATTCAATGTGACACGCCAGATCCGACCGTAATGTCTAGACCGGGTTTGGGGTGTTACATTTAGTGGTATCAAAGCCAGGTTACAAAACTCGACTGTGGAATGGGTTTGAAAATATCTGGAATTTTTAGAAAACTGTTTTGAATTATTTTTGAAGGGTGCCACACCGAGACTCTTGAATTATGAAAATAAACTCTGATTATTGCTTCTCAAAAGACATCTGTTAATAATTACTGGAACTACTAACTAATGCATAAAACTTCGTAAACAGATTATACGTTATTCGATATGAGCACTAGAGGTAATCGTGGAAGGGGTACTCGAGGCCGTGATAGAGGCCGAGGAAGTGCTAGGGCTGGGTCTTCGGTGTCAAGCCACATGTCTAATGTTAGGGCTAGGGAAGCACTAGCTTCATCGGTGACTGAGTCGGGATCACTCGATCGAGCGGCTGGGGATGATGCACTATCCCAAGCTATGCTCCGTATTCTAGAAAGGATCGTAGGGACCAGTACTGGTACTGTGAGCCATGGGTCAATTTCAGAACGACTACGGTCGAATGGAGTGAAAATTTTCAGGGGTATTTCTGGAGTAGCCCCTAATGTGGCTGAATACTGGTTGAAAGCCACAGAAAGAATAATGGACGACCTCGACTGCTCTTCTAAGCAAAAACTTAAAGGTGCAGTGCCTTTACTGTGAGATGAAGCCTATCAGTAGTGGCTTCCTGTGAGAGAAGGTATTCAGGCCGATCGGTTAATGTGGGATTTCTGTAAGTCGGCATTTCAAGGAAAGTATGTGGGGTCAAGTTATGTGGACGCCCGAAGAAAAGAATTCTTGAGTTTGGTCCAGGGGAATAAAACTGTGGCTGAATATGAGGCAGAGTTTCTGCGACTGAGTCGTTATGCTCATGGGATAGTGGCGACTGAATATGAACGCTATGTCCGATTTGAGGACAGTCTCCGAGATGAGTTGCGAGTCTTGATAGCTCCGCAAAGGGAGCGAGATTTTGCTACCCTAGTTGAAAAGGTGAAAACTGCCGAGGATGTGAAGCACTCTAAGCGTCAAAAACGTGAGAAAGATAGGGGCTGGTATAAGAGGGATTCAGAGCCCACAGGTTTTTTTGGAAGGCCTAAAAAGAAGGCCAGGTTTGATGGGCCAGTCCGAGCTGGGGTTTCTGTTGCAAGACCTCAACCTTGTGCTGATTATAGGAGACATCATCTGGGTGAGTGTTAGAAGAATGTTGGGGCATGTTTCAGATGTGGGTCTAAGGAGCATCAAGTTAAGGATTATCCTCAAAGGCCTACTCAGGTGCAAGCTAGAAGTCAGGGTTTTGTTCAACTAGTAAAAGGTGGTCAGCAACCACCGAGAGGCTATGGGCAGGTTAGAGGTGGTAATGGTGTGGGACGAGGTCATGGAACATTTAGTAGAGGTGTTAGTAATAGTGAGGCAAGACAGCTAGCACTGGTCTATACTGCTCATAGCCGAGAGGATGGTGACGCTCCAGATGTTATAACCGGTATGTTCCTAATACATAATGTACCTTACACTGGTTTAATTGATATAGGGTCTACACATTCATACATTGCATGCACTGTGTCTAGCACCTTGGGTATCATGTGTGATAGTACTATTTATAAGATGACTGTGTTAAGTCCACTGAGACAGTCAGTAAGGGTAGACAAGTTGTTGAAAGATGTGCCTCTAGAGGTTCAAGGAGTTATATTTCTAGCGGATTTAATGGAGCTACTAATTGGTGAATTCGACCTAATCTTGGGGATGGATTGGTTGGTTAAACACCGTGCAAATTTGGATTGTGCTACTAAGCATATGGTATTAAAGACTAATGAGGACGAGGAGGTGGTTGTGATTCGGGAGCAAAGGGATTTTTTATCTAATGTGATCTCTGCATTAAGGGCTAAAAAACTAGTTCGCAAAGGTTATGAGCGTTTCTAGCTTATATTGGTGCATCTAATTCTGAGGGTCCTTCTGTTGGAGATATTAGAATTATTAAGAATTGTTTCGATGTTTTTCCTGATGAGCTCTCTAGGTTGCCTCCAAGTTGCGAAGTTGAATTTGGAATTGAGTTTTTGCTAGGAGCGACTCCAGTGTCTATCGCCCCTTATAGGATAGCACCGAAGGAGGTGGTGAAGTTAAAAGCTCAAATCCAAGAACTGTTGGATCAAGGATTCATTCGACCAAGTATGTCTCCGTGGGGGGCACCAGTGTTGTTCGTAAAGAAAAAGGATGGGACCATGCGCATGTGCATCGACTATCAGCAATTGAATAAACTGACTATTAAGAATAAGTATCCCTTGCCGAGGCTAGATGATTTATTTGATCAGTTACAAGGAGAATCGATTTTCTCCAAAATAGATCTTCATTCTGGGTACGATCAGCTGAGAGTTAAGGAGGCTGATGTGTATAAGATTGTGTTTAGGACTCGTTATGATCATTACGAGTTCCTAGTAATGCCATTTGGGCTGACGAATGCACCAGCTGCCTTTATGGACCTAATGAACCGAGTATTTCAGTCCTACTTGAATCAGTTTGTGGTAGTATTCAAGGACGATATCTTGGTGTATTCGAGAACCGAGGATGAGCATGATGCACATCTCTGAATTGTTCTGTAAATTTTAAGGGAGAAATAATTGTATGCTAAATTTAGCAAGTGTGAGTTCTGGCCGCGAGAAGTGACATTTCGAGGCCACGTGGTACCTGTCGAGGGGATTAGGGTTGATTCTTGGAGAATTGAAACTGTACTGGATTGGAAACTACCTAAGACCGTATCTGAGATTCGAAGTTTTCTAGGTTTAGCAGGGTATTATAGACGTTTTATTGAGGGGTTTTCCTTAATTGCTGCACCCCTAACTAAGTTCCTGCGTAAAGGGGTACCGTTTAATTGGACTGATAAGCAGTAAGAAAGTTTTGAGAAATTGAAGAAAGTTCTAACTGAGTACCCTGTCTTGATACAGCCAGAGTTTGAGAAGGAATTCACTGTCTATAGTGATGTATCATTCGTGGGTTTGGGTTGTGTGCTGATGCAGGAGGGTAAGGTGATTGCTTATGCGTCTCATTAGCTTAAGCCTTATGAGGTGAATTACCCTACTCATGACTTGGAGTTAGCCGCGATGGTATTCGCAGTGAAAATTTGGAGGCACTATTTATATGGTGGGAAGTGTACTATCTACACATATCACAGGAGTTTTAAGTACCTACTCACTCAAAAGGAGCTGAATCTTCGGCAGTGAAGATGGATAGAGTTGACATAGTAACTGACACTTTGATTGAATACCATCCTAGTAAGGCTAACGTAGTAGCTGACGCTTTGAGCCGTAGGGCTGTATCTGAATTGAGAGCAATGTTTGCTTGTCTCAGTTTATTTGATGATGGTAGCTTGTTGGTTGAGTTGAAAGTTAGACTGACATGGATTGAACAAATTAAGGGTAAATAGTTGTTGGATGAGTCACTGTTTCCTCGTTTCTGTCAGGTTGAAAATAGGGAAACTTCAGATTTTGGGTTGAATAGTGAAGGAGTATTGTGTTTCTGTGGGAGAGTCTGTATACCGAGGGATAATGATTTGAGGCAGTCTATACTGCAAGAGGTGCATAGTAGTCCTTATGCTATGCATCCGACGAGAATAAAATGTACTGTGACCTTCGTGAGTTATATTGGTGGCCTAGTCTTAAGCGTGAAGTAACTGATTTTGTGGGTGAGTGTTTGACTTGTCAGCAAGTGAAGGCTGAACATCAGTTACCTTCAGGGTTGCTTCAACCGGTTAAAATTCCACTTTGAAAGTGGGCGAGAGTAACCATAGATTTTGTGAGTGGGTTGCCTTTAACGCTTACCAAGAAGGATTCAATATGGGTCATTATTGATCGATTGACTAAATCTGCCCATTTCATACCGGTCCGTACTGATTACTCGTTGCAGAAGTTGGCTAAGCTATATGTGGCTGAGATTGTAAGACTGCAAGGGGTACCGGTTTCTATTATATCAGACAGAGATCCTCGCTTCACATCTCGGTTCTGAAAGAAGTTACACGAGGCTTTGGGTACAAGACTGGACTTTAGTATTGCGTTTCTTTCCCAGACAGATGGTCAGTCAGAGAGGGTGATTCAAGTACTGGAGAATATGTTGAGGTGTTGTGTATTGGATTTTCGAGGCAGTTGGGAAGACTATTTGCCGTTAGCAGAGTTTGCGTATAATAATAGCTACCAGTCCAGTATTTAAATAGCACCGTATGAGGCGTTATATGGTCATAAGTGTCGTACTCTTACTTGTTGGACTGAGTTAGGCGAGCGGCGAGTTCTGGAGCCAGAATTAGTTTTTGATACCGAAAAGAAGGTAAAACTGATTCGAGACCGACTGAGGGAAGCATCTGATAGGCAAAAGTCTTACGCAGACTTTAAACACCGAGAGATTGAGTATTCTGTGGAGGACTACGTTTAGCCCTAGGTTTGGACAAAAGGGTAAGCTTAGCCCTAGGTTCATTGGGCCTTATCGTATACTGAAGCGTGTGGGACCAGTCACATATCAACTTGAGTTGCCTCCAAAATTAGACCAGATTCACAGTGTGTTCCACGTCTCCATGCTTAGGCGTTATCGCTCTGATTCCACACACATTGTACCAATTGAGGAGATTGAGGTTAGGCCAGATCTAACCTTCGAGGAGGAGCCAGTGTAGATTTTGGATCGTGAGGTTAAAGTACTGAGGAAGAAATCTATTCCATTAGTTAAAGTGCTTTGGCATAATCATAATTCAGAAGAAGCCACGTGGGACCCCGAAGAGGCGATGCGATAGCAATATCCTCATCTTTTTTGACCAGGTAAATTTCGAGGCTGAAATTTCGTTAAGGGGTTAGAGTTGTAACGCACCAAAATTTAAGTCTTTAATTTTTGTATGTTGTGGCAAAAATTGCTTGTTTGCTTTATTGGCTAAGTGTTTTGGGTGTGTTTGGGAGTGTTTGAGAAGCCTGGGTTCAATTCTTGGCATTTGCAGAATTTTTAGTTTTGCTCTTAATTGAATCTGGACACTGGCACATAGGCTTTATAAATATTTGTGCTTGTTTTATGGCACAAAGAGCCTATTGGTCCAGTGGTAAGTGGCGTCTAAAGTACTCTTAAGGTTTGAGGTTTGAGTCCTAAGCTGCATTATGAAGTGTTTATTTTTATCACCTGTGCTGTGAGGTGGTGGAGTTTGACTGAAATGCTATGGAATTTGAATGAAGTGGTTGGAGAAGTTGAGGAGGAAGTGGTGGAGAAAATCAAGGAGGGATAGGGGGTGTATTACTAGGAGAAATTAAGGAATTTGATGAGAGGGGGGAGTATGTGCCATTTGGGGTATTCCAACATTGAGAATTCGACTAGGGAGAAAAAGTGTGTTATTTTTCAGCATTTGGAAGAGCTTTTTGGGGAGCATTTGTCAATTTGGTCTTTAGGTACTAAAGGTATTCGATTTTTTTGTCAGTTTCGTTGTTCACCTATTTGCTTTCGGTGCCAAATTTTGTCTCGGGTTTGTGCATTTTTTTCTTTTCTGCTTATTCCTTCTTTCTTTTCCCTCTCCCTTTGTCGACCGAATCCTTTTCTCTCGCTCCCACTTCTCTTCTCTATCGATCAAATTTCTCTTCTCTTCTTTTCTTCTTCTTTGGCCAAATAACCTTTTATTTTCATCTGTTTGTCTATGTCGGGTTTCTTTCTCCCTTTTCCTCTTGGCTGAATATCACTCATTATTTGTTTCATTCTAAACGTTGTCGTTCTTGTGCTGCAGGTTTCTGACTATCGGTAAGTGGTTTTACTCCTCACTTAACTAAACCTGTTCTCTTCTTTTCTTATTCCCATAACCAAGTACTCTTTTTTTTTACTATTTAATTGCCTATGGTTGATTTTCTTTTTATGGTGTTATTCATTGTGGTCTTAGGATCTCCTTTGAGGAGTAATGGTTTGTAGGTGATCTGAAATAAAAACGCAACCTTTGTACTCAACAGTCTTCCAAGGTAGGAGGGTATTTTTGGTTTAAGTGTTATAAGAGGGCATTTATACCCTAGGTTTTAATGGACTAACTTTGGTGTCATGTTTGTTTCTAGGTGGGCATTCGTGGATATAACACTCTTCTCGTAAACAGGTGTGTAATCACACACTCTCTCAACTACAAATTAGCAAAAGCCGAAAAGTCAGAAAAGACGGCGCTGAAACCTTATGGGCGTGCAAACGCTCGTGTGGTAAACCGAGCCTACGAAGCACAGTGTTAGATTGTAGAGGCTTCCATGAGCATTTTTATGGGCTTGGCCGTAATAGGTCTAAAATGACCGAAATGCCCTTGAAGGGTAAAATGATCGAAATGCCTTTGAAGGGTAAAATGATCGAAATGCCCTCGAAGTGTAAAATGACTAAAATACCCTCGAAGGGTAAAATAACTGAAATACCCTCGAAGGGTAAAATGACTGAAATACCCCCGAAGGGTAAAATGACCGAAATAACCAAAATACCCTCGAAGGATAAAATGACCAAAATACCCCTATAGGGTAAAATGATTGTTATCCCCTTAGGAGTTGAAATGTGTGTATGACTGACTGACTTGCTCTATGATATATATATGACTGTTACTGAGTATGACATACTGCATACACGTATGATTTATGACATGACATACTGCATCGGGCTGAGATTCTGATATAGGGAAAGTTTACTATATTGGTGGCTTTGCCACATATAATGTTACTGGCAGCTTCGCTGCGATTCTATTACTGGCAGCTCTGTTGTGATATTGGTATGTTGGCTGGGTGGGTTGGTTTTATCCCCACATGGTGTGTTGGTGGTACGGAGTGGTGTGTTAGCTGGATTGGGTTGCGTTGCATACTGCACTGTACTGTTTCTATATTGGGCTAAGGCCCACACTGTTACTGCTTTGGGCTAAGGCCCAGACCGTTACTGCTTATGGCTCAATCCCAGACTGTTATTGCTTAGGGCTCAGGCCTAGACTGTTACTGCTTAGGGCTCAGGCCCAGACTGTTACTGCTTAGGGATCAGGCCCAGATTGTTACTGTATGTCATATTTTGATTGACTGATAGGAGATTACACACTGAGTTTCGTAAACTCACCCTCTCCTTTAACTGTGCAGGTAATCCTCAGCCTTAGGCGATTCGGTGCTGTGAGAGACTCGGAGATGGCCACATAAACACTACTGCTCACATTTGCTTTTACTCTATTTTAAATTATAAGTTGGGTTTCGTTTATGTAATAAGGTCTTTAGAATGGTTTAAATTTTTAATTGGGTTTTACTTAAATATTTTAAACTGCTAGTTAGGAGAAGACGAGTTTTAAAACAATTACTATTTTTTCAAAGACACGGGGTTTTTTTAAGTAATAGAATTTAAAAAGCTTTCGCGATTTAGAACCAATTTATTAAAACCATATATGCTAACAAGACAAACATTTTTTTTTTAATTTTAATAACAAAGAAGTTAATGTTAAACTGGGAAACAAATTGTTACCAATGAGTCCAATCTTTCGAAAGACGCTTCAATGTGACACGCCAGATCTTACCGTAACGTCTAGGCCAGGTTTGGGAGTGTTACAAGTATCTTCACTACCTTAGTGATTGTTTGCAGTGGACACTACCGAGTTTCACTTAGCACAGAATCACACGAGTTGCCTCAATAATTATGACGTGGCTTATTATCATTGGGTGCCTAAAAAGTAACTTTTTAATATCATCCTAATCTAAGTTAAACTCTTTATTGTTTTGAGTTGATAAAAATTAACATTTAGTCTATTATATTCTTAAACCATAACAGATAACATGTTTTAATAATAAAAATGTATTTTTCTTCTATTTTCCTATCACATTTGTAATAGCCCATTTTTGCCCGGCCCATTCAAAATAAAACAAACCCAAATACAACACTGGCCCAATACCTAGCCCTAACAATTTTCAAATGCAGAAACCCTAAGGGGTTAGCAGCAGTTGGCACCGCACGTTGTCCTCACGATTGCAGCAACTGCCCATCACCCACGTCGCTTCACACACGATTAGTAGTTGCGCCGATTCCACCTGCAAATGATGAATAGTAATACAACAAATAAAAAGGAGGGATTTTTATTATTGTTTTGGGGGGGAGTATAAAGAGTGGATTGTAAAACCGATTAAGGGATATAATATGGTATTAACAGATGGAAGAAAGACAAGAGGAAAAAAACAGTTTTGAAGGTGAGCAAAAATATTGTATGAAAAAGTAAAAGGAAATACGAAAATAAAGGGAATCAGAAAAAACAAAGTTCTGGAGGTGATTTGTTCTTTCTAAGTTTTTCTTTACTGTTTCTATTTTTTTTTCTCCTCGTTTGTTTCATCTTCCGTTTGTATTTTACCTTATTTTAAAAAAAAAACCCGAAAAGTAAAAGAAAGGGAAGAGTTTCTTACCGGCAGAGGCGCGCCGTCGTTATCGTTTGCTTCATTTTGTCCAAATCGAAGTTAGAGGGGAGGGGGTTTTGGCGTGAAGAACTGAGGAGAGGAAACCATTCTTGCAGCTATTGCTGCTGCAGAATAGGGTTTTGATTTGAGATTAAAAAGGGTTTTAAACACTGATGGGTTATTTACACTTTTAATCCTTCCATTTTATCCCATTATTTCAAAACCATTCTTTTTTTGTTTTTCAAATTTTTCTATGAAAAATCAAATCTGTTTTATTTTAGTCATGTGTTGCGCAGCGTTTTCGGTGATTTGGGTAAATTTCTTTTTTGATCCTCCTTCTGTCGGGCGTATTTCAATTCGGTCCCTTCTTGTGTTTTATTTTTAAATTTTGTTTTGAAATTTCGTTTGTTTTCAATTTAGTCGTTAATCTGTTTTTTTTTCTTTTATATTACTAATCTTATATTATTAATTATTATTGTTATTATTATTATTTCAATGCATGTATGTACGCGCATATGTATCTTATAATATATATGTACATATTTAAAATGGTTTTTAATACATATACATATTTTTTATTATTATTTTATTGCTCTTAGTTCTATATGCACATATATACGTACGAATATTTATATTTTATAATATTTATATAGTTTTTCATATTTTATAATCCGAATATATATATATATTTTTATAATATACATATATATACATACATTATTCAAAATTATTTTACATATATTTTCCATATTTTTTTCTTTTATATGTACATATATATACATGTTTTTATAATTTATTAATATATTTTACTGATATTATTTATTTATTTATTTTAGATACCTATACATATTTTATTTTATTTTTATAACTTTTATATACATGTTTTAATATATGCATGCACATATTTTTTCAAATTCACTTATATACCATATTTTATTTTGTAAATACATACACATATATCATTTAAATTGAAGCAATGGTTTCATGTTATGCATCAATATTTTAAAAAAAAAAAGAAAATATATTTTTTAGTTTCGTCAAAACATTAACATCGTTTTTAAATTTTCAAAATATTTGGCATTCATGGTTCTCGAGAAAGATCGTGTCCTAACTTACTGGATTGTGATTATTTTTCGATGAATTTAGAAAACCAAGTATTTATTTTGTAATAAATTCACAAAAATTTCATATAAAAGCTTATTCTCGGGAATCCAAAAATGTCGTGTCCTAACTTACTGGTCGTGACATTTTACCATCTCGAAATAAGAATTTTTTTTTAAAATCAAAGGCAATATTTGGTATTTTGAATATTCAAAAATATTGTGCCCTAACTCACTGGGTGTGGTGTTTTATTTCTTTGAAATAAGAATGTTTTATTATTATGATTCATTCATTAGATAAGAAGTTTTCTTTTAAAATCTTTTTCAAATTTTCGACACCAAGACACAAAACAATCAATTTGGTACCGATTTTGGGCGTTACGAGGGTGCTAACCCTTCCTCGTGCGTAACTGACTCCCGAACCTGTTTTTTCAAATTTCGCAGACCAAAATCGTTTTTAAGGTGAGCCAATCACACCTCAATCAAGGATCGGTGGCGACTCCAATTTTTGTTTTTTTTAAAGTCGACAACTAAATTTTTGTTTTCAAAAAAATGGTTTCGACAACATTGATTAACAACCCTAGCTACTTATCGTTTCTCCTTTCTCCCCAATTCTAGTTTTTTTATTTGGGAAAATAGATATGAAATTAATTTACATAGAAAAATATATTTGTTTATCAATAAAATAAAATACTATAAGTTTCAACATTTGTGTAGTAGACAATTAAAAAAAAAAACAATTCTATAAGGACAATTTAGTAAAATGTGTTTTTAGGTAATCTTCCATTCCGACAACCAAACAACAAAATCTTACTTTCCAGCCAAATGAACCAAACATGTATGTAACATGCCCAATATTGTTCCAAGTAATTTTGCATTCTGATAATCCTATCATCAAATATAATCTTACACTTCAATAACCAATCTCCGTCTTAAGGGTTTTATAATAGGGTCAGGGTATTTAGGTTGGGTTAGGAAAGCAGTTGGTGGGTGTAGATCACATTGATGTTAGGAATCTCTACCGCATCAAGTAATGATCTCCAAAATTAGTTTTGATATAACTAATTCCAGGGATTCTTGTCTAATGTGCTAGAGATTCCTGGCCTCTAATATGACTGATTTTTCTATTGATATTACTGAAGCAAAAAAAAAAAAAAAAAAAAAAGAAAGAAAAGAAATTCGTTTTTGTTGAAACACAATTTTCCTTTTTAAGTATTTGGCTGACACATTTAACTCTTTTTAGTTTATTTGATTGAGTAAAAATATAATGTATAATTTAGATTGCATTTTGTCTCTCTATTAAAGAATAGGTAAATTGATTTTTGTACGTTAAATAGAAAAGCAGAATAGTCCCTCCGTTAAGATTATACCCTTAAATGTTTATTAATTTGGTGTTTTATATATAAGACATGATAACAAATTTAGTCTTGAACATTTACATCTTTATTTTGGCTTCTGCTTTTTTATTTGGAACAAATTTACGTTCAACTTCTTTTATTGTAAATATGACACTATTTTATCTTATAAGTTAAATCAAGAAATAATTTAGAAATAAAAAATTCAAAAAATATAAATAAAAATTATGAAACAAACAAAACTGTTCAAAAATTAAGAAATTATAAAATTGTGAATAAAAATATTTTAGAAGCCAACTAGCCTCATCGACTGTTAAGTGATGCAAGTTTGGACTCCACATCCTCATTTCAAGTTGTGTTGTATATGATAAATGATGTCCGTATAATTTTTGAAAGCCCTCAATTTCTTTTTTATAAGCTTTAAAATATTTGTAAGGTATCTTAATTCTGTCTGAGATTTTATAAATAAAATATAAGTGTATATATCTATATATATATATATATATATATATATATATATATATTACTTTTCTCATTATTGTTGTTGTTTAGATAACATTTAAGAAATTAAAGGGAATTTATGAAATAAAAAACAGTAATTGAAGGGCAAAACCTGATATTTGAAAGACTTTCATTATATTAAGCCATGATTATGTACAAGTAGAGAAGAGAGATTTTATATTTGAATTTTGAATTATGAAGAGAATTTTTAAAATTTTGAAATTATAATCTTTTATGATTTTTTAAAAAAATTGTTTACCATGTGAGATGTAAGATAAAATAATGTCACTTTAATAATAAAAGGTTGTTTGGAGCATTAGAAAAGGTCGAAAAAAGTTGAAGGGTTAAAATAACTTTTTTTTTTTACAAAATTGGAAGGTTAAATAACTCATTGTATCTAAAAATTGAGAGTCAATTTACTTCAACAAAAAAAATCGAGGACAAATTAAATAAATGTGTAAATATAAAAAATTAAATATATATAAAAGGTTAGAATAAACTTTTAAAAATAAAACTTTAGGGACTAAATAATTATTTTACTTATTCATTTAATATAGGGGATTAAATTTTTATTTTTTAGCGGCCAAGATATATTACAGAATCACTACAGTACTTTTAGCGATCTGATTGATGCTTGGGGTTTCAAAAGAAAAGAGAAAATGGATCATGGAGAGCATTATTTCTCTTTTTATTTTTTAAAATTTGTATTAAATTTATAAATAATTAGGCTACTCCAGTTTGAAGTTAATTTTGTGTTTCTTTGTATTGGGTCCATGACCTCGTTACCATTCCCAAGATATATTATTTGTAATATTTGTAGGGAGAAAAAAAACACTAGAATTCATCACATCATCACTATATGGTGAAATAACATTTTTTCAAAACAATAATACTTGTTAAAATAATTATATTTCAAAAAATATATTAACATTTAAAAGTCAGAAAAAAATTTGGTGAATACTTATTTTTAAACATAATTATTTGATATATTATTAGTAAATCTCTTAGATTTTACAAATAGATTGAAAGAGTGATAAATGTTATATATATATATATATATATATATATATATATATATATATTTGCTAAATTTCATAATACAATCATCCAACCCTTACCTAAAAAATTTCTTAAAATAAATGACGCTCCTTAAAAATCACTTGCCTAAGAGATGGAAGAAAAACAAAGTATACATTTAACTCATCATTCATTAATAATTTTATTAGTTGATTGAGTCTTAACTCGATTGGCATGAGTATTGTTGCCACTACAGGAGAACATGGGTTTGAGTGTTTTTTTATTTATATTATACTTATTCAACCATGATTCTCCTATCTCTTCCTAGAAATAGATGATACTGGTAGACTTATTTACATAAGTTTTATGACATAAGTTTCATATATTGTTATTCTGCCAGAAAGTAATAAATATTTATTTTTTGAGAATAATAATTTCTACCGGTACCTATTGAGATAATTACTTTTCTACTGAAAGTAATAAATTGTTTTTGTTTCTGTGTTTGGTTCTTGTTGCTCAAGCCCACACTCGATGCAATTTGGGGTACGAGGATAACGGAGAAGATCGTTCAGTTGAAAGCTAGGAATGTTTCGGATCTATCTAGCATAAAACACAAGTACATTTTGATAGAATGTTTATTACGATAAATATCACAAATCGACTTGGTTTTGAACATTTTTAAACTTCCGCCATAATAGTAAATCGCTTTCATAACTGGATTTTTCCATTACTATCATCATAATCTTCATCATAGCTATCATCCATGTCAGTATCATCCACTAAATCATCATTATCTTAGTTTTCATGTCGACAGTAACGCTCAGAAGGGATGGATTCTTGCCCTTAATGCCATAGGTTTTTATCACGATTCATCCTACCTGCTCTTGACTCCTCAATAAGCTTTTCATTTCTTTTATCTGCTTGCTTCTGTTTATCCATTTGATCCTGGATAAAATTTTATTGCTCTTCGTATCTCTTCTTCTAGAAGGATATTTGTTCCTTCATAACTCTTATTCTCTCTTGCATGTCCAAATATTGTTGATTATTGGACTAGTGATGTTGGGATCCCTGATCAGTAGGTGATGGTCCGGCATGGTGCTGATTTTGTGGGTTAAAATATCATGGGGGTAGTGGTAAAATTATTGGTATGGGTTTTTTTGGTATTGATTTTACTGATTTTGATTTTGAGGGTTTGTTTGATTTTGTGGGTTTGTGTTCTGGTTGTCATGTTTGGGGTCTGGGTTTTGAGTTTTTCTGGTTTGATCTATATTTACTCTTCTGTTACGACTAGTGGGGTCTATAACTTGGTCGTGGGTGGGATCAAACTCGATGCTAAGAGGATCCCTGACACTTGGGTTCGAAATGTTTGTCCACACTCACCACACCAATTGTTAATTAGTGAGGTGAAAAAATTTGGAAGATGGTGGCTGAACGGGGGAAAGTAGTGTGAAGATTAGGAAAGAGGTTAATTAGTGGTAGAGTTTAGGAATTGAAGGAGTGAGTATGTAGTGTGTATGAGTTGTTGCTTGGACCTTTTATAGTGGGGAACAAACTTAGCTACATGTCTTGAGGTCATTGATATAGAAGTTTGATTTGATACTCCTGGTAGTGATGGTGATGCTAAGTCTTAGGATGATGTTTTAGAACGACTGTCAATCAATTACTCTAAGCCTCCATGCGGTCCTTATATAATCTTAGCGGAGATGCCCAACTCCCAAGTTCGTCAAGCTGAGGTTCACAAACTAACTCAAGACCCGCCATGTCTAGTTCCATTGAGAAACACATGCCGAGTTCTCTATAAGTACGTTACCAAATTCACAAGATCTATTATGAGGTATACGTAATTCTCTACAGAAGATATAACAATCCATCAACTTTCACATATAAAACTTTTATATTATTGTTTTTTTATTATTTCTTTTTAGTTATCATTTTCATGAAGCTTAATTTTTCAAAAAGGAAATTGAAAGTCTGGAATCAAGATCCAATGTTTGTTTAAACAAATCTCCTGAATAATCAAGTTTAATATTTGTTTCCATGTACACCGTACTTCTTTGAAGCCAAATGATTCCCAAAGCTCCAAGAGCTGTTCCTCAACTTTGGTGAAAGGTGGTCCATAGTTTAATGAGCACCAAAAGAAAAAAAATTCAATGCGACCTCTAATTGGATATGATCTAACATTCTTATCCATTTGAAGAAGCGTCATCACTCGGGATTAAAATTTTGATTAAGAAATGAATGCGTCTCTAAAGAAGATTATACCCTTAAATTAACATATTTTATATTTTATAAATATAATACCCAAATTGTTGTACACACAGTACAAAAGAATGTGAATACAGAAACTTAAATTTGATTCTGAAAATCGAATAAATTTGATCCATATGCAGTTCTGTTATATTTAAATGCCTATTTGTATTAAAATTAAAAGAAAAATGGGTTTTTGGCATCATTGTGCATAATCTTTCCCATGTGATAAAGAGGCCGGAAGGAATATTTAAGCTACCCTTTCAGAGTTTGAAACCTTCCCTTATCGTAAGGACACCTACTTTTAATCATTTCAAATTTATAAAATCCATCTTTTATTTTTCATAAAATTATTCCACGTCAGCTTCGATTTAAATAAGAAAAATAATTGTATTTAAAGAAGAAAAACAGGTATTCTGACATACCATCACATTAGATAAATCACATATACATTAATCATTATACAATAATGATAAAAAGTATTTTAACTGTGCATATAATTTTCTGCTTCTATAATAATTATAATTATTCTTTTAATAATTATATTTTTATTATATTCACAATTTTATTTTATTTTCTATGGTCTTTTGAAATATTATCTCTACAAGCAAAATACATACGATGACTTTTAATTTTAAAATAAAATTAATATTTAATTTATGTGTACCGGTTTGTGGAGATTTAAACAATTAAGATTTCAGAATCTATCACATGTTCATCTTTCTCAAATATAAATTTTCATATTTTATAAATACTTTAATTACTATTTAAATTCTTTTATTATTAAAATATTTTAATTATCTTTAAAATGACTATTTACATGAATTATATAAAATAAAATAATAAAAAAATAAAATATGGACCTATATATTAAGAAAGCATGATTGAGACGAGTGACCACCGACACTGCAAGTGTCTTGCATTGTAGGAAAAATGGAAATCAGCTTTTACTATACATTAAATATAGACAAATAGTAGAAATGGCGTAATTAATTTTTGTAAACAAATGTATAAGGTGAAATGGATGTCGGAAAATGCACAAATATTTAGATGAGTTTTGTCTGTGTTTACTTTACATACAATTGGTGTTCCTTGAGTATTTTAAAACAAATGTCCATAATAAAACCCAAACCTTAACATCTTTGTCGGTAGCACACATTTAAATCATCAAAAAGCATGTAAATAAGACATTTGTAATTTTAAATGATTTAGTTTCATTTTGAGAAAAGTTCTAATTTTATATCAATTCATATTGAATATTAGAATTTTAATTTAATAAATTCTGTTTTTTAAGTCAAATTCAAACTTAACGTTTTCTTTTTATAAGATAACAAAATAAAATTAGGTTTCACTATTCTTTTTAATATTGAGTGAGTATAATTATCCAACCAATTTATTATATGAAATGGTAAAGATAAAATAGTAAAAATTATTATACATGTTTTGGATTCAATACTCATTATTTTTACTTATATGTATATACTTTTTTAGATTTTTCAAAATTTAAAAACAAAAATATTCTTAAATTAATATTTATTATCTTATAAAATTAAAGGATATTTGGTAATTTTCTAACCGAGTTGGAATTCAATTAATGAGTGGCACCAACTCAATTAGCCTCTTAAAATATAGTATAGATATGTTTTTTATATTAATATTGCGCCTTTAGAAATCAATAATAAAATAGGGTTAACACTTGTTTATCATTATTACCATTTATTTACAATGTATATGTTTTTGGTGAATAGATTAAGAAACTTCACAATAAGCTAGAAAACGTCAAAATGAGAAGCTACATATAACTATAAACCTTCCTCCCTGCCAAACACCAACTTGGCAATACAATCAACTTCAACATTTTCTTTTCTAGGGACATATTCAATTGATCAGTTCTTCTCATTTTGGAAGAACTGATTTTTACATTTGATTATTGCTGAATTTGACCACTTCGACAAAGATTCCTTGATAGCCCTAATAACCTCCATGTTGTTTGTTTGCACCAATACTCTATCATGTTGTCTTCCTTGCACCAACGACACACATCGAGAATACCCCACAATTCAACTTCGAATATAGAACATTTCCCTAATCTGCGATTAAACCCAATGATCCATTTCCCATTATGATCTCTCAAAACTTCTCCTGCAACACTGCATCCTATGTTAATCTTAATAGCTCCGTCAGATCTTGTATGAATCCACCTTTATGTTTCCACCATCACCACCTTCAAGATTTACCCTACAAAACCTTCTCCCTTGCGAATAGAAAATATTGTTTATGCACCTTTGACAATTTCCTCTGCACTCCACGACACACCCTAAAAGATACACATATTTCTATTCTTCCAAATTCACCAAGAAACTACGCCAAAGAAGCACAACCAATCGTCATTACTCATAACGAAATTATGATGGTTTTACAAATTAGACTCAAGTCATTCTTGCAGATTACCTGAAAAGAAATAGGCTTTCTTCTAAGGTGGAATGATCCGGGACCATACATCTTTTGCTGTAGCACAATCTCTGATAGCATGAAGTACATCCTCCAATTCATAACCACAAATCGAACATCTTGCAGCACTACCAACTCTATGCTTTAGCAGCTTCACTTGAGTAAGCAACCATTGTTTGAGAGCCAACCAAAGGAATACTTGCACCCTTTGAGGACCTTAAACCTTCCATGGCAGTTTCCAAGCTTCCTCCCTAGGATTTCACGAACTCTTCTTAATCATCCGATAAACGCTCTTATCAGAGAGGCAACCTAAAGAGGTTCCCATCCAAGCAACCTTGTTAGAACCTGTCGAGGGATGTGGAGGTAGAATACTAGTAATACATTCAATAATATCTTCCGATAACCAAACCCGAAAGAGCTCTAGATTCCACATTCCTTTTTCTATAAACATCTCTTTTTTAGGAAACAATCCATAGCAATGTTGGTGCTTGCAGGAATTAGATTGATCAAGGACCAATCTCTGGAATCCAACTATCCCTCCAACACCTAATAGTGTTATCATCCCCAATTGACCAAAAATTATTTTCTCGAAGCAAAGGCCATACCTTAGATAAAACTCACTGGAGGAAAAAACAATTACTACGATAGATATTAAAGGGTAAACCATCCTTCACCACATATTTCAAACGCAATACATGAGCCTATAGAACCTCTAAATTCCCCAAAATATTAAACCCCAACTTTAACAAAAATGAGGTGTTTTAATCTTTCAGTTGTCGAATCCCAAGCCCTCGACAAACCTTTGGCTGACATAACGATTGTGAATTGACAAGAGCCATCTTTTTGCTACATCTAGCTGATCCCCATATAAACTGTCTAACAATACTCTCAATTTCACCACATATTCCTTATGGAATCTTCAAGGATTGCATAAAATAGCTTGGAATTATGAGAAAGACCAATTGTGCTAAAGTAATTCTATTAGCTAGAGACAACTTCCTCACATCCCACCTTCACAACCTAGATTTAAATTTTTCCACCACAAACCTCAAAGAGCTAATAGTTACCCTTTCGTAGAAGAGAGGGACTTCCAAGTACGAACCTAAATTATGGACCTTACGGAAGCCAAACATATCACAAGGATGCCCTACCAAACCTTCGTTCACCCCTTTGGAGAAGAAAATGTTTATCTTATGAGTATTTACCCGATGGCCAGAATAACCACAGAATGCATCTAGCAAGTCCTTAATTAAACTAGTCTGACTCAAATCAGCTTTCCCAAAGATAACAATATCATTAGCAAAAAACAAATGAGAAAGCGTCGGTCCTGACCTGGATAAATGAACAGGAGACCACTGACCGAAATTTATAGATGGACAAATGCTTTGACCTAACCATTCCATGCAAAGTACAAACAGGTAAGGTGACAAATGACACCCCTACCTGATGCCCTTAATTGGACTGAACTTTTGAGTAGGCACCCATTCCACATAATATGCATAGTTGAACTCGTGATAGCTGATATAGTGACATTCTAGAGGTAATTTGGAATGCTTGCCACTTGGAGAAAGGCGTCTATAAATTCCCATCTCACCCTATCATAGGCCTTCTCCAATCTATCTTGATGGCCATCTGTTTTTATGTTTGCTTCTCATTTAGTGGATAACATCTTGGGCCACTATGATATTGTTTGTGATGTTTCTTCCGACAATAAAGCTTGTATGTTCTAGTCCAATGATTCTAGGAGAAACCACTTTAAATCTATTCGTAATAATATTCATGACCCACTTATAAAGAACTGAACACAAGTTTATTTGGCGAAACTATGCAAAGCTCTCAGGATTCTGAACCTTAGGTATAAGAACAAGAAAGATGTTATTAAGATCTCTATCTATGAGCTAACCATCAAAATTTTTTTGACCCATTCACAAATATCACCATCAATTAGCTCACACTAACACTGAAAAAGAGTGCATGGTAACCATCACTACCGAGCGCTTTCAATAAAGCCATGCCAAACATAGCAACCTTTATCACTTCATTAAAAATCACTTTTCTTAAGAAAACCTCATTATTAGGATCAAGTTTAGCAAAAGAGCTAGCAAGTAAGGATATCATGCGATTTGGAAGCTCACCATACAATTTCTAGAATAACTTAACTACCTCAAACGAATGAGTACGAAAATATTATTAAATAATATTTACGAGTTAAATATATTATAATAGTAAATCGTGATTTAATAGATTTCATTAATTGTTCAGTTAGTCAAGGTACAAGTGCTGCGTACTGAAAGTTAGCAGTTTTAGAAAATGAGGTATCAGTACCTCATTTCTATAAATTGAGATCGTAAATATTGTTGTATAAGTGGATTGAAGTTTGGTTTGGTAATTTTGATGATTTGATAATTAATTAAGGAAAAAGAACTAAATCATAAAAACTGTAAAAGTTAATCAATATTAATTGTTATTAGTTAAATGGCTTAATTAATGTATTATTAAGGATTTTTAAGGCAATTTAACCTTTATATTAAAATGTTATTTTTTAAAAGGTTAAAATATTAAAATATCATGGTCATCATCTTCATTTTGGTTTCCTTCACCGAAATGAAAGCATAAAGACTCCATTATTGAAGCTAAGGTTCGACCAGACTTGGGCACTTGCATGTAAGTCCTTCGGTTATACGTTTTCATAAATTTTATGGTTTTGAGATCGTTACAACTAGGTCAAACTAACTTGTATCTTTGTTTTCAAAACTGTTAAAGATTTCTAATGTTGCCATTGATGAAAATTAAATTTTTTTTTATGTTTAATAGATTGATTATAAGCTTATATATGTTTAAAGACTAAATTGTTAAGTAAATTTTGTTTGTTTCGTGTATAAGGACCAAATAGTAATAATGTAAAATTTTTCATGAAATTTTTAAAAATTATGTTTCTAGAGGGCTGTAAAGTGATGAAATTGTAATGGGATTGAAAAGCAAAGCTTGATTTTGAACGATATAATAGTTTCAGCTTTAGGGACTAAATTGAATAAAATGTAAAACTTTAGGGAAATTGTGCAAAATGAATAAAAGATATTATATTCTTGAATCTAGATAGTTTAAAGTGTTAAAAGCTAATAATGTGAAATGAATTATTATATGGAGGAAAATCAAGTAAAATGAAAAAAATTACAGAATAGTCCCTATGAACAAATTTGCTTGCTGGTTGTATTAGCTAAGTTCATAGTGTTTTAAAATGTGTTTATATATATTATTTGCTGTTGAATCTTGATAATATAGATTGTCAATGTTGTGAGATAAAATTGAAATGTTATAATCAAATGCTAAGTTGAGTAGGACTAAATTAAGAATTGTTAAATACTCGGAAGCATGATTTATATGTATTTCTGAATGAACATGAATTTTATAGCATTTGTAGTGATAACATGAAAGTGCCTCTAATTATTAAATGTTACGAATCCTACTTTAATACCCGTTTGAACATAGTAAACGATCAGGATACAGTTGGCATACCAATAGGGTTAGAATGCACGCTTGTACGAGTTTGCACTTCGGTGCCTCTGTTTGCATTTTGGTGCCTCTTTTCACACTTTGTTGTCTCTATTTGCACTCTAGTGCCTTAGATTGCACTACGATTGATACATTTGTTTGCACTTTTGTGCATTTGTTTGCACTACGATGCCTCTATATAGCATTACAATACTCTCTGGCGTGGTGTAGTTACCCAAGTATCCAAATTATGTTACTATAGTTCATCAGGCTATCTGTTTAAAAGAAAATATATGGATTGGCTTCATAAATTGTTTGGAGATGATATGTTTATACAAATATTGAAATGTTAACTGAGGAAATTGAATAAATGATGAGCAAGTGTCTAAAAGCTGTTTTGAAACGATATCAAAATGACTAGAAGGTTTATAGTTTATATATATGAAAAGCTCACATTGTAAATGTGATAAGTGGTGACAGGGTTATATGTTTAAAAATAAATGGTATTTGATTGTGAACATGAAATGACATGATCAATTGGTTAATATGTTTCATATGTTGGATCTTTCCTATTGAATCATACAGAAATATGTCATACTAAATGATTGAAACATTATACGGTTGATACATGAAATGCTCACCTTGTTGTTGTAAATGTCTTGACAGGAAATTGTATTAGATTAGTTATATTTGTTTACTTAATTGTAAATTGAGGTAAGAGTTTTGTTTAAGTATCTATGAACTTACTAAGCTATTATAGCGTACTTTGTTTCATTTCCTATTTTCTGTAGTTGACGTTTGGCAAAACTAGGCAGTTGGATCCACTTCAAGGCTCACACTATCAAACTACAGTTTCGGTAGATCATGAAATCATTATATTTTGGTATTGTGGCATGTATATAGGTTATTTTGGGTTTACGGTTTAAGTGTATAAGATGAAGTTGTAAAGTGTTGTAATGGTTTTTGTGTATGGTTGAATTTAAGGACTGATATGCATGCTTGGCATTAATGAATGGTATTTACTATGTTTAGTTGATGTGAACATAGCCTTAAATCATGAAAGTTTATGAAAAGGTAATGTTTGGATGAAAAGTTAAATTATACTTGATAACAAGTAATGGTGTTGCATGAACCTATTTGGTCATGTTGGTTTTAGAATTGTAGCATGCTTTTGCTCGATTTTAACATGAGATTGGTAAGTTAAATATGGCAAAAATGATGTGATATCGTAATCGTTAGATGATCACAAGATCACTTTTGTTGTCCGACTGTTTCTAACAGGTATGAAAACAAGTTAAAAAAACAAAATTAGAATAACAAGATAACGAAAGATAGGACCTTCAACACAATAATAAACCCAAGGAAGAACCAATGGTATAGAAGATTGTGACCCAATTTCTATAAAGTTGTTAAGAATTGAAAAGGTATAAAAATATAAGATCAATAATCGCTAACTATAAGGAGTTAGGAATCGTCAGTATAGTTGACCGCCACATTCCAAACAGGGATGAGAAGGGGAGCAATAAGGTCGGGATAGTTTGAACACCACAAGAAAAAATCTTGATATGTTCGAATGGGTGTTCTAAAGAATGAAGAGAATAATTCTCAAGATATTATAATTTTCGTCAAAAGGTATTTTCAACTTACTAATGAAAACTATTTATAGACTAGCCTAGGTAGATGAGTGGCCACATTCAACAATTAATGTTGTACATGTATATGACTGTGCATGAATGTAAATCTTAGGTTCAATGCATGACCGAATGGTTATGTTCATCTTCTTTTGCCATGCATTCCCCCTTAATGTCTTCTTAATGTTAATGAATGGTTGAAAGGTCACAACATCTCCCTTGAACATGCATGCACTTGGGAAATGCATGAACCTGCTAATGGACACCTTAATCCCCCTTTCACCATACACAAACTTGTAGATTCAATGTTTGCTTCAAAAGTCATATCCTTCCCCAATAATGAATCGTCCATTTAAGAGACAAGTGCATGAATTTTGTAAGAACAATGCATTTGTGAGCAGAATTCAAATAGTCACTTGATGATTGAAGAAATGCATGAACTCTTGTTGGATAAGGAAATGAATGTGCATGAATTTGAAAAGGAATACGAGCATTCATAGGGCACTCTTTTGTAACTGGCCATATACTTACAAAACACTATAAATAGAGTCCATTGGTTCAATTGCAGAACAAACCACAGACAACAAATATTACTTATGACACTATGGATAAAAAACAAACAAAATGCAAAATAGAAATATGCATGCTGGAGAATTAAAACACATAATAAACATGGCATATTAAAAAAAAAACATGTGACACCCCATAAGCATAAAAGTTGTGTACAAAACTAAATATGACATAAAGCATAAATTAAAAACACACTTGACACATAAACAATCATAAATTAAACGAACGAATTCTTGAACCCTAAAACTAAATGGCAAATTGTTAGGGCCTAAATAGCTTATCCAAAGTAAACATGTGACACATGATGTGACCGAGCTCACATAAAAAATTTACCATTTCATTTTTAAGTTTTCAATGCTTGAATGAATCATTAGAAAAAAACATGTTGGGTTCATATTGTTGGATGTTTTGGCAATGATTTATAACTTGTATATGATGGTACCTAAATGACATATTAGTTAGGCACTTTAGGTTGTTTGTAACATGATTTAGATTGAAAACTTAATGTGTTTTAGAAAAGAATTTGAAGTATTGAGGTGCGTTTGAATTATTGAATTTTTTAGGTTGAATGGATTACACAAAGGTCATTTTTGATGTCACACGGTTTGTTAAACGGTTGTGTATCACTAAACATTCAGATGCAGGATTATGGACACGGCCATAAATAGTTACATGGTCTAGTGACACGATTGTGTGACCCTATATTATATGATATCGGCCTTATACTTTAGCTCTACATGGCCTGCCTACACAGTCGTGTGACCCCTGTTTTGTATTTTTGCCACACTTTTCTAAAATGATTCAAATTAGTCTCTATTTTTTTTGAATTATTTTAGAGCTTTTGTAAGCTCGATTTAACTCTGATATTGTATGAATAACATGTTTTTGAATATATGATTGATGATTAATGATCATTTAGAGAAATTTGAATTGATATAGCAAGATTATGTTTTGTTATGTATGGTAGCATCTCGTAACCCTAGTCTGGTGACGGAGATGGGTGAGTGATGTTATAAAAAAATTAGTATATTGATCCCAAATTGCAACCAATCACACCTAGCTTTCTGCTTCCACAATAGCTCTTTATGATGAAGAACACACTCCAATTCCTCCCGTATCTATGCTTCCAAAAGACTTAAATGTGAAAATCAAATTTTTCTAAGGCCCTTTGAACACCAGACAATTCCCACATCAGCTTTTTTTTACGGACACCAATTAAACCATATATAAAATTATTCTATTCTTTAATGTTACAAGTGAGAAGATTTAGAGATTCAACCATGTTGCCCTTAAAGCACCACTTCTTTTTGACAAAATCTGGGAAATTGGGATGCTCTACACAACCAGTCAGGAATATAAAAGAACATCCTTTAGGCAAGTTAATATCCAGCTTGAGAGAGAGAAGCAACACTCTATGGTCTGACTTGATCTTCGGGAGATGAGTGGTGGAACAATATAGAAAATTTCTCAACCAAGCATCATTACCAACTGCCCTATCCAGTCTTTCATAAGTCCATTATATCGTGTGAAATGATATGCGATTTGTGCAAATGTAAACATTGAATCAAGTAATAAAGTGATAACTGAGATCGCCTCCACTGGGATCAGATTAGGTATACAAATGACCAAGTTATTATAACAAAGTTAGATTAATGTTATAGCACAATAATGATAAGAATGCAGTGGTAAACAAAAGAAATATTAATGTGAACAAAATGTGTAACTGATGAATAATTGAAAATGCTATGGTAATGCAAGAGTAAAAATGAAATGGCAATTACGAAAATGATTATATGAATAATATGTAACTGAACAAATAAACAATTAAGGATGCAATCTCAAAGATACTACAACAAGGGAATAGGGAAATACTAAGTTCACTTAAGTACAGACAATTGACCCAGTCTAAAGGCATGAATTATAACTATTTTCAAGAGTTATCACACTCCCAAACCTGAGTTATTGCTTATCCTCAAGCAAGATATGCATGAATGCGTAAACGTAAGAATTGCCATAACAATATAATCACATTTGCATTGTGAGACCCTTAAGAGAGCATTTTGTACTTCAGTTCTCAACAATCTTCTATGTCTAAAAATTTGATCAAGTTTCATAAGCTTATTTAGCAAAGGCAGTGCAAAAAATATTGCCCTAAAAGAAAGAAAAATCCTAAGTATTCATGCAATTTTCACCATGGCAAGTACCTTGTAAGACCCCAAAATAGGGCTTAAGAGTTTTAAGAGTATTTTAGGAATTTTAACCTTAGAGTGTTTGGAATTTTGCGACATGGTTTATCGGTAATTTTTTTTGCTATGGTTTTTAGAAAATTAAATCAATTTTTGAAAATGAGTTTTAAATACCTTTAATTTTGAAAATAGGATTGATTTTGTAAAAGAGTCAAAATTGTGAGTCTTTATGAAGCAATTAAACCAAATTTTAAAATTCAACCTAATACTTCCCCCTCCTGCATATATTTCACGTTAGTTCTTTCTCTCTCATTCTTGTTGTTGTCCCTTCGTTTTCCCTCTCCCTCACTCTCTCCATTCGATTTTTGATTCCAAACTTTAGTCTTTTTATTTTCATCATCCTTTCAACATTAAACCTCCATAATACTTCAAGAAAAATACCCAAAAACACCATAGATTCCTACATTGTCAAGCTTGTGGGTTTTTTAAGTTTTCGATCATATACTCAATTTTTCGTCAACTAAGGTAATGATTCATTTTCCTATTATTTTTAAATGCTATTTAGTCTTTAAAAAAAATTCTATTAAATTGCATGTTTTGAATAAAATCTGAAAATTGTGTCATTAATGGTGGATTTTAGGATTTTGTATAAAAACGTGGTTTCAAAGTGTTTTTAAACTTGTTTTAACATGATTAGAAGGTTTCTAAATTTACTTTGACGTTTCGTTAAAGAACTCTTGAGTTTTAATGAATTTTTGAAAAATAGCCATAAAAAATGTCGAAAAAGTCGATACTATGAATTGAGTATTCTGTTGTAGTTTAAAGGTTTGGAATTAGGCGAAGGTGAATTATAAGATGAAAAAAATTGGTTTTAGGTGAAAAGATTAAGAATAGATCGAGATATTCGAATTTAAAGTTTGTTATGTTATAAGTTCCGATTACATAGGAACATAGCTTAGGCTTATATTTTTGATTGCTTGTGTTGAGTTCTTAGCTGATTATTAAATGCATTGTTGTGTAAATTGTTGTGTTGAAGTTCCGAATTCGATAGGACCTTCTACGAGTAGAGATAAAGGCAAGGAAAAGCTAGTTTGAGCTTTCGGCTTTTCGACGAAAGCGTAATTGGTGAGTGTTTGGAATAATTTCTTGTGGACATGATTCAATGCGTTATTTGAGAATTTAGTAGTAGCCTAAACCCCTACTTTAAATTTCGAGTGTAAGCTTTCTCATATCTATGCTGTCTTGTGAACCATGTGCTGATGGGTTTGTGAATATGTGAATTGAGATGAGATGCTATAACATCTTATATGTGGTTATGATAACTATTGTGAAAGTGCAAATGTGTACATGTTATGTATATGTTAAATGTTAGTGACAATGCTTTGCTAAAAATACAAATATGCAGTGATAGTGCACAAATAATCAGTAAGTGATATGTTTGACTCTATGAGTCTATGTTTGGGGTGTTGGAGATCTGCATATCTGATGAGTGATAATAGATCTCACTTTTATGTTTCATAGCTTTAGTACCAAACTATCTTAAAATGTATATATGTGTAATGTAATGTAAACCAAAATGAGTATGTCACCATTATGCAACTTATCTATAAAGATGTTTTGAATATTGTGATATATGCTTGAACGACAGGTACTTTTAAGTGAATATGTTACCATGTAAAAGAACTAGTAATAATGCACGAGTAAGTATAATATGACACTAGAGTTGGAACTATTGAGGTTATGTTATATGGTTGTTTCGTTGATGCTTGATGAATTGTCTGCATTATGGTTATTCTGAGCATTCACTGAACTTGTTAACCTTACCCACTCCTTTTAAACATTTGCAGATTAGTAGGGAGCCAGTGTGAGTGGTGTGGTTTCGGAGAGGTGATCCAAGCAAGCATATTTATTATTTTCATAGGTGTCCTATATTTATTTACGTTTTAGGGAATGAGGCAATGTGGTAGACGTGTTATAGCCATGTTAATTTTTAGGCATTTTGCTGGTTTTTGGTTCGGTTTATAAGGATTACTTGTTATTATTATGCTTCGGTTTATGAACATAAACTGGGGTTGACTTTACTTGCTCGAACACAATTTTGCTATATTGAACTACTAATTAGGCCGTTGAATAGTTATTTGTCGAAGTAATTGATATATGATGTTTAGGAACTAAATTGGAATAGATTAATTGCCTATGTATGCTGTAATTTTGTAACTTGGAGCGGAGGTATTGAAATTAAGGCTTTAAAAATGATACCTTTGTATTTTTCGAAGGTGCAGGAAGACAGGATAGAGAATTGGTATCGATACCTCAACCCGAGTATCGATACTCGGGGTAAGTTTATTGATACCTTACGAAAGGTACTGATAGTTTTTGACACTTTGAAATTTGGCAAGAAACTGAATGCTAGTTTGGTATCGATTATTCTGGTGGTATCAATACCACTTGAGGAAAATATCGATACCATAGGGACGGTATTGATACATACGTAACATTTTTGGGAAATTTTTCTAAGTGGTCCCAATGCTAGAGTTATGTACATTTTATGTTTGTTTGTCGTATGTTCGTATGATTAAGAACTAAACTAAGTTTGCATGACTTGATATTCTCATATATGTGATAATTACGATGAAATCGATGTGAGACGTGATGTCGCATCCTAGTATTTGGGCTTGGTGACTAGGTCGGGTATAGGGTGTTACATACCTCCTAATTTACTTAATTGATCTTTTAACTAATTCAGATTTCTTTATTTTTTTCATTTGGCTTTATACATACTCAAATACATACGTATCCATTTATTATGCCTATTTATTATGATTTTTTGACTTGACAATTAAAATGGAGCAGACACTAAATTGTCGAATACTCAATCATGTCATGATTTGAATACTCACTCAAGAAGCTAAGTCTTTCGACTAAAAAGGTGGATGAAGCAAACAACTACCTCTTTAGCTACTCAACCCATTACTACAGTGGAGTGCCCCTAATTTTCTTTATTACACACTCTTACTCAAACCTACCTTTTTAGTCAACAGCTCGATGGAACAAACAAAGCGGTGCTGACTTACTCGACAATTCTAAGCATTTAAGTATTTGATGGCATTTTTTTAAAGAATTTTCTTAGACATTGCCACTTTATTCATTATTAAGCATTACCATGTTACCAAGTATTACTTCAAGAGTCTCTAAGTTTATCAAAAAAACTTACTATGGATCAATTGTAATCGGAATTAGGTCATTGTAATTTTAGGGATCAATTTACAAGCAAACTATCCTAAACTAAAATCACCTAATCTACTGTCACAACTTTCTAAGTTTATAGAAAAATTAAGTTCCTCATTGAACATCACAGAAAAAAATACACTCATCATAGTCTAAACAATTCCTGGCAGTCATATGTGCCATGGCAAAATGAATGACAAATAAAGAAAAAGTTAAAACATGCTAAACTAACTATTTAATGCAATGCTAAATGCTGAACACACCCCCAAACCTAAGGGATGCATTGTCCTCAATGCATGTACAGATATCAATCATGAATGAAAGACATGTATATGTACATAATGAGATGTAATAAAGGGAGAAAAACTTCCTGAGCTTGGAACTGAATGGTGGTACTTTAATTGCAGTGAGTGGTCTTTCGCACACTCATCTTAGAATGCATCGGCCTTTTAAGTAAATTGAGTGGTACAGCCTCTTCTTCATTATCAAATCTTGTGAGTTCATCAACAATCCGATCGATCTCATGATCCTGTTCAGTCATTGGTTTATTAGGATGTGGAATAGCCGCAATGCTATCCATTGGTGGTGCAACTTAGGGATTTGCTTCCTCTTCGTCCTCACGATTAGTCTCAATACTAATAGACTTTGTTTTCTTTGGTTCTTCCTCCAGGGCTTTGGGTGCATTCTCTTCATTGGCAGGATTCTTCTCAATGGGCTTTGCGTCACCAACCCCTTCCCTTCCTGCAGCTTATTAAATAAAGGAAATGAAATAGCTAAGAGAAATTTAAATCGAAAAAATGAAATAAAAATAAAATAATTTTCATGATGTTGAATTTAAACATCTCAAAGATCAATAGACTGTTTGTCTCGCTCTACATGAGCACCCTAGTAGTGCTTCAAATGTTGTCCATTAACTTTAAATGTGTCCCCCATTTTCATGTCCTTGATATCAACAGCTCCATGCAGATATACATGAGCTACCAAGCATTGTTAATCAAAATTGAAAGGTATATTTTTCTCTAGCAAAGTGCACAAGGGTCTCCGCTCAAATGAATCTTCATCACTCATAGAATTGTTATGACAAAATATTATGAACTCTTCCTCCATTGCTGTTTCTATCAATCCAACCTCATGACATTCTTCATTCTCTTTAGCAAATTTCAGGGCATTAAATACATTGAACGTGATATGTTGATCATAGATTATCGAAACTAGAATCCCATGCAGTCTCACAACCTCAGAAATATAGTAGAGTAGTCCGTCCGAACCGAAATAAAATGGGCAGACTTCGTCAATTGATCCACGATGACCCAAACAGAATCCTTCTTAGGGGTGTCAAGGGCAACCCACTAACGAAGTCCATCGTCACGTTCCCATTTCCATAAGGGAATCTTAATAGGTTCAAGCAAACCCAAAGGCAACTGGTGCCCAGCCTTAACTTGCTGGCACGTCAGACAACGAGCAATAAAATCCATTACCTCTCGTTTCAAACCTGACCACCAGTACAGCTTACAAAGATCTCGATACATTTTATTACCACCGAGATGCATAGCATAAGGGATACTATGCGCTTCCCTTAGAATCGACTGTCTTATATCAGAATCATTCGATACACAAACTCGTCCTTGGAAACACATAACTCTATCCTTATTCAGTCTAAAATCAAAAGTACTGCCACTTTCAACTTGATGAAACCACAGACCCAAAGACTCATCCCCTAACTATTTTTCCCGAATCTACCCAATCCAAGTCGCCTTAACTTGCAACACGGCTAACAGAACCCCATCATCAAACAAACTAAGACGAGCGAACATCACCCTCAAATCAGTTCTCGCTCTACAACTGAGAGCATCAACCACCACATTGGCCTTACTAGATGATACTCTATCGTGCAGTCATAATCTTTGAGCAGCTCAACCCATCGACACTGTCTAAGATTCAACTCCTTTTAGGAAAGGAGGTACGTGAGACTCTTGTGATCGGTGTAGATAATACACCTCTCACCATACAAATAGTGCCTCCAGATCTTTAATACAAACACCACCGCAGCTAACTCGAGATTATGTGTCGGATAATTTCCCTCGTGTGACTTAAGCTATAGGGACACATAAGCCACAACCTTACCACCTTGTATCAGTACACAACTCAGACCGACATGCGACGTATCACTATACACTATAAACTCCTTACCAGATTCAGGCTATATCAGAATAGGAGCCTGACTCAGAATAGACTTGATCTTCTCGAAGCTCGACTGTTGCGCATCAATCTAGACGAAAGGAACATTCATGCGTAGAAGCTTAGTTAGAGGAGCTGCAATCAGTGAGAACCCCTCAACAAACCTCTAATAATAACTTGCAAGACCTAGAAAACTGCGGATCTTAGAGACGTTACTGGGCTGTTTCCAATCAAGCACAGCCTCAATCTTTTTAAGTTCAACTCAGATCCCCTCTACAGAAACCACATGCCCCAGAAATGTTACGTCTCGCAACCAAAACTCACATTTACTCAACTTAGTGTATAGTTGTTTCTCTCGAAGTATCTAAAGCACTACTCTAAGATGTTCATCATGCTCATCCTAAGTCTTAGAGTACACCAAAATATCGTCGATGAAGACTATGAAGAACTGATCCAGATACGACTGAAAAACTCAGCTCATCAAATCTCTTAATGCAGCCGTAAAATTCGTCAAACCAAAAGGCATAACTAGGAACTCGTAGTACCCATAACAAGTCCTAAATGTTGTCTTATGAATATCAACTTCCTTAACTCTAAGCTGATGATACCCAGAATAGAGTTTATTTTCAAAAATACTGAAGCCCCTCGAAACTGGTCAAATAGATCATCAATCCTCGGAAGTGGGTACTTATTCTTCACAGTTAGTTTATTTAACTCTCGGTAGTTCGATGCACATCCTCATGGTACCATCCTTTTTTCTCACAAACAGAGCCAGTGCCCTGCATGGAGACACACTAGGACGGATGAAACCACGATCCAGAAACTTTTGAAGTTGAGCTTTAAGCTTTGTAAGCTCCTTCAGTGCCATACAGTATGGAACGATAGACACTAAAGCTATACCCGGTAAAAGCTCAATGTCGAACTCAACTTCTTGATTCGAAGGTAAACCTGGTAACTCCTCAAGAAAAACATCCAAAAATTCCCTCACTATTTTTATATCCTCGACAGAAGAGTCCCCAAAAAACTAAAGCACTAATGTAGGCTAAATATGCCTCACACCCTTTCCGAACCAATTTCTCAATCACTAGAGCGGAGATTACATTAGACAGGTAATCTCGATGCTCACCAATCACAACCACCTCCTTATCATCCTCGATCTTCAGAACGACCCTCTTAGTCACACAGTCTAAACTAACTCGGTGCTCAACTAACCAGTCCATACCCAGAATTAAGTTAAACTCCCCAAACGGTAGCTCCATCAGATTTTCCAGAAACACGTCCCCTTATACTTCACACAGAATATTCTTATAAAGTCTATTTACCCGAACAGATTGTCCCAACGGACTCAGTACAGTAATCTCACCAGAAGGACACTCAACAGAAATCCCCAAGTTCTCGAAAACAGAACTAGCAACGTAGGAGTGTATAGCACCTATGTCTATCAAAGCTGTATATAGAGCATCAAAAATAAAAAACGTATCCGCTATCACATCAGGGGCGTCTCAATCTTCTCGGCATTGAGTAGCATAAACCAGTACAGGCTGCCCTGTTTCAATCTTATTAGCACCTCTACTCAGTGCTCTATGTCCTCAGCCCATACCATTCCCACCCTTAGCCGGTTCACGGCCCTTAAGTGACTGCTCTATTGCCTTTTGGGACTGAACAAAACCATATCCCTAAGCTTGCATCTGATCAGCATGACATCGACACTCCCTAATCCAGTGCTCCAAAGACCCACACCGCAAAAAAGCCCCTAATCTTCTCTAACACTCGTTTAGATGGCGCCTACCACAGTCACCACAAGGCTGAATCCCAGAAGAAGCAATAAGAACTCCCACTCTAATAGGCCCATCAAGTCTAGCCCATTTTTTAGGCCTCTAAAAAGAACTAGAGGGCTCCGAATCCCTCTTACACTTGCCTCTCTCTCGGTCTCTGTTCTATCGCTTCACGCGCTTAACCTCCTCAACAATCTTCGCCTTATCTACCAAAATAGAAAACTCACACTCCCTCTACGGAGCAATCAAAACCCTCAAACTGTCCCTTAAATCTTCCTCAAAACGGATACATTTCTCATACTCAGATGCCACCATACCTCGAGCGTAGCGGCTTAATCTCAGAAACTCAGCCACAAACTTATCACCTTACATGAGATTCATGAACTCACGTCTACGAACATCAACATAGCTTGCGCCCACATATTTTACCTGGAAGGCAGTCTTAAAGTAGTCCCAGTTCAAACAATCCGGTTGAGTACCCTCTTCAACCGACAACTACCACTGATATGCCTCATCGCAAAGCAAAGAAACTACACCCTTCAATTTTTGCTCAAGAGTGCAGTCAATGTCGTTCATAATCTTCCCAGTGGCCTCCGACCAATACTCAACCACAGTAGGGGCGACTCCACAGATGCCTCTAAACAACTCAGCTCCATTGGACCGGAGTCGTTCAGTTACTGACCAATAGCCTCCAGATCTAGAATAGGGTCTAGCGACCCTCTCTAACACTCTCAACATGGCTTGGGACAGTGCGTCGTCCCCAGCCAAGTGACTTTGAGACCCAATCTTAGTACCAGGTGAAATCGGTGTCACACTTATATCTAAATTCGGGATACTGCCTAAAGAGAAAGACTCAGAGCTAGCTCTAGCCCCCTACGGCACCTGTCGCGCTTGTGAATACCACGAGCGCTCATCGTATTTTCAATTTTATCTATATTATAAAATTTTCTACATCAGTTCTAGTGTTTCTTAGCAAATATTTTTATGCTCAAGTTATCAAAAGTTTAGAAGTATTGCAAAGGGTTTAGTCTCTAACTAACTCAATACAATTTCAGAAAGTACTAACTACAGTGTTTTCTAAATACATAGACACTTACAAGATCGGCATCAGAGACTCAGTGTATCACATACTTACTTAAAAAATCCAAATTATTTGAAAACCAGTTCTTTTTCAAACCATGATTTTGGAAACCAAAATTTACAGCTCAAGTTTTGCAACTTTGCTCTAATACCACTAAATATAACACCCTAACCTGGCCTAGACGTTATGGCCGAATCTAGGTCTGTTACGAAGAATAGTTTTAAAATTATATCTTTTAAGCTAAAACGTATCGTTTCATTAGTTTACCAATCGAAGTCTTAATATCTGGAAAAACTTGAGTTTCTAATCTTATTTGAAACCATTTTAAGTTATTAAGAATTTACAACAGAAGTCTGAAAAATGTTTTATTCGAAACCAAGCTCGTGTTTCCAAAAACCATTTGTTTGCGTAAACTGTTTTTGTCAACGTTGCGAAAAAGAAAGCAAAATAAAATTCAAAACCAAAGGTTAAAAACCATACAATCCAGAGAGTCCCAAAAATTACAAACTATCAAGAAAAACTAGATTTTAAAATAAAATCGATATTACTAAATAAAAGTAGTTCTCTGTCGAATGGTCACCGCTTAGCCTCCGTCGCATCGACCTGCCTAAGTCTGTGGATTACTTGAACAGAATAGACAAACAGATGTGAGTTTTCCCAAACTCAATGTGTAACCCAACAGAAATAGTCATGACACATACACAGAATTTCATATACAGTCAGATACAAATTCGGACCTAAGTCCATAACAGATACAGATATCAGAATCAGATATACAGAATCTTACCCCCATCCTCTACACACCATCTCCGACCAACCCATCACACCATGTGGGGTTAAAAGTACTCACCCATCCCAACACACCATATAGGGTCGATCCGACACATAACAGAATAATTTATAGTCAAGCTACCAAAATATAGGTGAAAGGTCATCGTACAGATCACTTCCTCCACATATGCAAATTCCACCCCAAACACAGATATAGAATACAAACTTAACCTGCTTATCATGCTCGTATACAAATAACATATATACTCAAACAGAACAGTTAGACATACCTATTGGTGTTCTACTCATATCAAGATATTAGAATATCAGATCACATGAATTAGGGTTTGGTTAGCCCTCACCGACCTTACGGTATGCCCACAGTCGATCGGAACTACCCGTGCGACCCTAGGAAAGATTACAAAATCCTAAGCCCATATGCCTGTATGGCTTGCCCGTGTGGCCCACACGCCCAATCTGGTCTAGCCCGTGTGGCCCACAAGGCCACACTCACATCGTCACACGGTCGTGTCTCATGTATGGCCACACCTACGACATTCACACAGTCGTGTCTCGCACACGGCCAGCCATACGGCCGGGCATATGCTCGTGTGACATCGATAGTGCCCTTTTTTGGCTTTCGTCGAACCTCAATTTTTCATGTTTAGGGTACACACCTGGTACAATTTTGATGCTACTACAATCCTGAGCCCACTAGAACCTAAAAACAGCATTTCAATAACCTATTAGCAACCAATTTATGATTTCATTAACGCAAAAAATTGATTAGCACAACCAAGCATACCACCAACGAAAATAGTTACAGACACGATTTAAGTCGTTGAAGCAAAATTCACTGATTTAGCGCCTTTTCCTACGAAAGAAAAATCTTTAACGATCAAAAACTTCCAAGCACACCACCACGCCAATTCTGAAAAGACAGATAAGGTCACACTAAAGTCAAAACCACCATCAACAAAGCCTTACTTACCTAAACCGAACGGGACGCAACGATTTTACAGATGCAACGATGGGAATTCAATAGATGAAAAGCAAAATTTGAGAGAAAACAAAAGAAAGTGGAGAAGGAAGAAAGGGAACGTCAGAAACAAAGGGAAAATTGGAAGGAGAGAAAAAATAAAAATAAAAATAAAAAAATAAAACATTATCTCAACTCCCCCCATTATCCCACTAACTAACCGACCCACTATCGCACAACTTGATTCCCATCCAACAACTTTAGAGTTTCGATTCCACCAAACCTCTATCACACAATCCACGCAAGAATTCAAACACAAGACCTCCAACACACTAACTCCTTACCACTCGAACCAGCAAGCTCATTCTGATATGAGTTTACAAACAATATTACAAAAGCCCACCCAGCAGGGATAAGGCTAGGATCAAAAATAGCAGAATTGCCAAAAGTGGAACTTGAACCCAAGACCTCAAACACATACCCAAAACACTTAACCACTGAAACAGATACACATTTGCGCCAAATTTTACCAAAAGCGGACTTAAATTATTCAAGGCGTTACAGGGTCGTCCAACAATGATGGCTTTAGTAATGATCCATACTATTTATTTGTCATCTTGGATTTCCTAACAATGATGGCTTTTAGTAATGGGGTATTATTATTATGATTATCACCATTATAACATAATTCATCATGATATTAAGATCTCAATATTATATATACACTTATATCAAGCATATATACACACATACAGATATATATGCAAATCAAAATTCAATCATTCATAGTTTAATTTCAACAATCATGACATCAAATTCATCATGGTTAGTGTCTCTAGAATTAATAACCTAGTGATCTATCGAATTTTCCACAAAGAAAATTTCTATCATAAAGAGTTTTATACATTTTCTCTTAGTGGCTAGGTAATTCGTCCACTCTTTGCAGTTAGCCTTGAAGTGCTATTTTTTATTGCAAAAGAAACACTTAGACTTAGATAAGTCTTTAAGCTTCTTAGTTCACTTCCTTTTCACATCAAGTGACCCAAAGTACTTAGCCTTGTTTCTCTTAGTATGATTTCCTTTCCCTTTAGAGGAAGAAGGCACCACTAAGTTAGCTTTTACTTTTCAGACCAATTGACTGTCGTCCAATACCAACTCATAGGATTGTAACTCCTTCATGAGTTGTGCAAGATTTATTTTCTTGTCTCCAAGGTTAGATGCAACCTTAAAGCCTGCAAAGTTTTTGGTCAAGCTTTTCAAAACTGCTTCAATTTGTGTGTTCTGGTCTAGATTGGCCTCATTATTCGTGGCCTCATCAAAGTAACCCATAAGAGTAATAACATGGTATTTGACTGGAGTATCAGGTTTTTGCCGGGCATTCACCAAACTAGTTATAGTAGACTGTCGAGCCAAGACAGCTTGGCCTCCGAACATGTCATCTAGTTTATCTAATACCTCTTTGGTAGAATCACGGCTCTCTAGTTGCTTATAAAGAGTACTGGTCTTGCTTTCTAGCATATAGCAATGAGTTATCTCATCATATTTTTTCCATCAATTTCTAGCCTCAGCTTGGTTGAGTTTCTCACAACTCAAGATAATCATGAGATTCATTTTCAATTACTTATAGTTATTTTTGTTCAGCTTGTTCTTAGTAAGTATGTTTAGCAAAAGAGTAGGTGTCTTTTTTGAACTAAAAATAAAATATTCATTCATTAATATCTTTGTATTAAGAAAATTTTTGAAAAACTTTTTGCAACAAATGATATACATTAAGATGATGCATGTGTCTTACATTTAAACCTTGAAAATATTTGTAAGTTGTTGCAACAATAATTCCTACACTCATTGAATTAAGTCACTTTGGAGAAATCTTAATCAACTAGTAAGAATATGGATTTTCATCTAAATATTACGTAAACCTAATCTCTTAGGTGTCCACACGTACTAATAATTTTTTTTACGTTTAGCCATCATTCTAACTTAAGTAGAGCTTCATGGAAAGTTACTTAACTAGAATGATCTTAACTGTATAACTGTCAACTCAACATCTATCATTACATGTACCACAAATGAGTTGCATTGGGACAATCTCAACGAGTAACATGTATGAATAGTTGTCCTCTATAAAAAAAAGAAAACTTCTTTAGTGAACTCCACATGATAATATTTACCTTAAGGCCAAAAAATTATCATACGCTATAACAGGATACTTTTCTCTTTTAAGGAAATCTCCTCAGTGAAATTCACATGACAATACCTACCTTAAAGCCGACAATTTGTAATGTCATCACAAGAGACCATAGATGGAGGTCATGGGTCTTATTTAGGGACTTTCTCCCACTTGGTCTTTTAAAAACATGCAAGATTTTTAATTCTGGTTTCAATAATGAATAATTAAGATGACATGACAAGTTCATGTGGCATTGTTTACCTGAACTATATGGCATACTTATCATACATATGCATGAACATACGTTTTCCAGTCAATTTAAATATCATCATGTTATCATATAAAAGCATAAAATTAAATTACTTTGACTGGCCAAAATTTTCATGATTTCATCCTAAAAATATATTTAATAAAAATTTATATTTATTATCCCAAAGCATTTTTTGGGTTTTCTAGGTAAAAGCCAAATATCTTGGCTTTGGGTTTTCCCTAAACCCAAAAGTTTGAAAAATCACCGAATAGATCTACCACCGAATGACGTCACCATAACGGGTCACCGTTGCTGCACCACTAATGCCACTGTCACTCTCGCTTTCATCGTAATTAGGCCACCACTGACCATTATCGTCGACTACCACCATCGGTTAAACCATCACCAGCCGTCATTAGCCACCGTCAGTCTTTTGCCAGCTAGTTGGGTCAGGTTTTTGTCATCTTGACCAATTTTGGATACATCTCGATTCTTCGGGATTCACCAAAAATTTTGGTTACAAAAACCTTCTCAAACCAATTCTAATTCCATTAAAGTCATGACAATTTTACTATAAAAAAATCAATGAGGAAATATTTTTAATTTCTCAATTCAATGGATTCATAATGACTACTTAATTTCATTTCATTTTCGAACTTCAATTATTTAACTTATAGTTGATTAAATAATAATTTGAAAACCTTAAATTAATTCTAAAGTCATTTTTATACTTAGTGAGAAAACGTATTCATTTGTGGATGATACCTATTTCTTTGCTTTCATCATTTTCATTCATTTATGTTAATTTGAATCTAAATGCAATTCATTTATGGTTTTAACAAGCTAGTGAAGGGACCAATTAGACATTTATAATTAGGGCTCAAGTAATTTATAATTAAGTTTCGATTTTTCGTCTATTAATTATAAACTTATTTATTTTGTCACGAAATCATTCAACTATAGTATTGTGACTAAGCTCTCCTTAATTACATACCATTACGAAAGCTACTCAATAGGTGCTTGTCTAATAACATTTTCATAAGCATGTTACTCTCATAAGATATTCTTAATCTCTTTGGGATACATATGTTCTCCCGATATGATCCTATTTTATCTTATGGTAACAATTACATTTTCCTTCATGAAAAGTCAATTATTATCAAATTGTAATCAAGTCATTTATCACAAAGATAAACGACCCGTGCCCGCATTTACTTTTCATTTATCATGTAATGCTGATGAGAGGATGTCATTTACATGTTAGTTAAGTTATGAATTCCAATATAGTGAACGATGCTACATACTGTAGAAGTCATATACCTAAAGTTCTAGTTGTTGGTTCCTTATATATTTGAACTCAGACCTTTACTTACATCAAAGTATACAAGTCATGCATACATAGCCTATCATCCACTCAGGATTAAGGTATGCCACACTATGAATGTCAAAAGTGAATAAAATCATAAATGAATTTAGGATCTATTCTGGAGTCATCCTCTCTGATGCTCAAGATAAAACATCTCCCCAATTGGACTTGATAGACAACATATTAGGTTCATCTACTAATACAAGTTGTCTTTTTATATTATGATCTGACCACGTAATATCGCTTAGTATTAGTTAAATATTAGATAAACAAAGAGTCAATATTTGCTTCCATGATTTTGTTGTGTGAAAAACCATCGAAGACAATATACAAAAGGTATTAATGTAATTAATGAATATTTTTATTAAACCAATTTGCCTTGGCACTAGATCCAACAATGCCTTGGCACCTTCTACGCTTTCTTGGTCGGTTGAGCCCTTGTTGCCACCACAACCCTTGTGATTTTTCTCTTTTATAATGGAATTTTTTATTTAAAAAAAAAGAGAAAAGTCAAAACCTTATATATACATAATTTTATATAGTGGTTACATAATAATAGTATAGATGAATCATGATTGAATAGTAATAGTACACATATTTTTTATTAGAGTTGTTACTATTCTAATTTCTGTTTTAATAAGTCTTGCTCATTTTGAAAAATTTCTCTTTATCTTTTTCATTGTTAGTTTGTTTCATAGCTTGTTCCCAATTTTCATCTTTTTATTTAGGTTACTTTGTTACTACTCTTGTGCAAACACAAGCATTTCACAACAATTTCTTTACATTTATATGGTGTTAGATCAAGCTTACAATCTTATGAGTAATTCCTAGCCAAACATTGTTCTTTCTTCTTTCTTTCTTTTATTTTATCATTGTTCTACATCATGGTCTCTTCTTTTACAAATCTTGAAACCACCAATGTCCACAATAACGGTAAACACTTGATACAATTTAATCCTTCATCCCAAGAACTCTCTGATAGTCACAACTTTACAATTTGGAAAGCTCAATTCGCTATGCTCTTCTATGACTATGCTTTATACAATTATCTTGATGCTTCCATGTCATCTACTCCATAAACCATCAAGTATGGCACAACATTCCCAATATAAACCAATGGCACAACATTCCCAATATAAACCAATGTATTTAATGTTCATGGCACAACATTCCCAATATAAACCAATGTATTTAATGTTCAATCTACGAAAATTTTAATCTCACAATCAAAGTATGCCAATCACGGTCTCACAACCCCTTTGAGTCTAAAGTCAATTTTGTTGCATGCACTCCTACTCAAAATGATATGTGGATCCTCGATTTAGACACCTTTCACCATCTCAGCTTAGATACAAAGTCCTTTAGAATTCCCAAATGTTCACCCAGCACAAACAAAATGACAATAGGTGATGGTAATGTTATTCTAATTTCTCAAATCAATAATACTTATTTACGCCCATCAAAATCAACCTTCAAATTGTCTAATATTTTGTGTACTTGTGATATCAAATGTAAGATTATTTTTGTGCATCAATTTTGTAAGGGTAACCTAACCTCAATAGAAATATTTCCTTTCAAATTTGTTACGAAGGATTTTTGTATGGGAACAATCTTACTATGTAGCCAAAATAAAGAGAAACTCCATGAATGATTGTTTCTATCTATCCAACCACCAACATAACTATTGTTGACCCTTCCCTACATTTGTGGCATCGAAGATTAGGACACCCTCACTCTAAAATTCTCTTTTCAATTTCAAAAACTGTTGGTCTTTCTCATTGTTCTAAAAGCAATTTTACTTGATGTAATTATTATTCTTGCAATAAATCCCACTAATTTTCATTTTATACAACTACATTTATCAATAACTTTCCACTACCAACTACTTTTAAAGACCTATGAGGTCCTCCTAGGTGTTATCAATCGAAAAAAAGTTAAACTATTGTCTATTTGTCAATTAGTATGCTAAAAACATCTAGAAACACACTATGAAACACAAAAATGAGGTTCAAAATATTTTTCAAAATTTACATCCCATGCTTGAGACATATTTTGATCATAAAATATTGTACATTGAACTGATAGGGAAGGAGAATACCGTATACCCTTGATCCCTACCTTAGCTCTGAATATATCAACCTATTATATTCCCTCATAAACTCTTCAGTTAGTCACCATTATTGAAAGAAGATGTTAACACCTTGTCAAAACAACCAAAACATTACTTCACCAAGCTACATTACCGTCCAACTTCTAAACCTTAACTTATCATCATGTCATATATCTAATTAACAAATAATGTGCATATATACTTAAGCATATATCACATTTGAAGTCATTTTTTAAGAAAAACTCAACTATTAATCTATGGAAACCTTTGGTTGCCTATGCAACCTTTGGCTACAACAATGTGTAAAACATAAATTAGATCTATATTTTAGAAATTGCATCTATCTAGGGTTTTCTTTTCTTACTCATGATTGTCACCAATGTTTTGACCTCACTGCTTCAAAAATAAATTCTTTCACAGGATGTCAATTTTTTTGAAAATATTTATCCTTTTACAAATATATTTTCCACATTAAAATAAATATATTTCAACTTTATAATGGGATATTATATCTTTTGATACCATACAAGAAATTTTGACCACAAAACAATATCTCACCTATCCTTCAATAATTTTCTTCTTGATATTTCAATTGTACGAGATACATGTCATCTTCCTTACTAAAGTTTTGTTGCATTGCATGTCACCATAGCTCTGCATCCACTCAGAATTTTTTCCCAAGTATACAATTTATTTTTTGTTCTAACCTACCCAATGCCTCTGCATCTCACCTTACTCCTCCCATCTCCCCAAATCATTAACCATCCATTACCCATGTATCACCATTGCCCTTCCCAACCCCAATAACAATTTGTACTTTCCAATACTGCATTTGCTGCCACACATCAAACCCTCTTAACTTCTCCATGAATTGACCTTACCCCATCTTCAAATATCCAACTCATTGTAGCCACATTCATAATACCTTACCATAAGCCTCATCATGCAGTCACAAGTTTGCAAATAATATCTTTAAGCAATGTAAAATTATTGGCTACATAGCTCATATTACTCCATCAAAAATTCTATTCTTGTCACTTAAAAAGAAGAACATAAATTTATTTCTTGGAAAGAGGCAATAAAGGTTGAATTTAATGTGTAAATGAAGAATCAAACATGGCACATGACAACACCAAAAAAAATCCTTTATAAGTGGTATTTTCATGTTAAAACAAAGGCTGAGGGGCCTATTGATAAGTACAAAACACATCTAGTTACTAAAGGATTTAAGCAATGGCCTAAGGTCAATTTCCATTCCACATTCAATTTTATGGTAAAACCAACTACGATTCACACAGTATGGATCCTTTGTCCAATTCAACTGCCAGTTGCATCGATTTGACATAAATAATTCATTTTTATAAGGAAGACTTGAAGAGAAAGTCTACATGTTTCAACCTCCACATTACAAGCATTTTGGTTTCCTAAATTATATGTCTCAATTAAAAAAAGGCCATTTATGGCCTTCGCCAAGCACCTAAAGCATGGTATGATGTGCTTTCACATTTCTTGGCACAAATGGGATTCCAAATGTCTGGATGTGAAATTCACTTTTTTATTACATAATATGAGAGTTACTATTTAAATACTGTTATATGTGAATGATATAATCATTACCTGTAGTTGTGAATATTTTGCCCAACATGTTATTTCATATATTTCCAAGTAATTTCTACTTAAATATCTTGGACTACTATAATTTTTCTTTGGTTTGAAGTTCATTAAGACACCTAATGGCTATTCTTAACACAATCTAAATATATTAAAAAGGTGCTCCATGAGTGTCATATGCGTAGGAGTAAAGGCTTTCAATCACACATTAGTAAGCTTGAAACTTTGGTTGTTAATGATAGAGCTCCCAAAATTGAAGCCAAAAAGTATATGAATGTTCTAGGAAAACTCCATTATCTCTCTTTCAGAAAGCCAAACATCTCCTACTCTATCAATAAGCTCACTTAGTTCAAAAACTCACCACTCCATCACTCACTAGAAAGTAATAAAAATACTACTTTGGTATCTCAAGGAAACCTCCTCTAATGGTATTCGTATCTCCTCTAAGCGAGATATTTTTTCTCAACATGTATGTTGATGCAAATTAGGCTGGTGATGTTACTAATCGTTAATCTATCACCAAGTATGTCATCTATCTTGGTCCATTCCAATTCCATTCCTGCTCATCTACAAAAGCAAAGTATCATGTTGTAGCTATTTCTCTTTCTGAAACTAACTAAATCACGCACTTGCTCAAGGGCTGCCTTAACTCACTATTTATACCATGTGATAATGTTGGAGTCACTTGTTTTAATTTATATCAAAGTAAAACAAAGGCTTCAAGGAAGACGAGAACTTTAGGGATATTTCTTAACCTAAATAATATTTTAGAATGAAGGGATACCTTTATAATTATCTTGGGTCGAGGTGGGTTTAGTATAAACTCGGCTTCGACCTAACCCGATCAAATTTTTTTTAAATTAGCTTACCCCAATCAATTTTTAAAATTAATTCACCCTAAATACAATTAAAAAAATATCCTATCCAGTAGGACTAAGTGGGAACTAATCAATTTTTAGGGGTTAAGAAAAGTGAGAAAAAATAGAAATATAATGATCATTTTCTATCCAACACATAAAAATAAATAATTTCAAATAAAAATAATAAAAATTAAAAAGATGTAAGGTAAGTGCTTAAAACTATGCATTTTTTATATATTAATTTTAATTTATCTCATTTTAAACTATATCAAGTATTTCTTTCATTTTCAAATTTTCCATATTTCGTATCAACTACACTTATAGAAAAAAATTTATATTTATATCTCTATTCTTTTTTTTGTCTTTCAAAACCTTTCTACTTTTCTACTTTTTCTATTTTTCATCTTTCGATTTTCTCTCCATCCTATTCCAACTAAGTCTTGGGAGTTATTTGATAAGCTGTTAAAATTTTAAACCAATTTTAAATTAATATTTTTGTTATAAAATAATTAAATAAAAGAACACTTAAAGTAAATAGAGAATTTTCTCATCTCCTTTTTTCATTTATAAAAGAGCTATATATAAGCCATTGACATTTAATGCAACATAAATGAATAAAGCTTATTTAATAGCTTCATTAACACATACATTAAGCATCTTTAATAATGAATGGGGGGTTTTAACTCATTACTTTCATAAATGTTTAAAGGTTATAGACATCCATTTAATGTATTTATAGCACTCCCTCTTGGATGTCTTTTAAATAAAAATGTGTCTTATTAAAACCTTTATTAGGAAAAACCCTGTGGGATAAAAACCTAATGAAGCAAAAAGAGTACACAATCTTTTGTTACAAGTTGCCTCGTTAAAAACCTTTACCAGGAAAACCCAGTGGGCCAAAACCTTGGTTAAAGGAAAAGAGTAAAAGAGTACAACGTGTTTTAGACTCCCCCTAATGGCAACATCACATTATGTCTTTGAGTCGACGCATTCCAATCTTATTTCGTAGTCTTTCAAATGTTGAAGTTGGCAATGCCTTGGTAAAAAGATCTGCTAAATTATCATTGGAACGAATTTGTTGAACTTCTATGTCACCTTTCTTCTCAAGATCATGAGTGAAGAATAATTTTGGTGAAATATGTTTTGTTCTGTCACCTTTGATATAACCACCCTTTAATTGAGCTATACATGCTGCATTATCTTCGTATAAGATAGTTGGCATATTTTCCTGTAAAGGCAAATTACATATGTTGGGTTAATAACCTTAGCCAAACACACTCTCAACTTGCCTCATGCATTGCAATTATTTCAGCATGATTTGAAGAGGTAGCAGCCAATGTCTGCTTTGACGAACGCCATGATATGGCAATACCTCCACATGTAAATAAATATCCCGTTTGAGATCGACCTTTATGTGGATCCGATAAATATCCAGCATCAACATAACCAACTAATAGGGATTTTGAATCATTGAATAACCCCATATCAATGGTCCCTCTGAGATATCTAAATACATGTTTAATTTCATTCCAATGTCTTCGTGTTGGAGAATAACTAAATCTTGCTAACAAGTTTACAATAAAAGTTATATCAGGTCTTGTGGTATTTGCAAGATACATCAATGCTCCTATGGCACTTAGATATGGTACTTTAAGACTAAAAAACTCTTCATCATTCTCGCAAGGATGAAATTGATCTTTATTCACATCTAATGATTGTACAACTATCGGGGTACTCAATGGATGTGCTTTATCCATATAAAATTTCTTTAAGATCCTTTTCGTATAAGTTGACTGATGGACATGAATTCCATCTTTTAAAAGCTCGATCTGTAAGCCAAGACAAAACTTTATTTTTCCAAGATCTTTCATCTTAAATTCTTTCTTTAAATAATTTACTGCATTTTGAAGCTCTTCAAGAGTTCCAATAATATTTAGATCATCAACATAAATAGCAATTATCACAAATTTTGATTTAGATATTTTTATAAAAACACATGGGCAGATTGGATCATTTTTATAACCTTCTTTTAACAAATATTCACTAAGACGATTGTACCACATACGTCTAGATTGTTTTAATCCATATAAACTTTTCTTTACTTTGATTGAGCAATTTTCCTGAGAAACTCTATATCCTTCAGGGATTTTAAATCCTTCTGGGATTTTCATTTAAATTTCACTATCAAGTGTACCATACAAATAAACTGTAACAACATTGATTAGACGTATGTCAAGTTTTTCACGTACTGCCAGACTAATAAGGTATCTAAACATGACTGCATCCACCACAGGAGAATATGTCTTTTCATAATCAATGTCAGGCCTCTATGAAAATCCTTATGCTACAAGTCGTGCTTTATATGTTACGACTTCATTTTTCTCATTTCATTTTTGCACGAATATCCATTTATATCCTACCGGCTTTACATATTTAGGTGTTTGGGCTATTGGTCCAAAAACCTCACGTTTAGAAAGTGAATTTAATTCTGCTTGAATTGCATCTTTCCATTTTGGCCAGTCTTTTCTATTTCTACATTCCTCAACAAATTTAGGCTCAATATCTTCATTTTCTTTTGTTATTTTAATAGCAACATTATAAGCAAAATTATTGTTGACAACTATATTTTTTTGTTTCCATCTTTTTCCTAAAGTAACATAACTTATTAAGATTTTTTCGTTATCACCATTTTCAAGTACCTAAACCTCTTCTAGGATTTTTAATTAGTTATATCTTTGGCCTCTTCATGGGCACTTGCCTCTACAATATTACCATCTTGAATAATTTGGAACCGACTGGCCTTCCACGCTTCAGGCGTGGATTACTTTCTTTTGCACTAACAATTTGCCCTATTGGGATGTCAATTCGTATTGGAGCATTTCTAGATGGTATGTGAGATTTTGTAATTCTCTTTAGGTTAGTAAATGAATCTGACAATTGATTGGCGATGTTTTACAAATGTATGATCCTTTTAACTTCTTGTTCACATTAACTTGTACGAGGATCTAATTGAGATAATGATGATCCATTCCATGTAATTTCTTTTACCAGTTGTATTTTCTCTCCCCCTAATGTTGGGAATGTTGTTTCATCAAAATGACAATCAATAAATCATGCAGTAAATAAATCTCCAGTTAATGGTTCAACATATTTAATTTTAGAAGGAGATTCATAACCAACATATATTCCCAACCTCTTTTGAGGACCCATCTTTGTGCGTTGTGGTGGAGCAATTGGAACATATATTGCACATCCAAAATTCTAAGATGGGAAATATTTGACTCCTGACCAAAAGCTAATTGTAATGGGGAGTACTTATTATAATTTGTTGGCCTTAAGCGCACAAGTGTTGTTGCATACAAAATAGCATATCCCTAAGCTGTAACAAGGAGTTTTGTTCTCATAAGCAATGGCCGAGCTATTAGTTGGAGGCATTTGATAAACGATTTAGCTAAATCATTTTGTGTGTGAACATAAGCTACAGGATGTTTAACTTTTATCCCAATTGACATACAATAATCATTAAAAGCTTGGGATGTAAACTCACTAGCATTATCAAGACAAATATTTTTGATTGCATAATCTGGAAATTGTGCTCTTAATCGAATTATTTGAGCAAGTAGTCACGCAAACGCCAGGTTGCAAGTCGATAATAAACACACATGTGACCACCTACTAGATGCATCTATTAATACCTTAAAATATCTGAATGGTCCACATGGTGGATGAATGGGCCCACATATATCACCTTGAATACGTTTCAGAAATGCGGGAGATTCAATCCCAACTTTAGCTGGTGATGGTCTAATAATCAATTTTCCTTGAGAACAAGCAACACAAGATAAATCCTTGAATTCAAGAATCTTTTGGTTCTTTAATGGGTGTCCAATTGAATTCTTGATAGTTCTTCACATCATAATAGATCCGGGATGGCCTAATCGGTCATGCCAAATAGTAAAAGTATGTGGTTCTACAAATTTCTGGTTTGTAGTAACATGTGACTCAATTGCACAAATATGTGTATAATATAAACCTGGTGAAAAAAGTAGGTAGTCTTTCCAAAACATAATTCTTTCCACATTCAACATTTGTAATATATAGATATTCAATATTTTTCTCATTCATAGTCTCAATCTGATATTCATTAAGACGAATATCTTTACAAATCAATAAATTTCTTTAAGACTTAGTGAAATATAAAGCATCATCAATTATAAATTTTGTACCTTTAGGTAATAATATAATAGCTCTTTCAGAGCCTTCAATAAGTTTTGAACTACCTGATATTGTATTAACATAGGCATTACTCATTATCAAATGAGAAATATTTTTTATCTTTGAGTATTGTATGTGTTGTATCACTATCTGCAAGATACATGTCTCCATTGATTTGGGGTCCATCAAAATTTTGTTGAATATTCATATTCTTCATAAAAACAAACAAAATATAATATGAGAAACATTGCAAATATTTATTAAATATATAAATTATTTTTTAAATAAAACATACTTAAAACAACATAAAAATGTCAAAATAACATCAATTTTTCTAATGATTCTCAAAGAAATCCGCTACATCTAGGTGAGTTATATTATTAAGGTCATTAAATTTATCACCCTCGTAGGCATGGTCTGTTTTAGTATTATAGTAAATATCTTCATCTTTTGCCTCCATTTCATCATTTTGGGATATAAAATTTGTCTCCAAATGCTTTCCCTTCTTTTTAATGGATGCTTGATAAAGTTTCACTAAATGCTCGGACGTAAGACAGGTATGTGACCAATGCCCCTTCACACTACAACAGTAGCATATATTCTCAACAATTTTTGAAGGATTATTTTGACCACTTCTTTCTTGTCTTTCATTTTTATTTTTTCTCTGATGGTTAGAAGTATCATTGTTATGACCACCATGATAACGATTACTAGTACGTCCTCAACCACGTCCCCTACTACGTCTACAACCACGACCGCGACCTTTATATTTTCTATTTTTATAATTATTGTGTACTGCTACATTCACTTCAGGGAATGGTGCAGAACCAGTGGGACGAATTCCATGATTTTTCATCAACACCTCAATATTTTGTTCAGCCACCAAAAGGCATGAAATCAATTCAGAATATCTTTTAAAACCTTTTTCACGGTATTGTTGCTGCAGAAGCACATTAGTAGCATGAAAGGTTGAAAATGTTTTCTCTAACAAGTCCTCATCAGTTATTTTTCTCCACATAATTTTAGTTGAGAACTAATTTTGAAAAGTTCTGAATTGTATTCACTTACAGTCTTAAAATCTTGCAACCGTAAGTATATTCAATCATAACGAGTTTTAGGGAGTATCACCGTTTTCTGATGGTCAAATCATTCTTTCAAATTTTTTCACAACTCAAAAGGGTATTTCACAGTGAGATATTCCACTTTTAATCCTTCATGTAGATGATAACAAATGAAAATAATTGCTTTTGCCTTGTCTTGATTAGATGCTTCTTTATTTGCTAATATAGTATTTTCTAGACCTTTAGCATCTAGGTGAATTTTAGCATCTAACACTCATGACAAATAATTCTTGCCTGAAATGTCTAAGGTCGCAAATTCAAGTTTGGCAAGATTTGACATTATAATCACTTGAATCAAAATATTAGTAAAATAATAAGCATTCTCAATCGTAAATTAATTCAATTATATATACCAAATTTGTAAATAATAATATGTATGTCAAATATTGGCATAAAGAGGAATGGTCATAATAATAACTTAACAAAAATTACATTAACTAAAATTTCTTTTAATAAAAAATGTATATATAATTATCATTATTAGATTTGAGTTGTAAAAATAAATGTGCAAATATTACCCAAAGCAAATATTTCATCTAAAAAATAAAATAAAAGAATTATGAAAATATGTATACCGTATATAGTTTAAAGGGAGTTATACGGGTAAATTATATAAAGTCGAAATGACATGAACTTTACTATGAACTCATAGAAGCTCGTGCTGATAACGTGTTATAAAATAATTAAATAAAAGAACACTTAAAGTAAATGGAGAATTTTCTCGTCTCCTCTTTTCATTTATAAAAGAGCTATATATAAGCCATTGACATTCAATGCAACATAAATGAATGAAGTTTATTTAATAGTTTCATTAACACGTATATTAAGCATCTTTAATAATGAATGGGGGGTGTTAACTCATTACTTTCATAAATGTTTAAAGGTTATAGACATCTATTTAATGTATTTACAACAATTTTTAGTTATTTAATTTTTTACACACATTTGATAATTTATAATAAAAATCATCTAATAGAATATTTTTCGACAAAAAAAAATGATAAGTAACTACTTATCATTAGAGGTATTCATGGGTCGGGTTCGGGTCGGGCCCAACCAAAATTTTAGGCCCATTTGCTAGGCCCAGACCCGGCCCAAAAAATGGGCCTAACATTTTACCCAAGCACGACCCAAATAAAAATGCTAAAACTTAGGCCCAACCCGACCTACCTGTATTAAAATTTTTTATTTTTTAAATATATATATAAATATTTCCCAACAAATTAAAAATAAATTTTTAAAATACTAATATTTAAATAGTAGCAACATAATAGTGAAATTGTAGTAAACTAGGGAGAAAACAAGAAAATAGCATTAAAATAGTAAAACAAAAAAAATCAATTTTTTTGTCCTTTTGTGAATTCGGGTCAGGTAAAAAATGCCTTACCCGAGGCTCGACCTATTTTTTAAACGGGCCTTATTTTTAGCCCAAATCTATTTTTTGGGCCTATATAATTGCTCAAACCCTCTCACTTTTTAGGCGAAGGCCAGAGAACAGATCTACTTATCACTTAATCGAGAATATTTTTAATTTATTTTATACTTTATTTAAAATAATATAAAATGTTTAAAAAGAACAAGGGTAAACATGTGAAATAAAAAATCATAATTTAATATTTATATATATTAAATAATCTAATTATATTATGTAGGAAACAGATTTTACAATTAAAATTGAGTAGTTGAATTTTCCGTTTAGCAGAGAACATTTTAATGTAATATGCTATTGTACTTCATATATTGAATTCATACCTGTGTATTTTAAAGTAGATTATATAAACTTTAAGATATTTTTTTTGGTATTACATTATACTTGAATGAATTTTTGAGGTAGGATTCATGTGGTGTAAAAATGGAGTGATCCAAAAGCCTTGTCCTTTGTTTAACCATATACCGTATGCCCAAACATTTAAAATGGCAAGAACAAATATGTATAAATAATTAGATGATTGTTTTAGTCTTATTCATGACAAAGCCAGTTGCTATGCCTTTAGAAAGCACATGAGGGGAGTGTTCTTTTTTCTTTAACTTTAAAGATGATAGCTGGCAGATATCCCCATCTCCTATGCATTGAATTGATTCACATTGTACTTATCACCATTTTATCATATCCTATTTATTGCTCGCTTTCCATTTGTCAAATTTTGTGAAGTAAGCTAAAGCTAAGCTGGCCAGAAACTCTTGTTTTGTGTTCTATTTCCAATTTCAATTTTATCTCATCTTTTATTTCAATAAAATATAACTCTTGTTCTTCAATCAATTATACCAATTTTTAACTATATAGAGATGAAATTTTTAATATAAATGATTAAATTTTTTTTAATTTAATGGGTAGGAACTAATTTACATATTTTTAAATTAAAAAGAGTATGTAGCATGAGTCTTAGTGTAAGAACGGACACATATAAATTATTGATGGAAATGAGTTTTTTTCAAATGAGTAAAAATATTAATGTGAAGTACAAAATTCAATTTTTTTTATTTTGATAAAATAGAAATTTATATTATTCATTCAGAAATTGAATTCAAAAGTGGCATATCTGAAGTTGAATTATTAAACTAAAACTGGCGTCCAACCAATGGCCCACCACCTTTCCCCTCCGTTTTTATTTTCCTTCCATTTCTCTTCCTCTCTTTATAATCTTCCATCTACACACTTCTCAACTTCAGGGCTCAGCCTCTCTTCTCCAACACATTGAGCCCTTTTTTTCTCTCTTCCCGAAAAGGAAACCCCCAATAACAATTTCAGTGGTAAGCAAAGCAAAAAGCAAACCCCCAAAATTAGTTGAAAAGAAAATGCCTACTCCACCGGACACCAGCAAAACCTTGAAATTAGAGAGATACAACAATTATCTCCGAAAAATTCACAGCACCAAACTCATCACTGCTTCTTCTAAACTTCTCTTTCGTGCAACCCTTCTCATTGCTTTGATTCTGATCCTTTTTTTCACCATCAATTACCCTCCTCTTTCCGATACTCCACACCATGTCCCTCCTCACCACCGTCTCCACCACCACAGCTTACTTTCCACTTCCCTTTTCTCCGCCGGGGGCGGTGCCGCCTGGGAGAAACAAGTCCGACTCTCTTCCACGCCACGTAGAACCAATGGGTTCTCCGTTTTGGTCACTGGCGCCGCTGGGTTCGTCGGTTCCCACTGTTCCCTCGCTTTGAAGAAACGAGGCGATGGGGTTCTTGGTTTAGACAACTTCAATAACTACTACGATCCGTCTTTGAAAAGAGCCAGGCAAAACCTTTTGAGTAAGCACCAAGTTTTCATCGTCGAAGGTGACTTGAACGACGGGCCATTGCTGAGCAAGCTATTCGACGTTGTGCCCTTCACTCACGTCCTTCACTTAGCGGCTCAGGCCGGCGTACGTTACGCCATGCAAAACCCACAGTCGTACATCAGCTCCAACATTGCAGGTTTTGTTAACTTGCTCGAAGTAGCCAAAGCAGCCAATCCTCAGCCATCCATTGTTTGGGCATCATCGAGCTCCGTTTACGGCCTCAACACCGAAAACCCATTCTCCGAACGCGACCGGACAGACCAACCGGCTAGCCTTTACGCCGCCACAAAGAAAGCCGGCGAAGAAATCGCCCACACTTACAACCATATCTACGGTCTTTCCCTTACGGGGCTAAGATTCTTCACGGTTTACGGTCCTTGGGGAAGACCCGACATGGCTTATTTCTTCTTCACTAAAGACATCCTACAAGGGAAGTCGATTGACATATACAAGACGCACGATCAGAAAGAGGTGGCGCGTGACTTCACCTACATAGACGACGTGGTGAAAGGGTGTTTAGGGGCGTTGGACACGGCGGAGAAGAGCACCGGAAGCGGCGGGAAGAAGAAAGGGGCGGCTCAGTTGAGAGTTTACAACTTGGGGAACACATCGCCGGTCCCAGTGGGGCGATTGGTATCGATTCTGGAAGGGTTGCTGAGCACAAAGGCCAAGAAACATGTGATCACGATGCCAAGAAATGGGGACGTGCCCTTCACACATGCGAACGTGACGTTAGCCTTCAAGGACTTTGGGTACAAGCCCACCACGGATTTGTCCACTGGGTTGAGGAAATTTGTGAAATGGTACATCAGTTATTATGGGATTCAATCAAAGACAAGGAAGGAAAGTCAAGCTACCGGTGAATCCGGCTAAGAACATTGAGCTTCATCATCAAGCAATGGTTGGTTGGGTTTTTTTTTTTTTTGAATTTTGGTTTTTTGGTCCTATGATGTAAAAAAAGGATCAAAGTGTTGGAGGTGTTGTTACTGTGGCATATAGATATAGATTAATATTTGATGAAGATATAGAAAAGGATAAATGTGAAAAGAGAATTAAAAAGAAAAAAAGTGTCTAATTGTGAAGATGAGGTAAGTGTAATAAGGTGGTAGGGTCTGCTGGAAAGGATGCAGATCTTCACAGCTGATTTTCATATGAAATAGAAAAAATGATTTGTGATTTTTATTTCATTGCTTACAGTATGAGGTATATGAGCATCGGATAGTGTCGACTCTAACATTCCATAAATAATCTCCTTTTTGCAACCATATATATGTTATTCAACTTACCTCCTTGGACAAAACTCAAACAATTACAAAATTTTTCTTCTTTTCATTACTATTCATCTTTCTTCTTCGTGTTGCTTTATTTTTCTTTTTTTTCCAAATACTACTATACATGATTCCCCCTTGGTTTTGCTTTTTAAGGAATCCTAAGAGGAGGATGAGAAATTACAGGTTTTTAGGATCCAATTAGGTCAAGTTACACCTCCAACTTTATACAAAGTTTTTACTATTTAAAATGTTAATAAAATATTTATATATATTTCTTATTATATTTTAATTTGAATTTGAAATTTTTTGTTAAAAGCTCAACTTGTACAAGTCTAAAATAGATTTGGTAAGATGTAATTTCCTTTTCCTAGTCAATGATTATTTTTTCTTGCATGATTATCTTCTCATATAACATGTTTATGATCATTCATCATATAAACATAATTATGCACGATAATATTTTTAGATTCAGGGTTATGGTAGAGGAATAAATTTCAACTATACAAACTTTGATTTAATTTACAATTTGATGTATATACTTTGATTTGGTACAATTATATACATCAAACTTTGATTTTAGTTCAAATGTATAAAAAAAAAAAACAACCCAAATAACTCTACTTTTTTGGGGAAATAATGATTTTCATTAAAGAAGAGAAGAATACAATAGCCTTTGAAACGTATAAGCAACTAAAATGAAGAGTAAAAGCTTTCCTCAATTCAACACATAAAATCGTGAGATAATGAAAAGACATAAAATAAAATCACTAATACTAAACTAGAGTAAAAGAGAAAAATTAATGTTGATCCTTTAGAAACTTTAGAGCATCTGGTGTTTTGTGAAAACTTACTGTCGAAACTATTTCTTTTTTAGAAAAAAAAATAAAATTAGTTGTCGACTTAAAAAAAAAAACAAAAATTGGGAGTCGCCACTAATCTTTTATTGAGGTGTGGTTGGATCACCTAAAAAATAGCTTTGGTCTACGAGTTTTAGAAAAATAGATTCGGGAGTCGGTTACGTACAAGGAAGGATTAGCACCCTCGTAACGCTCAAAATTGGTACCTAGTTGATTAATTAGTTTCTTAATGTCGAAAATTTAAAAATATGATCCTTAATAAAAACTTAAAAACGTTACTTATTAAGACTCTTATCATTTCGGAGAAAGAAAATGTCACACCCAATGCGTTAGGGCACGACATTCTAATTTCTCAAAAATGAATTAGTCCAAAATACTCGTGTAATAAAATTTAAAAGAATATTCATTTGTTTAAGATTTATAAAGAAATCGTGACCCAATACGTTAGGGCACAATTTCTCAAAATCCTAAACTTGGAATATTTCCTTTGTTATTATTTTTTAAAAAAAATCTTTGTCTCGAGAAATTAATACGTCACATCCAATACGTTAAGATACAACATATTAAATTCCCAACAACAAGCTTTTCATTTTATTTTTTGATTAATGAGCAATTCTCGATTGTTAGATTTAACGAAGAAAATTGGAACCCAATACGTTAGGGCTCAATTTCCTTGAAAATCCTAAATACGAGTATTATCTCAATTTTGAAAATTTTAAAATCGAGTAAAAAAATGATGTAATGCTACATTAAGTGTAAAATACAATAATAAATACAACAATGGCATAGAAATAAACGAAATTAATGTACATAAAAAACAACGACATGTAAAGTATCAAATGAACAAAATATAAATGAAAACATAAATCAATAAGCAAATGAAGGAAATAAACAAAAAAAAATATAAAGAGAAAAAAAGGTACAAAATATATACATGGAAATTATGAAGAATAAAAGACATACATATGATTTACATATAAAATTTTGGATTATAAATTTATACAAACAAAATACATAATACAATAAAAAAATATAAATATATACATATAAATTATAAAATATGCGTTAAAAATATAAGTATGTATTTAAGCATTTTCGAAAATAAAAAAACATAGATATATATGTATATATATAAATATAAAAAAATATTCATTAGAAAAAATATATAAATATATACATGTACATATATAAAAAAATAATTATATACATATATATAGATTATAAAAAAGATAATTACATATATATTAACACATATATTAAAATTAATTAATTTAGAAAAATATATATAAAAAAATTATGAAGAATAATATAAGAAAACATACGTATATACATATTTATCAAAGTAAAAAAAATATAAAAGTATATATGTATGCATATAAAAGTTAGGAAATAAAAAATGTATATGTATATAAAAGGTAAATGTATATATATGTATATAAAAGTTATGCAAATAGAATAATAATATATATATATATATATATATATATATATATAATATGTGCATGTGTTTATAAAAGTTTTTTTAAACAAATGTATGTATATATATTATTGAAAAAAAATATGCGTATGTATATATATAGTAATAATAATAATAACAACAATAATAATAATAACAACTTAATAATAAGAAAATCACATTTAATAAAAATAAATAATAAATAAAAAAAGACTAAATCGAGCTTTGACATAAATTCTGGGCCTAAATCCGCAAATAAATGAAGTCGAAAGGACCCTATTGAGCACGCCAAAGAAAATAAAAACGCAAGAGAAAGAGAAATTTGAGGGAATACTCTTAAGAATTATTATTACTCCCAACTTCAGTCCCTTTTACAATGAAGGGAGAGGCCTCTATTTATAGTTGAGCCTCCCCAAATCCAACGGTACAGATCAATTACATCAACGGCTAAGATTAAAGGGTATCTGCAAATTAAATCTCTAATATTACAAAATCATATCTTCTAAGATTGCATATCATATCTAAGATTGCATATATCATATCTAAGATTGCATATCATATCTAAGATTGCACATCCTTGAAGATTATGTTTCCATAAGCTCGTAGATGGACCTTCAACCTTTTCAAGTAATGGGTCATCCCAATCGGGCCAAATGATATAATTTTGGACTTTGTTTTATTATTTTGTGTTTATTATTTTTTTGTGAGCCCGGGCTAAAATTGGGTATTACAGCTGCCCCACTTTGTACGTTGTCGTGTAACAAGAACGGAGCAAAGACTTTAAAAATGCCCAATTTTACCTGGTCATGCTGGACCTTGGTACTCTCCTTCTTCAAGTAGCCTCATTCCTTCCTACTGCATCTTCAGAGGTATAGGAACTAGTGCTTCAATCTTTTAAATTGCAATGTTGAGGAAACAAGATTCACCGTCGTAGCTTCAATCTGTTCCATTACACCGCCAGGGGAGTAAGATTCGCCGTTGCGGCTTCAATCTGCTCCACTGTAATGCCAAAGAGATAGGATTCGCTGCCCACAGCTTTAATCCGCTCCACTTCAGCTAATCCAAGCCTTAACGCCAAGGAGATAAGATTCGCCGTCGTGGCTTCAATCTACTCCGTTATAAAGCCAAGGAAATAAGATTCGCCGTTGTGGCTTCAATCTTTTCCATTGCTACGTCAAGGCGATAAGACTGATGTCTTCGATCTGCTTCACTGCTAGTACAGGAAGGTAAGATCTGCTATTTTCAACCTACTCCACTGCTGCTCAGGGAGATAGGATTCACAATCTTCAACCTATTCCACTGCTGACCAGGGAGATAGGACCTACAATCTTCAATCTATTCCACTGCTGCCCAGGGAGATAGAATTCTCAATCTTCAACCTATTCTACTGCTGTCCAGGGAGATAGGGCTGGGGTCATCGATCTGCTTCGCTGTCGATGAAAGAAGGCAAGATCTGCTATTTTTAACCTACTCCGCTGCAACCCAGGGAGGCAAGACTGGTGTCTTCGATCTGCTTCGCTTTCGGTGTCGGAAGGCAAGATCTGCTATTTTTAACCTGCTCCGCTGCAACCCAGGGAGGCAAGGTTGGTGTCTTCGATCTGCTTCGCTGTCGATGCAAGAAGGCAAGATCTGCTATTTTTAGCCTGCTCCGCTGCAACCTAGAGAGGTAAGGCTGGTGTCTTCGATCTACTTCGCTGTCGGTGTAGGAAGGCAAGATCTGCTATTTTTAGCCGGCTCCGCTGCAACCCAGGGAGGCAAGGCTGGTGTCTTCGATCTGCTTCGCTGTCGGTGCAGGAAGGCAAGATCTGCTATTTTTAGCCTGCTCCGCTGTAATCCAGAGAGGCAAGGCCGGTGTCTTCGATCTGCTTCGCTGTCGGTGCAGGAAGGCAAGATCTACTATTTATAGCCTGCTCCGCTGTAACCCAGGGAGGCAAGGCTGGTGTCTTTGATTTGCTTCGCTATCGGTGCATGAGGGCAAGATCTGCTATTTTTAGCCTGCTCTGCTGCAATCCGGGGAGGCAAGGCTGGTGTCTTTGATATGCTTCGCTGTCGGTGCAGGAAGGCAAGATCTGCTATTTTTAGCCTACTCCGCTACAACCCAGGGAGGCAAGGCTGGTGTCTTCAATTTGCTTCGCTGTTGGTGCAGGAAGGCAAGATCTGTTATCTGATCTGCTCTCTGGGGAACATGATCTGTATAATGAACCTAATTATGCCTAATGATTAGGATGGCATAAAATGAATCAAATGTTCCTAGCTAGACATGTGTGCATAATTTTTTTTCGAGAATAATCTCACTTAGGTTGTCATTGCTCGACGTTTATTAAGGCTTTAACACTGATGTGCTACAATGCCTTCTTGCTTGGCTGGCTTTCTGAAAAAACATTTACTCAGGTTGCCCCCCACTATAAACCTCAAAGTTCAATCCATTGGGGCGCAAAATTTGTACCATCATTTTCCCACTGTAACCCAAAGGTAGAAATATATGGCTTTTTAGATCCTCTCCTATCACAATTTAAGGATACAAGTTCTAAATCTCTCTGGTCCCTTACATCATTCCCAGGGTATCGTACCAAAGGCTCTTACATAAATAAAGGCTTTCTTCTCTGAGGAAACCTCTTCCTATTGTCTGGTGATCATTGCTTGCTTGTTTATTTAAGCTTTGTCATTTTGTTCAATCAATGTTTTTAACAATAAAATCCAAAGAGAAAGTCCTAATTTAGACTCTTCCTTTTCAGATTTCCAGCCTTTAAACATGGTGCGTTCTAAACAATAGTCATGTTTCAGGTTCCTATATTATTTAGAAACTTCTAGAGTAATATGCCAAACTTCCCTTGTGAAAGTTTTTTAGTCCATTAATCATTATTCCAATGCAATATGCTTGCAAAAAGGGTATAATAATGGATGAGAATACTATTGGTTCTGAGCATAGCTCGAGAGAAATAGTAAATAAGGATAGGAAAGAAATTGATTGGAAATGTGTATCTTGGAAAAGAATGAAGTATTCCAAGAATAACAAATTCAATATAAAAATTAGATGCCCCAGATATCACAGCTTGAACTTCTCTATACAAACTTTCTGAGTTTGACATGTGTTTAGGAGATCTACAGTACTCTGTCGATGTCCCAATATGTCGTCTACCCTTTCCTGTTGATTCAAGTATAGCAAGATCATCATATGCCCCAATCTGATCAAAATTTAAACTGCTTTGATCACCTCATGTCCCATTCTGATCAATATTTGAGCCTCCCTTTTCGGGTTTTCAACTCAAATCCCCTTTGGTCTTAAGGCGCCCTTTGCGGGTTTTCACCTTGACCTCTCCATTTTCTTTCTTCTTTTCTTTTTTTTTTTTAAAATTTTTTTGATTGAATCTGAACTCATAGGATTAGGCATGTCCTTGTTATCCCTTTCGACGCTTTTCCAAATAAGGTCTTCCACATAAAGTCCTTCCCAGCTTGGGATGAAGTTCTTTTTGTATGGGAAGGATCTTCTTCAATACCAAGTCCCTCTCAAGGAATTCTTTAGGACGGACCTTTTTTGTGAACTTGCATCATTTGCTTTTGGCGCATTTGACCATGATGGACAACTTTGAACATTCCTCTTCAATCGGAATTGGATTCAAAAACTCAAAAGAATTTTGTCTTTAATAGGCAAAACCGCGATGGGCCCAAGAGAAAGGCATTGCCCCAGCATAGTTTTTTTTTATGCCATCTTTTTTTTGGGCGATATGGCATTAATCGTGAACAGACTGCAAACTTTGATATTGTGCTGTTGTTCAAATTTAGTACATTGTTAGATATGATCCTTTTGGCGTTCCATACTGACATATGATTTTTCACGAATTTGCTAACTGTCGACTTTGTGAAATTGGCATATGAAGCAGCTTCCATTCATTTAGTAAAGTAACTGATGACCATAAAGATGAATCAATAACCGTCAGACTCTTTTGACGAGATCGACCAAATGACCTTCATGCCCCATATAAGGAGAAGTCATGTATCCCAATGATTCTTTGTAGGGTAAGATTCGTTTCTCGACTTGTTCTACCATCCTTAACAAGTCCGAAAATAGGCTACAATCTATGTCATCTTCAAAGTCATGAAATCCCTCTAAACACATGCCTCGCTCAAAAGGAAATTCTGAGCCTGGAGTAGCGTCACTCATGTTATTGATATCTGGAGACCCAATATAAAAGAATATACAAAAGAATGTATTTATGAATAACTATTTGTACAATATAATTATGAATGAAAGAATGATGTGGAAGAAAATCCAAAAGAATGAAAAAATATTGTTTCAAAAATGAATGCAAAGATGTATTTTATTAGAATAATGACGTTCAGACATGAGCCTATTTCACAAAGGAATTTCTATCATTTTTAGGCTAAAACAACAAAAATGTTCTGAACATTACTCTAAATAAGCTCTAAAAATTACAGGGTTTTCTTCCGCAGTTCAATTACTTAGAACACTCCCAAATTTATAAAGGTGGATATCTAACAAGGTCCCCATTTCATTTGTGTCTCCCTATATGTCATTGATGTGAACACTTCCTAACATCTCCTCATATATTGCATTCACCCCATTGTCAATCATGGTTGAGTAGCGAATTTTCTGCATTAAATGAGCCATCCAACTTGACAATACTCATGTTGATGAATTTTTCAACTAGCTTTTTGAAGGTAATGTAATTCTCTATTGAGTGTCCCGTAATTCCCGCATGATATTCGCATTGTGCACTTGTGTCGTACCATTTGGGATACGGAGGCTGTGGAGGCTTCACATGTAAAGGAGAAACAACATGCGCATCGAATAAGCTTTGATACAGCTCATTGTATGACATTGGAATTGGCGTGAACTGGAGTTTTTCAGTACCTTGCTTCACACATGATTCTTGTCTTGATGAACCCTGCTGATTAGCAATCGATTTGCTATACGTATTCACGCTGTTCACCTCATTTTCTTTTTCTTTTGAGGCTTACCTTCTATTATTTCTTCCAGCATCAATCTTTCCACTTTTGATAACATTTTCTATCATTTCACCATTCATAACTATGTCAGAAAAGCTTTTTGTGGCACTTCCTAACGTATGTGTGATAAATGGGACCTTCAATGTGTTAACAAAAAGGATGGTCATCTCTCTTTCTAGAAGAGATGGCTGAACTTGGACGGCAACCTCCCTCCACCTCTGTGCGTATTACCTAAAACCTTCACTGGGCTTCTTTTCCATGTTTTGTAGAGTGATTCTATCATGTACCATGTTAATTACATGATTGTACTGCTTTACGAATGCCTGTGCTAAATCTCTCCATGAATTAATCTTGGTACGGCTCAATTGATTGTACCACTTGGATGCTGCCCCTGTGAGGCTATCCTGGAAACAATGTATCAGTAGTTGGTCGTTATTAACATACCCAGTCATCCACCTACAAAACATGGTAATATGAGCTTTGGGGCTACAAGTTCCATTGTACTTCTCAAACTCGGGCATTTTGAATTTGTAAGGGAGTATTAAATCTGGAACTAAACTCAATTCTTTAGCGTCGATCCCATGATAGTTTTCAATGATCTCTATCGCCTTAAACTTTTCTTCGAGCCATTTATACTTTTCTTCGAGCTGTTTTGGCAATTCGTCCTTTATTTTCTCAACTGTTTCGTCGAAGTTAGGAATAGCAGGATTAGCAAGGTTGTCTCCGGGGTTAGAGCCTGATCTAGCTTGAAAATTTATTGGTGTTACAGCACCGTCCTAAAACTGCTGAGGCTTGATGGTAACAGAGGATTTGCGCAGATATATCTCCACTTGGGTTTGCCCATGCTGAGGGGTAAAGCATGGGGGATGAAGAAGTCCCTCACTGTCTCCTTCTTCCACATTGAGCACAGAGCCCTTTCCTTTATCAGTTCTTCCGATCAACAACTGAGTTAATTAAGCCATCATACTCCCTTGAGATTCTATCATCTTGTCCATCATTTTTTTCTGTTCATTCATTTGTTGTTGAAGCTGATCCTGCATCTCCTTTTGGAAATGCTCTAGCCTTTCCATCCTTTGGTCCATGTCCTTAGTTTTTGATCGAGTACCGTAGCGGTGTTTGGTGGGTTGGTTGGTTTCCAGATTAACTGAAATAAATTTACTCAATTAGACTCTTTCAATGCATAATGTAATGCAGATGCATGAAATGAATACCTAAAGAGACATTGATTCTGATTCAATTACATTTAGAAAAATTTTCTAGAAAGTAAATCTCTTTACATAAAATGGATATTTATACGGCCTTGCCCTCATAGGCGAAGACATTCGATCCTCTTCTTTATTCGAGCGTTAAGATAAATCTCACGAACTCTTCAAAAGGGACGTCTCTTCCATCTCCTCTTTGCTTGATCCGGGCTACAACTCATTGCTCACTCATCCTCGTGATGCTCATCGGCTTCTCTTTAAGAAAGTTCGGCGGCCCTCGAATAATCTTTGTTATCTTGAATCCTTGGGCAACGGAGCCATAGTCGTGTAGTCCTCCATTAAACTATCATCCTTCTCTTATCACGTTTTCTTGGACCATATTCGGACAACCATATTATCATCCACTTTATCAAGAAACTCATTTTCTTATGACGAGCTCTCTATTTAGCAACTGAACGTGAATCAACACCTCTTTTTTATGATGAAAATGCAATGCAATCGCAACCAAAAAGAGAACAGGTTAGTACAAAGCTAAAGTAAGAATAAATAGAAAACCTATTCCGGTGACCACTAGGGGTTTGACATAGCTCTACCTAGGGCAAGTTCCTAAGGTTCATTATATGAGGTTCGGTTTCTAGGGCAAAGGTACCCGAACCAGCAAATTCCTCGATCTTCACCCATTATAAGCTCATATAGACCAAGTTCGGTTCAGGGGAACACATTTTCCCTATGACTATACGGAGATGATAATCTCACGAAGGCATAGGTACCGATGTATTCCGAAAGCGATCCACTATCCTATACGGAGGTAAAAACCTCACGAAGGAATAGTTTCTCACTCTAACTTAAAAGGGTAAAATCATTCAACTCATGTAATGTATAATGCAAAGATCAATTAAGAAAGAAAATAATGAATGCAAAAGGATCTCATGAATTTTTTTAAAAAAATATTTTCTCTACCATAAGACAAAAATTAATCAACTTTGTGGCTCGACTCTCTTATTTTATTCCCCAGAGGAGTCGCCAAGCTGTCGAAACCATTTCTTTTTTGGAAAAAAAATAAAATTAGTTGTCGACTTAAAAAAAGTAAAAATTGGGAGTCGCCACCAATCTTTTATTGAGGTGTGATTGGATCACCTAAAAAATAGCTTTGGTCTACAAGTTTTAGAAAAATGGATCCGGGAGTCGATTACGTACGAGGAAGGATTAGCACCTTCGTAACGCCCAAAATTGGTACCTAGTTGATTAATTAGTGTCTTAATGTCGAAAATTTAAAAATATGATCCTTAATAAAAACTTAAAAACGTTACTTATTAAGACTCTTATCATTTCGGAGAAAGAAAATGTCACACCCAATGCGTTAGGGCACGACATTCTAATTTCTCAAAAATGAATTAGTCCAAAATACTCGTGTAATAAAATTTAAAAGAATATTCATTTGTTTAAGATTTATAAAGAAATCGTGGCCCAATACGTTAGGGCACAATTTCTCAAAATCCTAAACTTGGAATATTTCCTTTGTTTTTTTTTTTTAAAATCTGTCTCGAGAAATTAATACGTCACATCCAATACGTTAGGATACAACATATTAAATTCCCGACAACAAGCTTTTCATTTTATTTTTTGATTAATGAGCAATTCTCGATTGTTAGATTTAACGAAGAAAATTGGAACACAATACGTTAGGGCTCAATTTCCTTGAAAATCCTAAATACGAGTATTATCTCAATTTTGAAAATTTTAAAATCGAGTAAAAAAATGATGTAATGCTACATTAAGTGTAAAATACAATAATAAATACAACAATGGCATAGAAATAAACGAAATTAATGTACATAAAAAACAACGACATGTAAAGTATCAAATGAACAAAATATAAATGAAAACATAAATCAATACGCAAATGAAGGAAATAAACAAAAAAATATAAAGAGAAAAAAAGGTACAAAATATATACATGGAAATTATGAAGAATAAAAGACATACATATGATTTACATATAAAATTTTGGATTATAAATTTATACAAACAAAATACATAATACAATAAAAAAATATAAATATATACATATAAATTATAAAATATGCATTAAAAAATATAAGTATGTATTTAAGCATTTTCGAAAATAAAAAAACATAGATATATATGTATATATATAAATATAAAAAATAATTCATTAGAAAAAATAGATAAATATATACATGTACATATATAAAAAAAATTATATACATATATATAGATTATAAAAAACATAATTACATATATATAAAAACAAATAATAATAATTACATATATTGAAATTAATTAATTTAGAAAAATATATATAAAAAAATTATGAAGAATAATATAAGAAAACATACGTGTATACATGTTTATCAAAGTAAAAAAAAAATATAAAAGTATATATGTATGCATATAAAAGTTAGGAAATAAAAATGTATATGTATATAAAAGGTAAATGTATATATATGTATATAAAATTTATGCAAATAGAATAATAATAATAATAATAATAATAATAATATATATATATATATATATATATAATATGTGCATGTGTTTATAAAAGTTTTTTTAAACAAATGTATGTATATATATTATTGAAAAAAAAATATGCGTAAGTATATATATAGTAATAATAATAATAATAACAATAATAATAATAATAATAATAATAATAACTTAATAATAAGAAAATCACATTTAATAAAAATAAATAATAAATAAAAAAGACTAAATCGAGCTTTGACATAAATTCTGGGCCTAAATCCGCGAATAAATAAAGTCAAAAGGACCCTATTGAACACGCCAAAGAAAATAAAAACGCAAGAAAAAGAGAAATTTGAGGGAATACTCTTAAGAATTATTATTACTCCCACTTCAGTCCCTTTTACAATGAAGGGAGAGGCCTCTATTTATAGTTGAGCCTCCCCAAATCCAATGGTACAGATCAATTACATCAACGGCCAAGATTAAAGGGTATCTACAAATTAAATCTCTAAGATTACAAAATCATATCTTTTAAGATTGCATATCATATCTAAGATTGCATATCATATCTAAGATTTCACATCCTTGAAGATTATGTTTCGATAAGCTTGTAGATGGACCTTCAACCTTTTCAAGTAATAGGCCATCCCGATCGGGCCAAATGATATAATTTTGGACTTTGTTTTATTATTTTGGGTTTATTATTTTTTTGTGAGCCCGGGCTAAAATTGGGTATTACACCTACGAGCACAAGAAATCCAAACTCTCTTAGAAAGATAGCTTTGCAGATGAATCAAAGACTTATGAAGCCATCGTTTCCTTATCTCTTTCAATCTAAGGATGAAGAAATACATGTGTTTCTTCAAGAACTAATCAACAACCACATGCAAAGCTTCCTTTCTAAGAATATGAGTAGCTTGATTCCTAGATTGAGGCGCATGAACAAACTACATAGAGTAAACTATAATGTTAATGCCTTGACTTCGGCCACAAAAACCACCATCAAGGATTTGTCAATGCTGCTAGTAGAGATTTTTTAATTATTATTGTGAAAGCATCACCTTCCACAATAACGAGATGTAAGCCCAAATCTCAAGCAAAGGAAAAGCAAAATTCCTATCATAGCTTTAGTCGCAAAAGAGTAAACCAAGTGAGATTTAAACACCATTCATGCCCGTATTATCAAATCTTTTGAGTCTGTAACAATGATTCCTACATTGTCTTATTTTTTCCAGATTAAAGAAACCAACTTCGAAATTGACCTTAATGATGGATGCCATTGATAGTTGCCAATAAACTATACAAGGCATGGAGAAGATTCAAAATCAGAGATGGATCAACAAAGTACTCCCCCAAGTAAACTTGAACTATCTGATATATCTATAGAAAAGTAAAGACTTTTTTATCATATGTTGTTTGATTTCGAGTAAAGTAAAAAAGTTTATACTGTAAAAGAAGATTTATTACAAGCCTTTTAAAAAAAACTCAATGCAATAGAAGATTTATGACAAGACTTAGAATCCATAAGTTTGAATAAATTTCCTAATTTTTGTTTAAAATTTTTGCTTAAGGTGCTATTTGGCTAACTTACACCCAAAACTACCTGAATGGAGGAAATTATGGGAAAGAAGTATTTGATGGCAAGAGTCATACAACTAGGGCTTTAGTTGGAAGAAAATTGTTGAAGTTGCTCTATACTGTTACCTTCACTTTTTCAAGCAAATGTAAATCCCATAATCTTTTGTAAAATATTTGTTCCACTAAGGTAAACTATTGTAATTTAGGATTAGAAGTAGGCCTTAGACTAAGAGTTAAGATTTTCTAACCTGAGCTAACAAAATAACTCCCAAAATTATCTTTGTGCACAGAAGAATGTCTTTATCACTAACAACAAACAAAGGAATGCGAAGAATCTAGTTAGTTTTATTTGCATCAAATCAACATATGCACTAAATCTGTAACACCTAGTTTTGGTGGGTCTCGAGTTGGCGAGTAAATGGGAATAATCTGTATAGGGGATCCTATTCGCCCAATCGATGCTTTTGGTGGATAGCTCGAACGCATAGTTAATGATAGAGTATAACGTAAGGATTATTTTCAGAATGTGTGGATATGTATAGAAGAAGAGATTGGTAGGTGTATCAAGGATTCTTAGGTAATGAGGGTATCGCCAAAGGTAAGGTACGCCAAATTGGTCTAGTTATTGTACAAGTTATGTTCTAACAAGATGGTCAGGATTGAATGATGGGATAACTCAAGGATACGTAAAGATTTTGGATCCTTGTATACATTTCTCTACAATTGTTAGCCACTAATAAGGCAGATTTGAAAGTTGGTTAAATGTGTCAAGTTCCACTTTGAGATTATGAGTTTTATATATTTATTTATGTGAGCTTTATAAGAAAAGTGGGGTTATCTTCTTCCTTTTATTTGAAAATTCTATTGCTAACTTGCTTTGAAGTTGATTGAGGATCTTTCTTGCTAAGTTGAAACTAAGGATCAAAGTTCATGCAGAAGGTTGCTTCATATCCTGGATAAGTATTATGGACTTGCATATTGACTTCTGAAAGAGTAAAGTCTGTTTTATGTGAGTAAATAGTAAGATAAGAGAATAAGGTGTTGCATGGAGGTTATCTAGGTTTCAAATGACAATAAAAGTTATATGAATGAGTTTTAACGTTATTCCTATGTCCTATAAGCAGTGATTATTGGGTTTTCATGTTGGATGTTTGAGATCTAAAGATCAAGCTACTGTTCAAGGGTGTCAAGTGAGTCCTTAAGCAACTTCTGTATGTTGTATGTTGTTTATTCTAGATACTTCTGCGAAAGATCATATGAACTGTGATCTGAAACCAATCTGCAAATTGCTCTTATTTACATTAGAGCTCGCTCAAATAGAAAGATTTTCAAATTAATACCCAAAGCTACCATTGCAACTCTAGCTTTAAAATTTCCAAGTGTAACATACGCAACAATATGGATATTCAATAGAAGACAAAACAACCAAAGTTATGCAGTTATTGTAGGGACCCAAGGCTTACTAGGCCAACATGTCTACACTTGGAGGATACATTGAGGACAATACCTCGTTAACAAATTTATTCATTTTTTATAGACAATTTATTCATTTTTTTTATAGATGATCTATTAATTGATTCATTTTTATAAACAATTTTCTAAGTGCTTGAAAGATTGATTTGAAAGTTTATCTCTTACAACTATTTCAAACAAATTGTCTCTTAAAATTTATCAATTTTGATTCAAAAATAATATTTATTTAAAAACATTTTATTTGTAATATCAGTTAAAATTTATCAAATAAAGCTTAGCTTAACTATTATAATTTATATGAGAAGACCAAAAAAATCATCGGCGTTGTCAGCTTGAATGTGTGCTACAACCAAGTGGGTGTCGTTGTGAGATAGATTTTTTCTTCATACAAGTTGGGGTTTTAGCTCATCTTCTTATTTGTCTTTATCTTCATCTCAACCGTCATGTTCATCTTCATCTCCTTCTTTCGTGGTTGAGTGCGATGTCCTCCTAAGTTGCCATCATGTGTCCTCTGTTCTACGAATAGGTGGTTGCAAAGATGAGCCACCTTGGTAGAACAATGATGTTAAGATGTTTGTGACACTATCGGCGTATAAGTGTATGGTGTCGCGTACACCAGTTGCAGATAATATGGTAGAATTGTCAGAGGTGGTTGATACATCGGTGTTGTCGTCGGTATTAGCATGTAATATGTTGGAGACTGAGGTGGTGCAAAAAACATACCTATAGAAGGTGTGGAAGCAGGTATGGTAGTGCATAGTGGGGTGCTTGCGTAAAAAACACGGGGTCAGTGAAAGCACCAGAATAAATCAAGTCATACTGACTGGGAGGTGGTGTAGCCATTGGTACCTTTTGGTGGGTTGGAGCAGATGATGAAATCATCTTGGCACCTGCTCCTGACCTTGGATTCTAGTACAATTGGCGTGGCCTCCTCGTGTGAAATTGCCTACCCCTCGCCTCCTCTAGTAGTAGATATGGCTTGCCATGGTGTCTAAACCATGGCATGTACTCCGGAGCAATGGCCAATTTCGAAGCGATAATTGGTTCGCGAATAGGTATGAAATTGTACCTATGCTCTCAAATGTTGATATATTCATCGTGGGATTTAAGCCAATCTTCGTCGATTCTTTCCTGCAAGTCGACCTTGTGTAGTGCTCCGATGTCTTGGGGTGACGAGGGACTAGCTTGCCTAAACTTGATCTATCGAATCACTCGATCAGATTCGTGCCTCTCCACCATGGCATAAACTATCAATGACACATTCATGTGTCAGATATTGGGATTGACCAAGAATTTGGACGGGATGCATTGTTGAATTTTTGGATCGGAGTATGGTGTTTATTCAAACTATAGTGCGAAATAATAAAGTTTATTATCTACTTAATATTAATTATGAAATCCTTACACAAATAATATATAATTAAAATTTTAAAAACCTAACCTCGACTTTCGATCATTGATCTAACAGTAGTAGGATATCTTCGAGATCCTTGGGTAATCCCACATAACTTTGGTCATGGTTCCACCCATTCAAATAATATATTTTTTTCAAATATATAATAATTAAATAGTATTATGATAATTATATTATTGAATTAATTTTACCTTGTTTCGAGTGAGAAAGTATAAGGGTAATTGGCTCGGGGATGTAAAAATGGTAGTCAAAACCATGCCCATGACAGCAAAAGGAGTATGCAACCACTAATTTTAGTTTTTTGTGGCTGTGTCATCCGACACATCTCTCGATACAACGTCACCAACACGGCTGATCTTCAATTGAGTCAGCCCGCTTCTTTCAAGTCGACAAGTTGTAGCAGCCACCTTAAATGTAAAAAGTTCAAGATTTATCGGGTATTAGAACACCTCTGATTAACCTCAGAATGTACGTTCGGGCGTGTTGTTCTCTTTCAAGGGGACTCAAACTCTTGTAGAGATATAGGAAATTTTCTTGCAACATTTCATCTTTATCCAGCTACCGAAAAACTTGTTCGGCACCTTTTCTAATAGTTGCTCACAAAATGTCGCTCCAATCCCAACAACCACTGTTCCCATAATGACTGGCTCATCCATCGATAAATTGAGCTGTAATTGAACGTCCTTAATTGTGATTGTACATTCAATGCATGGAAGATGGAATGTATGTGTCTCGAGTCAACCAACACGCTGATAAGTGTGGGGTCCAATTTACACCCTCCGAGCATAGGGGACACGTGCAAGAATCCCGCATATTCCAAATAGGGTTCAATCATAGGTGATGGCCTTGAAGATAGATTGTGTATATATGTCTCCAAAATCCGATCTTCAACCTGATTATAAAACAATAAAAAAATTAAATTTAATCTTTTTAGCAACTTCATAATGAAGTTAAATAAAATTGTAAAAATTAGAAATATTTTTTTACCATTTGCAATTGGACTTCGGAAATGTGATTGTCATCCAAACGAATAAAAGTGTTTGTCATTACAAAATTCAATTAAAACGAATAAAAATCAAAATACAGAATTAAATCAAGACGAACTAAGAGAATTTTAATTAAAATTTTGCAACTAAAATCTTGAGAGAATTGATAGAATTGATAAAAATAGATTTGAATGAAAAAATGAGGAAAAGGTTTGGGTTTATATAGAAATAAAACTAGTCATTTTTAATGGCCGTTGGGGAATTCGACCGTTAGAGAAAAACGCGTCCAGTGGAGGGCACTTTTCGGCCTCGTCAGAGTGAAAACGCGTCCAGTTGGATGCATTTTACTGACTGTGTAAAAAAGTACGCCCCGTTGTACTTGTTTTTCTACAAACTCAGCAAGAAACATGTCCAACTGAACTCGTTTTCACATTTTCTCCAGTAAATATTGCAGAAATCAACCTGCTCCGTTAAATTAAAAAAAAAATTGGTAACCTTAGATATATTCGACAGACAATAACTTTAGGTTTTAGCATAATATTATTTTGGTAGAATAGTATAAGCTTTATTTCAATAGCTAGTTATATCTTTATTAGGAAGAAAAATCAAGGATTTATATATTTTGGATAAAAGCAAAATAAATAGGAAAGGACCCCACATGTTCTCATTATTCTTCTTTTCTCCATCCTTTTCACATTTTTGGATGCTCACCGACACACTACCGTTTATTCATTTCTTTAATTTATTAGTTTTTAGCTCAATTGTTTGTTTTGTCAAATTATAAAACAATAATTTGAAGGCTGAGAATTTTAATTATTTTTAAATTTAATCTTTTTTATATTTTTAATTTAAAAATTCAGCTCCAGTTGTTATCGTTATTAAAATTCTTCTATTAAATTTACTAGAATGACATTTTGAAATTAAAAATAAATATTTACTTTGTAGTCATGTAACTATAAAAATAATGTTAAAAAATTAAGATTTTTTTCTTAAAAACACTCATTCAAATTTGTCATTTAAGAAAAATTGACGTCAATATTATGATTGAAATAATTAACAATATTAACTAGACTAACTAATGACATATAAAGTAGAGGAACCAAATTGTATTCAAAATTAAAGCATATAGATTAAATCTCAAGTTTCAATGTAGTATAGGAGCCAAAACTGAAATTTGACCATTCTCTTATAATACAAAAAAAAAAAAAAGACAAACTCAAAAGAAATGAGAAGTCACGTGTCGAAAATATTTTAATAAAAAAATTTAGACTAATTAATAACATTATAAAAGTATAGAGATCAAATAAAATTAGAAGTACCTACAATGTGAGTGAAAAAAATTATGTAACAAATATACTTATTAAAAATTCATATAAAAACCAAATGATGCTTTAGTTGAATTGATAAAACTAAAAGCTTAATATGTATGCATGTGCCTAAAGTTTAAATCCCATCATAATACTATTTTACGGAAAAAAAAAAATCAGAACATATTAACGTTTGTTACTTTGTATGCAAAAAGATTTCAAGTGAATTAATATTCAGTTGATTAGTGACATCTTAAAAATTAATACAAATATAGAATATATATTAAAATTGATTTGTTGGCCATTAAATCCAAGCATTAGAATACATCAAATTAGATCATTGCACAGATTAATGTACTTGAACTCAAGCTGGACCCTGTAATAACTGAATAAAATAACCTGTTCATGCTATTTATTTTGATACAATAATTCAGTTTGAAGATTATTAAAACCAAGTGTTTTGATGTTTGTCGAAAAGGTTAAAAAGAACAAAATCATGTGAAAATGATGCAGTGATGCAGAAATAAATAAACAATGCATTCATTCATTCATTCATGGCAAAAATTATGTCAGATTTTTCCTCTTAAGCCTCAATAATTTATACTTGAACCCAAACGTTGTGGACCTCCCCACACAACATCTCACGTTTCTATACCGCTCTAATTTATGTCTATTTCTTCATTTTAATACTTGATTATTACTTTGTTAAAGTTTTTAATTCAAAAAGTTAATGGTATTAAAAAAATTAGGTGACACATTCAAGTAATGAGTACGCACCAGATGCCCAGCATTGATGGATGATGTGGTCATTGCTTGCTGACTTAATCATTGACATGCATTGAGCATCGTTGATCGACAATAATTTATAGAGACTAAAGTGAGAAAACGGGGTAATGAGGTAATTGTCAGTATCCTTAACAGGGGTAATGCCGATGGAAGTGGATCACCACTCATTCGTAACATCAGCAACTTATTGAGGAATGATGGGGAGGAAGTCGAATGAAGTAGCTAAAGTGCAAGTTGCAGAGGATCTCAAATTTTATGTTTTTTATCAACCTCCTCTTACCGTTTTATCTTTGTTGAATAAAGATGTGTTGAGCAATGGATATCAGTCTTTGACTGAGCCATTTATCTACCAACAAAAAAAATGTGAGAAAATAAGTATAATTTAAGAGCCAAATTTAAACCAAAATAAATCCACACATAATGGAATTAATATAAAACAAAATCCAAACATATTATTTACGCATACTTTAATTTTTATCAATATAGTAATTATTATTCAATGTAAACAATTTCCAATCATTAAACATATTTCGAAATATGATAAAATATCAAATTAATTACAACTTGAATACAATCATATTACTAGATTCAACGTTGGTTTCTATAAAATAATTATAAAAGTACGTAATTTTTGTTTTTAAAAGTTGGTATAAGCATATCCTCTCTCATCATATGATATATTCACTTCAGTTTGCTGCTTCATTATTGCTGTCTTTAGGTTTTTGGGTTAACATGTAATTGGACAACTCATAAGATGATAGTACAAACACAATATGGGTAAAAATTTTAATTTTGAAGTTAAAAAGTTAAATTTTAAAAAATAATTATTTGGTACATAGGTGGTGGAGATTTTTAAATACAACATAAAGTTACATGTCAAAATCTTAATTTCGCTTATGGAGTTAAAAAATTTTACTGTTTGTATACTAAATACTTAGGCTAATTATACTATCCACGGTCAGTGGGATATAAAAAACTCCACAAGTGGGTTTAGGAAGGTGTCAAGTGTCTTTTTCAATTATTTTATTTTTATTTTAATACATTTTAAAAACAAGTGACATCAATCCAGACCCACTTGTGAAGTTTTATTACTCCACTAGTAGTGTATAGGATAATAATTCAAATACTTATCCAAAGTTAAGGGTAATTATTTGGTATATAGGCGATGAAGATTTTTAACTCCACAAGTGAAATTGAGATTTTGTCACATGTCCTTTTTATTTTTATTTTTATTTTTTAAATACAACATAAAGTCACACATCAAAATCTCAACCCCATTTACCAAATACTTATCAAAAGGTTTAATACATCATTTGATATTCGAGTTTCACTTTCTTTTTCTAGTATGGTACCCTTTTTAATCCAATGAAGTACTTGTATTTGGCAAAAGTTATACGTTTTTGATATCCTAAGATAACAGTGTCAATTATTTAGTGTTTAATTGAGATTTTAAGGTTGATTTAATGAAAATCCATAATGAACTAATAATAGCACAAATTAACTTTATCAAATGATCAAAGGTTAAAGTCCAAAAAAATTATAACCATCAAATTATATTTAACAAATTAAATATAAAAGTAAACAAATTCACAATTATCATTAAATTTATTTTATTAATAAATCATAAAAATTCAAATCTAAAAATATTAGCAATTAACTATCATTAAATCAACACTAAAACTCAAATTGGTATCAAAATGTATAACTTTATCAAATACCACGTCAAATACCAAAATATAGTAATTAACATTTAATATTAGACAAAAAAAAACACAAATACCACACTAAAAAAATGTCAAACTTAAATACACAATAATATAATAAAAAAAAGTTAAAACTATAATTCGGTACTACTATTTAAAAAGTTAAAAAGAGATCAAGTTTCTATTATTCATAGTTGAATTTTAGATAAAAAAATTGTATTAGTTTCACATTTTTATATTTTTTATATTTTAATTTCTTATGAAAAAAATCTTCATTTGCTCTCCATTCTAATTATAATAATCTGATTATTGGTGGAACTAAAAATCTTGGTTAACAGTCGTTTGAAAAATAGTTTCGTTCTAACTACTGTTAGAACAGAATCTGGGCAAAATTAGAGAGTTTGCACAATTAGTCCAATGCACAAGTGAGTCAAAGAAATAAAAAGAGAGATCGACACACGATATTTGTTAACGCAATTCAAATTCTCTAATCCTACATCTGCGAAGCCTTATTCAAAGAATGATTTTATTCACCAATTGTTCAGATCACCTATTGGCTTAAGCCCAATCTACCCTTACATAAAGAAGTAATTGTAGCCTCAATATCGACCCCAATCGTACAAATCACTCTCCCCCAAATACCTTACTTTACATAATTTCTTTCCATCACGAATCCCTACACAAAAGCGTATAAAAGACACCCCACATGGCTCCCCAAGAATGCCAATCAGCAGCCTATTTATAGGCCTCTTCAAGTGATCATCCAATAGTGTTTTAATAGGCTTGAAACACTCGTTTAAAGGCTGATTTTATCCATTAATTATCTTTAGTATTTATCTCACAGTACCCTTCATAAACAAGTTCCCTAACAGCTTGAGATACTCCCTTGAATAAATCTGACATATATCTCTAAAAAATAGCACTTCAATGACCAAGAGATAAAATACTTTTATGCTTATCAAACCACCTTAAGGTACTCTCCATTGGGAGACTTAGCATTCAAGTTGACCCATGCTTCTGTTTTGTCAAATATGTCATACTCAAATAGACGGAATTCTGCTTAACTGAAACTTGCACAAGGCCCAAAACAATGAGCTAAGTAGAAAAACAAGTTCCTTATAACAAAACATGAACGAGCACGTAAAAAAAAAAAACAAACATCTCACAACATATTTATATCAATAACAAATACATCAAAATTTAAAAATCATATTTCTTACATAATTTTCAAAGGTCAATTGTTCTAGCTTAATTGTTTTTTCTTTTCAATGCTTAATTATATAGTTAAATAACAATTTTTATTTTAATTTCACTTTGGATGGAAATCAAATTCGCCCAAATTTTGATAGTAGTACTCTCTTTCCAATGTCATCTTTCATGGTTGAACTTCTAAAAAGGTGCACCAATGAGTAGACAAGCCCCCTACTATGGGGGAGATGATTATGGACCGACCAGAGGCAACCAAAATGTCTTTTTTATGACAAGTTAATGGAATCGTGGGCAAATAGGAAGTTTGAAGGAAAAAAAGTTGATGATGAGGATACCAACTTATTAGATGGTGATGTTTTAATGAATATGGTAAATGGTATCCCAGCCATCTCTTTTTCTGAGTGGGTTCATTACTTGGTTGAATAGAGTATTTTGAAAATAGTCATTCTAAACTTTTTTTTATAATGAATTAGTTTCAATACACTTTTAAACAATGTGCATACTTTATAGAAACCTAAGCAATCGATTCAACTTATGGATTTGGAAAATGATTACTTTATAGTGAAATTCCAATTAGATGAGTACTATTGGAAAGTTTTATCTGAAAGATCATGGGTTATCTTTGGGCAATATCTAACAATCCAATTGTGGTCGGCGTCTTTATCTACATGCCAACCATATCCTTTGAGTGTGGTCGCTTGAATCCTCTTATAGGAACTTTCGGGTTCTTGTATAAAAAAAGTCTCTTAAAAGTCATACGAAGCACAATAAAAAATATGATCAAGGTAGACTATAATATCGATATTGGGGTTCAAGAAAGATTCGCGAGAATGGTCATTATAGTGGATTTGAGCAAACTTTTAATCTCAAAGATAAAGATAGAAGACATAACTCAAAGAGTACGAATCCTTGCCAACTATGTGTATTAGTTGTGGCAAATATGGTCATACTAGGGACTTATACCCGATGACAATTTGGGGAAGTGCCACTATAGAAGAAAGGGAGAACTTATTAATGCAATCGCCAAACAAGGTAACAATTGTTGAATCAAAAAGTTTTAGACCTTGGATGATTATAGAAAGAGGAAGAGAAGGCAATAACGTAAAGTAGATGAAGTCAATGCATATAATTTAAGACTGCAACTTATTATATTATTTAATCAAACAATGAGTTAAGAGAGAAGCAAATTCGATATCGATTTATACTATAAACATAGCACAAATTGACGATGATACCAATTATTGAAAATATCGGTTTAGAAAATAGTGTTATTAGGCACAGCGAAAATTTAATTTTTTTTCTTAAAATTGAATCGTGTGGTATTTATAGCAATAAGCCTTAAACCAAATCATTACCTATAGTTTGTGTGAGGCAATTTAAATCATTTCTCGGCTTTCTACCAAACAATCTTCTCTGCTATCCTCAAATCTAAAGTTGCTTTGAGTGTGAGCCCAAACTTTTAATGGAAAAATTAATTTCTCTATGGGAATCGAAAACTTTAAACTTTTTAGAAAATAAAAATTATTCTTGTAAATAAATTTGTGTTATGGGAAACTCTAAGGGATACTATTTATAAGAAAATAATGCAAGAGTTTTACTTGAATAAGGGGTAATTAAATAAGAAAATAATGGAAGAGTTTTACTTGAATAAGGGGTAATTAAATAATAATAATTTAATATAAAAATATAGTTTCTCCTATTTGGGAAGCCTTAGGTGACGATAAGCCTAAGGGATACTAGGGTTTGTCGCCCCCTGCCACAAGGGATGAGCTCACTGGGCCCATCTCATGTACTAGGTACAATTATGTGTGTTATCTAGACTTTTATCCAACACTTATAATTTGTCAACTCAATAACTATTTTTCTATTTCAAAAATATTACTTAATTAAATTAAATTATCCAATTAAAATATTTTCTTAACCCAAATCTAATTCTGTTAAAGTCATGGCAACTTCAATTATTTAATTGTGTCCAATAATTCAAAGTAATTAATTTAATTTTTATATCATCTTTTAAAATTAGCGAGAAAATGCATTCATCGTAAATAGTGATACATGTTTTAAGGTGAGTTTGGATGGGCGGTGTGTTTACCTGCGGTTAGTGTAAAAACAGCGGTGGCGGTAAGATTAGATACTGTAGCAATACTGTAGCGTGAGACAAAAAGTAAACTAAACTAGTCATCATGAAAAGCCCAGTGGAGGAAAGACACATGGCTAGGATCGCTAAACTAGTAGTATAAAAAAAACTATCAAAGATGCACCATAGTGTTCAACCATTAATAACAACATTCTAGCCCTGCCACCATTTGATGGAGCCGACAATAAACTTTGGTTAACAATAACAATAACAATGAACTTTGATTAAAGCCCAAAAGACTCTTTAACATTAGTGATGCACAAAACCAATTTCCAAATGGCCAAACCTCCTTCAAAAGTTCTTGAAACAAAACTTCCATAAACAAAACTAAGAGTAACAACTAAGAAAACCACTAAAACTATAACTACTAACATAAAGCTTTCAGAGAAAACAAAGTAGACTACAATCACAGCTATCACTTTTAGAAAAAGTAGAATGGACTTTAATGATGAACATGCTTTCACCCAATAGCACCTATTGTCTGCCAAGAAAACTACCGTAAAAGTGATTAAAAATCACCAAAAGAAACTAAAAGGAATTTGGAAAGAAATATAGTTAAAATATCGTGCAATACCATTAGATCTAAAAGCAACTTATTTTGAGAATTGAAAATTTAAATTCTTTTATTCAAAGACAACGAAGCCATAGCATTGTTGAGAAATGTCTTGTGTACCTAGATTCAAATCTTGTTATATGTAAATATCGTGTATAAATCTCTAATCCCATCATATGTTGTCATGTAGAATTAATTTTAGTTTAGATTATTTGGACATATTTATGTTTGTCCTATGATCACTTTGTACGCACTGCAAATTCAATCTAGAATAAACTTCAAATAACATGTTAACTAAACTAAATTGAAAATTAATTTCAAGAAGATTTTAGTCCGATGACTTGGTTAAGATTATTCTGGTTATAGTTCAAATAACAATATATGTAAGCATTTAACAACCAAGAAATACGTTGATGTATCGGATTAATAATAATAATAATAATAATAATAATAATAATCTCTTGATATATGTAATTTGCATGATGAAGAGAAGGGTTAAATTCCAAGGAATTATTATTACAAATTTCTCTTTTTTTTTATGAAATCATTATAAAAAAATAACCTGACAACTCAAACATAATGATACTATATGGGGCTTAAGAGCTTTGGTAAGTTCAGGGCTCGAAGGCAGCAATCTCATCTTCAAAGGTCTCCAAAAACAGCAAAAACATCACTACCAATGTAATCATTATCAACCAAACTCACCAAATAATAGCTGCTCTGAACCTGCAAAAATGGAAACCAACCCATTTCATTATTATATTTATATGATTCTTGTCAATAATCCTATGAAAAATGAAGTTGCTTGAGTGAAGAATATAGGGTAGGCAACCGGAGGCCTTCTATAAGATCAGGTTAGGTGAAACCCTAGCAAGCATCAAAGTGATCAACTACTGCTCAAGATTGGATAAGTTCATTTGCTAACCTCTTCTAGCAATTTTTTCGACGGATCCCCTTCTGCGTACAATGCAGCCCATGCTCTTGACCAGATTTCGAATGCTTCATCCTTCCACACCATGAAGCTGGCAGGATCCACCACTGTTGGCTGGATTATTTCTTTGGCTGGGAACACTCCCCAAGTTACAGCATTAACATCTGTCGTGCCAATGTTCGATATCAAATTCCCTTTTTTGTTGACAGCAATGTAGGTAATAGATGACAAGGGCTTGCATTTATTGACAAGTGCATCTAGTTTTTCCTTTGGGCAAAAAAACTCAAGATAAGCCTTCTGATAAACATACCCTCCAGGGCCACCCCAACCTGCAAGCAGCCAAGTTTGAACAAGTTAGAGCAAAAAACAGCACCAGCTTTTACTACGAAAACTGTAAGATGAGAAACCATAGGCTCTTAATATTTTGACGTTTAAATAGCAGTCTGTTTCTTTGGATAATCTTCCAACTGTATGCTCAATAAAATACATAATTCAGTTCCTTCTTTAAAGTCTAACACTTGTACTTACCGACAGATGGAGAATCAGAGCGTTCACCATTGACAGCAGGTTGGCTATTGATAGTAAGGAAACCCTTCAAATTGATCTTTCCCAGCTGTTCATGTATGATCTTTGTCTCAGGCTGAAGTGAATCCAGTTCGGACCAAGGACTACTTCTCAACTTACCCAGACAATAACTTTTAAATTTCTGACAAAAACCAGTTCGAGATGAACAATATCATAATTATATTTGACTGACATAAAACTAGAAAAGACTGAATAGATTCCAAGCAACAAATTCTAGTACCTCTTGAATATCATCAATGCTTTTCAATGGGGTAGCCCATTCTTCTTGAAGTTTCTTGTCACGTGCTCGAGGCCTCATGAACTGTTAAGAAATTAATCACTTTGGTCATACAAAAGAACTAATGACTAGTGGCAACAGTTCCCTGACCAAACTATAGTGCTCGACATATCAATATTTGAGCAATAAAACAATATCATAAAAACGAATAACTTCTTACATGAAAACAAATGTATGAGTTGCAAGAATAAAAAAATAGAAAAAAAATCAAACGTTTAACTAATTTATCAAATTCCTATGAGCATCTAGCATATACTACTTATAAATGTATTTGACATTTACTATTCAAATTGAGGTTTCATATAATCAATAGTAACTCCAAGAGAAATTTAATGCATCAAAGATGTTTTGATATCATTTATACCAAACAAAAGAAAAGGGCAAAGGTTCAACCACTTTGTGTACCTGATGGTCTGTTAGTGCACCATAGGACGGATTTCGAGAATCACCCCATCGTCCATGTGGGAACTGATCCCAACCAATAGTCCTGGTTATGTAACTCTTAGGACGGTTAGACCTGCCATCATTAGCTAGAAGCGTCAGATATCCATGAATATTTAATATTATAACGCACTAAACTGAAGATATATAGCCAAAGACATTGAAGTTCAACATCTATCACACACCAAAATATTGGACGAATATCTTCTTTAACACGAAAGACATTTGCAGGGCGTCTCCAAGGTAAGGACCTTGAAATTTTGGACTCTTCAATCAATCCAAGATTCTGCCAACATAAGCCTATTATTAGCATGGTGCAAATGAAGTGATAATACATTGGAAAGCAAAGATAAATGTAGCTGACCCAAAACTATTGCCAAAATTCATTTATCATTTACTTTCAATAGAAGAAAAGTAAGTTCCTTACAGTTTATCTTAAATTGAACAGCAAGTCATTTTAACGAAATTTGTGAGTAAACCCCAATCTTATTCATTATTTGAACTGATATTCACCTAATTATTTGAAAGTAAAAGACAGGAAAGCTTGACACTGAAAATGCTAAGAGGCAGTTAAAGGTTTTCTAAAATAAGTGAAGAACAAAAATATGTAGTTTAAGAGTTCTTATTAACCCTGCAAGTGTTCAATTTGAAGGAGGAAGAAATCTTGAACTACATACTAGTTCAAGAATTTTCCTTTCTAAATTTCAAAGTTAAAGAAGTAAATGCTATTCCATAATCACCTCTACATGCCAAAATAATGATATAATATGGGATAACAAAAACCAACCATTAGGATAGCTAATGCAGATTTCTCCATGTTTAATGTATAAAGGTGCAATGTCTTAATCCCATGAGCTAAAATCTTGCGGCACATTTCTGTTCCAAGGTGAACTCCATAGGCTTTGACAGCTTCTTCGTTGTCCTTGATAGCCTCTAAGGCAGCAGTAATCTCAGCTGGTATCTACAATGAGCCATGCAGGTGTTACATTTTAAAAATGCTAACAGAAATTGCCACCAAAAATAGCTTTTGTGGCCACTCTTTATAAGCAGTTGTAATAATCAGTTGCCAAGAAAAAACAAGCAAAGAGTGCATCGGAATGAAGTGGGATGCCCTTCCAAATTAGAGGCCTTCAGAATCTTGCATCTTTTAGCCTTTCAAGAAGAATGATGCTGCTTTCATTTCCTTTATGCAAAAACATCCAACTAGTACATGCACTATTTGAATAAATTTTACCAAATTGATTCTATTTAATGCTCAAAAATATCATGTTATACCGCATACCTTAGTTTTGCAAAAGCCAGTCATTCGCAAGAAACCCTTGTAGTTATTAATGGGCATAATACCCGGGACGATAGGACAGTTAATTCCAATTTGGCGACAGTCATTGACAAATTTGAGAAAGATATCAGTATCATAAAACAGTTGAGTAACAATCAGATCAGCTCCTGCATCAACCTATGTAGTAAAGAAGATTTTAGCACAAAAATTAACCAATATAAATTAGAATTAAGACAATATTTTCAAATCAAGTAATGAGTTAAAGAGTAAAACCTTTCTCTTTAAGTAAGCAAGATCATTCTGATAAGCTTCAGGTGTGGCTACACCATCATTTCCTATGGCATCGGGATGTGCCTCTGAGCAAAGAAAGCAAACTATTAATAATCAAAAGCCACATGAACAAGCCTCTTATATATGTATATATGTCTATGAAAAGCACCTGGATAACCGGCAACTGTGATGCCAAAGTAGTCACCATATTTAGATCTGATATGTTTCACCTAGAATAGGAATTAAAAGTTAGTAACATATGTATATTAAGAAATAAAAACAGGGCAGAATGAGCAATGGCTTTACCAGATCAAGGGCACAGGAGAAGCCGCCTTCGACCTGGACAAACTTGTCCTGGCCGTGAGGGGGATCACCTCGGAGGGCAAGAACATTCTGAATGCCGTTGGACTTGATGGTCTGAAGAGCATGGTCAATCTTCTCTACGGGCATATTGGTGCAAGTGAGGTGCATCATCGTCTCCACACAGATGATATTCTGCATCTTGTTAGCAATGTCAAGAGTGAGATCAGCAGTGGAACCACCTGCACCCCATGTAATGTCACAGAAGGACGGGTTATGAGCAACCATACGATCCATTCTCTCGAACAGGTTGTCTACTCCATCCTCAGTCTTTGGAGGGAAGAACTCAAAGGAAAACACCACTTTCCCTTCTTGCAAAGATTGGATCTTCTCTATCACCTTCATCTCTAATTGGATCTTGAACTCTCAGTGTCACCAACACCAACTTCTGCAAGAATTCAATATGAAACTGAGGTGTTTGAAGAGATAAAACAAGAAAAGAACAACAGAAAGTCGCAACAAAACAAACCCAAACCCGAATCTGAATCTAAAAGAATTAACTGATGGTTCAGAGCAAAAACGATCACTCTGAACATCATAGAAGAAGATAAACATGGGCAATCTTGAAATCAATCCTTTCAAAGTAAATCGTATAGGATAAAGCATGAATGATAAACTAAAAGTCATAGATCAGATGAGCTAAAATTTAAGTAAGCGGTCTACTGTTAAGTAATACATTGTGAAGAATCAACAAGGCACTAAACAAAGACTGAAAGTCCAAATCTAACATATGTTGTAGTACATTGTCCCAAGTTCATGGAAACACAAAAATATCCCAGAAAAATAGGAAAAAGAGACTCACAAATGGGTTTGTGGTTGGTGAAGAGAGAGATGGGAGGTGGAGGCATTGCAATGGGAGTATTTGTATTTGAGAGAGGAACGGAACGGATCGGGGTTGGTGTCTTTTGAAATGACTCTGTTGCCCACTCAACAACCCAATGGCTTTATCCCATTCTCAATTCAGTATTTGCCCATTAATGGTCAATACCATACGGTTTAATTATTATGCCCCTGCTCTTTTGCACTTTTTTTTAATTTAGTACAACCAATCTCTTTAATTTGAAAATATATAATAAATTCAAATTTAACGACTTTGATTTTTAAATGAGAGATTAAATTTTTTAAATTAAAAAAAGTAGAAAAGTAGAGGGAGTGAGAGGAAATTAGACCATAAGATACAATACGGTTGTCGTATGTATTGCTTACCAACCACAAACAGCGATGCCGACATGTTGGTGGCGTCAGCTTGGAATGAATCACAAAATTGGCTGTTGTATTTTCCCTTTCTTACCAAAACTCACTATTATTTTATTGTTTTAGTTTCATCCCTCTTTTTAGTTCGTACACTGAATCAGCTTTTTACCTTTTCATTATTCTTTTTATGGCCGAATTTAATAAAAAAATACCATTTTTAAAGAAGTTATTTTTTAACACATCATATCTTTTGGTGGTTTTGTTTTTAAGTTTCAGATTTTTTTTCCTCACATTTACATTTTTATTTTATTTGTTTCAGGCTTTACTTTTATTTTTAATTACTATTTTTAACATTTTAATACTTCAATTGGATAGTTAATTAACAGTGATTTTATGCTTGAATGTCAAATTTGATTCCTCTTCTTAGTGCATTTGTATTTTTTATTTTATATTGTTTCAAACTTTTTTAATTTAATATTTTTAATTAATAAATATATTATTTTCAAGTTTTTTATTTTAATTTATTTTTTAATTAATAATTTTTTAATTTATAAAATTAAATAATTATTATCAGTTATATAATAAAAATATATTTTTGATAAAATTGATATTTTATCAAAATGTTAAATATATTTTATTTTGTAAAAAACATCAACTAATTCTTTTGACATATTTTTTATACATATAATATTTATATATATCAAATATTTATTTTTTCCTCCTATATTGTGGGTACATTGATTTCTAATATTATAAAATCAAATAATTATTTCAAATATCTTTATGTTTATATGTGAAATATTTCAAATAGTTATTTCAAATACACAAAAAAATATATAATACTAAAATTTACTACACTCATGATATAGATTGAAAAATAAATATTAAACATAAAAATTATATTTACTACAAATAATTTGGCAATATTTGATTAATTTCATAAATAAAAAAGTGCTTAATTAAAAAGATTAATTAAAAATAAAAAACCAATATATTTATTAATTAAAAATAAAGTTTTCAAGGATAAAATCACAATTAATTAACCTCTAACTACAGAAAACTAGTTGCATAAGTTTTAGCATATAATTCGAATATAAATAACTGTATCATCAAATCTACTAGCTCTAGGAACATGATTACGGAAAGATTTTGATGCGAGAGCCTAGTAACCAGCATCCCTACCGAAACTATCCCCACCACGGAAACCACCATTACCACCATAAGCTCGAGGGCCACCACTAGGTCTTTCATTGGCATAACTTACTCGAATATTTCGGCCATTGAGTTCCTGTAATTTCAGTACCACAAAAAAATCAAATACCAGATTCACCAGAAACATGTTCCATATAACAATGTCTTTTTTCCCTCACCTGACCATCCATGGCTGACAAGGCATTGCTGGCAGATTCATCATCAGCAAAGTTTACAAAACCGAAACCCCTAGACCTCCCAGTGTCTCTATCGATGATAATCTTAGCTGACCAACATAAATCAGAGAATGAGAACGTGAATAGAAGCAAGCGTTGTAAATCTGTAATAGATACCATCATTCATAAAAGACATGAAAAAAACGCAAAGTTCACTGGCCAAAATCATTAACCAAGTAGACAAGCAACCTGGTTATAGTTTCAATTAAAACACAATGCTACATGCTCACCAGCAGTCATCATTATTCAACTTCTGCCATGAGGAATCTCTAGAGATAAACTAGTAACCATTTCGAGAATGGACAACTCGTATGAATAGAGCCTAGACATGCGAACTATGCATTATGCATCCAAAACAGACAATAAATGAACAACAGCAAACACCTAAGAAACGCATTAAAATTCCTAGTCACACTTTGTGCGCTATTACAAGTAACCCGTGCCCGAGGGAAGATAGAACAAAAGAACCCCATTCATCTGCTTGACAAGAAAAGGAAGCTACAATTTATATACTAGACTACAATAGTCAAACTTATAAGAATACCAAAAACATAATATCATCAGCATTAGTGATACAACTCACCTTCTGTCACATCACCAAACCCGGAAAATGCTTCCTTGAGAGTTTGATCATCAGTTCCATATGAAAGGCCTAAGAAGCATAGATTCAAGTCAAATACACAATATAAATGATATCTGCATCTAATCTTCAGCCAAGAATCCAATGTGTCAATACCTCCAATAAAAAGCTTTTTGGTTGATGTGGACATGCTGTGAATAGAGCTAAGCATGGATGTAGCTGGGATTTGCCCATTTAACCTCAGAAGGCTTCCAAGTTTGCTAGAAAATGCCATAATATGCTAATGTATCTTCTTCTTTTTCACAGCACCAGCAACAAGAAGCGCAAACATAAACAAATGTCATGTTAGTAGCAATAAAAACAAAACACCACATTGCAAATCCCAAAAATAAATCCTATTAGATTATAGCTGAATGGGTTTAACATGTAAATCAATCTCACAAATATATCCATAATATACGTACAAAGAACATACAAGATCAATGTAATTCAGCGAAACAGGATGAAGATACAATGCACACGCACACACACAAAAAGACAAGATCACTGTAAAGAAGTTCAGTGAAGGCCAATACGAGTAGCAGAAGAGAAATTAAAATAATCCCAGTCGTTCAATATGAGAGCCAATACATTTTACGCCATCATTGCATTAAATTAAGAATTCAAGGTTATGATTGAATTTATAACTTTTTTATTCATAATAAACAGTTTTACGTAGATATTTATTCCTTCTTCAAAAAGAAAGGCTTAAACTTCCCAGTTATTCAAGTAGTAAAAACAAAAGAAAATAAAACATGTTTCATATATCCCATGAACAAGAAAACTATTATACACAAAAAAAAGTAAAAAGAAAAAAACCCAAAAAGAGGGGTCTGCTACAAAAACATTTAAAAGAATCAAAAAAAGAAAAACCCTAAATAAAATTAACAAAACAAGATAAATTAACCCGAAAAAGAATCAGAAAATTCATCATCTAAACTTCAAATTGATGCCAAGAATGAAACCCACAAGAGCTATAAAGAAAATTACTTTAAGAAGAGAAAAAGGACAAAGAAATTTGTGAGAGAAACAGCAAGAAACGAATGAAGCTGCTAGGGTTTAAGAGCTTTGAGCCACAATGGAGAAAAATATCATCTCTTGCATCGTTTAATAAAAGGGAGGTTTAAGGAGTTTTGCTTAGATACGGTGTGGGTGTACTGTAATCTTTTCCTATTTTGTGCGATAATTTGGTCGAGTCTTCAGTGGCAAAACGTACATTATGTAATTCGTAAAATTGAGGGACCGTAGAGAAAAAGACCGTACGTGGGTGAGGCTATTCCTTTTCTGTTATTGGTCGGAGGTATGATCAGTCCACGTCAGCAAAAATATCTTGAAATTGGGTTGGGCTCTAAACCTGGTTATTGCGTATACAACTATACATACTGTTGGTTGGGTTTTTTTTATATTAAAAATAGAATAAATTGAAGTTATCACTTAAATCCAACTTAAGAAGTAAAATCCAATCAATTGAATTGAAAATTTTTAATTCGATTTTTTGGTTTTTAATATGGAAATTTCTTTTTTGTAATTCAAGTATTTATAATTTTATTTCTTTTCAATTTACTACGTTGTATCACTTTTACTTTTATTTTTAAAAAAATTAATTATTAAAATATTAAAATACTTTTTCATGAACTCAAAAATTATTTATTTTCTTATGGCCAACATATCATTACTTTGATATATGAAATTTATAATAAAAAATAAGACGAATATCATAAAAACAATCGAATATATGAAATTTATGAATATCATAAATGAAATATTTATCATTTAACTTTTATGAACTTTATACATATAAAAAAGTGATAAAATATTTCCTGGGAATATGCAATTTCAAATTATTGTATATTATAAATTGCATAAAATTAAATGATAATTTTTTTTATTTTCTTGCATATAAATATTAAAATTGAATTAGCTGAATGATAAAAATTAAAATAAATATCATAACAAAAAATTAACCTATCAATTTGGATTTTAAATATTAATGATATTAGGTTTTAAGAGCATTAAATTTTATTGTGATTTGAATTTAAAGTTTAAATTTGGACTTGGGTATATAAATGGTTATAAGCTATTAAGCTTATGACATTAGTCGGTTTATTCAATTTAAAATATCAAAACCAAATGAATCAATTAAATTCAACATGAAAATTGATTGAATTCAAAAAAAAAAAAGATTATACTTTTTATTATTAGGGTCTTCTATGGACTGATTAGGAAGTTAAAAAATTGATTTTTATTAATATTTTTAATCAATTTTAGACTAAATATGTGATTTAGTCTCAAAATTCAACTCATTTCGATTTTGTTCTCGATTTTCTATATTAATTTTTTTATTTTAAATTTTGAGACTTATTTTAACAAATAAGTTTTTTTTTATACTTTTTCGTATTATTTGGTAAAGTTTCATAGTTTATTTTCATAAATATTTCTAAAAAAAATTTAAGTAAATAAAACTAATTATATATGGTACTTTTTTAAAAAATATTTTCATATAAAACTTTTAAGTTTTTTTTCACTATTTTAAATATAAAATATTTGTTTTTATATCATAAAAATTGAAACTAATTATAAATTAAATAAAAAAATAGAATTTGATTTGGTTTTGAGTAGAGGTGATCATGGACCGGGACCAGAAAAAATTTTCGGCCTGCGTCATAGGCTCGGGCCCGGCCCGGCCTAAAATATGGGCCTAAAATTTTGTCCAAGCCCAGCCCGAGAAAAAATTCGTTAGCCCGAGCACGGCCTGGCCCGGCCCTTTTTTTTTTTAGTAAACACCAAAATTGTATAAAAAACCTACAAAATGTAATCAACCAACTAGAATATCCATACATTAACCAATAACATATTTAATTTTATAACAAAATATAAATTGTGCTAAAATAAATTTTCAACAATTAGAAAGGAAGTATCCTAAAAAGCAACCGAAGAAACATCATCCTCATCGTTCTCATCGTCCTTTTTGCAACCAATTTATTATATTCGAAAATGTATTTAAAAATAAAAAAATAAAAAAAAGTCTTTTAAAAATACTTTAAAATAAAAAATAAAAAAACAAATATTTATTATATAAATACTAAATGTCTAATGGGAAATGTATTTTAAAAATAAAAAAATATATTTATTATATATTCGGATCGGGCCCACGCCAAAAAATTTCCCGAGGCCCGGCCCGTTTTCTAAACGGGCCTTATTTTTTGCCCAAACCCATATTTCGAGCTTATATTTTTACCCGAACCTTCTTATATTTCGGGCAGATCGTCGGGTCGGGCTAGGCCGCCCAACCCATGATCACCTCTAGTTTTGAGTAACCATAATTTTTAATTCGTGTTCCTTATATTCTTCAAACATCTTAATTCGATTTCAGTTTTTCTCAATAAATAAATAAAGTTATTTGACACTGCCAAGGAGAAAATTGCATTTTTTTTTAATCAGACAAAAGCTCTTCTTCATGATTTAATCTCCATTTAGAATTTCTCCAACTATTTTTTCATTTATTTTTAATTAAATTTAACATAATTTTTTTCATTTTTTTAATTAAATTTAACATACTTTTTATTTTACTTTTACTTTTACTTTTAATTCATTAATATAATATAAATTTGATGTGGCAATGTCCTCGCAATAACATTTTAAAAATTGTTAAGATAAATTTTTGAAACGGTTATCTAAACGTCAATGAAAGTGACCACTGCACAAATTTTGTAATTTATTTTATTTATTGACATGATTGACTAATATATTTTGATTATTTGCTAGCATCTTTTTTAGGATCTTGTGCAACTAATCTAGTGTTTATTATTGGAAAAGAGATTGAATAAAGTAATGTTACTTTTCAAAGGGTCTTATGCAATCTACTTACCTTATATACCGAGGTGCAATTCAAGAATATATGGCTAGACTTTATGATCTTTTATATCCTTACAATAAAGATAATTGATTTGATGAAATTTAAACAGATCAAGATGGATTAAAAGTTACTTCGTAAAGATGGATTTGTGCCCTAAATATGGAAAGCTTATTCAACCTTTATAGATGTATTATTGTTGAAGCAAGTGTTTTTGGAGTGCTTGTCAAAATGCCAACAATAGTAACCATTACAGCTAGTACTTCAACAAGCAACATGACTTTGACAATCTTTTCAACAAAATCAATTAGGCCACGACTTGGATGATTTTGTGAATGTGTGTTAGCTCACATTTGAATAAACATCTCATGAACAACAAATTTTTGAAGATTAAATAGAATCGAATCAAGCAAACCGAATCCCTTGTTTTGTGGAGATTAGCTTGTCTGATTTTGGAGATCTTTGATTCAATATGGACTTTGTAAGGAATTTGTAAAGCCTTAAACCCTTATATTTTAGAGGTTTGTGTAAGTTAGAACTAAAGAGAGTTAATAGCAGTTATTTGTTCATTAATGAACTTAAAAGTGTGTGATCTAGATCATTAAGTACAAAAGTAAAGATGTTATAACTGATATGATAGGACATAAATCACTTGTTATATTAGAATTAAAGACGGTGAATTTTCTTACTAAGTTAGACTTTGCAGACGTAGGAAAATTGAACTGTGCAAACAATTTTATTTATTCTATTTTTGTTGTGTTTATCGTAGTGTCATCTGAAATGCCCATTTCCAACTCTATCGTCACTTCCATACTCCATTTTTTTAAAGCAATTATTGATTGTAAATTTAAAAAAAAATTAATAGAAAAACTTTAAATTATTGAAATATGACAAATGACTTACCTATTTCATAAAATCTTTTCCCATTTGTTCCGATCCTTCTCCTTTCCTTCTTTGTGTTGTAAAATTATTCAAATCAATGAACATTTATTTGGCACTCAAAAGTTTGACGTCATGAAATAGGCTGGTTTGTCATTTTTATGTGAATGCTAGAGTTTAAAATATTTTAAAATTTAAAAATAGTTTTTATTTTAAAATTTTAAGTCAATATTAGTGTCATGAGGCTAGAATTGTTTAAGTCAGTTGGCTTTAGGTAACTTTTTTGCTTTAAATCTGCCTAAATCAACATAACTCTCAAAAAGTAATAATTCTTACGAAAATTCTCTAAGACATCGAAAATTAAAAGAAATAACTCAAAAGTGAATGAGCAACAAAAAAGCTTAGAAAGCCACAAAAAAGCAATGCACACCAAATGTTTAAGTAGATGCTCTCAAATATATTTTTTTTAACTCAATAATGAAATACAATGGGATGATTACAAATGAGGGGAAGACATATATTTATAGTTGAGCTCCCTAGATCCAACGGTATAGATTGAATTACATCAATGTTTAAAATTAATGTTTATCTACAAGACGAGAGTCTTAAGGGATTTAAACTATATACATATTTATCCCATAAGATTTACAATAATTACCCTAGTAACTCAAGTTTTACTGGAGTATTTCATTGGGTCATCAAGGCAAGTAGATGAGATTTTCCATATGTTTCACGAATCGGGTTATTTTAAATGGGTCAAATGAGCCCCATTTAATCAGTTGACCTCCATGGGACGTTCTTTGTGCATTCTTCACAAGTTTTATTCTGCGACCCGTGACACTAGCTTGTACGAATACATACCGGTCCATATTGATTGGTAAAAGAAAATAATATTTTAAATCAATTTTTTATATTTTTATATTAACTACTTTTTTTTTTTTTTACAATTACATTTAGAAATAATATATAATCATTTATTTAAGTTATCTAACTTAATTACTAAATTTAAAATTTATATTAAAAGTATTTAAAACGAAAACATACTGGTACCAACACGTACAAGTATTAGAACAAAAACTATACATCCATTAGTATATCACTGACTACTTCTAATATTCATAATAATGGTTCATAAAATCTTCATTGTGTAAATATATTATCTAAACTTTTTATTCAATCAAATTTTTTATACTGTAAGGTAGGTTCCACTGAATTTTTTTAAAAAATCTATTAAAAATAGAAATCAAATAAATGATTGATGGAATAAGTTAATTACATTTTCTTTAAGGAAAAAAAACTAGATTAAGGAAGTGTTCAATAAGTCACTTGGTAATTGAATTTTGATATAATAAGTTGTGATTATACATATATAGTATGTTTGAGCAATCACTGTAATAAGTGGATCTCATTAAATTGTCTATAAATAAAACACGATATGAGAATTAAAGTACAAATAATTAAATTTGAATTTAATTATCTTGTGGCTTTATAACCAATTAACCCATATGATTTAAGTTTAAAAACTTATTTTTATACCATAAAATTTTTAATTTTAATTTTAATTTTAATTTTAATTTTAATTTTAGCACGTGTATTTTATTTTTTAAATATAATTATATTTATTTTATTGATCTTGTTTTAAGAATTTAAAATTGATTTAAGGGTGTAAAAGGCCCTTAAACTTTAAAAAAAAAAAGCAATTAAGCCCCTCCCCTTTTCTTTTTTTGCACTCAATTGGGCACTTGAACTTTCAAAATGCATTAAAAAGGCCCTTAAACTTCTTCAAAAAAAAGCAATTAAGCCCCTGCTTTTTTTTCCCCACTCAATTGGCCACTTAAACTTTCAAAATGCATAAAAAAGACCCTCAAAATTTTTAAAAAAGCAATTAAGCCCCTGCTCTTATTAAAAATTATAAATAATAATAAATAATAAATTTTATAAAAATTATTAAATTTTAATAAAAATATAAAATTTATTAATATTTATATTTTTTATAAAATCGTAAAAAATAAAAATTACAAATTTTATAAAAATCATAAAAAAATTAACGACCACTAGTTTTTTCAATTAAAGTCATCACGTGTTGTAACACAGTGTGACATGTGGCGAAAAATGATAAAAAATAAAAATCAATAAAAGGTATAGAAAAATTATAAAATGTTTCTTTTAGTACGATCATTTTTATAAATTTTTTTTACGAAATTTATATTTCTTTACATTTTGTATAATTTTCTTACGACTTTATAAAATTTTTTAATTTTTTTATATTTCTAGATATATATATATATTATATTTATGATTTTTATAAAATTTTATAATTTTTTATTTATTTTTTATGAATTTTATATTTTTTTCTAATTTTTAATAAATTTTTAAAATTTTAATTTTTTATTAAAATTTAATAATATTTATAGCTTTTATTGATTTTAATTTTTTATATTTTTTTCTAATTTTTAATAAAAGCAGGGGCTTAATTGCTTTTTTTTGAATAAGTTTGAGGGTATTTTTTTATGCATTTTGAAGGTTCAAGTACCCAATTGAGTGCAAAAAAAAGTAGGGGCTTAATTGCTTTTTTTGAAAAGGTTTGAGGGCCTTTTTGATGCATTTTGAAAGCTCAAGTACCCAAGTGAGTGCAAAAAAAAAAAGCAGAGGCTGAATTGCTTTTTTTAAAAAAGTTTGAGGACTTTTTGCATCATTAAGCCTTTAAAATTTTATTGACGAAAGATAATTTCCTACTAAATAATTAACTAAATTACATAGAATTTATTATTACTTATTTATACTTAGCCAAGAATCAATTGATGATAATAATTATTATTAATAATTGTACTGTTGAATACTTTCTTAGGCTAATATATTATATATAATGATTTGATTTTAGGCTTTGTTAATTGTTTGAAGAATTTTTTTCTCAAGTATTATGATATTTTTTTTATAATATTTAATATTTTTTAGAATTTAAAATTATGTAGTTGTGTAATTACAGTTTTACTATCAAACATGAAATAGGGAATGATGATATAATTACACTCTATTAATCAAACATGGACAGGGAATTATAATTCCTTATAATTGCAAGAGGGCGTAATTACTACCTTGATAATTACACTTACATTCAATTATTATGTGGTGTCTAAGCACATCCTAAATTTTATTAGGGTAAAGTATAGAAATGGTCAGTAAATTATTGACTTCGTTCTATTTTGGTCACTCAATTATTAATTTTTTTGATTTACTTACTAAACTTTTCAAAATTAAATATTTTCGTCATTAAACGTTAATTGCGATTAAATTTTAGATGGAAAACTGACATAAGATTTTCACAATTTCCATATAATTTTCTCGATTTTTCACATGGAAAACTGGCTATATATGTATATATGAGAAGAAGGGGTTTTCACTTTCTTACAATTTGATCTTTATTATGAAATCTCATTTTTTTCTTATAAATTTATTGATAATTTTTCACAAAATTTCGCAAAAATTTTTCACAAAAATTACCAGCCACAATTTCTCTAAATTTTTTGGCCAAGTTGTAAATAAGAAAAATATATCTAAAAATTTTCTGAAATAATTTCTTCAGAGATTTTTCTCTCTACAACTTTCTCTTGACTTCAAGTGTGTGTAAATAATTACCCAAGACTCTCTTAATGTAGAGAGAGTTTATAGAGTTCAACTATAATTAAACTTAATTACTTTAATATTAAATTAATATAATATTTATCTACAAGATAAACATTAAATTTAATTTAATATTAAGATAATCACTTTAATATTGAATTAATAAAATGCAATTAAGGTAATTAATAAATTAAATGTAATATTAAATCTATTAAAAAAATATTATTTTTGAAATAGTCAATTTGAAATCAAATTCTCTGGTAGAGTCTCGGTAAGAGTGTAATTCTTTCAATGCTTAACTACTGAAGACCCACCACCGACGACCATTTTTCGGCCACCGAAATGCCGCCATCGCAGCCGCTGACACCCCGAGTAGGCTCAATTGCTGTCGGTTCGATCCAGGCTAGTGACGACTCGACCAGTCTAGTCTAGCCACCGTTTGGACTGTCAGCTCGGGCTTCACATACCAGACCTAATTCAACCAATTTTTAGGTTTTGGTCTCGGTTTTGGGCTCCCGAACCCAATTTATGATCTCAAGTCCAATTTTCAAGTTCAATTACCCATTGGGCCAATTGTCTGACTTGAAAATTAATTTCTAAAAATATCATATTAATTTAATTAATTTGATTAATTTAATTTCATTTGATCAAAATTATTTTTCCAAAATTCAATTAGATTTTCCAAATTAATTTTTCAAGAAAATTCTAATCAAATTTTCTAGTTGAACAATTCTTTCAACTGCCCAATTTAATTCCACATCGAATAAATCGACTCAATTAAATTATTTCCAAAGTCGTAGAATTTTCTTCTGATTCAAATGTAGACCGATCGAGCTTTTGTTGAGTTAGCAGAGAGACCAATTGGGCATATGCAATTAAGCTCTAGTAATTGCAATTATGTCTAGAAGCATCGTTCCGATAATTCATAATTACTTAATCATGGAGTCAATCCACAAGAAGTACCATGATTGAAAACTCTTTATTGTATACTCTTACGAAAGCAATTCATCCAACTGCTTTGTCCAATGATCTCATCATGTGTGTTACCCTCGTATGGTATCCTTAATTCTTTTAAGTTAAATCTGTTCACTCAATACAATCCTATTTTATCTCATTGTCACCATTGTGTCTTCTTAATGATTAATATGATCACTGTCAACAAATGACTATGATAAATTGCTTGTTCGAAAACAAGCAACTCGTGACCACGTTCCATATTTATCAATCCACACAATGCCAATAAGAGAATATCGTCAACTCTTTAATTGAGCTATGAATTTCACTGTTTCTAGTAAAGTCATGTCATACACAAGTCATGTACCCAACATACCGACTGTCGGCTCGATCATCTATAGAGCATTAGCCTCTACTTATATTAAAGCACATAGTTAAATATCACACCATGAATGTCACAAGTGAATTAATTCACAAATAGATTCATAATTAATTCATCTTGGGTCCAATGCAATGTATTATTTTCAATGAATACATCTATGTCTCTACCCATAGAGTTAACTGCTCCGATAGCCAAGACTAGCCATCTCCTCAATTGGAATTGTAGACGACATAATAATCCTTTCAAGTCTTTGAATCAAATGCTCACTTTGATTCTTTTACGGGATTACGGAATCATTTACATTATCTACTAAAGCAAGTTGTCTTTCTCGCTATGTAAATGTTCTTACAATTCCATTTATCATTAGTTTGAACTTAGACGATCAATGAGCTAATATTTGTTTGCCACAATTTCGCTTTGCATGCAAAATATGAAAGACGAAAATACAAAAGACATAAATGTGAAATGTGAAACTTATTTATTAATCGTTCAAATACATAGAAAATAATTAAATGTTTACTACAATATGAGCACATTTCCCAACATAGGCCGTGTAACAAACTAGGACCGTGTGCAAACCAAAACTACATTTATAGAAACTTACACGGGCATGTAGCCAACCTGACAAGGCCGCGTGCCAGACCATGTGCAATAATAATGTGTCTTTGTAAACAAGCTACCAATTCAACCATACCAAACTTATACCAATGCTAAAACCAATGTTACACCTATTTAAACATGCTAAAACACAACTTAAACTATAGTCCTGATCAACTAACCAATATGCCTCAATGTCGCCATTCAACAACAAAACTTTTCAAACTATTGCACATAATTTCTGTACCAAAACATAGAATTAAAAATACTTCAATTCAACATCTAAAATGAATCATTCAAACCTTTCTATACTTACCAAACACACCAAGCATATACAATCTAAACATTTCATTCTAGCCATTTAAAACTTCATTTATGCTACCACATCAAGGCATTATACCATACCTTTACCACTTCAAAGTATAAAGACATAAATTTAGAACCTACTCAAAGTACTACATAACACATATATTTACTTGGCTTAACAATCCAAATCCACAACAAGAGAACCATCTCAAAAGCATCAAGTCCCACACATGTACACATATCCATTTACACATATTTACATGACTCTTATAATCGATCCAAAACGATCAAAAGTCTATCGAGCAATTAGGTGGATAGTATGAGCTCCGGTTAAATCCAACCGGTTGCACAGTTTTTGAAAATCTACAAGAAAGAAAACAGAACAAAAGTAAGCATACTTAATGCTTAGTAAGTTCATACAAAATTAACATAACTTACCCGACATTAACATAAGTCAAGAATTGAACACATAAGTGTATAAATATGAAACATGGTAGTCCTTTATACCCTAAGGAAATCCATCATCCAACAAGGTTAGTTCACCTTCACAAATTAAGCATAGAACACAATTCATGCCATTGCATCATAAACATATTAAGCATACTTGTTTCGTGTAACAACATTCATATCATAATTACATTATACTTCTATTTCCATGCCATAAACCTTATTTTCGCCCAAAGAACTATAGTGAAATAACCACAGATACTCGAGATAAAATTGCTCACACGAGTTATGAATATGAATGCTCACATGAGTTGTGAATATGGGCCTACTTACATGAGTTTTGGGTCAAGATGATAACTTTACTTGATGTTGTTACACGAGCTATGAAGGATCCGCAACACATGCTGGACCTTAGTCATCGGTAAAACATCTAAGACCAGCACTCGGTATGTAACTCCCCAAAATTTTAGTTTTTAAATTGTGTGAATTTGTCAAAGGAATTAATTTGGTTCAGTGGTTAAGTTTTATGCTTGTGTGAGGGAGTTTCTGGGTTCGAATCCTTTCCTTTGTATTTTTTGTTAATTTTGTCTAAACTTCTAACTTTGAGTATCTTGTTTAAAAACCTTTTTGTGCACCTGTTGACAAGAATAAGCTTGTTGGTTCAGTGGTAAGGCTTTAGCTTACCCTTTAGTCTTATAATATTTTTATATAAGGTGGAAATATTTTTATTCCCATGCACTGTGTCGCTCATATAATGGTATTTAGGTCGAATTTAAACACTAGGAAATATGTTTAGATGAGAATCAGGATAGTGGGGCAAGTGGTTAGTTTTTTTTATTTTATTATATTTTGTTTGAAACTAATTCCCCAAAGTCACTCACTCCCACGTTTCACATTTCTACTCCTCTATTAGTTGGGTTTTCACGTTATTTTTCCTTTTCTTCTTCCTTTCCAAAATTTTTTGCATTTTGTTTTTCTTTCTTTCTCTTTCTTTTGAAAATTTCTTTTCTTTCTTGTTCACTATTCCTTGCGCCATCCAAATTTCAGTGGTTGGTGTTTTTGATTAAGTAGTTTGCTTCTCGATTTTTGTATAAGTATCATTTAACCTTTTTTCACTATTAGGGTTTCATTATCTTTTGTTAAGTTGGAGTTTATGAGGAGCTTTGTTTCGCGTTTTAGTCTTGTGGGTTTTCTAGGTGGAGATCGCGAGGCAATTAATCCTCCGATGAATGAAGGATTCGTAAGGTTGCTGATTCTTTCAAGGATAAGTGTTTTTAATGCCAATTGGGGCTGTTATGGTTATTTGGGTTGAATGTCTTGTAGTTTGGGTAGAATTTTAGGAAGCGAGGGTCGCATCCTCTTAGTCAATTCTCATTTCATTGGCTAATTCGTTAAGTAATGTCATTTTTAGGTACTGGAATTCTTGTTGTTGGAATCGCATAAAAAACAACCAGGTGTGTAACAAACAACTCAAAAAATAACGAACAGCGCGATGTCGAAAAACCTACTGTCAACGTCACATGGTCGTGTTCCAAACTGTATGGACCACACGGTCTATGCTACTTGGGCCATGTGGGCCTATTTTTTTGAAAACTATATTTAGGGTCGTATTAATCTGTGATGCGTAATTAGCCACTCTATAAGGTCCACACTACTTAAATAGGACTTGTAAACATGACATCTAATAGTTAGCTACTATATGTAATGTGAATATGGTATGTGAGATATATACGTATAATCCGTATTCTGATGATTTTAATAGCATGTTTTACATGAAAAACATGCATGACATATGTGTATTTATCATTGTTAATATTTGCATGAACATTAGGATGGGTATATGATTAACGGAGGAAGTGTTGGCAGTTTAATAATCTGCCTTATCTGGTGGTTTAAAACCACAAATATCTGTTCTGGTAGCTCAGCCACACTTATCTGTTTCTGGCGATTTATCACGTGCTATATCTGGCAACTTGACTGCACTACTCTGAAAAGTGACATACGCTCACTTATAGGTGTGTAGGGTTGGGTGAGTATTTAATACCTTATTTGGTGTGTAGGGATGGACGAAGGAGGTGTGTAGCAGTTAAGGGTAGGATCTGATTCTGTATCTGTATCTTATTATGAAAATACATCTGATTTTGCATCTGGTCATGCATCTAAAAAAGTTTCTATTAATTTATGTGCAGCTCGGGTTAAATTTCTATTTTTAAATTTGATTAAGTTAAAGTAGTATTTTCAATTAGACTGTTTTGGACTTTTTTGAGACTATTTATTGTTTTGGATTTTATTTGTCATTTCGAACTGCTTTATCGTATTTAGAATATTTTATTCCAAACTACAAAGTGTTGAATTTCACAATCAAACTATGGTTTTCAAATTTCTATCTAATTTAAGAATTCCGCTACAAAACTAAGTGATTTTATAAGTGTTTTCTGCAATTAAAATGAATTAACTTAATAAGGTGATTTTTACTAAAAATTGGAAATATTATTATCAAGTTTTGTTCTATGTTACATTTTTGAATTTTCAATTTCATGTTTTAAAATGAATGTATGTAATTCCTTAGGATTCAGTCATAACGTCTAGGCCAGGTATGGGGTGTTATACAGTACCTTATACACCCTAATGACATCTCATTTGCATCCAAGTCGTTCACTAAGTTTGTAGGAACCTCAATTCATATTCACTCCATTTCAGTCCTTTGCACATCACCATATACATTCTTATATACATTCATAGTCATCAATTATACATTACTTTACAATTTAGTCCCTCTAATACTCAAAGTCATTATTACATGGCAATTTAATTACAAGTAATACACATACCATACCACAATGATAAATATAAATAAGAGTAAGTTCTATATGAACTTACCTAATAAAAAAATAACGACAAATACGACGCCAAGGACTATTCTGCAAGTTTTCCTTTTTTACTTTTATCTTCCTGTTGATTTACTTCTTGATCTATATAATAATTCATTTAAAATTTTTTTTCCAAATACCTTCAAACTCCTTTTACTATGCATATGGCAACCTAATTCCATTTTTCACAATTTCTTTAATTTTTGTAGTTTATTCAATTTAGTCCTTAAAATCGAAACAACTATAATTTACACATTTAAACCCCAATTTTCAATCTGATTTCAGTCTTATTCTTAAACAACTCCCAAGTGCCTATTTTTACAGAAATTTCATGCTAATTTCGTTATTTTTTGACTTTAGTCCATAAACTCAAAACTAACAAATATTACTTTAAAAATTAGTCCTATTTCATACATAAGCTTCAATTTCTACCATTTAACATCTAAAAAGCTTCAAAAACAACAATGGAAACATTTTAAATCTTTGACAGTTTTACAAATTAGTACCCAAGTTAGCTAGATTAAGCTACAACAATCTCAAAAACATAAAATTTACGAAAAACAGGCTTGATTTTCATACCATGCAATAAGGAGAAGCTTGGCCAAAAACTCCCTAGCTCAACAATGTGAGAAAGAAGAAAATGAAAGTAGAAATGTTGGTTTTGTTTACTTTAACATATAATAATATTAGTTTAATAAAATTTCAACTTATAAAACCTTTAAAAATTAAGTAATTAACCGTCCATCCCCTTAAAAGTGGTTTAATTATCACATAAACCCTCAAGCATAAAGCATTTTAACTAATAAAAATCTATAGCGATTAAGTTTTACGATTTTTATGATTTAGTCTTTGTACCCTAATTAATCATTCAATGAACCAAATTACTAGACCAAAATCTAATGCAACACTATAATAGACTCATAAATATTAGTAAATAATATTTACTAACTCGATCATTGGAAAATGAGGTTCTGAAACTACCATTTCTGGTACCACTAAAAATGGATTGTTACAGTCACGAGTCATAGAGAATGGAAAGAGCATTTTCAAAGAATGCTTAGACAAAGACGAGCGGGTTGCGACTTCACAACCTAGTGTTGCGACACCAACCCAAAACAGCAAGTGGTGCCCTAGACCAGCAACTAGCGCCTCAACGTCCTAAGCTTTGCACCACAGTGCCATTTCACCAAGCTATGTTGTTGCTACCTGAGTCTTATGGGTTTATTTATCGTTTTAAAACCAAGATGCAAGGCTACTTTCATCTTTTTCAAGTATTTAAGTCTAAATCAAGTTTGTAACCTAGTTTGAAGTCATTTAAAACTCTACAACTTTATAAATAGGATCTTAGAAGAGAGACGAATGATCTTCATTTTCAATTTTAAATCAGTTAGCATTTTGTTTTCTTTATGGCTTGATAAACTCTTCTTTTCTCGTTGAAATAATATTCGAAGTTTGATGTTACAAGTTTGTGAGATCGAATTACTCTTAATATTTTCTTTACTCTTTGGTATTTGCATGTCTTGTTTTTAATTATAATTTTTCAGGTTTATTAAATATATGACTAGTATTTGATAGCTTAGAACAATTTCTTTGTCAATTAGATATTATTCGATTGATTGATTTCTAATAATTATGACAACCGCATGATAATTTGTGTAGTGTAAACATGCGATCTAACTTAATTAAACCCTGATAGTTTGTTTGTTGGTTAGAATTAAGTTTCTTTTGTTCTTAAGGATCTTGATAAATTAAATTCCTAAGTGATCATTATAATGTTGTTTGTCATTAAGAGAAGTAATTAATGATGATTGTCTTGATTATTAAGAAGGTAAGAAGAGATTAGTTTACTTAGCGATTGTCGGTAATTATAACCAATTTATTAAAAAATATTGGAATTTATATTTGCACCAACGATCAACATTTGAATCAAACGAAGAATTTACTTTGACTAGAAGTTTTATCTCATTGATTTTTTTCCCAAAACTTTGATTATTGCTTTCTTTACTTTTTTCTAAATTCTTGATTTTAATTTTTAAAATTTTCTTTAAACAAAACTCTTCTTTATTTTATTTGTTTTAATTAAAAGAATAAAGTTTTTATCGATCTTTGTAGACTCAGCCCTACTTGCCTCTTCTACTAATTATTTTTCTTCAAGTAGGTTTTTTTTTGCGACATCGACAACTATAGGGGATCAACTCGATTAAACAACGAACAAAGTAAATAAAATAAGAATCAACAAGATCGAACATGCAAATTTTATGTGAAAAAACTCCTTAAGAGAGAATAAAAAACCGGGCAGGACGGGCAAAAGGACAAAGTTTAAGTGGGAAACTAAAAGCAAAATTCTCTCAATCTAAATAATTTTTGTTGTGCAAAACTAGAGTAACTAAGACCTATTTATATGTTGAAATTTGTAGCATATATGACTACAACAGCTCTAGGTTAATTAGAGTTTAAGTGGGAAACTAAAAACAGCTTTAACTAAGAGAAGAAAAACCAAAATAAACTTTGGTCAAAATAAGAGGCAGTCTCCCACAAATCTCTACCTTGACTTGTATCTGGACCAACTCCCTTGCCAAACCCTGCTATGGGCTTAACTGATTCTTCGTCGAATACTTACAAAGTCCAAGCAATACTTGAACTTTGAAACTGGAAGGCTCTTTGTCAAGATGTCAGCGGATTGTGTTTGTGCCACTTTTAAGAATTTGAACATCCCTTTAAAAGATCACCTCGCAAGCAAAATGATAATGAATGTCTATGTGCTTCGTTCTCTCGTGATGCTTTTGATCATTGGTGAGATGTATGACACTTTGACTATTACAATATACGACAGTTGCCCCTTTTTCACGTACCTATTCTCTAAGGCCCCTTAACCAAATTGCTTCTTTTACTGCTTCTATAATTGCCATGTATTCTACTTTAGTAGTCAACAAAGACATTGTAGCTTGAAGTGTTGCTTTCCAACTAATGGCACAATTCCTAAAAGTAAATAGGTAACCTGTGAGACACTTTCTTCGATCTAAGTCTCCTGCATGATCAGAATCAACATATCCAACTAAACCCTTTTGAGTTCTTCCAAACTCTAAAAATATGTTAGAAGTACCCCCTTAAATATCTAAAAATCCATTTAACTATATACCTATGTAACTTACCAGGATTGGTCATGTATCGGCTAACAACACTAACAACATGTGAAATACCAGGACGAGTACATACCATTGCATACATCAAACTTCCAACTGTGCTTGAATAAGGTACTTTTGACATGTAGCTTTCGTCTTCTTCATTTTGTGGGGAATATGAAATTAAGAGTTTAAGGTGTGCAGCTAAAGAACTACTTACTGGTTTTGCATCTTGAATCTTAAATTGCTCAAGGATCTTCTTGATGTACCTTTTTTTACAATAAAAATAATTTCCTGAAATGTTTATATCTCAAAGTTTCGATCCCCAAAATTTTCTTTGTTGCCCCTAAATCCTTCATTTCAAACTTAGAGTTAAGCGTGGTTTTAAGATGATCAATTTTAAATGGATTCTTAGCCACAACTAACATATCATTAACATAAAGCGACAAATATATAAAAGAACCATCATTAAAACATTTTAGATAAACACAGCTGTCATACTTACTTCGAGAAAAACTAATACTTAACATGAATGAATCAAACAATTTATACCACTACTGAGGAGATTGCTTCAAACCGTACAAAGACTTTGTAAGAGACAAAAATAATCTTCTTTACCTTAAACTTTGAAGCCTTTCGATTGTTACATGTAGATATCCTCCTCAAGGTCACCGTGAAGGAAAGTAGCCTTTACATCTAACTGCTTTAACTCAAGATTATTTGATGCAACAAGGGCCAAAAGTGCCCGAATGGACGTATGTTTCACTACGGGAGAGAAAAAATCACGAAAAGAAACTTCTTTCCACTTGACTGTAGCCCTTTGCAAACTACTATTACCTTGTACTTAGTGTCGTTAAGACTCGAACCTTCATTCTTTTTAAAATACCCATTTGCAACCAACATTTTTTTACCGATTGGTGGTTTAACTAGCCTCTAAGTCTCGTTCTTTTGAAGCGATTCCATCTCTTCTTTCATTGTAATAAGTCATTTGCTAGACTCGGAGGCTTGAACTACCTCATAATAACACGAAGGATCGATTAAATCAATGTTCTTGGCAACAATTAGAGCATAAGCCACTAGGTTTCCTTGACAATATTTATGCGATGGTCGAATTTCTCGCATTTTCTCGTCACAAACCAACTTATAATTAGTTAACTGAGATGGTAATGGTACTTGAGGGCCAGATGGAGTCCCAAATAGATCCGAAATAACTTTAATCTTATAAGAATAAGAATTTTGTTGTGTCGTCACGACGTCATGTGACTTTTGTCAGGACGGGACCTGTAGTTGTCGTGTCGTTGTGATGTTGGGCAATTGTTCATCAGGACGTCGCCCCTTGTTTCAACTTTTGACTCCACCCTACTTAAGACACTCTGATTTGTTGTGTCTTTAAAAGTAGAAGTCCCATTTTCTGATCAAAACATGGTAAATTCATCAAACATAACATCTCTGTTAACAATTATTTATTCAGATTCCGAACACCATAACTAAAAACCTTTTGTATTGGCAGAGTATACAAAAAAGATGCATTTAACGGCCCTTGGTTTGAACTTTCCCTGGCTAACTTTACCATAAGTAGGATAACCGAAAATTCTAATATTAGAATAATTGGGAAGACTACCTAACCATATCTCCTCTGGAACTTTACTGTGCAATGCTCGATGAGGAGATCAACTTACCAAATAACTTGCCAGGTTTACGACTTCAGCCCAAATTCCTTCCCTAAGCTTGCATTAGAAAGCATGCATCAAGCCTTTTTCAACAAGGTTCTATTCATTCTTTTTGTAACTTCATTTTGCTGCAGAGTTTCAACAATGGTTCGATGTCTTTCAATTCCTTCCTACTTTCAAAAATCATTAAAATTGATGAACAAAACTCAATAGCACTATCCATTCTCAACTGCTTCACAGATTTTTCGTTTTGTTTTTCTAACAGTGTCTTCCTATAACAACTCGTTTTTCAGTGGTGTTAGAAACAATAGTTTCAGGACCACAATTATGATGTATGAATTAGAAAATGTTATTTATTTAATATCTACAAAGTTATATGAGTGTCATATTAAAACTTGGTCTATTAGTTTTGATATTTAGATAGTTAAATAAGGAAAAAAGGGCTAAATTGTAAAATTAACAAAAGTGAACTTTTATAGAATTTCTTAGTGTTTGAGGTTTCAATTAAGAAAAGGAGCTATTATTATCACATTATTTATTGGATGATGACATTATTTATTTGTTAAGGATGACTAAACTTAATTAATGGCATAATTATTTAACTTAATCATAAAGTTCTTAATAATTACAATTTTACTAAGTATATATATTAAAATAAAGAAACCAACAGATGAAAGAAAAATAAATTATCATCTTTTTTTTCTTCCATGGCCAAATGTTAGGGGGAAGCTTAGGGTTTTATTTTTAACTTTGTTTCTTCAATTGGTATGTGAATTCAATCCCGTTTCTTGTATATTTATCTTTTTAGAATCCCGGAGCTTGATTTAGCTAACCTAATGACTATTTTGCGAAGCTATTTAAGTTTTTTAAAGTTGTTATTGATGTTTTCTTGAAGCTTTTGTGGTTATTTAGTTAGTTTTGAAGCTTAGATATGTCAATGAACTAGTTTGTAAAATAAAAGTTGTTAGTTTTGAATATAGAGACTAAAATGCAATAAATCCAAAATGTGTTAAAAATTCTAAATTTTTGTGTATTAATGGACTGTTGGAGGACTAAATTTAGGTTGATTTCGAAATTGAAGCTCAAATGTGAGAATTATAATAAGATTGGTTTTAGGGACTAAATTGTAATAAATGTAAAAGTTGAGAGATTTTAGTATAAATGAAATTGAATTGGGACATGAGATTTAAATGTTGTTTTATGTTGCTAGGATTGGTTAATTAAAGCAAATTATATTTTAGATCAAGAATTTCAGTGATCGGAGGACGTATGAAGAAAATAAAAAATTATCGATTAGTCCCTGATAGTTGAATCGTTACCATTTCGACAAGTAAGTTCATATATTATGAATTTACTCATTTATTTTTATTTTTTATACTAAGATTATTGATATTTATTATTGTTGGTCTGGATTTATAATGTATCTCAGTATGTCCTGATGAAATTAGTAAATGCTCATATATAGATTTGTAATTTTTGCCCAGGTTCCTAGCTCCTGCATATGTTGCGGACTAGAGAATATGGATTTAGGTTCCCATCCTCTGCATTTTTTGCGGATTTGAGAATACAAATTTAGGTTCCCAACTCTTGCATATGTTGCGAACTAGAGAATACGTAATATTAAGCCCTGACCAGGTAAATTATCGTGTAGGTTGACTCATTTGGGTAACCAGGCACTGCTATTTTCATTTGTATACTGAGGTATTTTATGAAATTTCATTGGAAGGTTGCCTTTAAAGCCTTGGAGACTTATCTGTGAAATTAATTAAAGAATTTATGTGATTTGATTATGGGATTATAGTTGATTCACTTGGAATTGAAAATAATTATAGATGTTCATATGATTGAGCTCAAGCATGTTGCCTATATTAATGATGTGGATTGAATTTTGATAGGTTAAATTGTATCTCAATTTGAGTTTTGTATATGATAGGACTTGAACTAAGTGATATTTAAATTGTATGAGCTTACTAAGTATTTGATATACTTATTCGTATTCTTATTTTCTATAGATTGTGGACATTCGAGACGTGTCAATCGGATCAACAAAAAGCTCACACCTACCATCACTCAGTTAAATGGATTCTTGAAGTTTTATAATTGGGTTACTTAGGGCATGTATATAGAATGTTTATGTGCAAGCTAAAAATCATGTTTTGGTATTTTGGTTGTGAATAGGATTATATGAAACTTAGATGTATTAAATGTTAGAACCTATTTGATATATGGTAATGAAGTGAATTTGGTCAAGTTTTGGTTAGTTTATTACGTGTTTAGCTAAGTACATGTTATGGTAATTGTTGGTGTTTGAATGAATAACATGAATGGTTATGTTTCACATTGAATTCTGGTGCCATATGTGGCACATTGGTTAGGCACATAGGTTATATTTGAAATGATACATTTTGGCATGCTTCCATGTGTTTTGAACAGGTAAAATTGGTTGAAAATTTTTTGGCTTGGGTCCTAAGGAATGGTTGAGAAAATGGCTTGCTTTTTAAGTTAATTTAGGTGCACACGGGCTGTTACATAGCTGTGTGCCACACACGATCACTCCACGAGGCCAAGTGGCCTTTTGATTTTTATGCAGGATTGTTCACACGGTCTCAGAGAGTTAAGCGACCTGGCGACACGACTGTGTGACCCTATATTCGAATTGTACACGGGCATGTGGGGTAGCCACACGGCCAAACTTGGGGCCACATGGGCTGGTCTCTTTCACACGGCCATGTGACCCATGTTTACACATTTTACTTAAATTTTTTTTGTAGAAGTTTATATTTAACCCAGAAATTATTTTAGTTTGTTTTAAATGTTCTATAAACTTATTTAGTCCCTAGATTGATTGATTATCATGGAAATGATTGATAATAAATTATTTGATCATTATTAAATGATTTAATGGAAGTTGTTAAAAGTTTATTTTTGTAACACCTTATAGCTCATGTAAGGCAACTGGACCGAGTATAGGGTGTTACACTTCCACTATTTTTAAAGATTCCAAAGACTTTGCTTTTTCTGTTTCAAGAAATAAACCCAAATCTGTAGTGATCATCAATAAAAGTTAAAAAATATTTATTACTCCTTTTGAGATGTCAGAAGATGAACCTCATAAATCGAAATGAATATAATCTAGATTCCCTTTTGTTTTGTACACTGGTGAATCAAAACTGACTTGGGTTTGTTTCCCAAAAATGCAATGCTCATAGAAACCTAACTTACAAACTCCAGTGTCTTTGACAAGACCTCTATTGTACAAGACTGTCATACCTTTCTCACTCATATGACCCAGTTGCATGTGCCAATGCTTGATCGAATCAGAATCAATGGAGAGAGAGTCACGTCGTGTCGTTGCAATGTCAAGTTGATTCTGGTCGTAACGTGGTGATGATTTTGGATTTTCTTCGGTAATCGCAATCGCACCAGTAACTGTTGACCCTTGCAAAACGTATAGGCTACCCTTTTTCTGTCCTCTCATCACAACAAGAGCCTCACGAGAAACTTTAAACCATTTGACTCAATGACTATCCTGCAATCGTTAGAATCCAAAATTGCCAGTGAGATAAGATTTTTCTTTAAATCAGGAACATACTTGACATCTGAAAATGTCTGAATAATTCTATCGTGCATCCTAATTTGTACTGTTTTGATTCCAGATATTTACATGGAGAGTTATTCCCCATCAACACAACTCCACCTTTAACTGAATTGTACGTGGAGAACCAGTCCATGTTAGGACACATATGATAGGAGCACCTTGAATCTAAAATCCATTCGCAGGTAAGATAAGAGCTTTCACTCGTTAACACCAACAAGCAATCATCACCTTTGTCTGTGGCTACACTAGCATCAACAACTTCGACTTTCTACTTATCTTTCTTGTCGTTTTTTCTAGGGGTGTTCAATCGGTTAACTAAACTGAACTAGCATTAAAAGAATTTTTTAAACCCTTAACCGTTAACTGAACCAAATTTTTTTAAAAAAAAATTAACCGAACTGAACTATTTCGATTAAATTTCGACGGTTAATCGAAATTTTTATGCTTTTGTTTTTGTTTTTTTGTTAAAACAAGTATAAAACATATCAAAAAATAAATTGGTAATGTTCATTTAACCGAATTATCCCAAATTAACTGAAATTCTAAGTCTTGAAACACTACAGAATTAAAAATACTACATAAGTCTTAAAATTAACACATAATTAAAATATAATAGTATTTAATATTCTTCATTTGCATCCATTTCTTCTCTCCAAAAGATCTCCATTTGCATTTACCTACAAAATATGTGTAAAAAAATGAGCATATAATAGAAATATATGCATTTAAAAAATAAAATAAAATAAACAAAAGAATCAATTGAAAGTTAACAAGAATAAGATAGCAATCATACCCTTCAACTCACAAAAGCTCATGAATTTAGGCTAGGCTCTGATGCATTCCAAGAAAAGTTTAAACATCGAAATGATTAAATAAGTTAATATAGAAGTGATGTGGTAAAAATATTGAAACTATTAAATTAAAAATAAATATACAATTTTCAGTATTGTCAAGCTCTTGGATTTGTTCTTCAATCTTCTTGATGTCTTCTTTTGATGATGATTTTCGAATCCAATCTTGAGTACACACAAGATCTTATACAATTTAAGAGTTAAAGAACTCCTAAATTGATCAAGCACACTCCCTTGGTGCTAAATACAGATTCTAAAGCAACCGTAGAAACCATTATAGCTAACACATCTTTGGTTATATTGGAAAGAGTGGGAAATCTAGGGCTATTCACTTTCCACCACAATAAAATATTAAAATTTTCAACAAAATTCTCATTAGCCTCAGGTAGATATTTATCCAATTCATACGCCTCACCACCATTTTCTAACTCACGCTTTTTATACAAAGCTTGCATACGCCTTTCATTTTTATTGTGGTTCATCGAGAGAAACATGTGTTGCCACACTCGCTTGGCTACAAGCACTATGAAGTGGAGGCTTATACTAATCAAACAATTCATACAAAGCTTCTTTCAACTTTTGTATCATTCACAAGCTTTTTCAGCATTAGACATTTCACGAAGTGTAAATTCAAGATACATTAATTTTTGTCTAGGATCTAAACACAAGTAAATTCATCTTATCAATATCACCCTAATACTTATCATATTTGTCTTTCATATTCATTTCCATAACACTAAATTCAACATCAATATTTGACTGAGCATATCGTAAAAGGATATCAATTTTAGAAAGCTCATCAAAAAAATTATTGGATGTGACATATAAAGTGTCGAAAACACGCAAAGTGACTTCAAAAAGTGTTCCAAGAAATACTTCAATTTTCTAACAGTAGCCCAATAATTCGCACTAGGCCAACCCTCCCCCCTTTCAAGTTCAACCTTAAAGTTTGTATTTTACTCCTCAAATCTCTCAAAGCTGTCTCAAAATTTGAACAGTGTTTAACATTAAACAGGTCGAGTTCCACCCAGTACAAACATCAAGACACAACATCTTCTTGCGCTATATCTTTTCCACCACAACAAACTCATTAAAATTTTGTAATCTAGCTGGAGATTGCCTCGCATATCTAATAGCCCCTAACACGTTGAATAGATTTATTCATTTCCTTTAAGCCTTCAACAACAATAAAATTCACAATGTGTGCCATGCATCTTATGTGAAGATATTTACCATTTTGAACTAAGCCCCCTCGAGGGCTAAATTTCTTTCTCAAATAACCAATAGCAACATCAGTCGAACTTGCATTACCAATAGTGATAGTAAGTAACTTATCAATCCTCTAATTCAACAAGCATTTCTCAATCACCATCTTAATGGACTAGCCCTTATGACTAGAAATTGGAAAAAAGTTTAAAATTGTTTTATTCAATTTCCAATCTTTAACAATAAAGTGAGCAGTGATGTACAAGTAATTAAGTTTTTGCAAAGAAGTCCATATGTCAGTAGTTAAGCAAACTCTAGAACAAGAACTTTTCAAAAGTTGTTTTATCTTGGACCTTTCATCTAAATACAATTGATAAACATCCCTAGTCATAGTACTTCGTGAAGGAATATGAAACCTAGGACATGTTGCGAAAATAAATTTCCTAAAGCCTTCACTTTCAACAAACTTGAAAGGTAATTCATTAATCACAATCATTTGTGCTATTCCTTTCCCACATGCTTCTTGATCAAGTCTCTAAGTTGAAAGATGCCCTTCCCCCTTCAATTCTCTTACTAGGTAAAACTACTTGTCATTGGCTATTGTCAACAATATTACTATGATTTTTCTTACTTGGATTGATATGATAATTCAATGACCCCGTACCATTTTTTTTCCTATCACAACAAAATTATTTTTCATAATAGTTACATTTAGTCTTACTTACACCATCACTAGTAATACTTTCAGTGAAGTGAGACCAAACTTCTGGCCTTGGAGGGATGGCTTTTCTTTTCCCAAGAGTCCCCTTTATTTGGCTTGAAACTTCACCAACTGAATTTTTGAAATCTGTCAAAGTAGGAGGTGTAAAGCTACCCTCAACAAATGTTGGTTCGATAGAAATTTTGCAAGAATAAAAATTATACAATATATTAAAAAAGTTAATAATCCATTTACCTTAAGTTTTAAAAAATTATACAATAGATTAAAAATTTTAATAATCCATTTACCGAATAATCAATTTTGTTACATTTACACTTTTTACTTTAAATAAATAGAAAAGAGAAAGAAGAATGAAAGAGAAAGGAAAATGAAGCAAATAAAAGAAAAGACAAAAATATCTAGTCAGCTATTGTTGCGCTGAGCAACACTCGACCAAATGGAATCTATGGCCACAAATTTGTTAATGTTTTTTTTTTTTTACATGTGCTAATAATGATAATAATAATAATAATAATAATAATAATAACATCAAGAGAGGACGAGAGGCACACTAGATCTCAATTTACTGTGAATCTATTTAGGTTCCAATTTAATTAAAATTAAATTATGTTAATATAAGTGTTTAAAAAAGAGGAGGTAAAGAGGAGAATATGGTAATGTTAAGAAAATAGATGTGGGAGTGAAGTAAAAGAAGTTGTGAAAGGAAAACATGGTGTTATGTTCTCTGTTTCTCATGTACCACTATCATCATAAATAGATAACAATGCAAAAAATTCATCCATCTTAGTTGTGCTTACAAACAGTTTCAAATTGTTTTCTCTCTAAATTGATTCTTTGTCTAATCTTTAGTTGTTGTTTATTGTTACTCTCCTTCTTCACTAATACTCATCATCATCTTTCTATTTAAGTATATATCTAAGTTTTGAAATATATCAAACAAACAAGATATATTAATTCCATTTTACTTCACTAATAGTTTATGGGCAGATCCAATAGTTTATAGCACTAACAATGGTGTTCCATTTGATAGAATATCTCAACTTTCTTTCTTTCTTTCTTCTTTCTTTCTTTCTTTCTTTCTTTCTTTTCTAGGAAAATAATAAATTATATGCAATCAATCAATTAATTGGGATTTTTCGTTTGGTTTTCTTTTAATCCTTCAATGCTATTAAGGGTAATATGTAGCTTTATAGTTAGCATATTTCCAATTTCCTATCTCTATGCTTGGCTTTCGGTTAAACTTGTGAATCTTGTTATGGGGGAAAAATTAAAGGCAAAAAATTTTTTTTGACTGGACAATTACACAAATAAGAACAGTGGAACGCCATGAAAGGCAAAGCACCTAAAGGCAAATAATTACACAATGAAAAATGGAGAACCCAGAAAGAACCTAAAGGAAAAAGAATTCAAACAATGACATGAGCGGCGACAATGGAAATCCTAGAAGAGTGCAAGTTGCTTGAGCATTTGAGCCTTGAAATATTGGACAATAATTTTTTATAGTGTACCAACAATAAAGGTAGCGGCAACAACGGAGAACCCAGAAGAGTGAAAGTTGCTTGAGCCTTGAAATATTAGATGGTGGTGAGTGGTGGCTGTCGGCACTCGATAATAGGGAGACCAGAGATTTTAGAGAAATTTCATATTAGGGGAGATGAGATTTGAGAATATGAGATTAGTGATTAGGGTTGCTAAAGTAAATTGGGAATTTTCGTTCTTTTTTTTTTAAGATAGGTATTTTGGGTTACTGGTTAGGTTAGGGATGTTAGTGGGTATGAATTTTTGGGTTTATTGGTTGGCTAGTGGTTGGGACTTGAGTGGTAGTGGGCTAACTTGCTAACTGCCAATGGGCTTGATACATGCTATACATAATATTTGTTTTTTGAAAGTTCAATTAATTCGGTTAATTACCTGATTTAATCGATAAATAAACTTCCAAAAAACCATTAACCGACCTCTGATTGAATTAGATCGATTAACCGAATTAGTTCGGTTGAATCGGTTAATTCAGTTTTAACCAAAATTTGAACACCCTTAGTTTTCAGCATCCCTTTTGATTTTATTTTGAAATTTCCAACATTCTTCCTTAACATGACCCACCTTTTTACAATAGCCACAATATTTTTCACGATTTCTGGATTTGGCCCTTACTTTAGAACTGTTTTGATCTGTCTTTCTAGTTTGTTGTCTACCTTTTGTAACTAGAATTGAGGCTTGCCCGTCTGATTTTTGTTTGGGCCTAACTCGTTGTCGAGTTTATCCTTATTCAAAAGATTCCCCTTCATATCCTTGAACGATAGATTATCTATCCCATAAATTAGAGTTTCCCTGAAAGTTTTATAAGAAGAGGGCAAAGAGCATAACAATAATAAAGCTTGATCCTCGTCACTAATCTCTGCTTCGAGATTCTTTAGGTCATTAAGAATGGTAACAAACTCGCTAGTATGAGTTATAATGGACTCACCTTCAGCCATTTTGAACGTGTAGAGACGTTATATTAATACTAACCTGTTGGTCAGAGATTTCGTCATATATAAGGCTTCTAGTTTCCTCCATAACACAGACACTATTTTCTGCATCAAAACCTCCTGTAACACATTATTCGTGAGGCATAATTGAATAACGGATAAAGCCTTTTTATCGAGCTCTTCCCACTTTGATTGATCCATATTTACGAGCTTCTTTCCTATAACAACATTTTTCAGACCGTGCTGAACAAATATTGTCGTCATCTAAACTTGCCACAAACTGAAATTTGCAATTTCATTGAACTTCTTAATATCAAACATTGACGTTGCCATATCTGAACGGGTTAATTTCAAACAAAGTGAAAATCAAGACAAAGTAAATAAAATAAGAGGATAAATGTAATGACCTGGTATTTAACCTTGTTTTTGTGAATTCTATCATAAATGAGTATCTGCTTCAATGGCTAAGTGTTCTGATTTTATGTTTGAGGTCTTGGGTTCAAGTCCCAAGTTGGAAATTTTTGCTATTTTGATCCTAGCCTATCCTTAGGCGGTTTGGCTTATATTCTATTGTTAGTCAAATCATATCAGAATGAGCTTGCTGGTTCGAGTGGTAAGGTGTTAACTTGTCCTGAGGATTCATGTTTGAATCCCTGTGTGAGCGTGGCTGGTAATTTTTATTTCGGTGATGTGAAAGAGATTCGATGGAATCGAAACTCTAAGGTTATTGGATGAGAATCTAATGTCGATTTAGTGGGATAGGTTGGTTAGTAGGTTAGTGGGGAGCTGGGATTCTGGTTATATTAATTTATTTTTATTTTTTCTTTCCATAAATCTCCCTCTCCACATTTCTTTTGACTTTTTTTTGTTTCCTAATCCATTTCTGACGTTCTCTCTTTCCCTTGCTTCCTTTGTAAAATTTTACTATTGCCCCCTCTTCGATTCTGATTGTCGTCGTTATGCTTTTGGGGTTCCTCAATTCGTGCTGATTAGGTGAGCTTTTTAGTAGTTTTTTCAGTATTGCATTGTGGGGGATTTCAATTTCTTTTTACGGAATCCATTGATGGTGTTTATTATTTCTCGTTTAGGGGAAAGACAAGAAGCGACTAGTGCTCCTCCATCATTTTGAGTGTTGAGTGTTCTGCTCATTGGTGGTAAGTGTTGCGTATAATTGGGTGTTGAGAGGCTTTAATCGGAATTAAATTCCTGGTTAAATTCGTAAATTTATTAATAATATAGCGTTTGGGTTGTTGTTTCTAGGTTCTGGTGGTCTCGGGATTGCTGTAATATCAAAAATGAACCGGGTGTGTAACGAAAACACGAAAACTCAAAATTCAGCAAAAGCCGAAAAAGTGGCCTGTCGACTCCACACGGGCATGTGGTCAGCCGTTGCGACACACGGTCGTGTGACTGGAGAGTGCGTGGCCGTGAAGGTCACACGGGCTAGACGGATTTTGGCGTGTGGGCCGTGGGCCAGGCCATGCGGGCCACACGAGCAAGGCCAATTTGGGTGTATGGCCTACACGGGTATGTGGGCCAAAATTTTAAAATTTTCCCTAGGGCCGCACGTGTTGTTCCGATCAACTGTGGGCCTTCTGTAGGGTCAGTAAGGGCTAAACAAACCTATTGCATAAGATCTGTTATTCTGATAGCCTGATCTGAGTTTAGGAAAACTGATATATATGTCTGATTGTGTTGCAGAAGCTTGTATGATATCTATATACAAGCATGCGGGTCATGTTAAATCTGTTAATTCTTTATATATGTATTATGTATCTGTATATGGGGTGGGTTCTATTTGTTGGAAGGAAGTGTTCTGTGAGGCGATAATTCGTCATTATTGTACTGCAAATTATTCTGATAAGTGTCATGCAAACACTATGTGGTGTGTAGGGCTGGGTGGGTGTTTTATACCCCACGTGGTATGTTGGGATGGTCGGAGATGGTGTGTAGAAGATGGGGGTAGGACTTTGCTTATCTGTATGTTTTTGATAATCTGACTCTGATAAGGACTTATGTCCGCTTCTGTTCTGATATACTGAAATTTTGAATTTGATGCATGTATATTTCCGTTGAGTTACACTGAGTTTATAGAAACTCACATCTGTTGTCTGTTCTGCTCAGGTAATCCTCAGACATAGGAGGGTCGGTGCGACGAAGTCTCAACGGTGACCACTGGTTCGTGAACTGTTTTGATTAACGATTTTTATTTAAAACCTGTGGATTTTTTTTAGAGTTTTATAATTTTGGGACACTCTGGATTGTTTGCTTCAATTTTGGTTTTGGATGTGTTTTTGACTTTTACACTGCGATGTTTGACAAAACCACAGTTTTATGCAAACAAATGATTTTCTGAAAACACAAACTCGGTTTTCAACTTTAACAATATCAAACTTCCGCTGCAAAATAAGTTTTCTAAAAGAACAAATTAACAATGTTTTTTTTAACGAAAATAATAATATGTTTGATAAAATGTGGTTTCTTTTTAGTAACAATTAAACGCGAGAATTTAAAATAATAAGATTGATTTCAAAACTCTTCTTCGTAACACTCACAGATTCGGCCATAACGTCTAGGCCGGGTTTTGGGTGTTACAATAAAAAATCACGAGAAACAGAAGATTTCACTATAATAAAAGAGAGTACAAAATATGGAGAGAATTAAACAAAAAACTAAAAGCCCTACAAAAAAAAGCCTTCGAAACAAATAACGAAATTGTCTCAATCTAAATAATTTTTGTTATGTAAAACCTAGAGTAATTAAGGCCTATTTATATGCTGAAATTCATAGCATATATTACTACAACAACTCTAGGTTAATTAGAGTTTAAGTGGTAACTAAAAACATAGTTTAACTGAGTGAAGAAAAACCAAAATAAACTTTAGTCAAAATAAGAGGCATATTCTCCCACAACAACCGTACAGATGTTAGTAGTATTTTTTATTGTGAAGTTGAATGAAGAAACAAAAGTTAAAATGCAATTAAATGTACTAGAAATTAAACAAGTTAATTAACTGGAATTCATGTTGATCGAAGATGATGACGAAGATGATGGATTGAGAATGAAGATGAAAATTGCGAACGTTAAAATGTTTTTACAATGTTATAACTATTTATTTTTAATTTAAAATTTATTTTTATTGTTTTGAGGAAGTTAAATATTTTAATTTTCCGTAATATTATTTTATTTTAATTTTTTTAAGAAGTTATATTTTTTAAAAGTTTATTTTAGTTTCATTTAAATTTTAACTTAAAAGTGTGGTTTCTTTATCAATAAATTTTTTATTTTGATTAAATTATAATGTTTGGACATTAAATTTAAAAATTAATAGCTTTTACCACCTCTCTAACCTTACTCATAATTTATATGGTTGCCTATACAAAATAATTAAAATCTATATTTTTATTTTTGATAGAAATTATAAATTTATTTTAATATAATATAGTAATTAAATTTATCAAAAGTTATAAGTGAAAAATTGACAAGTAACTTTTTTATCATATAAATTTTACACCTCTTTAAAATATTTTATCATTATGTTAATTATTATTAAATATTTTAATACATAAAATCATTAAATATATTTAATATAAAAGATAAAGTAAATATAATACAATAAATTTTAAATAATAAAAAGGTAAAATATAAGAATGAATTTCGATCTATTTTGATGAGTGAATTATTAATTTTTTGCCGTGATATATATATATTTTTTGAAATTAAACATTTTTATCACTGAATGTTAGTTGCGGAAAGCTGATGGTAATTTGTCATGTAAGTTTTCCTCGATTTTAAACATGGGTAAGTAAATTTTGTTCAGTTGAGGAAAACTGGCCACACCGTCGTCCATCACCAGCCTTCTTATCGTTGTCGCGCGGACTCCTTCCCCCCTCTCTCGTATATAAAAAGGTAGTTCTTAATCTGCTATATGGCGACAGTGAACTTCTCATGATCTGCAACATTAATGTTTTTCGATTGCTCGAGTGCAGATACCACCTACAAGAGTTAAATCTCCAAAGCTTGACTCATTTAGACATTGATGGTAACAGCAGTAACGGTCATCAATCAAGCAGCTAAGTCTGGGTAAGAAAGCATCTCTGCCAAAGTAATTTCTCCTGTCCATGCGAAGAAGCCACAGAGGAAATAACTTCCCAAACTACCTTTTCAGAAGAGAAGTTTGTCTGATGCAAAAAAACGAGGAATATAAATCAGGAAATGATGACTAAATTGAAAGCAACAACTGAGGGAGGAGAATACCACATCATCTGATTTGACAAATGAAGAATAATCTCCAATTCAACAACCGGTGGCAGTTTCCGGAGCTAATTCAGGTGGAACAAGAGCCAACCACAGTGGAGCAGTAAGCATGGCAATGGTTTTAAAACGAACACAAACACACACAACAGATGAAAGGAAATGCTTTTAAAACATAGCCCAGAAAACCCAGAACATCAAATGACTAGAAAAACCAACAAGCACAAGGCTTACACTGAGAAATTGAACTGAGTGGAACAGGAATATTGGAAGTTTGTGGCAAAACTGGGAACTAAATTTTGTCTACCATTGCAACAAAAAAGAAGGGAGAGGCCGTAAGGAGACTGGTGATCAATTGCAATGGATGGAGTGAAAAAAAAACTGAGTTAATCAGAGTTGTGGAGTCTCATTTTATTATTTTAACTTACTTTTGAATCTTAAAATTTTTGACATCTTTACTATTTAATTTTTATTTTAATTTAATATTCCACAACATACTTCTCAATTTAATTTTCTTTAATATTCCTCAATCTTCTCTTTTATCATCTTTATATCCTTTTCCCATTCTATTAGGAAAATAATTATACAATATTCAAATTTATAATATATCAATTTTAGGGATGTTACATGAATAATATAACTTTTTTAAGCACATAAAAATATTTTCGTAATTTCTTGATTGAGTTAGTCTATGACTTAATAAATAGTATAGATATATGCAACTGATGAAAATAATAAATTGTGCATATTAAAAATGTATAAAATATATCAAAATGAGATTTGGTTGAGTGGTAAATTTAAGGTTTTAACAACTGAATTGGCGTGGGTTTAAATCTCACCATATGATTATTTTAATTGGTTTTTGTTAAAATAAAAAGACTAAAATACCCTTAAATAATATAACTTTTTTAATTGTAGAAGGACATTTTCGTAATTTCCTGTCTAAGTTGGTGACTCAGATGAGAGTGACACCACTCAGTCAGGAGCTTAATAAATAGTATAGTATAGTATAGTATAGTCTAGATTAGAAATCCTATCACACATGTATGCATGTGGAAACCTATATTTAAAACACAGATGCCTGTTAAAAAGTAACATACAATAAACAATAAAACGTATGATTTGAAACTATTTAACCATAATAATATATGATGTAAAATAAAAAAAAAGATTAAATTATGAATAAAATGAAATGTAAGCACATAAATTCATTAGGTAAACAATATTAAATGCACTATAACCATTTATTGATGGAGATAATATTGTGCATATTAAAACCAAAATGTATAAAATTCATCAAATTAAAGCTTTGGTTGAGTGGTGAATTTTGATGAATTTAATATTTTAGTAATCCAATTGGCACGAATTTAAATCTCAGCATATGCATTTTTAATTAGTTTTTATTAAAATGCAAAGACTAAAATGCCCTTGAATTACTAAAAAACATTTTCGTAATTTTCTAACCAAGTTGTGATCTATCATATTTCTATACGTCAAATCAAATTCTTTTGACTCTTAAAGAGCTTGTTCTCAATTGCTTTATGAAACTTTTTGTTGTTTTTCATTGCTTATTAGATTTAATATTAGAAGTTAGTTTTATTGCGTTTCTTTTACTTTTCAAACCCAAATTGGCAAAATTATGTCATTGGAAGTCTAATGATTGATTTGAGCTTTGTAGGGAGGTGATTGAGGTCGAACCTCAAAGAGGATTTCTATTGTGGTCGAGGTTCGCGACACAAGAGCCTGTATGTCGTGACATTGACCCTTCCACCACCTTAAGGAAGTTGAACTTCACCAAAACCCCACCTGGAGTAGCCTGTTGTGGTGGTCTTGACACTGAGTATAAAATGTTGCGACATGGAGCCTCAAAGTCGTGATTTCAAGCCAAACGTTTAAGTGAAGGAAACTAAATTACCTGTAGTCCAAGTCATGACATCGTCAAGGCCGTTTCGCTACACCGACAAGGCTGTGTCGCGACATCGAGTGTCCCTAAAGCCTTATTCATGCCAACTGCTATGGGTGTCGTGACACCCAAGTCTAACGAGTGAAAAATTGTAGAGGCAATTTTGTATCCAAACAAGTTTTAGTCTTTTTCATATAAGGGCATAATTGTCATTGTTATGTTAAATACTTTTTGCCTATAAATACCACCTTATATCAACTATTTGGGTTGCTAGGCTAGAATATAAAATTAGGTTAGACATTAGATAAGTTTTCTCTTCTTTTTCTTTTCTCCTCAATTTTTTAAAGTAGGTTTTCTCTTCTTCTTTTTTCTTTTTCTCTTCTTTTAGTTGTAGATTTTCTTCTCTTTTGTCAAGAACTCTTTTAATGGAGTGATCAAGTGTAACACCCCTTACCCAGCCCGATCACTAGACCCAAGTAATAAGATGCTACAAAAAAAAATACAATAATCGACAAATACTTTAGTAAAGAAAATCTCAATAATTTATCATTAAATCATATATGTATTCAAACATATTAAAAGTTTTGAATTCTACAATGACCTAATTGTGAATTTTGGGCATGTGATAGGATTGGATTGTAAAATTTTAAAGTTTAAAGGTCAATATTGAAAATCCATAGTTGGTATCGATACCAAACCAATACTTTACTAAAAATCGATACCAAAATTCAATTATGTTTTCTTTGTAAAACAAGGGTATCGATATTTATTTTTTGGTATCGATATTTTATAAAAATGTATCGATACTCATATAAAATTCAATACCATCTAGACATTCTGTTTGTTTAAAATTGCTCATATGATAAAATATCGATACTAGATACAAAAATATCCATACTTGAGTTCAGAATTGATAAAACCTCTTTTTAAAAGGTCCATATTATGCCCAAAACATACCTAAACTCAATTGATATACTTAGACATAATTAAGGACATGCAAATCATCATCTAAACATACCTATCCATATACAACTTAATTCAAAACATCAAAATCTAAACCAAACATATATCATTAGGATCAACCAACTTAAATAATCAACCATTAAGCCATTAAGGTACCTCAACATGAACAACTAAACATATCTCATTTATAAAACCTACCAAAGCTTTATCGTTCATTGATATCAAACCATCTATTATCAATCATTCTCATAACTATGCATTAACTATAAACTCACCTAGCATATTAACTCCTTAACTATTCATCCATTATGCATAACACCAAATTAATTTAGCAAGATATCTTTAAGATGACTATTCCTATCAACCACATATATATACATATTCAATACTTATAAACTTAGAAACCCAAATACCATCAAAACACAAAATGAGCATTACATATATATAGAACATCCTAGGTACATGCCAAGATCAAAAGAACATTTCACCAACAGTTGAGTTCGGGATAACTACTGGATGCTGAGTCGATGATTGAACCATTAAATACTTAACCTACACAAAAAAAAACAAAACCGTACGTTGAGTAAAACTCAGTGGTATTTTCTATAATCTGAATATGTAAAAATAATATGAAATATTCAAATACAAGATTAAAATGCAATAAAAGATATGCAAAGAAACATGTAACTTTCATAATTTCATAGTTTTATTCTTCAAAATTCATAAGAGTTTTAACATAAGTCATCTCACTTTTATTTTCATACTCAATAGAAATAACTATATATTTCATTTCCATATCAAAATCAATTTCACCTTTCAAATAGTATTCAATATTTTCACATTTAATCAATTTAATCCTTAACGCAAATAACCAATCCAATCACTTCAAAATATCTCACCAAATCAATTTTGTAGTTTACCTTATAACTTACCATGCAATACATTGTACAAATGTAATAATCGAAATAGTTTAGATTATAGAAACACAAATCGTAAACTCTGAGCTATTCGTCGGCGACCTTGTCTTTTCCCTTCTTTTTCGAGGAATTCGAGTCGACATTAACTACGAAATAAAACAAACAACCCATTTCCTCAATACACAAATAATTCACCCTCAATCGCTAATTTATACAACTTTTACATTTTATTCAATTTAGCCCCTAAAATTGGGACTAACATAGCTTCTAAATTAAACCCCAAATTTTTATGCCAATTTCACTCTAAGCCTAATTTAACTCCCTATTTCTCATTTCTACCCCAACATTTTAAATTTTTCATAATTTGGTAACTATTGCTCAAAATCAATAATTTACTTTAGTCATTTTTAATTTTAAACATAATATTTATCAATTTAAGCCCTAGAACTTCAACTATTGTAACATCCCAAAAATATGAATTATTATTTGTTAAAAATTGTCACAAGTAAGTGTCTACTTCAGTGGTCAAGCGCCTAGTGTGTCTGTTTAAGGTTTTGTGTTCGAATCTCCAAGTACGTAGGAAACATTGTATTTTCTTTTTGCTCACTTTCTAGCAATCTGATAGAGGAGTTTGGAGTTAATTTAAACTCTAGGAAGCAAATTTTTTAGATAAGAACTAGTTGTGTGGGTTAATTGGGTTGTTGGGTAAATCCATTTTATTTTTAATTGTCTTAAAATCTGATTTGTTATTTGTTTTATTCTTTATTTTTGAAAAAAGAGAGAAATATCCCAAGATTTTCTGCCATTTGTTTTTCACATTTCTAAACTTCCTTCCCTCACCTCTTCATACGATTTTCACGTTGATTTCAAGTGGAAGGACTTTCAAGAATTGACTTTTTTTTCATCCATCTACTCCAAATTTCCTATATTCTTTTTAGTTGGTTGTCTTTTGTGTTCTGCGATTTTTGTTTGGTTGTGTGTTGGTTCGTTGCTGCTCTATTCTATGTCGATAATATTTTTCTATCCTTCTTTCTTTTATTCGTTGTAGGGATTGTTCCATTCGTTGACTTTGGTTAAGGGGGTGTGTGTGTATGGTGCATTTATTCCGTGTTAATCGCTTTGATGTTTGATTAAGGCAGAATTGTGAGACGATTGACGTTTCTCCAACAACTTGAATCTCGTGGTTGTTTTTGTCCTTTGGTAAGTGTTTGGTTGTTTTTGAGAGTCGATTAAGGACGTTGTGTACTATACTTGTTTTTGAATTAGTATCATAAATCGTCGTTAAGTTAATGAATTGAATCTCGATTTTAGGTGCTGATGGTTTCGTGGTTGCTTTGGGGTCAAAATCGAACAGGTGCGTAACGAGAAACCTGGAAAACAGTGATCGTAAAAGCCAAAATTGGGCATTGTCGACACCACACGACCATGTGGTAGGCTGTGTGACAGGCTATGTGTGACACACAGTTTAGGCCATTTTAAGCCGTGTGGACCATATGGGCGTGTGGGCCACACAGCATGTATAGGTTGTGTGCCAGGCCGTATGGGCCATATGGAAAAGGGAATTTGGGTCGTGTGGGCCATACGGGCGTGTGGGTCCAAAATTTAGAATTTTTCTCTAGGGTCGTACACGTCGTTTCGATCGACTGTGGGACTTTCGTGGGGTCGGCATATGGTTATATAAGCTATAAAACATGACTTTTGTTAATCTATTAGTATGAAACTTGACGTAAATGCATGTATAATATGTATAAGGTTCATGTATTATGATGTGATATGTATGATCTATTATGTATAAAGCATGTTCTACATCTGTTATACGAGTATGTATGATATGTAAATCCTGGCAACTTTTATTTTCGTTTATATCTAATTATGTGGTGGGACATGTATTTTGTAGAGGAAGTGTTTTGTGAGAAATGATATCTCGCCATCATACTGGCAGCACTGTTGCGAATATTCTAAAAAGTGTCATACCGACACTAAGTGGCGTGTAAGGCTGGATGGGTTTTTAAGACCCTACATGGTGTGTTGGGATGGTCGAAGATTGTGCATGGTGGGTGGGGGTAGGATTTTAATTTGCATATGATTCTGATTTTGTATGAGATATACATTTGTATCTGCTCTACTATGTAATAAATCTGGAAATAAATTTGTAATTCTATTTTCTGTTAAGTTACACACTGATTATAAAAACTCACTCTCTGTTGTCTAACACTTTCAGATAACCCTCAGACTTAGGCGGGTCGGTTCGACGAGAGCTTGGTTATATCCATATTCCGTAAACCCAGTCTGTTTTAATTTGGACTTGTTTAAAATTTTGGTTGGAGAGTTTTTGTAAATTTTGGACTCTCTGAACAATTGGGATTATTTTTCATTAGCACTTTTATTTTGGAATTTTGGCATGACACTCTATTAAATGACTTTTTATAAAACAACTATTTTTTTACAATCAATGGTTTTCGAGACAATAAACTCAGTTTTTCAAAATATAACGTTCTAAGAATTTTTTGCTGCAAAATATTTGATTTATTTAGAAAATGTAAGCGAACAACGGTTTTAATTAAGTAAGTATGACAAACACGTTTTCTAGATAAATAGAGTTTTTAAGTACCATAAGTTTATGTTGCTTTCCAAAATAGTCGGGAACTAGATTCACAACTTTTTTTGTAACATCTTTAGATCTAGCCATAACGTCTAGGCCGAGTTTGGGGTGTTACAACTATTCACCAATGCCAAAATTCATAAAATTTAACAGTACCAAGAAATACTATATCGGTCAACTAGCCTAAGCTACTGAGATTCCGAAAATATAAAAATTATAAGAAAATGGACTATATTGACTAACCAATTGAAGCTTGAAATGTTTAAAACCCTTAGCGGAATATTTCTTCTTCTCCCTTAAGGTTCGACTTGCATGAAGAAAGAATGAAAATTGTTTTCATTCTCTTCCCACTATGTTTTATAGTAATGTTATTATTTTATCAATTATATATTATAATATATTTATTAATTAAATTTTATAACATAAAACATTATGAAACCCACCACTATCCACTATAATTATAAAGTGGTAGAATTACTACTTTAGTCCTTATTCCATTTCTAATTAATAAAAGCACATAGTAATTGAACGTTCACTACTTTGACAATTTAGCCTCTAAAGCTTAATTAAGCTCTAATTCGATAAAATTACGCGTCTGAAATTCAATTCACTTCTAATATAACTCCATAAATATTTAATAAAAATATTTACGGGTCTGATTTACGAAAACAAGCTCCCGATACCTCAAATGTTTACGTGTTGGAGAAAAACTAAATCTTGATAACAAGTTTACAACGAAAGCTATATCAGGTCTTGTATTGTTTGCAAGATACATCAATGCCCCTATGACACTTAAATATGGTACTTCAGGACCAAGAAACTCTTCACCATCCTCGTGAGGACGAAATTGATCTTTATTCACATCTAACGATTGTACAACCATTAAAGTACTTAATGGGTGTGTTTTATCCATGTAAAATTTCTTTAATATATTTTCTGTATAAGTTGATTGATGAACATGAATTCCATCTTTTAAATGTTCGATCTGTAAGCCAAGACAAAACTTTGTTCTTCCAAGATCTTTCACCTCAAATTCTTTCTTTAAACAATTTATTGTATTTTGGAGCGCTTCAAGAGTTCCAATAACATTTAGATCATCAACATAAACAGTAATTATCACAAAATCTGATCCAAACCTTTTTTTAAAGACACATGGACAAATTGGATTATTTTTGTAACCTTCTTTTAACAAGTATTCACTAAGACGATTGTACCACATACGTCCAGATTATTTTAATCCATATAAACTTTTCTTTAATCTGATCGAGCAATTTTACCGGGAAACTCTATATCCTTCTGGATTTTAAATCCTTCAGAGATTTTCATATAAATTTCACTATCAAATGTGCCATACAAATAGTCTGTAACAACATTCATTAAATTCATGTCAAGTTTTTCACGTACTGCCAGACTAATAAGATATTTAAACGTGATTGCATCCACCACAGGAGAATAAGTCTCTTCATAATCAATGTCTGGCCTTTGCGAAAATCCTTGTGCTACAAGTCATCTTTATATCTTACGACTTCATTTTTTTCATTTCATTTTTGCACAAATACCCATTTATATCCTACCAACTTTACACCTTTAGGTGTTTGGACTACAGGTCCAAAAACCTCACATTTAGAAAGTGAATTCAATTCTGCTTGAATTTCATCTTTCCATTTTGGCTAATTTTTTCTATTTCTACATTCATCAATAGATTTGGCTCAAGATCATCATTTTCTTTTTCTACTTTAATAGCAACATTATATGCAAAATTATTGTCAAAAACTATATTTTTTCGGTTCCATCTTTTCCACGAAGTAACATAACTTATCGAGGTCTCTTCGTTATAATCATTTTCAAGTACCTGAATCCCTTCTGGGTTTTATGATTATGATTAGTTATATCTTTGACCTCTTCTTGGGAACTTGCCTCCATAATATAATCACTTTGAGTATTTACTCCTTTCCTTTTACAAGGATTTTTATCTTTAGAACCAACCGGTCTTCCATACTTCATGCATGGATTACTTTCTTTTGCACTAACAGTTTGCCCTATTGGGATATTAATTCGTATTGAAGCATTTTCAGCTAGTATGTGAGATTTTGTCATTCTCTTTAGGTTAGTAAATGAATCTGGCAGTTGATTGGTGATGTTTTGCAAATGTATGATCCTTTGAACTTCTTATTCACACTGATTTTTACGAGGATCTAATTGAAATAATGATGATCCATTCTATGTAATTTCTTTTACCAGCTGTATTTTCTCTCCTCCTAATGTTGGGAATATTGTTTCATTAAATGACAATCAACAAATCGTGCGGTAAATAAATCTCCAGTTAATGGTTCAACATACTTAATTATAGAAGGAGATACATAACCAGCATATATTCCCAACCTCCTCTGAGGACCCATCTTTTTTCGTTGTGGTGGAGCAATTAGAACATATATTGCACATCCAAAAATGCTAATATGAAAAATATTTGGCTCCTGACCAAAAGCCAATTGTAATAGGGAGTATTTATTATAACTTGTTGGCCTAATGTGCATAAGTGTTGTTGCATGCAAAATAGCATATCCCTAAGCTATAATAGGGAGCTTTATTCTCATAAACAATGACCTAGCTATTAGTTGGAGGCGTTTGATAAACGATTCAGCTAAACCGTTTTGTACGTGAACATGAGCTACAGGATGTTCAACTTTTATCCCAATTCGCATGCAATAATCATTGAAAGCTTGAGATGTAAACTCACCAGCATTATCAAGACGGATAGTTTTTATTGCATAATCTGGAAATTGTTCTCTTAATCGAATTATTTGAGCAAGTAGTCTCGTAAACGCCAAGTTGCGAGTCGATAATAAACATACATGTGACCATATACTAAATGCATCTATCAATACCATAAAATATCTAAATTGTCCACATGGTGGATGAATAGGCCCACATATATCACCTTGAATACATTCTAGAAATGCGGGAGATTTAATCCCAACTTTAGCTGGTGATGGTCTAATAATTAATTTACCTTGAGAGCAAGCATCACAAGAGAAATCTTTGAATTTAAGAATCTTTTGTTTCTTTAATTATTTTTCGCATCATAATATATTTGGGATGGTCTAACCGGTTATGTCAAATAGTAAAAGTATATGGTTCTACAAACTTCTGGTTTGTAGTAACATGTGCCTCAATTGCACTAATATGTGCATAATATAAACCTGATGAAAAAGCAGGTAGTCTTTCCAAAACATATTTCTTTCCACATTCAACATTTGTAATATATAGATATTCAATATTTTTCTAATTCATAGCCTTAATATGATATACATTAATACGAATATTTTTAAAACTCAAAAAATTTCTTTGAGACTTAGTGAAAAATAAAGCATCATCAATGACAAATTTTGTACCTTTAGGTAATAATATAATTGTTCTTTCGGAGCCTTCAATAAGTTTTGAACTACCCGAGATTGTATTAATATGAGCATCACTTATTGTTAAATGAGAAAATATTTTTTCTTTTTGAGTATCGTATGTGTTGTAGCACTATCAGCAAGACATATGTCCCCTTTGATTTTGGATCCAACAAAATTTTGTTGATCATTCATATTCTTCATAAATAAAATAAAATATAACGTTAGAAACGTTACAAATATTTATTGAATATGTATAACTTGAAAATAAATAAATAAACATACTTTTTTATTTTTTTGAATCAAGAAAATAAACATATTTAAAATAACATAAATATGTCAAAATAACACCAACTTATTCTTTATGCAAGAAACGAAACATACTTAAAAACAACATAAAATGCTAAAATAACACCAACTTTTCTAATGATTCACATAGAAATTTGTCACATCAAGGTGAATTATATCATTAAAGCCATGAATTACATCACCCTCCTCTTTTGCCTCCATTTCATCATTTTTGAATATAAAATTTGTCTCAATATTATTTTTCTTCCTTTTAATAGATGTTTAATAAAGTTTCACTAAATGTTCAGGCATACGACAGGTACGTGTCCAATGCCCCCTCATACCACATCGGTAACATAAATTCTCAATAACCTTTGAAGGATTATTTTGACCACATCTTTCTTGTCCTTCATTTCTATTCTTTTTCTGGTGGTTAGAAATGTCAGTATTATGAACAACATGATAGCGATTACTAGTACGTCCTCGACCATGTCCCCCAGTACATCCACGACCATGACCACAATCGTGACCTTTATATTTTTATTTCCATATTTATTGTGTACTGCAGCATTCAGTTCAGGGAGTGGTGCAATACCAGTAAGACGAATTCCATGGTTTTTCATCAACAACTCATTATTTTGTTCAGCCACTAAAAGGAATGAGCTCAATTTAGAATTTTTTTTTTAAATTTCACAGTATTACTGCTGCAGAAGCACATTAGTAGCATGAAAGGTTGAAAAGGTTTTCTCTAACAAGTCCTTTTCAGTTATGGTCTCTCCACATAATTTCAGTTGAGAACTAATTTTGAAAAGTTCTGAATTGTATTCACTTACAGTCTTAAAATCTTACAACCATAAGTGCATCCAATCGTAACAAGCTTTGTAACACCCCTTACCCGTATTCCTTAACGGAACTGAGTATGAGGTATTAATAATTTTTTTAATAAAATTTCGGCAGCATTTCTGCTTATTTTTACATAAAACCCCTGCAAATTTTCAAACACAATTCCAAACATATTCAATATTCCAACCAAATACAGTTGTATGTTCAAACACAATTTATCCATTAACAAACACCAACATTTTAAACTGAACCATACTATATATATATATTTAAACCGCAATACATAAAGTCATCTATACATGCCATGTTTCCAAAGTATTAGTTGCAAAATACCCAAAAAGTTAATGATAGTGTGGATGATTATCTGACGTCGTCCAAGTTCCGAACTGATTGATGTCACTATAATCAAGGAAAAATAAAAACGAGTACGCATATAGCTTAGTAAGTAAACATATGACAGATAAATAATTTCCTCACATGATTACATAGTAACATAATCTTAATCAAACTTAAATTTCATCAATTGTTCAATTTCCAGCAAGCTGTTTTTCTGAGTCACAGTCACTAATTTATTTTTATCTGGAGCTACAGGGCTCCAAATTGGATTCCATAAATTTTACCTGAAACTAGACTCATATACCTTTCCACCATAAAATTTTCAGAATTTTTGATTTAGCCAATTAATACAGTTTATTCTTTAAAGATTCCCCTATTTCACTGCCCGACGGTTCTGACCTCCCTTTACTAAAATTTAATTAACTCCCTGTACAAAATTCAAAAAATGTTCTCATTTATTTATATTAAAAATAGACTCATTAAAGAATCCAGGCATATAAATTTTAGGCCATAATTATTTTTGTATAATTTTTAATGATTTTTCAAAGTTAGAACAGGGGATTTCGAATCAATCCAACCCTGTCTCAAATAAATTCAAATATCCCCAAATATATAACTCTTTTGCTTGCTCTGTTTCTTTTGTATGAAAATAGACTCATTAAGCTTCAATTTCATATATTATTAAACCTCTAATTCATTTTCCACCATTTATGGTGATTTTCAAAATTTCCCAACTGCTGTTGTTCAAAACAGTTTTGTATTTAAATTGTTTCTTTCGTATTTTTGATATTTCATCCCACCTTATACATGGGTCGATTAAGTATCAAACCCAATATTCCTCCTATAAGCTTGTCCACCACATATAAATATTCACCTTCCCAATTTACTCATTGAACACTCAGAATATTAACCGTTTTCGGTGGATTCAGCACTTGGCAACCACCAGTGATTCGGGGAATCAGCACTTAGCAACCCCTTTCACATTCAAAGATATGGTGGAATCAGCACTTAGCAACCACCAATGATTCGGGGAATCAGCACATAGCAACCCCTTGGGGGAATCAGCACTTAGCAACCCCCTTCACATTTAAAATACGGTGGGATCAGCACTTAGCAACCACTAATGAATCGGGGAATCAGCACTTAGCAACCCCTTGGGGGAATCAGCACTTAGCAACCCCTTTATATTCAAGATACGGTGGAATCAGCACTTAGCAACCACCAATGAGTCGGGGAATCAGCACATAGCAACCCCTTGGGGGAATCAGCACTTAGCAACCCCCTTCACATTTAAAATACTTCGGCTTATTCCGAGTGTTCAACCGGAACCCATATTTTCAACATTTTACCACCTTTCCCAACTTAACCACATTTTTAGGATCTTGCCGAATATTTATTCAATGTTCTATTAAATCCCAACATATATTGAATGATATCAAAATAATGCATTAAATCACATGTTTACTTACCTCGGTGCAAAATATCGTAATTTTGCAATTTACTCCACTATCTTCTCTTTTCCCCGTTTGAGGTAATCTTCTCGTCTTTCTTGATCTATAATAGCAAATTTAACTCATTTAATGTTCACATTTAATAAAATAGTCCTCCACCCAACTTTTTGAAGAATTACAATTTTGCCCCCAAACTTTTACATATTTACACTTTTATCCCTAAGCTCTAAAATTAAAATTCATCTCTTATTCTTATGTTTTATGACATGCTGAACATTTTTCCCTTCTATGACAACATCAAATTCTCACTCTAACACACACTTTTGAACATTAGATATTTTTACCGATTATGTCAATTTACTCGTTTTCGTTTAAAATCGCTTAGCAAAAGTTGTTTAACATAATTTCTAGCTTCATATTCCACATAAAATAGCAAAATAAACACTTTTCACCTATGGGTATTTTTCCAAATATAAACCCTAGGTTAAATTATTGCTAGAATAAGCTAAATTAAGCTATCGGGACTTCAAAAACGTAAAGAACATTAAAAACGGGGCTTGGAATCACTTACTATGAAGCTTGGAAGCTTAAAAACCCTAAATATGGCTTCCCTCCTTGCTGATTTCGTTCACCATGAAGAAGATGAGCATATTTTGCCATCTTTTTCCCATTTAATTCTATTTAATTACCAAATGACTAAAATGCCCTTACTTAAAAAAAATCTATTTCACTAATTCTATGCCATTTTTGTCCATCAACTAACTATTGGTCTAATTACCACATAAAGACCCCCAATTTAAAATTTCATAACAATTAGACACTTCTAACATGTAGAACTCAACTTTTATACTTTTTACAATTTAGTCCTTTTTACTAAATTGAGTGCCCAAACGTCGAAATTTTCGAAAGAAATTTTTATGAAAATTTTCCGTAAAATTTTAGACCATAAAAATATAATAATAATCATATTTTCCCTCGTCGGATTTGTGGTCTCGAAACTACTGTTCCGACTAGGCCTAGAATCGGGTTGTTACAAGCTTTAGGGATGATCACTGTTTTCTGATGGTCAAATCATTCTTTCAAATTTTTCTACAACTCAAGAAGATCTTTCACAATGAGATATTCCACTTTTAATCCTTCATGTAGACGATGACGGATGAAAATCATTACTTTTTCCTTGTCTTGGTTAGATGCTTCTTTATTTGCTACTATAGTATTCCCTAGACCTTTAGCATCTAGGTGAATTTCAGCATTTAACACCCATGACAAATAATTTTTGCCTAAGATGTCTAGGGCGGAAAATTCAAGTTTGGTAAGATTTGACATTATAATCACTAAAAAAATATTAGTAAAATAATAGTAATCATATTATTTGTCAAATGTAATTATAATAATGTATTTAAGAATAAAAATAGGAAATAGCATAAAACAATTTATGGTATAAAATTTAGGATTACCTTAAGTCAATACAGAAATGAAATTCGATTCCTCCCAAGAACTTTAAGCAAATTGCTACACAAGTTTGAACCCCTCTTTTTTCGTCAATTTTGGATAGCCAAGCACCCCATTTGAATGCTAGGATAGAAAAATAATGAAAGTAATTCAACAATAGATTACAAAAGGATAGAAAGCAATTGAGGTGTGGGTTTCAAAATTTGGGGGGGTATCAAATGAAAAATAAGAACGAGGTGGGTTTAGAAAAAAATTTGAGAATCATGCTGATAACGTGTTATAAAATAAAGAGAGATTGAGAGAATAAAGAACAAAGAAAATATGAAAGCAATAGAGAATGTACTTTATTGATAAAAAGGGATGATTACAATGCTTCATCAGAGTCATTATTTATAGGCATAAAAAGTATAAAAGAAGTAGAGATCTAATTCTAATAACTATTAGAATTTAAAGTACATCAAAACTTTATCTTGATCATGACGGACATCCACTTAATAAGATATTCATAACACTAATCAAATTCTTAACAACATTTACTATTACTATTAGGAACTTACTTTGAAAAGAAAATCATGCGGTTATTTTAAGTCTTGCATTGTGTAGTGTACTTTACTTTTAAAAAACTAACTTTTTTTATGAATATTTAGTTTATAATTAATTAATTTGTTGAAAGTTTTACTTTTTTTTTTAAAATTAGCCCATTGACACAATGGACTATAAAACTAGCTCTCTACTAGAAATATAAGAAATTTATTTGTATACACATTAGTAGGTTTTTAAGGTGGTGTTATCTATTGTTGTTGTTTATTAAATATGAAAATAGATAATTGAAGTGCTTAACTGTAATGGCCACTACGGTTTGTCACTGTGAAAAAAATGTAAATAAAAACAAAAAAAAAACACCGAAGATTTATTTACGTAATTCAATTTCCCTATATCAGTGGAGCCTAGCTCAGTGAATAATTAAACTATCTTTAATCACAAATACAATAAGTGATTCACACTCTATCACTCCCCATTATAGAGATATCACCTATGTACCTAAACATTATAACACTCACCTCTAAATTCTCCTCCTAAGAGCTTATGCAGTAAACACTGCATGTTTACAAATTAGTTTGCACTTACTCACAAAACAATTTGTAACCCCCAAAGTTTTGTTTTCTTTGATTTGTTAGATTTTGTCATAAGCAAGTATCTATTTCGGTGGTTAGAGGCTTTGGTTGTGTCTTTAAGGTCTTGAGTTTGAATCTTTTTGCGAGCAAGTGGGAATATTTTATGTTTTGTCAAATTAAGTATGAGTTTAGATTTAATTTAAACTCTCTAAATAGATATATGTTTAGTTGTGGATATAGACTGTTGTTATTATTTTTAGGAATATCACATGGGTAGTTATCTGTTTGTTTTAAAAACAAATAATAATATAATTAATATTTTTATTTCTCTACTTTTTTTGTTTGCTTTGGTTCCCTCATTCCCTATTACGCCGCGTTTCTTTCTTCCTTGTTCTTCTTTTCAAATTGATTTTTCTTTGTTTTTTTTTCTTCTTTTTTCTTTCTTTTGTCCTTTTGTGCTTTTCTTAAAACTTCGTTGGTTTCTTGATTTTGGTCTCTTGGGTTATCAAATTTCTGTAATACGCATTTAGTTGAATTGTTTGTAGCTCGAGACTTGTGTAAGTGCCGCCAATTTCATTTTTTCTTTGACTGAATTTTTCTGTTGTTACCTCTAGCTAAGTTGGGTCTTTGCTTGGTTTGCATGCTTCAGCTTTTTTTTGTTAATCGTGTGGGGTTCCTAGGTGAAGGTCATGGAACGGGTGATCCACTAGCAAATTGAGGCTTGTGAGGGTGTTGTTGTCGCTTTAATGTAAAGGTTTAATGTTGTTTTGGGGTTGTGGTTGTCGAGACAATCAGTTTGTTTCGAATTTTTTTTCAATTGATCAATTTAAGATGATTGAATCTTAGCTAATTATTCATGTAATCTATCGATTTAGGGTACTGGAATTCATGTTTGGTGATTCTACATAGGTTTTGACAAGGTGTGTAATCCAGAAAAATTGCATAGTCGATGCCACACAGCCGTGTACCAGGCCTTGTGGTAGGATGTGTGTAACACACAGCCGTGTGGTAGGCTATGTGTGACACACGACCGTGTGACAAACTGTGTGCGAGACTGTGTGAGACACATGGTCTAGGCTATTTGAGCCATGTGGGCCACACGGGTGTGTGGGCCCAAAATACTAAATTTTTCCCTAGGGCCGTAAACATTATTTGGATCGATCATAAGCCTTCCCTAGGGTCGGTATGTTATTAATTAAGCTATAAAACACGAATTCTAACCATGTGTTAGCGTAAATTTAATATAAATACGCACGTTTGAAATGATATAAGATAGGTAAAATTTGTAATATGCTATGTATGGTCTGAAAAATGTTATATATGTTTTGTATCTATGTAACATCCCGAAAATTAGGGATTAGTAGAATCGGGTTTATGAATCGAGAGAGTGTGGTCATGGCTTAATTTTTAAGATTATCTATGCATTTTTAGGAATTAAATGAGGTACTGGTTTGTTGTTCAAGTGTTAGTGAAATGTTCCTTGAAACCCAAATTCAAATCCCTTCTCTCTCACCATTTTTATTATTTTGTAAATTTGGCCTTAAACCCTAGTATGTGACATGCCTTGTTTTTAAAATAAATATTATTTCAAGAATAAAGGAAAAGATTAATGGTTAAAAGAAATATGAGAAAGCATGAAAACTAAATGAGGTCCAAAGTTTGAATCCTTTCTTTGCAAAATAATTAAATTTTTGCAAATTCCCTTTCTTTTTTAATGTATGTGCTATCTATGCCCTTGAACCCTAAGTATAAATACAATTTTTTATTGTATTTTTCAGCCTTTAATTCAATTTTTGCCTACCCTAGCCGTTCACCATCTTCCTCTCCTCTTTTCTCTTCAATTTTCTTTCTTTCTCCCATTGTTGTCGTAGCCTACACCTCCCGTTTTACCATCTCTTTCTTCCTCTTTTTGCATCAAGATTGTGCACCATCTCCTTTACTCTATTGCTGCCATTTATCATCATCTAAATCAGCCCTAAATCTAAAATCTTGAACCCAAAGATCGATACTGAATATTGCCAAGAAAGTTTCATTGCCGTTTCTCTCAACTAGCTTGGGTAAGATATCTTTTCTCTTCAATTTCTTGATTAATCGTGTCAATTAAAAACCAAAATTTCCGCGTCTAGAATTTGGGGGATTTTAAATGATTTCAAAGGTATTTTTCCAGAGTTTAATGAGATCTCTAACCATTTTAAAATTCAACCCCAATTTTGGCCACATGGGTGGTGGTGTGTGTGCTTATGAGCAAGAAAGGGGGTTGTTTTCTTTCTTTGGTCTTGCCCATATTTTTATAGAATTAAATTATGTTCTTGAACCCTCCTAATCAAACATTAATCACATGTTAATTAGGGAGAGATGTTATTGATCAATTAGCCAATCAGATCCCACGAATCGTGAAGCGTAAGTGCAATTAAGGGTAACTAGTTTGTTATTTCGACATAGTTGTTGGGTAAAGGTTATGAATTAATTAAATGAAGGAATTTAATAATTAATTAGCTACTCCAATATATTATTGAATTAGGTGCTAACCCAAACACCCCAAATCATCTGTAAAGGTGAAGAACGATTGTACGTACGGTTCGCATAGATACATCGTAAGGAATCTAACTAGTTTGGATTCATAAAATAGTTATAATTTCAACGATTGTTTAGAACTCATAAGTGGATGTTTAGGGGCTGGTTTAGTGGTAAATTGATTGAATTTATACTGAATTTTGGTTTAGGTTCGTTTAAGGAATTATTAAGGAAAATTAGAAGATTCGCTAGTGTGCTACGAGGAAGTGAAAAATGAGGTGTGGGTCTTAAACTCATAATTTTTTTTTTAAAATTTTAAATATCATGTTATATTTGATAAATTTTATTGTTGATTGGATTGGCTTAATAGCCAAATTATTGATTTTGTGAGTGGCCGAACCAGGTATGTTTCGAGCCTTAAAAGATTGACATGTAGGAAAAATTGCTAGTTTGATAGCATGAATGTTTGGTTGAGTTTGTAATTGCATATTTGAGTTATGAGATATGAAAATGTTTGACTGAATGATATAATGTGTTGAGATATTGAGCTTATGTATGATTTAAATGCATGAGATATTTGTTATATTGTGTACTGAAAAGGGTGCTATTTATGCAGAATAAAGATTCGTAAAGTATGTGAAATTGAACGTTATTGATTGATACCAACACAATAGTAATTTGAAAGATTGGAACACTGTTTCCATTTACTGAAAGTATGTGATTATTGGGGACGTGCTGAGCATGTCAAATGAATGTAAAAAGTATTGAGATATGATTATGTATGAGCTAGTGTAACATATTGCATATGCATTGGGTTGGGATGTTGTAGTTGATGGAGGAGTTCCGTGGAGTACCGGTGGCATATTAAGTATGCATTATTCGTAGTCAGAGCATGACACCTGGAGTATCGAGGGGAATTGCAATTTATTTCATTTTTACTTGCAGCTTGTCTGCAGAGTTCGGATGACGAGTTCTAGGGAACTCGTAGGGTGTAGCAGATGGTATGGGTAAGAACCTTTTTGCATTGCATCATACTCACGACATATTCAAATCTTATTTATTTATGATATGTGTTGTATTGTGTTGTATTGAATGGTATTGAAATTAATGATTGTTACTCAAATGAATGATGTCACATGCTCATACACCGTTTGACATCAATTTGATAGTGACTATGTAATGATATGAAATTCCTATGATGGTTCTGTTTTCTTCTGTTAATGCTAATATGTTTCATTGTATTTGATCTTTTTGTCTGTTTAAATAATTGTTCGATTCGCACTGAGCTTTTCATAAGCTCACCCCCAATAGTGTTTAACTTTTCAAGTAAACCTCGAAATTAGGACCAGACTCGGCATTAGGAGAATCACCTTGGACCTCGAATTATTTTTTTAATAAGTATTAATCAATCTCTAATGGTTTTGGTTTGTAATTTTTAATAACTTTTGGTTTGTGGCTTGGTAACTTTTATTCTAGGATTTTTTTCATGGACGGATTACTCAAGCATAATAACTGAATAATGCATGATATCGGGCTTAAGTAAAATTTGATATTGTTCCCTCGTTTCGCTGGATTACAAAGGAACCATTTTTGAAAAATAAATCGATAAGGCAACTAAGTTTCCAAAATGACTTGAAAAATAGTTTTTCCACTGCATTAGTTTAACATTGAGTTTTTTTAAAGAAGAACGACAAGCAAACAGTTTTTCTAAAACAACACTATCAACAATAAATGAATCCTAAGTATATACGACCTAATGAATGAATGCTTTTAAGCTAACTCAAAGTAGAACTACGATTTTCTCTAAAATGAGTTTATTTAAGGTCTTCAAAAGTAACGTTAGTTAGCTTAGCCATTTCGGTGGCTAATGTAGCCTTCTCAATCTAGCTATAACGTTCAGGCCGGGTCTGGGAGGTTACAATCTGTCACCATAAGCATGTACATTGTAAGCACATATGATATCTACTAGTTCTGCATTTGCATCTGGGATGAGATATGTTTTATGGAGGAAGTGTTGGCAGTTTTGTGACACCTTATATCCAACCCAATTAGAGGATCCGAATATAAAATGCCACATTCAAATGCCGTAACAACCTATTTTACTATTTCACTTTATTGAAATGGTAGTGTAGTGGTAAAATTATTTTTTTTTTAAAATCAACAGCATTTCTGCTTATTTTATGAAAAACCCCCTGCAAAAAGTTAGATTTCACATAGTTTATGACAGTTCCAAGGACACTAGAAGCATGCCAAAATCATCCATCCTAAATCTAACCAATATGCCACAATTGACACCTTAACACATTTTTCACGTTACAAAATGATCACATTCATTTATCAATATGCATGCTTACATCGTTACAAAAGGGATAACTAAACAATAGACCTTAAGCCATCTAGGTACATTCCAAGACCAAAAAGAAACAAACCACCAACATTGAGTCCGGGATTGCCGCTGAATGTTGAACTGACAATCTGACAAAAGAGTACCTAACCTGTACAGATAACAAAAATTGGAGTAATTTACTGGATAACAAATTAGAAATATTCTTTTGATCCGAAACCAAGTTATATTACGGAATAATTAAGAAATCCACGTTCCATTTAATACAATTCATCAAACTCATTTCTAATCCCTATTTCCATTCCATCTCTTTGTTTTCCTCATTAATGTAACTCAACTTTAGCCATGTATACGGTTCTAATTAACACTCTAAATTTGGCACTCGATGCCTAACGGATAAACCTGTATTAATGAATTGCTCCTAGCGTTGTCAGATAAAATCGACAATGAGTGTTCCTAGCATTGGTCGGTATAAACAATAATAAATGCGCCCTGCGCTGTCAGTAGAACCAACAAATATGTGTGCACAGCACTAGTCGGTATAATGGACAATAAATGCACCCTGCACTAGTCGATAAAACCGATAAACATGTGTGCCTAGCACTGGTCGGTATAACCAACAATAAATGTGCTGTATGCTGGTCGGTAAAATTGACAAATATGTGTGCCCAGCACTGGTCGATATAACTGACAATAAATGCGCCTTGCGTTGGTCGGTAAAATCGACTAATATGTGTGAAATCATTTCCAACTCATGTTTTAAATTTATTTGACCACTACACCAAATTATTTCAAGAACTAATTCTTCTTATAAACTTACCAACCAAGTGATATGTATTTGGATATAAATGTATATATGTATAATTAATAACAATAATTGAAATAGTCAGGTTATAGAAACACCAACAGTGATCACCGAGCTATTTGTCGTTGATATTGTCTTTTCCCTTCTTCCCCGAAGGTTCTGGGTTAACGTCAGCTACGGATTAAACAAATAGACCACATTAACAATACACAACCTTTGTATATTATTCAATCAAATCCCTAAATATTGGGACCAACATAGCTTTCAAACTTAACCCAAAAATCTATCAAGCTGGTCCCTAACACTTTTAGCATACAATAATGGTAACATCCTCAATCTCTGACAGTACTGAAAAATAATACATGGGTTAGGTAGCTTATAGAATCGGGATTCTGAAAACGTAAAAATTACAAGAAACGGACTAATTAAAGCATACCAATTGAAACTTGAACTTTTAAAAACCCTAACGTTTTCTCCCCTTGCGTCGATGGTCTGAGGGTGAAGAAACAATCTGTTTCTATTTTACACACCCCATTAACTAAACCCATTTTTTTTATAAAGTTCTTTTCATTTTCATTCATTTTCATTTTCTTTTTTTTCCTAATTCGCCACACGTATATATAATATAGATACTAAACGGCTAAACGATTTAATTTAGTGGTTAACTTGCCACTTTAGTCCCTTCATTAACTTCTAATTATAATCATTTTATAAATTGCACTTTTACCTCTATGCAATTTAGTTTATGTGCTTAAATTAAGCACTAAGTACACGAAATTACCTAAAAAAAATTTAATCTATCTAAAAATTAACTCCGTAAACATTTATAAATTTTATTTACGAGATCGGTTAACTTAAGAACCTATGCACTTGTACTTTAACTAATTGTCCAATTAGTAAATTTCTCCAATCAAAAGTTAATATAAAATTATAATTAACTCGTAAATATTATTTAATAATATTTACTGACTCAGTTTATGGAAACGAGATCTCAGAATCGTAATTTTCAACTCCACTAACTTTAGTATCATAACCTTTGTACCTTAATTTACTATTGATTAAGCAAAATTCCTAGACTAACTTTAATATGCTTCTGTACTAGTCTCATAAATATTAAATATTAATATCTATAAACACATTTTACGAAAATGACATTTTAGAACCGTAATTTTTGACCCACTGGAAACTGGGTCGTTACAACTCCCCTTAAGAAATTTCGTCCTCGAAATTTACCTAAAAAGAGGTGAGGGTATTGAGATCTCATCATCTCTTCGGACTCCCAAGTTGCTTCCTCGATCATATAGCTACACCATAACACTTTTACTAAAGGGATGCGTATGTTTCATAACTCATTCACCTCATAAGCTAAGATTTTGACCGGCTCTTCCTCATAAGACATATTAGACTGAATTTCAATTTCTTCCATTGAGATAATGTGAGATGGATCTGAACGATATCTCCTGAGCATCCAAACATGGAAAACATCATGCATTTCTGCAATTCCACCAGCAATGCTAGTCTATATGCAACAGGTCCCACCTTTTCGATGATCTCATAAAGTTTGATAAAACGAGGACTTAGATTCCCTTTTCGACTGAATCGTAGAACCTTTTTCCACAGTTTAAAATAAAATATTACGATATTTGAATAATAATAAGATATCAAATAATAACTTAAGAATATTTTAGTAAATAAAATCAAGTCGAGACCCTCCGAATGTCGTGTTCGTGTCCTAACCTTATGGGTCATCTGTAAAGATGGAAATTAAAGGGGGAGTAAGCTATGAAGCTTAGTGTGAGTTCCATCACATGGGAACCAGTGCAACCAATAGACAAGTCATGCAGAATATCAACTCATAGAATAAATCATAATTAATAGCAATACAGAATATCGATAATTCAAAACAACTAATCAACATAATATTTCAATGTTCGTAGCCATATAATTGCTTATGAATGCAATGCAAGTTCGGTTTAATAGTGGAAAGGTCCTACCCCACTATTACACACCACAGTTAGAAGTTTCCCATAACTCCTATACCTCTACACCACACTATGGATAAACCACTAATCATTGCAGATAACTACTAATGATAAATATATTGATGGATGAACCATCCGTCTGTGTAGATCAAAACTGCTAATATGTTGTTGATAAACCACTAGTCGAGTAGATGACTGCCGACTAGAATATTGGTGGATGAACCATTCATTTATGTAGATAAAAGTTGCTAATATATTGTGGATAAACCACTGGTTGAGCAAATGAACTGTCGATTACTTCCTCTGTTCAAACGTCCCACCCCTATGCAATGCAATATGGCATGTTCTAACAATTAAGTATGGTAACATTAACATGCATATATCAAGTATATACAGTAGCAATTATTATGTTTATAACATATCATAAAATTAGCAACAAACTTGCTTATCATATGTTTGATTTAACGGTAACAATGGCATGTATCTCATGCAATCAGTATTATCATGGTTTTGCATAACAATATCAGTACATCAGAAATATAGTGACAGTGGATGTATAACCACTCGTGTGGTCCACATGCCCGTGTGGCAGACCGTGTGGAAGGGTCGTGCTCGTGTGAGAAGCGAACTATCCTATGGTTTGCAGGGGGACATGGCCATGTGGTCCACCCGGGCGGCCCTATCCTAGACACAATTTTTCCCTGATTCACATGTAAAAGAACACACACCTTTCACCGAGAGACCAAGCGACGTCCCTTTAATTCAAATCTGATCTAGGGTACCTAAAATTGGTCTTTCAACCGAAAATTAAGCGAGAACTAGAGATTGTTTTCAAGATTTTCAATAAAACTCGTAAAATATTCGAAATCGATTTTGGAAAATTGAGAAGAACTATTTTGTTCCAAATTTCTAGGGTGCTACGTAATTGGAAATAAGAATACTTACCGATCTTTAATGGGATTACAAAGGTTCAAACAAGGATTCATCTTGACTCAGGTTTCCAAGAGATCAATTTCTAGCAAATGAATGTAAAATTTTATGAAAAGAAAAGAAAAGAATAAAAGAAGATGATAGGTTTTAAAGGGAACAAAAAGAGGATTTTAATTTCGGTTTGAAAAGGAATTAAAATCAATGTATAGTTAGGAAAAGTTATTGAATACTTAGGGTTTGAGGGGTTGATTAGGCAATTATCCCTTCTTGTCGTCAAAAAAGAGGAAATGAGAAAGAGAGTGGCGTGAATTGAACCTAAGGACAAAAGGGAAATGAAAGGCCTTAGTACTTGGGATACTACCTATTCTTAGATTATTTTTACCACATGTAATATGTATACTAGTTTAAGTTTGTTCTTTAGTGGCTAAAAAAAAAAGAAAATAAATAGAATGGGGCTTTCTACCATTTATACTAAGGTTCATTTCTTAATGGTTTTATTAATTCTAAACCTATGAATTTTGGAGCGTTACAATATTTGAATTGTCGATATCATCCATTTTATTTTACTTTTTTTTATTAATTTCTTTGAGTAAGTTGATGAATTTGACTAAAATAATATAATTCTAAAATTTAAAAGAATATTGAAAAACTAATTTTGATTATATTATTCTCGTAGGGTGTGTCTTGCATTTATCGGATATGTTGAAGACACCTCAGATGAGAACCGACGAGTAACCAAAGAAGGGCCAAAACAAGATTAACGTCAGGATTAGAAGGTCTCTGACGTCGAGACGACGCGGCGAACTCCCAACTTAAGGCAGCGATGATGTCGTGATGAGCATACATGGGACGACACGACGTATTCTCTACGTAAGTAAACACGTTTTTTACTCCAAGTAGGACTTCTTCTCCCAATTGAACTTTTATTATTCCAGGGATATTTTAGTATGATTAGAACTTTAATCTTAGCCTATTTAAAGGGGCAATTGTATCCCTGTTTTGAGTGGGCAAAATCAGCACACCAGTCAGTAATGACTTTTCTTTAAGGGCGACAAGATGCAATCGGATATGAGTTTTGTTGAGAGTTCTGTGGTAACTATTGAGAGAATTTTCTTTCGAGGCAAGACTTTATTTTCGGGGTTTTGGATTGTACGTTTAGAACTTTTAGGTTTATTTTTTTCATATTGTACTCTCGTTTGTTTACTGATTTAGTGAAAAGTCGATACCTCCTTTGCCTGTGATTTTTCCCTCTTTGAGGGTTTTCCATGTAAAATATTTATGTTCGTTTCTCTCCATTTTTATTATCTCGTTGTCTTTATGGGTCGATCCCCAACAATACTTTTGGTATAAAAGAGACAGAGGGGATTAAATGTAATGGTTGTATATGGTGGGAAAAAATATTAAGTTCAAATTTATTAGAAGTACGGGTTATTTGTATAAGTCCAAAATATTGTAGGAAATTTAGATATAAACATTAGATAAAAAATTAAGACTTTAGACTCAATGGGTGAGATTTTAGTTGCATATGCTTTTCATGATATTTTGAAAAGCCATGTGATCTTTAGCAACAATAGTAAATGTTATTAGGAATTTGATTATAATTTTTTAAATTGGCATAATATAAAAAATAATCCTAACATTCGATTGATTAATCACTTTAGCCCTTATTCTTTTTTTAAGCACTTTAACTGTTATTGTTCCATTTTTTTTTATCATTTTGTTTATTTTTTGATGGAATTGATGATTGTCTGTTAGTTGACTAACGGTCAACAACATTTGTTGATATGCCGCTCCATGTGTGAAAAATTGATGACCCGATACTATTTTATTTTATACGTCATGTCAATAAAATAATTAAAAATTAAGAAACTATAAAAATAAATAAACATTTTTAAAAAATTCAAAATTTTAAAAATTTTAAGCAAAGAAAAAAAATTAAAATTAAAAAATATTTCATTTTTCAATTTTTAATCCATGGTCCCACCATCAAATTTACCTTTTCTTTTTAATTGAAACTCTATTTGATTTTCATTAATTTTTTAATTAAATACAACAAAAACTTCTTCTTCTTTTTTCTTTAATATTCTCTTCTCCCTTCTCTTCCCTGCAATTTTTTCTCTATTCTAAAGCAATCTAAAAACAACAACCACTAAATCCAAAAATCGACGCCAAATCGTTGCGCCAGCTGTCGCCAACGATGGTCAGAAAACTTTAAACTCTTATCCAGTCTCTTTTTAACCGTTTAAACATGAATCAAACTTTGAATCTTCGTTAAGGGAAAAAAATAAAATCATTTTCATAATATTTTTAATAGCTTGAAAAATATAACTAAATCAATTAGGTTTTAAATATATTTTTTATTTGCAATTATTTTTAAAAGATTTTTCTTAATATTTTCTATAACCTTTTGAATTATTTTTAATTGTTCCGTTGATATGACGTATAAGATAAAATAGCACTAAGTCAACAATTATACATATGTAGAGTGCCACTCAACACATGCTGTGAACTATTAGTCAACTAACGAACACATCGTCAATTCCGTCAGAAAATGATCAATTTTTATCAAAAACGAAACTATGAGAGTTAAAGTGCTTAGAAACAAAATAAAGGCCAAAGTGATTGATCACAAACGTTAAAAGGCTATTTTTGGTATTATGTCTTTTAAATTTTATTTATTTTTTATTTTTTAAATACATAGAAATATATTTTTGAAATTATATTTTATAATTTTAGAAAAAAATTATATATATTTATAAACTTTTTAATTTTTTAAAACTATCATTAAAAAATTTGAAAAGTACAAAATTAATATTTTAACTATAACGTATAAGACAAAATAGCACCATGTCAGCAATTATACACATGTAAAGTGCCACATCGGTGCATGCCGTTGACTGTCAATCAACTAATGGACACATATTCAATTCAGTCAAAAAATGATCAATTTGATCAAAAACGAAACCAACAGAGTTAAAGTGCTTCAAAAAAAAAAGGAATAAAGACCTGAGTGATTGATCAGGCAAACAACTATCATTAAAAAATTTGATAAGTACAAAATTAATATTTTAACTATAATTCAACATCAAGGGAAACAAAAATTAACTAATGAATGATTAAAATGTAGTAATTCGATACTATTAATAATCATTACGTAACTTTTTAAAGTTTAGTGATTAATATTTTCTAAAGTTTGCCCAAATACTTTAACATCGTGTCTAATTTGCCTTCACTGTGGGATAGTGTTCTCAGATCAAATTATGGGGTTCAAAATGGCCTGTCGGAAACTTTATCAAGATCACGAAGTTCTTTTTTTTTGGAAATCTCTTTTTAAGGTATGGCCTCTCATCCGTGAGAATCTCTTTTGGTCTATTGGAGATGGTTAAAGCATTAACTATTGGAGAGACTCTTGGATTCCAAATATCGGGCCTTTATATAAAAGGATACCTCTTAACTCTAATCTAAATATGGATTGTGCTCTCAGCGATATGGTTATTGAAAATGGTGAATGGAACTTAGATTTCTTTCAAATTTGGGTTCCTGAAGAGATTATTTATCAGATTCTGGGGACTCCTACACTACAGCCAAATTCTGGGACAGACAGAATTAGTTAAGGAGGCACCATGTCTGGTTCGTTCTCTATTAAAAATGCATACAAGAAGCTTCGAGAAGGGGATTGGAATTCGAATGAAGTAGTTTGGAAAATTCCATGGAAATTCCAAAGACCGCAAAGGGTGAGGTTCTTTATATGGCTTGCCTTAAAAGAGAGATTACTTGCTGATGTGGAGTGAACAAGAAAAGGAATAGGAGTGGATACTACTTGTGGATTTTGTGCCCATGGTTATGAAGATGTGTTACATGTTTTAAGAGACTACATTGCGGCTAGAGGCATCTGGAATTAGTTAATTCCAACAGGTAAACATCCTTCTTTTTTTGTAGGGTCCCTTTAGCAATGGATAGAGCATAATCTCAGCAATCAACAATCGTCTATTTTGGGAGGAGGAAATAATTGGCACAGACTGTTCAAAATTCTTATCTGGCGTATTTCGAAGAATCGCACCCTTTACATCTTTCAAGGATTGTCTTGGAGCCACGACGCAGTCATAAAAAGCTTCCTTAAGTTGGGCAAAGCAATATGCTTCCGTTTCAAATTCTCGCATTCATAAATCTTCAAGGACGAGTATGACCCTTCCTTACAAAACAGTTGGATACGTTTGAATATGGATGGCGTTGTTAGAGCAGAAGACGCGTTCGCTACTGCTGGAGGATTTCTACAAGATCGTAATGGGGGTGGATTATTTGCTTCAGTAGATATTTGGGCAATTGTGCAATTCTAGATTTTGAACTTTGGGTTATTTTTGATGGGTTGAAATTGGGAATCGATAGAGTCTTAATTCAGGTAGACAGTCTTGAAACAATGAACATCATTCAAGAAGGAATAATTGGAGATTTCAACTCTACTTTGATAAAGAGAATTCATGCTTTGTTGGAGCTTTTAAATTAATGAGGTATGCAACATATTCCCTAAGATGAAAATAAACTCGCAAACAAAATAATTAAGGCAGTATGAAACAGAAGAATTGGTTTATGTCCAATAGAAGATCCCATCTAGATGACTTCATGTTATTGTTGATTTTTTGAGTTGTATTTATTTAAATAAAAGTTTACCCAAATAAAACAATTATTATAAAATAAAAAAAACTAATAGGATAATTTTGAGAAACAGGATCACGTGGGGGAAGGTGTTGAGAAGAGACAAATCACACACAATTCATCTTTCTTTGTAAGGAAAAGTGATAGAATTACACGTGTACGGACAGATAGTTGAGATGATAGGTTAGGGGCGGTGCCACGTGTTTATTAAGCACTAGGTTTGAGATTAAATAGGTAACAGGCAAGTGGAAACCTACCCACATGTGCTTTCCCCAAATGGTTTCCTAATGTAACTTGGCAGCCTTTTCTTTTTTCACGCTCCTCCTAAGCGCGTCCAGTCTCTTCTCAGCTTCTTTCTACACTGTAATATTATTATACTATGTTGAATCATATTTTTATTTATGACCAGAATTTTCTTTTCTGAAAATTTTGGGTTTTTCAAAGTTATTTCACCCTCCTTTTACCATTTACCACACACATTTGCTATCATACATAATCTTTTATTTCTTTTACTAGAAATTATATCGTACACGCGTGGCTGTAAAACCTACATAATTAGAAAACAAACCATAGTTATAAAATAAAAATATATAAAATATATATTATATTAAAATAAAAAAATTAAATTGTGAGTAAAATAAAAATTAAAAGCGTAAACACAACTAATATATATATTATTAAAAAAAACTTTGATTTAGTGATAAAGCTAATATGTTATTGCTATATATAAATAACACAAGTTCAAATTAATCCACATGCAAAATTTTAATTATTTTGGTTTTTTGAAATAAAAAATTAAAATATTCACGAAAAATATAACTTAATTTAATTATTGAAGGATGTTTTCATAATTTTTCTAATTGAATTAATATCTGATTGATTCGTGACACTAACTCAATTAAAGTTTTGATTAATAGTATAAATATGTTGTTAATATTATAAAGAAAATATCACCTACATTTATGTGTGCCACAACTTAATAGCGCAGTAATCCTTCATATTTTCAACTTATTAATATTAGTAATTTCATTTAACCTACATTAATATAACTAAATATTAATTGATGGATATAATATTTTAAAACAGTATGATAAAAAAATTGTAATTATGTTAGTAAATATTATTAAAAAAAATAATAGTAAAAATATCAAATATGCAATAATAATAGCAATAAGACATATAAAATGATAAAAGACTAAACTATGTGATTTTTACTTTTTGGATAAATTACATCCATGATCACTTTAAAATTAGGTCTGTTTTATTTTGGTCATTCTAAATAAGATAATTGTGCGAATTAGTCACCGTCGTTAAAATTTTCGTTTTCTTTTAATGAATTGCTGACATGGCACATTAGCCTATTGAGTGACTAACATGTGACATTTTTTTATTGACTCTTGACTAAAGTTTATGGACCTCTCTATAAAGTTTAGAGGGAAAAAAGTTTTGGGTTAATTATAGGGAGGTCCCTAAACTTTAGTCAAGAGTCAATAAAAAATGCCACGTGTCAATCACCAATGTGCCAATGTGCCACATTAGCAATCCGTTAAAAGAAAACAGAAAATTTAACGACAATGACTATTTCTCACAGTTATCTTATTTAGAGTGACTAAATTGAAAAAAAAAATAGAATGACCAAAATAGGATAGATTCTATTTTAGAATGACCATGAGTGTAGTTTATATAATATTATATATATATATATTATATATTATTATATATATATATATATATACAACAAAATATATGTTGATTCAAACCACCTCTTCTTCACAAATCATTTGAGAAAACTTGGCCCTCGCTAAAAGAGATTTGCCAAGATAATTACTCAAACAAAAAGGCTCTTCCAAATCCTGAAAAAAATCTACTTAAGGCTCATGTTAAATTAGATCACATCCTTCGACTTCAACACCAACTTATTAGGTTAGAATATAATCTAGTCTAGTCACATTTTATCATATTTAATTGCACCTTATTAAAACTTTTCATGAATCTCTACTTAATACGCTTTCATTTGATGAGACTCGTTTATATAAACTCCCTCCATCAATAGCAAGAAGAGTTCCAAAAGAACACATCCCCTAATCCCCACATTTATATATTAACAATGGCTCTCGACTATAATATGAACTATCTTTTACCTCCATTGAATTTCACATCAACAATGTAATATTTATTAACACAATAGTTATTTAAATATTATTATAAAAAATTCTTTAAATATGTAATTAAAATTTTTTAAAGTCAATAAAATTTAAGTGAATTGAAAAAAAAAATACAAAGTAATGACATTATATAAAACATTATCTTAATTTATTCACTTGATAAGATTATTATTATTAGATTATAACATATATACTATGTAAGTGAAGAATATTTATATAATAAATACTTAATTAAAATTTAATGTAACATATAAATAGAATATTGGTTGAAATGGTAAAGTTAATATATTAAAAATTGTGTTTTAAGTATAAATCACACATGTATTTTTTTAGATTTTACCTAAAATATAAAATGATAAAAATATCCTCATAGTATAGTTTTTTTCATTTTTCAAATCAATTGAGATTCAATTGATGAGTATCATCAACTATAAATTATTATTGCTGAGAATATCCGATTGGATTAATTAAATCATAAATTATAGTTGATCACAAATTCTTACTTTAAAAATAAAAATTACATTAATTTTTTATTATAATTTTAAGGAAGTATGAGATATTTGGGTTGACAACTACAAACCCCTCTCTCTCTCTACTCTTCAAAAGAGAAAATGATAAATATTATCCATATTAGGGTTCTATTGTTAAGTGCAAAAGTTGCACTTTTATGAATTCTATATGATGGATGGTTAAGGGTGTTCACCGTCTTAAGTATGACTTGAGTTTGAGTTACATTAATTGGCGTTGGTTATTCGAGTTTTGCCCTGTTATTGTAATTTACAAAAAAATATATATTTTATGTTTCTACGTATATGCAATTTTTTTAATATAAAATTTAGAAGTATGTATAACTTCTCACAAGTTTTTGCATTAGCATGTATATATAATTTTAATATACAATGGATATAGTATTAACCGTAAAATAGTAATTTAAAAGAAAGTTAATGATTACTAAAACCATCCACTCCACCTCCATTAGAAAAAAAGTGACTAGACTTATTATTACCATCTCAATTCCAAATTTAAATTCAACAATATTATCCCTCAAATATTCCAACTTAACAAGTAAAAAAATTAAAATTGAAATTAAATATCCAAATTCGAACCCATTATTTATAATAATAAAAGATTCAAGAAATAATTTCAAACATTCAAAAGAAAGAAAGAATGATAAATCACTAAAAATGAATACATTCCAAATTCACTGCTTAAAATATCTAAATTAATAATTAAAAGAAAACGCAAATCCAAAATGAATAAATCTCATTTGCAGTATCCACTACCATTGATGGTGAGATGAAATCTTTCCATAAAAGAATAGAAGAGAGAGAGGGGGAAGACGTGTACCCTCACACCATATTACGTACAACACACAGGTTTTTTTTTTTTTTTTCAATTTTTTACATCTTATATTTATTTTAAAATTTATAATTAGAAAGTGATAATATATAATTTGATTCCTGAATTTATTTATTTGCACTTTCTTGATTCTTAATTTTGTTGAATTTAGTTGATCATTAAATTTGTAGACCATGGCAGTGTTAACGAAGTCAAGTATGTCGGGTAAAAATCTCTTCACATAAATATAATTTCTATTTTTTTAAAAAAAATTATGCTTATCATCATATTAATTAACTAAAAGTCAGATCTTCTGATCTCTTTAGGGCATCTAAGAGAGTGTAATCTAATGTAATCTTTAATTTGTAAAGTTGTAAAAAGCGTCTAACAATCCATTTGGGCCTTTTATCGGCCTCTAACTCTATATATTTTCCTTTTCCTTTCTTTTTCTTTTCTCTTCTTTTTCCCTTCCCTCCCCTCCCCTTCTCTTCTCTTCTCTTTGTTTGGTTTTTAATTTTCTTTTCTCATTTTATATCTATATTTCTCTCTCTAGCGTGTAACTTCCGAACGAAATCATAGTAAGGGCCTTGTTGTTGCAAAACAAGCTTTTCTCATTCTCTCTCTTTTGGTCTTGCCATCCATATCTATCTTAAATATACCCAGACCCTTTCAAAAAACCTAAAACAATATTAATTATATGACTGCAAAACAAGATTGAAACTGAGATTAAACTTTGCTTACTTCTTCTTTCTATCTATCTATTTCCTTTTAACTCTATATTTCTATAATCTAATCTTTATTAATCTGACAAACAATCAAGGATCTATTTATTCTTCCTTTCTACAATGCCCACTTTGTTGCGGGCAAGGTAATTATTAATCTTCCCATTTATCTTTAATATTTCAATGTTGTTTTTGTTTTTCAAAAGTTGGTTTTTCTCTCCTTTTCTGAAAAAAACAAACAATACAGAATTTACGTTTTGAATCAAATCTTTCCTTTTCGCTTTTTGATCGATACCCATTTACCCTAAGGTTCTCGGAGCAAAAGTGTTTCCTTTTTTTTTTTTATAAATTTCTTGTTTTTTCGAGATTTTTTTTTTGTTTAATCGTTGTTGGATAAAATTTGGGTTTCCATGATTTTTGTTTCTTAATGGGTACTTAATTTTTTACTCAGTAGAAGTTTTTGTTTGATGGGTTTTCTTTTTTAGGGTTTTCATGCGGATCAACAGATTGGGGAAATTTCCTAAATTGGGAACTGATTAGGGTTCCGATCAGAGTAGAAATGGGCTCAAGCTCCAGTATTTGGGTTGTCGGATTGAAGAGTTATTTGCCTCAAACTTCGGTTTTTGAACAGATTGCTTAAGAAAAATGGTGATTGCAAGGCTTTTGGGCATGGAAGAAGATTGCTTTCTTATGGAATTGTGTATACAGTGATCAGACAAGCTTGAATATTTTTACCTGTTTTAGACAAAAGGGTGTTAGGGTTTTCAGTATTTTTATGTGTTTGATCTCAATTGGGGGATGGTTTTGGTATTGGATTATTATTGGAAGGAGGAGGTGATGATTCCTTATTGTCCGGGAAGACACCATAGAGGTCAGATTGTACTGGACCATTTTTGTTTCTAAGAAAACCGTTTGGTTTAACATAACTTTTGAGCTAGAATTCTTGATCAAAAGAGCATTTCTTTAAGTTAGCTTTCTATTTCGGGCATTGTTGAAGTAGCTTAGTGTAAGATTATACTAGGGTTTAGTAAGTGATCCCGGACTTGCAGTGGCAATTTTTGCAATTGAAGTGATTTCTTTAGTGGTTGATAGTTGACTTGGGGTTACCTTTGAGGTTAGAGTGGTTAAGGGGCGTGGTGGGCTTTAGGAACTTTTTGAGCTGTTAAGAGTGATAGGACTCATGGAGGAACATTGAAGCTGGAAATGTGTGCAGGGATACGGGGCATAGTTTCTGGTTGTTCCCTTTCTGGAACATTGCTTCTGGAAGATAATTCAAGTGCTTTGGCTTTCGGAAGGCATTCGTGTATTGGTTTCTGAACTTCTGTGAAATGTCGCGTTGCTTTCCCTTCCCACCACCAGGATATGAAAAGAAGGCTAGGACCGATGATGCAGACTTTCTAAAAAAGGTTAACACCGTTTACTTATGTTCTGTAACATTTTGCTTGACTCAAACTATACTTTATGTATTCAAAATATTTTGTGATTGCTTTTACTGAGGATTCAAGAAAAATGCAATGGCTTGCTTATTGAAGTACTTATGTGATTTAGTGGTTTAGACTGATAGCTTGTATATTCTGAAAGATAAGATCTTAATTATCTAGGAATGAATAGCAGAACGGAAGCTTATTTGAAGTGATAGAACAGCACTTCTGGTGCTTAATTTAGGTACTCACCATTAGGCACTATTTGTGATGTTTATGAGTGAATGAACCCTTTTCATAGCTTTATTTTCAGTTATTGTTATGGTGTTGGAATCTGACTTAGGATTTTGGAATTTTGCATCACTTAAGGATATTGCATCACTAGGTGGTTCCTTCTTAATCTACTGTACACAAAACTCTAGTGAATGATGTTGGACTTGTTCTAGGAATCATATGTGAAGGAAAGTTCATGTTTGTTCCTGAAGATTACTTTTTTTTTTCAACAATTCTTCTTTCTTAATTTGTTACCTTTTCCCTCTGTTATTACATATGTTATATTCTTGTTCCGCCCTGAAATAAGTGACAGTTTTGTGTATACACGGGCTGGTCCTATTGGCTTGGGTTTTAAATTATTAATTTGTTAAGAATGGATTGCTTATTTTGATGCCTGTTTTACAATATCTTGAAGAAGCAGTTTGTTCCCAAGTTTTGACTTTGTTAATGTCTGTTAGAATATTGGGATAACCTGTTTGTGTTTGGACTAAAATATTTTTTTGCATAAGAAACTTGGCAATGACAAATTAATGTGGCACCAATGGAGTTGAAAAATATGGCCTGTTCAGATCAAGTGATTTGAACTGGAAGATTATAGAGTTAGTTTTTTGCAGCTTTTGCTAGTCAGATTGAGAGTGAACTAATTAGCTCATTTAAGTGTATGAAATTGAAGGAAGTGCTTTAAATATGCCAGAAGAAACAAGTTGTATTGCTTGTGGTTTCAATATGGCGTAGTATTTAGTTCCATCTGTTTGAAACTTCATTAGGTAGGTTATGTCTTCTGTCTAAGACGCTTGGATGTCCAAAAGTCACTGGCTATGCAGTTTTAATAATTAATCCAAGAGCTTTCTGGTTGAGTGTTGAATGCTAGTTAAAGGTACAGATTTTTGCTTAATTTGACTTAATTTAAGAACAAGTAGATCTAAGGGCTCTGACTTTCTTTTACTCACACTCAACGAGCTATTCTTTTTCTTTTAAATTTATTTTTTAATTTTGCTAATGCTAGTTGTGATCATGTTTGCATGAAATTAGCTATGCTTGAAGGTGATTGTTTAATGAAGTATTAATGTTAATTTGTGTACGTGTGACTCTTTTTGCCTCTCTTCCATATTCAATATATATTTATTCTTCCTTCTCTTTTTATTGCATTTGGTAATTTAAATATTGATAATCCATATCTTCAGCTTTACTATGATGCTACATAAGAAATATATCCTCTCCAGTGGGATATTAACAGTGACATATAACTTTTTTATATGTCCTCATATTCAAAGAACTTCTATTCTTCTACAGTGTACCAAAATTGGCTTCTCTTATGTTCTTGTTTCAAATTCCCACTCCCCTTGTGTATTCTCCCAATTCAATTTCCAGCATATGTCTCTGAATGAATTTTTAGTAAGTGTACTAGGGGTATATTAGATCATAAAGGAATAATTCTGATTCATTCCCTGTAGTAGATCCCAATTGATTTCCAGGATATGTCTCTTTGCATTCTAATACTTGACTTGAGTACCTCATGAGCCTAGCTGAGTTTCTGTATTTTTAATATATACTTTTATTGAATTACAAATTTACCCAAAATATATAAATACTTAAACACACCCTAAATAGCTAATTTTATGTTCACACTTAACGTGAGCTTCGACCTCCTTCCTCTCTCTCCTAACGTTTGAATGTTTCCTTATCATCTCATCCAGCAACCAACCTTACTCTCACCAACGGGCCTCACCCGTTCCCTGAACCACCCTCTTGTCTTCCACCCAACAACATTAGCTACAGGAATATCAGCAACTCCTTCAGCATCAACAATAGCAGCGGCATCAGCAACAAACTTCTTCTGCATTAATACTTTAATTTCATGGTCTGAACTGATCAATAAAGACTTTAAGATTCAAAATCACATGTTTCTTAGTCATGAAGTGGGATCTTGAGAGATGACTGTTGCAAATTAGGGTTGAATTTGAATTTGTTTATGGTTTTTACTCAATAAAGTAAGGGAGGCTGAGACATAGGAGTCGGTTTGAGCTGTTGAGCTTAATTAAGCAAGATCGAATTGTTCAATTTAGATCAACTTGAGCCTTCATTAATCAGGCTCGGCTTGGTTCGGTTAAAACCCTAGTTCTACCTGTGTTGCAAAGCTTCTAGTAGTCTAGGAGTAGGAAGAGTAGGAAATAGATGCTCTTTTGGTATGATACCAGTTGCATCTTTACTCAGCCATCTCTCCTAATTGAGAAAAGATAATTACTATGTTACAGCACGCAAAAAGAAAGGCTTGAAAAAAGCCCTTTTTTACTTTGTTATATAGATTATGTTATATAGATTATTATTTATCTATATAGAGTATTATTAATTATATAGAGTATTATTAATCCATAGATATATAGATTCTAATTTTATTATTATTATATAGATTGATTATATAGATATATCCAACTTTTCTATAGAGATATAGAACTTTTATCAGTAATTCCATTACATTTATATTCTATATCATTTATATTTTTAAATAAAACAAGGGCTCTAAAGAAATATCTCAAATAATAAAAAAAGAAAGAATATCGCTTTGATTTCGCGCAAAAGGGACTTTTTAATTTCCAATTTCCACGGAAACATTTGATTTAAGCATGTTCTAGAAAGTTTTGCTTTGTTTTTCCTGAGTGAGTGTGTAATTTTAGAGGACATGAAAGATTCCCTTCCTCCTGTCTCCCTCAAAAGGTACCAATTTCTCTGAAGAAAAGTAAACGAGGAAGTCAGAAAATGCCCAAATTACTTCATTGAGAATTTGACTTTTTGGAGAAGCGATATTTTTAAGCAATGTTCGTTGGGGTATATAACAGTTCTTGTTCATTGGGGTATTAAGCAGTTCATGGGTATACTGCACTCTCATTTGTGTTTTACTGCATAATACTTGGGAGGAAAAGTGTAGTTCCACCTTTGGCATTAAATACACCAATAAAAGGCATCAAGAATTCCAAGTAATTTGCAATAAGGAAAATGAAGTTTGTTTATGTTGGCTTTCACATTATTCTTTCTTGTGTTTTAGAATACAGTTAATTAAGTTTGTTTTGAGCCAATTTATTTTTTGTTTTCTCTTATTGATCTAGCTTGGTTGTAGCGATCTGTTATTGAGAGAAAGGAGTAGGTAGACTATATTTCCTTATTTTATGGAAAATGCTGAATGCATTAGCAGCTCCTTTTAACTATAAATTCTATTCCTCTAAGGCTTCCTTATTCAAGTGCAATGTATAACTGCTTTGTTAATGATGAATGCATGCATATTAAATTTAACTGGACAATGTACGTGATAGGCATGTTATATCCTGTGAATTTCTTGTGAATGGATGTTTTCTAGTACTTCACTACTTGTTCTCATTTTCTTGAAACCGTTAGGGGATTGGTAATGCAAATCTGTCTGTCGTCTGCTGTAAAGGTTGCTGTATTAACTACATTCCATTTTCTTGCAAGCCTTTGTTCTACAGCTTCTATACCTAATAAAAGGTTGAGAAGTGCCTCATCACATGTGCAGCCTAAGTATAGAACAGATTTACAGTACATTTTGGTGTAAATGCAGTACTCCATGGATTTGAGTATCATTTCCTATACTTTTTGACTAGTAGAAGTTGTTCGTTAATTTGGTATGTAGCATTGATGTTGTTCCAACTCTTCATTTTCCTTGAAGTACTTGTGTCCTATGCATATGTAGGCATGAGTTTATGATATGACCCTTTAAGGACTTTCCAAATACATTCAAAATTTACAAAATATTGAATATACCTGTGTCAGAGTAACGTAGTGTAGCATGTTACCAGAAAGCTTTCTTAGACATACAGCTGGGTATTTTATGTGTCTTATAGCATAAAACTTTTTATTGTAGAGGTGTGTGAAAACTAAGATTCTATTCTAGTTATTCAAACCTAATACTTTCGCTTTGCTGACCGATTATATATTGCTAAATGATGGTTTGTCTGCCACTTACTACAAGCATTCATTTTTTGTTGTCTTTTTGGTGTGTTGTTGTTCCTTTCCCCCCTAACTATCAGATTTCTTTTAATTCCTTTGTCTTTCCAGGACATAATGCAAAGAAGAATTATCAGAGAACTATCTTCTGTGATAATCTTTTAAGTAATCCTTTGGAAAATTTCTTGCTGTGATTAGTGTGTAATTCGTCGACAGTTTTTTCACTCATAAGTATACTTGTTCTCGGTCAGTGTTGTTTAAACCAGACCAGCCAGTATACCGATACGGGCAAAGGGTTTAGACTGATTTTAGAGCGAACTGCTTGGAAACGGGGTTGAACTGGTTTGTTTATGTTTAGCCCAAATTAATGGCCCAACCTGGAAAAAAATCCCAACTGGCCCAACCCCAATGCTTAAACCAACCGGCCCAAATCATCCCTAGTACTTAAAAAGAAAAGAGGAAAGAAAAATAAAAACTAACCTAAATGGCTAATTTGGGACATTGGGGCAGCAAAATTAAAAGAACTGAAATCTAAACTCTAAAGAAAAAAAACCAACAAAAAAAACCTAAGTGCCATTATGTTTTTAATTAGCTAACTTTAGAATGGAAGGTTTTGATGTTTTATGGTTACTTTTGGATTGAAATGTCTTAATGTTTTATATTGGAATGCTTTAATGTTTTACTTAATTTTGGTTGGATGAATATTGGACTTTGGATAATGTTTTAAAACTTTCCAAGTTTTAGGGTTAATGTAGTCAACTCTGTTAATGTTTTAAATTTTTATTTGAATTTGGAATGTATAATTTATTTTTATCTCATTATTGCTATTTATTTGTGTTTATATTTTTTTTAAAAAATTCTGATTCTTTTTCCTATTTTTACTTATTTTTCAGAATTTTTCTTTTTTATTTTTTTTTATTGGATCGATGGTCAGACTTGTTCGACCATTGGTCCAGTTCCAAAAACATTGTTCTCAGTATTAATTGCAACTTGGTGCATAATGGATCCTTTAGTATAAATTTCATCTTTTGAGGGTTACTGATGATTTGTTTGATTGTTTCCCTGCTATGTAAAATTATCTTTCGCGCTTGATTCATGAATCTATGTTTTTCTAATATGGTTCTTGATTTTCAGGAGAAGCAAAAGGAGAAGAAGCATAAGAAAGAGAAGAAGGAGAGGAGAGAAAATAAAGAAAAAAAGGAGAAGGACAAAAGTGATGGAAAGCACAAGGATAAGAAAGACAAAAAGGAAAAACACAAAGACAGAGACAAAAAGAAGGAAAAGATCGAGATAAAGAAAAAGATAGAAGTAATAACTTGGAGGAGAAGAAATTTCCTGGTCGTCCCGAGGGTCAAAATGGGGAGAAAACCACCGATGAGAAGCAGCTTCCTGGAAAATCTGAAGGCCACAGTGGGGAGAAGTTTATCCCAAAAGAGAAGGGTAGTGAGAAAGATCGAAGCAGTTTCTCAGGTGAGAAGAAATTTGCAGGGCAATTTTCTGGTTATAATGGGGAGAAGCTTAGCCGAAGTCATCAGGCTGAAGATTTCAGGGATTCTAAATTTGTGCATGAGTTGGGGAGGAGGGTCAGAGGTGAAGGTGCCGGAGCTGGAAACCAATTGGAGGAAAAGCATATGGGTACCGTACCAAAAAGAGATGAGGGAATGGTCAGATTGGTGGCTAAGACTGCCAATGCATTGGTTGAAGAGAAGGAAAAGAACAAGAGAAGTGATGATAGTAAGTCAAATGTGCAAGGAATCAGGGACGAGACAAGATCAGGTGGAAATGCTATGGTTCGAATATTGTTGGAGCAGTTAATGCTAGAGTTGAAGGGATCCCGAGACAAGTGGGGAGTAGTAATGAGAGGCGGGATGAAGGGAAAGAAAAAACCAAAGAAAAAAAAAGTGACGATAAAATCAGGGACAAGCACAAGACTAAAGATGGGGAGAAAAAAAGTCATGGGAAAGACAAGGATAGGGACAAAGAGAAGAAGAAGAAGAAGGAGAAGAAGAAGGAAGAGAAGGCAAAGGCGAAAGGTGAACATAGGAATTTGGAGCTGGATAACTTAAAAGGAAGCAATAAAGATGACCCTGTCGGCACCATTAATCCGAAAGCATCAGATTCTTCTAAGGAGGGCAACAAGGGCGCTGTTGTCGAGGAAAATCACCTCAAGCGGAAGGACTGGGAAAATAATGGATTTCTTCATGGTGAGTTTTATACCATGATTCTATGTATCATCGCCAATGATCGTTTGAAATTTTGCTGCCCTTTATCTGTTAGAAAACTGCTACAAACCTGTGCATAAAATCGTGTAATTGCTTTTACGGCAATAGTTTCTCTGTTTTTCTTAGCAGGGATTAATAGTTTCTCTATAGCCATCTTGATAACAAGTTCTGCTTTCTTTATTTTCTTCTTTCTCGCAGTTAATGACCTTAAACCCAATAAGTTGCCAAGAACTTCTTCCTCTCTATTGATGGACAATGGAAAAACGTTAGAATCTTGCCAAGCTCCCATCCCACTCGCTTCCAATAGCCATGGGGCAGGAACTGGTCTTAAGGTGAATGCTAAAGAACACAAGTTGAATGGTACCAATGAAGCTCAGGTGTTATCTGTTTCCCCGGCAATGCATTTATCAGCAAGTGCACAAGCTAGTCAAATGGATGAAGTGTGTAAGAAACCACCCCATCCGGATTCCAAGTATTTGAGCCAGGTACTTTCAGTGCCTGAGATGGAAGAATGGTCTGATTTTGATGACCAATCATGGCTATTCCACAGTAATGGATCTCAATCGAAGAAGCCCAAGGTGGGTTTTTCCAAGATTGATGAGGCACCACAGGTGTGGGCAGAAGCTCTGCAGATAGAGTCCACCGATGTTTGTGCTCTCCCATATGTTATTCCATACTGATTTTTTTCTTCAGTACTGGCTTCTGGTTAACCCTCCTACACCACAGCAGGATTTGGCCCTTGGGCGGATTGATTTCTCTTCAGCATTCTTTTTGTTGTTGAACTCCGGTGTTACAGTGAATGATTTTGCATGACTGACCACCAAATTTGTCGAAAGCAACTGATCCACCACGTCAACAATCACATATTTATTTGAAACACACGATGGCAACGGAGTCTCGGCTGAGATGGTGCCTTCCAAGAAAGAGAGGTATAAAGCTTCTGCAATTCTTATTATAATTGCTTAAAAAGGCTGAGAAGGCAGTTTGTAATTGAGAATGTAAGAAGAAGAAGACAAGCTGTGGTGAATGAAAACTCCACTGCAATTTTGATTTGTAACATAGAAGGGTCTTAGTTACAAGAAATGTAAGATAGAAGGAAAAAGAAAGTAAGGGCATTCGGTTTCCAATTTATTCACCTCCATCCGTGTTTATATTTTAACCATTTTTTGTTGTTGTCCAAAATATGATTTCAGTCTCATGTTTCTGCCCTTTTCCATGTTCCTTCCTTGTTGCTACGGTTAAATCAAGGTTTGTCTTGGTGTTGGAATTAGCCATATTGACCAAAGAACCCTACATGGATAGTCACCTATAGTTGGGTATTTTTATTTGCTCATCAAAATTGATTTAGTCATTAACGATTTTGAAATTTGATTTTTTTTTTCACTTTGCTTTTAAATAGTTAACGGAATGCTTCGATGTTTATAATTAAAGTTACAAAAATATATAGTTGGTAATGGAATTAATATCTAAAATATTATATATATATATATATAGTTGATAATGGAAATTTTAGTTCACATGATAAAGAGAGAATACATAGAAGTCCAAGGAAGAATGCTGACGAAAGAGAAGATACTAGCAATAAAGGGAAAAGAGTGATAATGACTATGGTAGGCATACAGTTCGACAAAGAGCTAAGTGCATTTGAATGTTTTCGTACAACCACATGTGATTCATGATTATTTTTATAGCATTTAATTTTTTTAGTAACTATAAAAATAGTCATCCAATTATTAACATGTTTCTGTTTTGGTCATCTAATTAAAAATATGTATATTTTAGTTAGTGACATTATCGAAATTTAATATTTTGGTCACTCTTCTGTTAAATCACCGATAGTGGTAATTTTTTATTGGTATTATAATAAATCTGACCATCTAATGTTTCTTAAATCTAAAAAATCTAATAAATTTAGCCCTTAACTTTATACATTCTATCAATTTAATCTTGATTCTTAAAATTAAAAGTTAAAAGTTAAAAAATATTTAAAAATAAAAATATTTAAAAAAATTTTTTTGGTAAAATACATTCAAATTTATAAAAATATTAATAACTAAATTTATATATTTTCTCATGAAATTTATTTATTAAAATAATAATTTTATAAATAAAATTATAATCTTATCAATAAAACAATTCACGGGAAAAAAACCATGAAGAAGACTTACATAGATTCAACATTTCCTTTTTTTCAATATTATTAACGACCACCATGTTTAGGCTGGTCAAAATTACAGCCTGAAGTAAAAAAGGATAAGAATCAATGTCTTTAGACTATTGCCTAGAACAAGTTTGTTGCATTTGAGGTTGTACTTAAGGGTGGATATGATTGATGATATATAGGTGATGATGAAGTCTTGGAGACCTAGTAGGTAGAAGCCCATTTTGATAGCTCCACAACCAAATCCTAGTTTGATGGCACAATGATGGAGGATGTGGAAATCAAGGAGTTCGAAGTAGTTGGTGCCAGTGGTTGTGGGCGAAGGCGATGTCTAATGCTCGATATATTTGACAAGGAGTAAGGCTAGACGTATAATAAACTTTTTTATATATAAAATAAACTAAAAACAAGGAAAATTTTGAATTTGATTTAAGTCTTGTTCATGGGTCTTTAAAAAAATATTTTATTTATAAAAGTATTATTTTAATAAATAGATTTTATGTAAAAAATGAGAGAAAGTTGAGTATTCATTTATTTATAATTTATATGTATTTTTATAAAATTCTATGTACTTTTATTGAAAATAACTTTTTTATTTTTAAAGTTTTTTTAATTTTCAATTTTGAAATTAAGAAAAACTAAATTGACAGAATGTGTAAAGCTGAGGGCTAAATTTGTTGAAATTTTTAAAATTAAGACTAAATTGATATAATATGTAAATATTGGATGACTAAATTTATTATTATGTCAATAAAAAAGGTTGCCGCTCGTGATTTAACAAAGTGACCAAATTATTAAATTTCATAATGTTAGTGACTAAGAAATTTTTAAATCTAGTTAACCAAAATATGAACATTGTAACACCTCACACCAAACCCATAGTCAGATCCGAATGTGTGATGTCACATTATGTTACCAAAACAACTTAAACTAACTTAACATATATTCACAAAGTTTAGATCATAATTATCATGCATAACAATTAAACCACCCATTATGTTCATACACATACATTCATTTATATATAGGATTCTAATTCATTAAGTTACGAGTTATTGTGGGGTCAATTTTAAAGTTAGGACTCAAATCCAACTCAATTATCAAGTTTCAGTGTCTCAAGACAGACCTATAGTTTACCCTTAATTTTTTTAAGTTTAATTGAATAAGAGACCCATAAACTATATCTTTGTTTGAGTTAGGTAATAAACTATTTTTTGGTCGAACCGAGTACTTAAACTATAATTCCATAACCAATGTTGGCCCTTACCATTATGCTCTGTTAAAAAAAGCCAGAGCTAATCAAATTGTGACCCTTAACACCTTCATTTATTTATCTATTTATTTTTAGTTTTTTTAATTATTTTTTTCATTTTTTCTTTCACATTTTTCCCTTCTTCTTTTTCCTTGCAATCACTAGATCTCTAAGCTTTGAAACTATCAAATTAATGGGATGAGAAAAAATAAATAAATGTTTGAGAAAAGGAAGAAAGGGAGATGAGTGAGAAGATGGGGAGAGAGGGATGGAGGAAGAGGAGCGAGAGGGTTGAGGGGGAAAGAAAGGGAGTGAGAACGGGAGAATGAGAGAGGTAAATGAGATATTTTTATTTTATTTTATATTAACAAATTTTAATGACGTGACTCTTTTTAATTGGCTACAATGATATTTTTTTAATGGATGTAACAGTAGGAGCTAACATTGGTAATAGAATTATAGTTTAGATATCCAATTAATGGGATAAAAGGGTTTAGGGTTTAATAAAAAAACTTTAAGTACATAAACAAATGATATAGTTAAGAACCTCCTGTTCAATTAAGCCATTATTTAAGCAATGGCCAAAACTGCATAGGAGAAATTGGCTAATAAGATCCATTGTGTTAGGGTTAGTTCTATTGTAAACATATATACTCTTTTTGTTTGGGATTTATGAGTTATTTAAATTTGAAGACTAGATTTAGTTATGTTGAACATTTGAAATTCAACTTTGTAAACTAATGTTTCAATTTTCATACATTCTAGCCCTAAAATCTAAAATGAATATATATATTTATGTTAAAGCCTTGAAATTATTGTGTGTTAATGTGCTCCTTGTTTAAGTGTTAATTTTTTTTTTTGTACTTTATTTTTCTTGCAATCTCATTGTGCCTACCAGTTCACCAGAACATCATATCTACACTTTGTATATTTACTTATGTTAGATGTGGAAACAATCAACACCATTATTGACATTATTCGTTGAACAAATTATGCTTTACTGATTGACACTAAAGAAGCCTCGGTTTGTACTTTGTTCCAACTTTGATGATCGAAATATTGTTGGAATAAATAACTTGGTTTGCGGCTAAAAAACAATTTCTAACTTCTGTTAGAACAAAGGTTGAAATAGATTCAAATAGAACAAATTAAAGGCAAAGTAAACAAAAAAGCAAAGTAAAGAGAGATAACATGTAATATTTGTTAATGCAGTTTAGATTTTTCAATCCTACTCTACGAAGCCTTGGTCAAAGAATGATTTTATTCCACAATTCGTCTTGATCAACTATCAGCTAAAGCCCAAACTACCTTACTTACACCAATCGATAATTGTTGTCTCAATATTGAACCCAAATTGTTACAAATCACTCTTATCAAAATATCCTCATATACAAACAAAAATCTCGCCAACAAATACCTAAAAGAGTGTTACGAATTTACCCAATAAAATAGCAAAATCCAAATGCTAAAGACATTAAAAAAATTGTCCACCACTATTGTTATTAAGATGTTAATATAGGCCATGAATATAGCACGACCTCTAACCACAAGATAAAGCTTTATCACTTTATTTAAATACTGAAATTATCTACACGAATTCTCTGATAAATAATACCATTAATTCCATCATTATCAGGTTTTACTCAACAACCTTTAATCACTTAAGATAAGCCTAGACTTTACAAGCATTTCGATCTTCTCTACTTCTCTAAGTTACACTAGCAGATGATGATGATGATTCCAAAATGTTGGCTATAAATATCTCCTCATTTGTTGTTTTAATGAGATTTAATAAAAATCAAACATGCCAACACAAAAACTTTAATTTCCAAACTAGCTTATTCTAACTACTATTGAACATGAAATGGGACAAGCAATACAAGCAATCAAAGTTTCCAACAATCTCCTCCTTTGGCATTTAAAAAAAACAACAATAAACGATTAGCACTCTCAACACATATGAGTGCAAATAAAGGAACTAAATTAAAACTTTACCTAACAAGGTGCATCATACTAAAGACTCCCCCTATCAACTTGAGTCATCAAGTTTTGTGCTTGTTCATCAATCATCAACCAAGTATAAAGAAACGTGCTGCACATATCTAAAAATAAGCACCATAAGCATCAGAACATTAAGTTTGCTACCACACCCGAAGTTCACCAAATTCATTTTCTGCCTAAAGACTTTTCCCCCTTTTTTGTCAAAGCTACCAAATAAGATACTCAAAAGAAGCTCCCCTTATCAACATGCATGCTTGGCCATCATTGAAACAACTTGATTTTAGGTAGTGTCAAAAAATGCGATTTTGAAATCCCATTTTTGTAAGTCGAGTTTGTAAGGATGAAATATAAAGATTAACTAAGCTATCATGAAAATATATTGAAGATCAGTTAAGTAATTTAACCAAGAAAATAGATAATTAAAACTCAGGGACTAAATTGTAAAATTATAATCACTTTTGAATTTTATTTTAGAAAAATGCTTGAAGACTTAGATAGCAATTATTCAAAAGACTAAAATGGTTAAGTAACCATTGTTTGTCATGAGATAGTGGAAGATGATGGGTTTCTCACTTAGTTTTAATATGATAATTAAAATGTATAATTAAACCTTAATTAAGTCAATTAAACATGTTCAAATTGTTATTAAAAATTACTAAGGATGTGTATATATAAGAAATCAAGTGGAAAGAAAGAAAACATCATCTTCCTCACTTAGTTCATGTCGTCCCACCTTTAGAAAGAAAGAAAGAAAGTTTCAAGCTTTTTAAACAACTTTCGGCCACAAATTCTTTAAGGTAATCAAACTAGTCCTTTAATATTTTCATGGAAATTGAATAATGTGAGCTTGATTTAGCTAGCCCATGTATCAATTTCTTTAATTGTTAAGTATTTATCAAATTGCCATTATAAAGAAATTGATGAATTAGGCTTGAATTTGATAGTTAATAAGCTTAGATCATGATAAAGACTAAATTGGAAACTAAATTAAGCTCGTTAGATAACTTGGTAATATTAGGGATTAAATTGAATAAATTGAAAACTATCATGAAATTATGTTATAGATAGGAAGTATAAGGTCTCTAATGAAAGAATGTGAAATAAGATTTTAATCCGTTGTTAGACATTAAAATACAAGTATCCCAGATATAGGGACTAAAATTGAATTAAATACAAAATATGTTTGGCTATGTATTTGAATGTTGATTGGATGTAAACTGATGTTGTTTTTATTATTGAATTGTCAAACGTAGCTAATGATGACGACGGGTTTTGTACTTTTATGATTTGAGATCATTCCATTTATATACATACATATACATGTTTATTGCATATTAACATTAAGGTAAAACTTTATTTGTTTAGAATTGAATTATGTTGATGGTATTGAATGCAAAGATTGTAAATTGTTCTGAGCATGGTAGAACGAGCACAATATGAAATGAGGTTATGACATGTGATCATGATATGTAGATTGGTTTATGATATGTAATTAAAACATTGATTACCCTATTAGTTGTTCGGGTAAAGTCAGATATAGTTGGCATGCCATAGGGTCAAGTATAATGATTAGAAACCATCGTTGTAGGGTAACCCAGGGTGGTAGAATGTACATATGCTAGTAGTCATCGTTGTCGGCAACCCAGGATGATAGAGTAAATAGATTGTGAAAGCTATCATTGTCGAGCACCCGAGGTGGTAGTATGTACATATTCTAGTAGTCATCATTTTTGGGCAACCTGGGATGACAAAGTAATAGATCCATGTATCTGTCTTGAGTCTGGGTTTAGTTAATAGGGTTTATAAACATGAATTGGTGCATATATATGAAATGTGGAAAAACATCATCATGTGAATGATCATGCGAACTGGTTAAAAATGAGCCCTGGGGACTGATTTAAATATGAACGAGCCAATAGACTCGAGAGTAAATGAGATGGTAGAATGAAGTTGAGCATCAAATTGGTATATATCTATTTATATATGCACTTAGATGATTATATGAATAAGTAGGAATGGAAATGGATAGAAAATGGTTGTGGTATGTATTAGAAAGCATGGTATGGTATGATCATTTGAAATTGCCAAATAAATTAGTGTATGGAATTGGTATATGATACATAAGGAAGTGAATTGAAATGGTTATGACTAATTCCTTTATTGAATTACATTAGTTCTTATTAATGTTAATGTTATTGACTTGAATCATGAAAATACTATTGAGCTTTATTACTTAGCATTCGGTTTGTTTATTTCGTGCGCAGGTATTAGAAGATCTCGAGGTCTTGAGGACTGATCCAACATCCAAACTTCACCTTTGACTTAACAATGTTTGTACAGTTCTTTATGTTTTAAATATGTGACTTGTACCAAGGTTGAATTGGTTTTAGGTTGCGAATTGGTCAAACTGATATTTTGATTTGTTTATGTAAATTTTGATCTTAAGCATATGAGATGTTGTAGTTATCATGTATATGGTATAAGGTTTAAATGGTTAAATGGTGTAAATGTTCATAAGTATTAAGTTTGGATTTGAGTTGTTAATGCTCATGTTGTTAGTTTGGATAATAATGATATTATATGAAGTGTTTGAAGTATGTATGAAGCTTAAATTAATGAAATGATGCAATTGGTGTTTTGTTCTAGGTGTTGTGAATTGGAACCATTTGGATACTTTGAAAACAGTAGGTGACGTCGTGACGTGATACCTCAACATCGTGACACCAACCTAAAAACTTTAAAAATGTTGCATTTTGGTCCTCATTCGACCTCGAGATATCGAAAGAGTTTTCGTAAGCTCGTTTAAATCCTGAATTTGATTAGATGTCATATTATAAATAAGTATTAGACCTAATGAAATGTACAAACTATGCATTTGATTTTCGAATGTTATTGTAGTTGCTCCGATAACGAATGTGACATTCCGTAGCTCAAACCTAACGATCAGGTTGGATATGGGTGTTATAATCACATTGTGTACCAAGCTCAAAATTAACATGGAGTACAAAGCATCAGAAATAAACTAAACTCATAACCAACAAGAGAGAAAATAACCACCATAAAATTGAAAATGGTAATAAAAGTCTAGAAGTTGAATAGCAGTTCAAACCAGCATCAACCATTTATCAGTAGCGATAAGAATTTGTTGCACATCTCTTCCCCTTTTCCCAGTGGTCCTTTCACTAACAGCTTAACAACCTTTATTTCTTAGCCTTCAATCTCTAAAACTTAATATTGATGAATTCATTTCACCCTCAAGATATCCAACTATGCCTCTTGTTCAATTGTAACAAGTTGAGTCAAGGTTGTTCCATATGTTGTTATTATAGGGTTTAAAACATCCTTATCTTTCTTTAGTTTGATTCCACAATTTTCACTGATTACATAAAGCCTTTTCTTCAATTATACTTAAAAAAAGCTTCTATATTTTCATTTAGAGTCACCATGAAGCACAATTAAAACAACCATAATTAACATAACAAAAAAGAAACAAATAACCAATAACACCAAATCAACATCAATTCAGAGTATAGAAGCATTGAAATCAACCATAAGTAAAATCAACAGTATTGCTCTCCCTTACTCCATTAATTCCCAATTAGTTTGCATCATGTTGTTTAAAGGGAATAAGATCGAATGCTACATCAATAATAGGGATTATATCTCATGGAACAACAAGGATATTTTTCATGAAATCTAGATGGAGTATATCTGATCTTCGATAGATATTAAATTTATCAACAGAAATTGTAATCACATACTTCACACGAGCATTGATAAATTGTTGATCTTCATAACTCAAATGTGGCTTATCTTTTCTCACTCAAATAAGCTTTTTCATGGTCTCCTTGTTGTATTTGTTGTTATAACAGGTTTTGCAACAACCTTGAATTTCTTCCAATCACATATCATCTTGTAACAGTGATGCTTGATGTGTCCTTATATTCCACAATAATTGCAAATAAATCTTTTTTTTCCCTCTTAAAAAGAACTTACTTCTTTTGCTTTAACTAAAATTGTATGAATCATAAGTTCCTTACCTTTATTGATGTAACCAAATCCTCTATGGTCTAGTTCAAATCGCTTTGAAACTAAAATTTCATCAAGTTTCTCACTTTGGTCTACAAATTTCTTTAAAACAACATTAGCATCAGCTAACTCCTTTTTAGTTTTTTTTAGAACAACCCTTTTTTGAATTTTACATTTTCCCTTTTAAGAATAATGATTTCTTCTCTCATAAGTCATTCATCTGACACAATATTTCCATCTTCTTTATTATATGTTGATAGGAATATTGAATCATATGGCTCAACATCATGATCTGAATCATCTTTTGTTCTACAATTATTGGAACAAGAGTTGGAACTTGTGGAACAAAGGTAGTAAAAGCAACATAGTTGTTTAAATCTTTATTTGAATTATTAAGATCACTAAACTTTTCATCACTCCTAGCAAGTGAATTTTGCTTCTTCTTGATGGTGTTAGCACATTCAAATTGAATTGACCAAAGCTCTTGCATTCATAACATTGAATTTACCTTTCCTGGGCTCAAAATTATCATAAATTACATGGATCTTCTTCTATGGTTGTTCTTTTCAACATCTAAATTCATTCCATTCTTAGAAAAAATTTTAAACGCTATGGTAAGTGAAGTCAATTGCTCCTTGATCACATTAATAGATTCCATAGTTGCAAATTGAACACAGGATCATCTTCATGTATGTCTGTAGCCAGCTCTAATACCAATTGAAGAAGGCCTAGTTTGCACTTTGTACCAAATTTTATGATCGAAATAATGTTAGAACAAATAACTTGGTTTGCAACTAAAAACCAATTTCATTCTAACTTTTATTAGAACAAAGGTTGGAACAGAACTGAATAGAATAGATTAAAAGACAAAGTAAAGCAAAGATGAAAGTAAGGAGAGATACAAATAATATTCATTAATGCGGTTTGGATTCTCTATTCCTACTTTACGGAACCTCACTAAAAGAATGAATTTTTCCACAATTCCCCAAATCAACTATCGACTAATGCCCAAACTACCCTTACACCAACAAATGTTTGCAACCCTAATATTAAACCCAAATTGTTACAAATCACTCTCCCAAAAAATATCCACACATACAAACAATAAAACTTTCTCCAACAAATAATAAAAGAGTATCACTAATTTACCCAATAAAAAACAAAATACAAATGCTGAAGACACTAAAAAAATTATCCACCACTATAGTTATTAAGCTGCCAATATATAGGCCATGAATATAGCATGATCTCCAACCACAAGATAAAGCTTTATCACTTTATTTAAATATTGAAATTATCTACACGAATTCTCTGATAAATAATACCATTAATTCTATCATTATCAGGTTTTACTCAACAACCTCTGATCACTTAAGATAAGGATAAGCCTAGCCTCTACAAGCATTTCAATCTTCTCCACTTCATCTCCAAGTTACATGAGTTGATGATCATGATTATTCCAAAATGTTGGCTATGAAATATCTCCTCATTTCTTGCTTTAATGAGATTTAATCAAAAGTCAAACATGTCAATACAAATACTTGGATTGTTTTGACTTTGCTTGTTCTAACTGTTATTCGAACATAAAATGGGGCAAGCAGTCAGTTTCTAATAAACACCATTTTTATTTTTATTTATCTGTTTTAAATTTTTATGCATTTTTATAAATTTTAGAATTTGCATCGAATTTTTTTTTGTAAATCTCTATTTCTAAAAGTTTTTGAATTTTTTTTTAATTTAGTTCAAAATAATAGAATGTATAAATATCAAAGAGCTATTTGTTATTATGCTAATAAAAAAGGTCACATCTGTCACCGGTTAAAACTATTTAATGACATTAAACTATTTTATGAAAAAAAATGACATATTTATAATTGAGAGAGTAAAATAGAAATATTATTAAAAATGTTGTTTATACAAAATAATATAGAGCAATGTTGTTTGGATGCGCAAATTATTTCTGAATCAAAGTAACCGTTATTATTATCGCAAATTTTGGTGGCTTTTCTCACATGCTTTTTAGGTGTTTAAAGGACCTAACTAGATTGAGGGTCAGTTCTTTATTGCTTTTGAGAAGTGCTTTTGAGAAGTGCTTTTGAGAAATTTAAATGTTTGGCATTGCTGTCAAAAAGTGCTTTTGAAGATAAAATGTCCATTTTAGACATGAGATTATAAAGTAACAAATATGTATTTAAGTAATGTTCAAATTAGTTAATATTATGATATTTTAGCAAAAATATAAAAAATATTTTATTATAACTTATTATTAATATTTTAATATATAATATTATTTTAAATATTTCTAAGTAATTAATATTAATTATTTATTAAATTTAATTAAAGCATATAAATTATATTTAAATATTTGTAATTAGATATTGACACAATTGTATTATTTTAAAAATTATTTTTTATTTTTAATTAATGCTTTTAACACATTTGTATTATTTTATTTTAAATGTATTTGAATATATAACTCATATTAAATATTAACGTAACATAGAAAACATAACCCTAACAAATTAAAATATTACATATATTTGGATTAAAGTTTTTAAAAGGGATAATATTTATATACCACATATAAATACTAAAAATTTACAATAGCATTTACAATTGTGTATGTTGAACCTAATAGTGTATGTTGAACCCTATTGGTGAATGCTCAGTAAGTTTCCAATTGGCAACCATAACAGACACCCTTGGGCTAGGGAGTCCCATGTATGCAAGCCTTGGTGAGACATGAATTTTGGGGCTCGATCTCGGTGAAGGTATCGGACTGCAGTTTTCGAATCGACCATGTTCAATCCTTGGAGATAGGTTGACTTGTTCTAATGCCTGAGATTGCACTGCTTTTGGGTAGTCATTAACACAACCAATTTGAGGGCCAACACCAGTTGGAGATAGGTTGACTCACTGTTGTTGTTGGATCTTTGATCTCCCCATGCTTGGATTCATCAACAGCAACTTTGCATGCAGCATAGTCATCATCTACTGCACATCTCTGCATAAGAAATGAGGAACCAATAAGCCTAAATGACTATTTAAGCTAAATACATGTAGATTTGGAGAAAATAATGTTAGATTATTACCTTTACATTGGTCAAATCTACATTCTGTCCCTCAAGGAAAATAATGAATTCCTTGAAATTATCTTCAGTTGGGAGGTAATGACCACTGTAAGGCCAAATAGCCTGGAAAGGAAGATAAGCATTTAGCATCATACATTAGATATTGATCCAATATTGTAAGCAAATCTTTACGTTATAGTGGATTTTCATCTCTCATTCATGGATGTAAGCAACCAGGATCTTGATGTGCTAAGTACAAAAATCCACTTGGAATCATCAATGGTGTTAACAAGTAATCCGGATTGCTTGTAAACAAGCTTTCCACTATCTACAAACACTTCAAATGCTTCCCTCTCTTTCTGCAAGCAAGAAAAAACGATATGTTAAAAACATACACAAAAAACAACTTAAAACAGAAATTGGAGCATTTCAAATGGGGTAGAACTAAATAAGACTCACTGGTCTAAGATAATTAATGCATTGCTGTTGTAGACTAGTTTTTTGACACTTCTTAAGGCTTAGTTCTTTGCCATCACCGATATCCAACCTTCATTCCATGATATCCAGCCTTCAGCAAGTCATTAAAATTCAAGGGTAACAAATGAAGATACAGGGGAGAAGGACTTTGAGATTTGATAAGACAGATTCTAGAGCTCCAAAACATTTTAAAAAAAGAAAGCTACTGGTTCTCAAGAAAACGCAAAAATAGACGATGCTGATATATAATTATATTGAAAAATACTTACAAGAATTGAGGAGCACAGGTTTTACACCTTAAGAAACAAAATAGAGATACAAAAAGCATACATAGGATACAGAAAAATGTTGTAATTGACATCATCTTGTTATCAAATATTTCAAATCACTTAGGTTCCAAAAACCACTTTTGAGTTCAAAATCTTAAACATGTAATGTGTAATCTTTTTTTTTTTTTTACCAAATTAATATTTCCACCTTCCATTTGATGGTTAATTGCAAAGCAAAGATGAACTATAGAAAGTTCTATTTATACAAAGAAAATAATAACCATAAAAGAACAGAAATTTTATATTACAGATGATCATAAATTCAAGTTAAACACGACCGACCGGCATGAAAGCTTTAAGATTAGATGTTTCTTTCATATCAAATTTCTCAACTTATCACAGGGCAAATTTAAAGAAAATAGCCTATAAAACATGAATTACTGTTGAGATAATGTGTTTAAGATTGCTGCCATTTAAATTTTTTCTGTTCCTAAGTTTGAATAATTCTCCTTGACTTTAGGAGATTAGATTTTTTGATTTGTTTGGTATATTGTTACCATTTTTTTAGCAGATTTTTAGAACTTCTTTTTCTATTTTTAGTCTTGAATTTTTTGTATTTAAACCGTTGAGGTGCAAATCAATATATTTTCCTGTCTTCAATTATTTTCCATCTTAAACTTCCCGTCTCTTCTTTTTGCTTTAAATCTCTCAATCAACCATCAAAGTTCGAGTTCTAAACACCAACAAATTGGTATTAGAGCTGTTTTCTTGAGGGATCTGTGAGGTTATTTGCGTGTTAAAAATGGAAGGAGGGTCCAATTTTTTAGTTGTTGCACCACCAGTCTTCGATGGAGACAATTACCAGATGTGGGCAGTTCGCATGGAGACTTACGAGGATTACGATGATTACGAGGATTACGAGGTAGGAACCTTAAAAGAGGATTACGAGGTCCCACCACTTCCAGCAAATCCTACTGTGGCACAGATTAAAGCACAAAAGGAAAAGAAGACAAGGAAATCAAAGGCAAAAGCTTGCTTATTTGCAGCTGTGTCTCAAATGATTTTCACACGAATAATGTCTCTGAAATCAGCAAAGGAAATCTGGGATTACCTCAAGGCTGAATATGAAGGAGATGAGAGGATTCATGGAATGAAAGTCCTGAATCTAATTAGGGATTTCGAGTTGCAGAAAATGAAGGAGTCTGAGTCAGTGAAAGAATATTTTGACAGACTTCTCAACATTGCCAACAAGGTGAGATTGCTTGGTTCTGAGTTGAACGATTCTAGAATCGTAGAAAAGCTACTGGTCACTGTTCCAGAGAAGTTTGAGGCCACCATTACTACTCTGGAGAACACCAAGGACCTGTCAAGATCTCTCTTGCAGAGCTTTTGAATGCTTTACAAGCACAAGAGCAAAGAAGATCCATGAGGCAAGAGGGAGTGATAGAAGGTGCCTTACCTGTCAAGCATCAAGAAACAACAACAGTATAAAAGAAGAAAAATTTTAAGAACCAGTCGACGAGTGGAGAAAATTCATCAGGCAATTATCAGAAGATAAAAGAGGAGATGTCAAGAAATCCTACCCGCCTTGTCACCATTGTGAGAAGAAAGGTCATCCACCATTCAAATGTTTGAAAAGACCTGACGCCAAATGCTCCAAATGCAATCAACTTGGACATGAAGCAGTGATTTACAAGGTCAAAGGCCAGGTGCAAGAAGTAGATGCACAGGTAGTTGATCAAGAAGAAGAAGATCAATTGTTCGTGGTTACTTGTTTTCTCAGGTAGAGAATCAAGTGAGAGCTGGTTGATTGATAGTGGGTGCACAAATCACATGACGTATGACAAGGAGCTCTTCAAGGAATTGAGAACACTGAAGTCAAAAGAGTGAGGATTGGAAATGGTGAGTACTTGGAAGTCAAGGGAAAAGGCACAATAGCTATTACAAGCTATGAAGGTACAAAATTCATTTCAGATGTTTTATTTGTACCTAAAATTGATCAAAATCTCTTAAGTGTTGGTCAGTTGCTGGATAAAGGCTATAAAGTGCTATTTGAAAATAAGCAGTGCTTGATCAGAGATGCTAATGGCAGAGACTGTTCAATGTCAAAATGAAGGGAAAAAGTTTTGCTCTTAATCCATGGAAAAGGAGCAAATGGCTTTTAAATCCAGAGTTAGTGCTACTGAGACTTGGCACAAGAGACTTGGGCATTTTCACCATCGAGGATTGCTTCAAATGCAATCGAAGAAGTTGGTGGAAGGACTTACAGACATTGATGATGATCTACCTCATTGTCGACCTTGCAAATTGGGAAACAACATAGACAACCCTTTCTTAAACAAGCCTGGAGAGCCTCGAAGAAGTTACAGCTTGTTCATACTGATCTTTGGGTCCTCAGAGAACGCCTTCGTTAAATGGTAACCTCTATTACATAGCCTTTATCAATGATCTAACAAGAATGTGTTGGATTTTTTTGTTGAAGCAAAATCAGAAGTTACTGGTGTGTTCTGGAAATTCAAAGCTAGAGTTGAGAATGAAAGTGGATGCATGATTCAGATTTTAAGATCTGATAATGGCAAGGAGTACACTTCAAAGCCTTTAATAGGTTTTGTGAAGAGGTTAGAATTGAGCATCAGTTGACGGCACCATACACTCCACAACAAAATGGAGTCAGTGAAAGGAGGAACAGATTCATAATGGAGATGACTCGATGTATGCTTCATGAGAAGAATCTTCCAAAAAGCTTTTGGGGAGAAGCTGCAAACACTGCTGTGTTCTTGCAAAATCGGATTTCAACAAAAGCTGTAAAGGATCAGACGCCATTTGAAGCTTGGTATGGTTACAAACCTTCTTTAAGTTTCTTAGAGTGTTTGGCTACCTATGTTTCACTTACATTCTACAGGTCAAGCGTGATAAGCTTGACAAAAGGCAGAAGCTGGCATTTTGTTGGGTATAGCACTGTATCTAAAGCTTACAGAGTCTTTCAACCACACACTGGACGTGTTATTGTGAGCAGAGATGTTTATTTTGTTGAAAATGAGCAATGGAATTGGGAAGACTCGACCAAGACGAACCAAACTTATAGTGCACCAAATTGTTTTACCATTGGCAGCACGTTAGAAGAGCTTGAAGATGAAGGGCAAGATGTTTTGGCTGATGACGCATCTGTCAGAGGTACAAGGCTGCTCTCCGACATTTACCAAAGATGTAACATGGCTATTTGTGAGCCTGCAGAGTATCATGATGCAAAAAACAGTCAACATTGGATGGCTGCAATGAAGGAGGAGCTTGCGATGATCAAGAAAAACAAAACTTGGGAGTTGGTTGATCGACCTCTGGACAGAAATATATTGGAGTTTGCAGCATCTAAACAAGGAGGAGTGTTGAGATAATGTGTTTAAGATTGCTGCCATTTAAATTTTTTTCTGGTACTAAGTTTGAATAATTCTCCTTGACTTTAGGAGATTAGATTTTTTGATTTGTTTGGTATATTGTTACCATTTTTTTAGCAGATTTTTAGAACTTCTTTTTTCTTTTTAGTCTTGAATTTTTTTATTTAAACAGTTGAGGTGCAAATCAAATATATTTTCCTGTCTTCAATTATTTTCCATCTTAAAACTTCCCGTCTCTTCTTTTTGCTTTAAATCTCTCGATCAACCATCAAAATTCGAGTTCTAAACACACCAACAATTACGCATCTAAATTGCACAGACATAAACTAAAAGCTGGTGAGTCACACAACATAGTTTCAAACACTACTAAAACAGAGCAAAGTTAAAGACAATAGCATAAAAACATAAAATCCCCATCTAAATTCAACAGATAAACTAAATGACACAACATAGATTCCGATACTAAAAAAAAGACCCTAGGAGTCTAACAAGAAATTCAAGCATATAATGAAAAGGATGTTTCTTAAGCATCAAATTACTTCATAAATAGAGAATCATCAAATGGATATCATTAAGCATTTTTACCTCATTGATGGCAGGAGGTCAATGGTGGCAGCATCCTTCTATAATATAGCCGAGCAAATGCATCACTCCAACCTACTGAATACCACATTTTAAGAGTAACTCCGTATGAATCAAATGGACTAAACCCCAAGTTAATGAAGGATTCTAATTAATATAAAGTTACAGGAAAATGAGGGAAAAGAAGCAAGAAAACTTGATTGTCTACATTAATGAACATAAAAATCGAAAATAATGTTAACTCTAATTTGAAGAAAAAATTGAATAGCTATACATAATGAGCTAGAGAAAAATTCTGAAAATAGTAAGCATGTGATCGAACACCTAGAATATGGTCACCTCAGATTTCACCATCTCAAAGTTCTTCAAGGGTCTTGTATGCACCATAGGTTTCGTGCACGAATGCTTCACCTCTTATCAACTTCTCCTGAATTCCAGATTTTCAGATAAATTCTTCTGTTTTCATCTGTTTTCATCAACTAAAAAAGCAGTAAGGCAGAGGCACAACTAATAGTTAAAGCAGTAAGGCAGTAAAGCAAAGTAGTAATCCAGAATTTTCCCTGAAAATTTTAATCGAAAACAGTAAGCCAGAATTTTCCCTGATTCTAATCGAAAGCAGTAAAGCAAAGAAGTAAAGCAGTAAGGCACAAGCAGTAAGGCAAAAGAAGTAGTAAAGCAAAAGAAGTAAGGCACAAGCAGTAAGGCAAAAGAAGCAGTAAAACAAAGCAGTAAGCCAGAATTTTCCTGATTAATTTTCAAAGTAATCAGTCAATTAATTTCTATAAAATTTCTATAAAAATCAAACCATCAGAACTTGAGAAAATAATTAAAGAGAAGAAGAAGAAAAGAAACTCACCGGCGGAAGAGGAACAAAGAACCTAAGGAAAGAACTTTGAAAGTGAAAATGTGAAAAAAATGGGATAGAGCTCCAAAGAACCAGAGAAAAGAAAATTTTTTGGGGGAGAAGACAGTTAAAATGGGTAATTATCAGCCAAACCGACTTTTGGCTGAAGAAAAGTTGAAATTTTTAACTTCTCCATCAGCCAAAAAGCACTTCTTAGATGGTGGAAAAAATTCTGAAACGATGGCCGTTCTTCCTTGCTTTTAAGAAAAAGTGCTTTTTGTTGCAAAGCCCGTTTAAAAAGCAGAGGAGAACAGGGCCTGACTCAAGATATCTTTACCTTTTCGTTCGAGTCTGCCTCGGTCCCAAAATCTATTCTGCTATTTCATTATTTTATAAATATTAGGATATTTTACATTAATATTTTATTTTAAGTTAGATAAAAAAATTATTTAATGAACTGTAATTCAGTTTGCAAGATTATCAAAAATTTTATTTAGGCCTCCTCGATCCAATTCAAGTTGAATTTTTATTTAGATACGTTTAACATTTTTTTTATAACATCACCCCAGTTGTGTAAATAAGAAACCATATTTTAAAATAAATATATTTCATTATAGAATGTTGTAAATTTTAACAGCAGTAGTTCTTCAAGAGAATTTTTGTATGTTTATCTTTTTCCAAGATGTCACCAAATAAATAAATCTCGAATTTTTTTTTAAGTTTTGTGACCTCATTTTAAGCATACTTTTCAGAGTGAATTTAGTCTGTGATCCTAAATTGTGTTAAACAGGAGGTGCATGAGCCATGATGCATAATTCCATAAAATAAATTCCATCTTAAAACTCATTCATTATTATTAGTTTAATATCTTCTCAATGCATCCAATCAATTGATAATTTTCATCCTGCACTTATGCAAGAAAAATAAGTAAAATAAAAACATTATTTTTTAAAACTCAATTTGCATTTCTAAACATATAATATGAGGTGAACCATGAATTCAAAAATGGCGCACCTCTTTCTGCTTAGCTTAATAGTTGAAATAAAATAAATAAATAGAATGAGAGGGCAGGCTAGGTTTCTTGAGAAGTATGAATTTTATAATTAATCAATAAATATGGTAATGATAATGAACCGAATCCTACTCCCTTGCTGAGGGAGGGTACACTATTTAGGAACTACAGCTTCACAAATCAAAATGTCCTGAACTCATCACCTATCATTAACTTGTCAGACCACTCGGGCATGGCCAACGACTGAAGATGTGCATAAAATGAGAGGATAAAAATACAGGATCAACTTTGAGACCAAGGCTGAGTTCAGCTCTTATTCACCATATCCTGATATCCATGCTTCAACCCTAGAAAAGAAACCAAAGGAAAAAAAAAAAAGAGGGGGGGGGGGAAGACTTTGAAAAAAGAGAAAAAAAGAAGACAGGACAGTGGAAAAGATGAGCGAGTTATGCCTTTTCTCCTTGAGTGCAAAAAGCATATGCAATCTTCAACCAAAACAAAGTATCTTAAGAGTTTAAATTCTAAATGATTAAACTAGCACAGACCTAGCTCCAATGAGATGACCAAATAATGTCTCAAATCCCAAATAGGAACCTGACAGTGGTTAGATGAAGTTTTCCCAGTGTGACCATGAGATAAAGCAGAGTGCTAAAGGTTACAAATTGCTTCAGTTGATCAACAGAATTTTGATTGACCAGAAGCAAGTTTAAGTTACCATAGCAAAAGAATTAATATCTATCTATCTAGGAGACAAAGTGCAAGCAATTTTAACTTGCTAATTAGTAGTATTATAAAACAGAACTAGCCTAACACTGGCATAGAAGATTACCTGTGACAAACCATGAACTCAAGTGATTAACCAATCTGTCAAGGGGATCAAACAGAGACATTCATCCCAAAGGAATCTGGTTACACAGGACCTTAAAGTATCTTTTGCCAACAACTTTCCTTGGAAAGGAGGAAAAACAACGAAATGAAAACAAAACAAAACAAAACAAGGAAAGTAAAAAAGTGGGACTAGATAAAGAACCAGGTTGGTAACACAATTAAAATAAAAATAAAAAGGGAAGTTACAAAGTATTGCAGACAGCAGCAGAGAAATGCATTCATTCATATTTCTATCAATCAACGCTAAACAAATTTCAAAATTATCAATAGAAATTTAATAGCATTAGCTCTCTACCACAAAGCAACTGCATACCTTCACATAGATTAATTAAAAACCAACCCTCCAAAAATTATCATTGAACAGCTTCAGCAAGAACACCATGTATAAAACCTGCATGAGTAGGGATATAACAGGCCATCCAGACCATCTAAGGCAAAAAAGAAAAATGGAACCTATGATCAAGTTCATCAAAGAAAGGACAATAGTTGTAGAACATAAAGACTGCTAGAAGGCAGAGGTGGCTGTAAGAAAATAAGAATCAGTAACCAAAAAGGCAGATCAAAGAGGCCTACACTAAGATCTAGCTTCCCAACATGGATCACTTATTTTCTAGACTGACAGTAACAAGCCACTATTCTACAATCAACAGATTGGAGGACATATGACTTCAGGTACATGCACACCTGCTAGTACATGAGTTTCTAAATAATTCAATACAGAGGCAAAGTTAATGGAAACAAGGAATCGAACTTTCAAATAAACAAAAATTAAATTCACAGTTCAGCAATGGAGATAATGGTCCAACATGCATCTAGCAGTAAAAGAAGCTTGCTACAAACATTGCATGGTTGATTCCAGAAGAAAGCAGAACATAGCTTGGAATACTTTATCCATAGTAAATGACATCTCAGAGACTTCAATTACAACCTGTTCCACATTCCTGCAAAGGATCAAAAAAGAGCACAAAGGGCATACACATATGAAGAACCAAAAAATGGCTAAAAACCTGAGCACCAAAATAAACACTAAGCAATCTCTTAAAGAGCGGCCATTCATATAAGAGCCAAAAGCTCATTAAACTCTAAATAAGTTGATCATATCTGAACAAGCTTGGCTTGAGCTGAAACACGCCTAAACTAGAGACTCAGAAGTCAAACAGCTTGGAAAAGATTTGATCACAGAAATCCGCAAATTCCAGTTCCACATAAAGCCCACGACTCATTTCGGCTGAGGAGAAACTGAATGATTTTCTAATTCTGCAAAGGAAATCATATAGAAGTTACTATTAGTCATTAACTATACAACTCTATTGATGTTAAGTTATTTTTTGGTGAATAGTGACATTAGCATTAATTTCAAGCCACTGCTTACCACTTGATCTTTCAAGTTTGTTAGCTTCTTCTGCATCCGACCTTTTTTTTGGTGAGAGTCCTTCAGCATTACCAAAGTTCAGAAAACATTTTCTCTTTGATTCCTGGCCATCATTTACAGAAACTTTGGAGTCCTCTTTTGAAACCAACATTCCTTCATCCCTGCATTTTTATATCATTCACAATGGAAGTAAGCAGCTTGATACAACCTCCAGTCTTTCCTGCTTTTTTGCCAAAAAGTGAACATTTATTCACACTATCCAAATAATATCAACCTTCAGCAGACTTTGACCTAGAGCGCCTTCTTGGTCTTGAATCATTGTCTTCAGAACTTCTTGGAGAAGATCTTCTTCCTCGAGGAGGCCTATCTTCAGCAGATAAAAAATGTTTTTCCGCACAGCATTCTGATCTTTCATCCGTTTTATCAATGGAAAGTTGCTTGAATTCAGTAGGCTTTGACCTAGAGCGCCTTTGGTGTTTTGATTTTTTCTCATCTGAATTTCTGGGGGACAGCCTGCTTCCTTTGGGATGCTTGCGGTCAGCAGATCTTGACCTCGATTGCCTTCTATCCCGATGGTTAGACTTCTTATCTCTACTTCTACCACTCCTCTCTTTGGCATACTGCCCACCTTCAGTAGATATAGACCGAGATCGCCTTCTATGACCATGTTTCAACTCATCATTTTTTGTTGGAATCCCTATAATTAAGGATAAAAATCTGCTGGAATCCCTTGTAAATAGAAATTAATCTCAGTTACTGATTCTTAGGAAATTAGGATATCAATTACTGATTCTTAGGGATTAGGATTTATTTCCTTTAAAATGATTATTTCTCTCTATATAAATCTGTAAACTAAAGCAGTAAATACAGAACAGAATTTTCCTCTGAGTTTTTTTCATGGCATCAGGGCTTTAGGATTCATTCGATCCTATTTTTTTCTCTAATTTCCCTTACTAAAAATTTTTGTGGTTTAGTCCTCCAATGGGTGATATCAATGAGAATTTCTCTGAAACTGAGACATCACAAATAACTCAGAATATCAATCAGGGAATCACTCAAGGTGAAATTAATTCCTCCCTTATAATCACCAATCATCGGCTAAATGGGAAGAACTTCTTGCAATGGTCTCAATCGGTTCTTATGGTGATTCGTGGTCGTGGCAAATTAGGGTACATCAATGGAGAAATTCCACGACCAACCATAGCTGATCCTACTTATTCCACTTGGGAACTCAACAATTCAATTGTAATGGCTTGGCTAATCAATTCGATGGAAGGCCATATAAGCCGCACCTATCTTTTTTTCAAAACTGCAAAAGACATGTGGGATGCAGTCAAAGAAAACTACTCAGATCTTGGAAACGCCTCCCAAGTATTTGAGATCAAGCTTAAGTTAAAGGACATCCGACAAGGAACACTCGAGGTAACTCACTACTATAACAATTTGAAAATTTTGTGGCAAGAACTGGATATGTATTATGAGGCAGATTGGGGTGAAGGCTTAGAACACAGCAGGTTTATGACCCATCTCAACAATGAACGTCTTTATGAGTTTTTAGCAGGATTGAACCGTGAGTTAGATGAGGTCCGTGGCCGAATTCTGGGTAGATCACCTCTTCCAACGATCAGTGAAGCATTTGCAGAAGTTAGAAGAGAAGAAAAGCGTCGTCTTGTCATGATGGGAGATTCAAAGGAACCTAAACCTATGGCTCCAATTTCTAACCGTCCTACTGAATCCTCTGCTCTCATCTCCAAAGGTCCACAGCCACAAAAACAACGTGCTGGAAATGATTCTGGATCAACAAGACCATGGTGTACTCATTGCAATCGTGTTGGTCATACAAAAGAAAAATGCTTCAAACTCCATGGCTATCCTGAAAAAAAACAGAAGGATAATAAGACTGCCATGTTATCCTCCACTACTGCTGATGATGTTCTTGATGTTCGCTTAACCCAAACACAGCTTGAGACTCTCCATAAGATACTTGGTACTCCCTACTCATGGATCTCTAGCAACTCAAGGTACTGCCCTCAACATTGCTTTTGAATCTAATAATCAATCTCCTTGGATACTCGATTCGGGCGCCTCTGATCACATGACAGGTGACTCCACGTTGTTTCACACGTACACTCCTTGTCATAACAAATCCCGAATCCGCATAGCTGACGGTTCTTACTCACCTGTGGCTGGAATAGGAGAAGTACAAATGACAGAGAGTTTTTCTCTCGATAAAGTCCTACATGTCCCAAACTTGTCCTGTAATTTACTTTCAATTAGTAAACTTACTAAGGATGAAAAAGTTCTTGCTGAATTTTCTGCAATTGGTTGTGTGATACAGGAACAGAAATCGGGGAGGATGATTGGCACTGCTAAAGTTGATGATGGACTATATATTTGGAATAAAAACAGTACACAAGGGGGATTGGCTCTATCCACTGCAAAAGAGGACACTATTATGTTATGGCACCGTAGGTTAGGACATCCAAACTTTGTGTATTTGAAAAAACATCTTCCGCTGTTATTTCAAAATAAAAGTATTAATTCCTTGAAGTGTGAAATTTGCCAATTATCTAAACATACCCGTGTGCCATACCCATTAAAACCACATATTCAGTCCCAACCTTTTTCGTTAATCCATAGTGACCTATGGGGAGCCAGCCGAGTGAAAAATATTACAGGGGCTAGATGGTTTATAACATTCATTGATGATCATACTAGGGTCTGTTGGGTCTATCTACTCAAAGAAAAATCTGAAACACCCAAAGTATTCCAAAATTTTCACTCAATGGTTCGAACCCAATTCAACTCTACCATACATACCCTCCGTACTGACAATGGGAGAGAATACTTCAACTCTGTCTTAAGTCCATACCTTTCTGACCAAGGCATTATACACCAAAGCTCTTGTCCTGATACTCCTCAACAAAACGGGATCTCTGAGAGAAAAAATCGTCATCTCCTTGATGTGGCTCGAGCCATAATGTTCACTATGAATGTTCCAAAATACTTGTGGGGAGAAGCTGTCCTCACTGCCTGCTATCTTATAAACCGAATGCCATCAAAGATGCTCAATTTCCAAACACCTCTAAATACTCTTTAAAGGCCTTCCCTCTATTTCATGTTCCTAATCTTCCAGCCAAAATATTCGGCTGTAAAGCTTTTGTCCATAACCATCAACCAAATCAATCCAAACTTGATCCTCGAGCCCACACCTGTATCTTCATTGGATATTCTCCTACACAAAAAGGCTATAAGTGTTACTCACCAACATTGCGCCGAATGTTTGTCTCTCGGGATGTTACTTTCTTTGAAAATGAACCATACTTTTCAGCATCTCATCTTCAGGGGGAGATTTTTAACGAAGATGAGACCCTTAATACTCTCCTCATTATACCGCCTGATCCTACTACTACTATCACAAACAAACCTATCCCAGATTTAGTTGTTGTTTCCCCTATGCAGCAAGAATTTAACACCGTCCTTCCCAATGACAATACCTCCACCGAAGTACAACAGCCACTTGATCAAGGAAAACAGCAAATACAGGTTTATTCCCGACGGAATCGTTCTCCTGAAACTGATACAGCAGTGCCAATTACATCTCCAACCGAGGACTGTTCTGAAAAAGAAGTCCCACCTCCATCACCATCCATCTATCTTCCAATTGCAGTTCGAAAGGGTACAAGGAGCTGCACTCAACATCCTATTTCTCGGTTTGTATCCTATGGAAATTTATCTAAGTCTTACAAAGCTTTTGTGACTAATGTTGATTCTGTAAAATTCCAAAAAATATAGAAGAGGCTCTTGAATCAGCTGAGTGGAGACAAGCCGTGATGGAAGAAATGAAGGCCCTCAAAAACAATGAAACATGGGAAGTCTCGGATCTGCCTAAAGGAAAAAAAACCGTAGGGTGCAAATGGATTTTCACTACGAAATTTAAACCCGATGGCCGTATTGACCGATACAAAGCTCGACTTGTGGCTAAGGGATTCACCCAAACTTATGGTCTCGACTACAACGAGACGTTTGCACCGGTTGCCAAACTAAACACCGTTCGGGTCCTGCTATCTCTTGCTGCCAACCTTGATTGGCACTTGACTCAATTGGATGTAAAAAATGCTTTTCTCAACGGGGAATTAAATGAGGAGGTATACATGGATTTCCCACCCGGGTTTGAAGAAAACAAGGACCAAGTGTGTAAGTTGAAGAAGTCCTTGTATGGGCTGAAACAATCTCCACGAGCGTGGTTCAGCCGATTTGCAAAAGCTATGACTAGCAGAAATTACATTCAAGGACAGGCAGACCACACCATGTTCTACAAGCACTCGGAAGAGGGTAAATGCTACATCCTTATCGTTTATGTTGACGATATAATATTAACAGGAAATGACTCGAGCGAAATTTTGAGATTGAAAGAATTTCTTGGTACAGAGTTTGAACTTAAAGACTTGGGGAGTCTTAAATATTTCTTGGTATGCAGGTAGCAAGGTCGAAAAAAGGTATCTTCATTTCCCAAAGGAATATGTTCTTGATCTACTGTCAGAAGTTGGTTTGATGGGCAGCAAACCAGCCGAAACTCCTATGGAGTTTAACCTCAAATTGGGAACTAATGAGGATGGAGAAGAAATCGACAGGGGAGATATCAACGTCTAGTAGGAAGGCTCATCTATCTATCTCACACCCGTCCAGACATAGCCTTCAGTGTAAGTGTTATTAGTCAGTATATGCATGCCCCGAGGGAGAAGCACCTGGAAGCTGCATATAGAATACTAAGATATCTAAAAGGAACTCCTGGTAAAGGCCTGTACTTCAAGAAGACTGTCAACCGAAGCGTGGAAGTCTACACTGATGCAGACTGGGCAGGTTCTGTTAATGATAGACGCTCTACAAGCGGCTATTGTAGTTATGTTTGGGGTAATCTCGTGACGTGGAGGAGCAAAAAACAGTCTGTGGTAGCACGCAGCAGTGCAGAGGCAGAGTATCGAGCACTATCTCATGGTATATGCGAAGGAGTTTGGATACAAAGAGTTATGGGAGAACTAAAAGTGCCTTATACCAGACCTATGAAGATGTACTGTGACAACCAGGCTGCTGTCAGCATAGCACATAATCCTGTGCATCATGATCGGACCAAACATGTGGAAATAGATCGTCACTTTATAAAAGAAAAAGTACACTCAGGAGAAGTATGCATCACCTACCTACCTACTAGACAACAAGTTGCAGACATGTTAACTAAAAGTTTGAACAGAAACATGTTTGAAGAACTTAGTGGCAAGCTGGGTTTGATTAACATCTACACTCCAGCTTGGGGGAGTGTTGGAATCCCTATAATTAAGGATAAAAATCTGCTGGAATCCCTTGTAACTAGAAATTAATCTCAGTTACTGATTCTTAGGAAATTAGGATATCAATTACTGATTCTTAGGGATTAGGATTTATTTCCTTTAAAATGATTATTTCTCTCTATATAAATCTGTAAACTAAAGCAGTAAATACAGAACAGAAATTTTCCTCTGAGTTTTTTTCATTTTTTGTTTCATCAATTTTACTGTGGGGGCGAACCTTGCCTTCCGGAGAAGCTGACCAGGTCTGCCGTCTGTGTTTTGATTTGTTATCATCTGAACTTGCAGAAGACCTGCTTCTTCGATGCTTACCTTCTGAAGATAATGACCTGGAGCGCCTTCTGCTGTGGTGCTTTGATTTTTCATCCTTTTTGTTATCAGAATCGACAGATTTTGACCTAGAGCGCTTTCTGCATTTTGATTTTCTTTCATCATCCTTTGGAGATGACCTTCTTCTACGATGCCTTGGCGATCTCGAACTAGGACGGGATGATCTCCTCACCTTTGGTGAACTATGTTTTGGGGAGTCTGAATCTACAGCAAGTGATTTTCTTATTTGAGGACTCCTACTCATACTCCTACTCCTATTTCTCCTCAAAATAGAAGAACGAGGATCATGTGATCTGTCCAGATCTCTTCTCCTACTCCTACCATTGTCATTTCGATCTCTATATGACAGTCTTTCACTATCATACCTTGAACGATGATGAGACCTCTCAGGTGATCTGGACCTATGGTCTCGCTGGAAACGAGGTGGAGGTGAATAAGAGTGAGACTTCCTCCTTTGCCTATAGCTGATTGGTGATCTTGACTTTGACCTTGACCGTCTTCGATAACTGAGGGGTGACTTTGATTTGGATCTTGATCTTGACCTTGCACGGGAAGTAGATGGTGACCTGTAAGTAATGATTTAGAAGAACTGCAATTTACTTTTAAGCAAATTTGAAGCCTTAACATAGAGACAGAAAAGGGAAACACAGTGATCTCCTTTGATTCCTATAAGTAAAAGCATCTTCTGGAAAGACATAATCAAAGATTTAACAACAAAAAGAGAATCATTACAAAAAGATACCTCTTCTACTGTTCTGCTCCTAATTAAATAGTGAACCATAAACATTATTTGTTGAAAAAAGTGCTGCAGCTACAGTCCATCATACCACAATAAACCTAAAGGAGCAAACATAGGTGTTCTACGTATCATAACAAATAGCGAAACTCTGCTTGCATTCCTTATGTAGCTCAATAAGTAACTTCATTCTTTAACAATATTGAAGCATACAGACCTAACCAAAAAGTAAGCCTTAAGTAACAAGACATGTATGTAAGGAAGCACATTTGTCCTGATGAGGACACATACCTAGATTCACTCTTGATTTCCTTCTCTTCATTAACAAGTCCATCAGCTTTTAGCTTCTTACTTATTTCGGCAGCTCTTGCCGCAGCTAACTCTGTTGCAGACTTCATGCTTGCGGCTTGATTAGCTGCCTGCTGAGCAGTCAAGGTTTGTTGCATAAGCAAAGCCTGTTGGAATTGCATCTGTTGCATGGCAACAGCTTGCTGCATCATCATAGGCAGAGACGATGATGTCAATGATGAAATAGCTGGTTTCTGAGGAAGCGTTTTAGCCATCTCCACATTTAATGGTCGACCACCAATATCCATATTGTTTAATGCCAAAGCGGCCATTGCTTCCTCAGGTTTTGAGTATTCTATATAAGCAAAATGTTTTGAATCAGTGATTGTACACTCGACAACAGAACCACAGAAGCTAAAAAGCTGTTTCAACTGCTCAGCTGTGAGAAGTGGGCTAAGATTGCTAACTTGTAGGGTTTTCTTCAATGCATCAGCCTTCCCAGCTTTGTCAGGAGAATCTGACACGCAGCAGACAACCATTAGCTTGAGCCCAACAAAATAAATAGAACTTGGGAAATAAATTAACAAAGAAACAGACAGTTCAAAATAAGATAGTGCAAAAAGTACCAGATGAATCTTTAATTGACTGAGCTTGTGCTTGCACCTGAGCTGAATGAGCTTGAAGGGCCTGAGCAGCAACAATAGTCTGAGCTGCAGCCATTGCAGCCGCTGAAGGTGCCATAGGTACCTGACTAAGAGTTCCCATGCTGGTTGTTGCAGCCAAAGCAGTCATCAGCAAATTGTGAGGAGGATGGTTCAATTTGCAATCAGTTTTAGGACAACGGTCATTGAGGTATTCTCGACAAACTTCCCCAAGAGATGCCCCCATTCCTGGCAATATAGCACCACCTGAAGCACCAGAAACAATGCCTGGGATCATTCCCAACAAGCCAGGGAAAGCTCCAGAAACCTGTATAGTTTGGCATGTTGGGCATTGTTTGGTTTACTAGATTTGGATATGTGGATGCAGGAGCCACCCCTAGTAGTCCTCCGGTAGACGTACCTGCATAACAAAAATTCAACATCTATGCCCTGAGCACTACAGACTGCAACCAAGAACCACGCTTAAAAGTGAAGCCAAAAGTAAGAACAGAGACTCAACAACAATTTTATATGGACAGTGAGTGCAAAGTAATGAGAAGGTGAATATCATTGGGAACTTTTCAAATTCCTAATCGTGAGCCTTCTTCACCTAGAATAACAAAACTAATATACAAAAGACTGCATTTCATATTAGAAGCAAAAAATACTCCAAAGGTTTGAATATTAAAAGATCCACGTATTATATAGACAATCAAATAGGGACAAGAAACATGCAAAGTCATGCATGGCAAGGTTTGAATATTAAAAGATCCACGTATTATATAGACAATCAAATAGGGACAAGAAACATGCAAAGTCATGCATGGCAAGTGACAGCTAAACATGCAGTTAAAACCGAATAAACATAGTTTCAACGATGTTACCTGCACTGAAGAACACCGGGAATGGGCTACCCATGATGGGTTTCCCATTGCATTCAATGTTTACCATATAGTTCCCTCTCTTAGGCACCACATAAGTTACAGAGAAAGTCCCATCTCCCATATCCTTCACAATGCCATCCTGTTCTGAGCCCCCAACACCCACACCTGGCGAAACCCTCACCTTAATCTGCGCACCCCCACTCTGTACTTTCCTTTCATCTGCATCTCTCGTTACCACCATAAACGTGGAGGCAACACAGGCAGTGCCACCCGCTATTCCTGGCCCCGCGGCCATGCATTTAACGGGATCCACGGGACCAATTGGCTTGTTCACCAAGTCACCGGTGTCCTCGGATTCACTATCCGATGAAGCAGCCACCACATCCTTGTTACGGTTCTTATCAACATCCTTGAATGTGGCTTCGAAAGCTGCTTTAGCAGCAGCAGCTTTTTCAGCCTCAGTTTTTTGCTTGGCTTCCGCGGCTTGTTTCATCCATATAGGTTTTGAAGCGGCCGTGTTTCTATCCGCCATCAATTCAAAAACACCTAAATTGCTAGAACAATCGAATAAGCAATAATGCAAATTTCAACAACAAATAAAACAACATATTTGAGGAAAAAATCCATCAAATGTGCGCCGGTAAACCTAGCTAAAATTTCAGAACTAGAATACTATTAAAGTCCCAATTTACTAATGCAAATGAAACAAAACCTAACCAATTAGCCACGCAAAACATTCAAAATCAAAGCTAAATATTTTTTATTTTTTTTAGAAAAAGGAAAAGTAGGTTTGATAAAACGCTTTTTCGATTTGACTGTTCATAACTTCTGGGGTCCGTTAGACTTTGTTTGGTTACCAGGAAACGGAAAGAATTTTCTTAAAAAGGAAAAACAAAAAATAGAAACGCCTAACCGGGTAATTTTGTTTTCAGAATTGAAACCGGGCCGTGTGGGGCCGAGTTCAGGCCGGGTCCGGTTGATGCCAAAATTTTAAATTCATTTACTAGGTTGGGATTCAAGCAATAAAATAGGTTTAAAGTTTTGTGGGTCTAGATAAAAAATGTTAAATCCAAACTCAACCTATCCGTATTAAATTTTTTTCTATATAAACAAATTTAAAATATATAATACATCAAATATATTAAAAACATTAAATAATGCTAAGATAGTTACAACTTAGCAATCAAATACTTCTAAAATAGTGGCAAAATTAATAATAAAATAATAGTTATATAATATCTAAACAATAACAAAAAAATAATAGCAGTATAATAGCAAAATGACAGCAAAACAAAAGCAGAAAAAAATTAAGCAGATTGAGCTGGGTCGAGCCAGGTCTGGACCAAAAATCTTACTTAAGGCTCGCTCCGTTTAGAAAACATGCCTTATTTTTTATCCAAACTCATTTTTCAAACCTATATTTTTACTCACTTTTCGAGCGAGTGGTCCAACCATGATCAGGTCCTACTATATAATGTTCCAAGTTCAAGTCTCACTATATATTAAAGGTTAAAAATCATAATGTTCTAAGTTCAAGTCTCACTATACGTTGTATTTTATTGATTTTAATATCTTTATAAAAACATCTCATAATTATATGTTTGTATAAATAATGTTTTCTAGTCATTTCCCAAATCAATTAAGAAAATATCTAAAAGCCTTTTTTAGAAAGTTACTAATTTTTAATGTTTACGTGTTTAATTTTTAATTAATTTTTTATATTATATTTAATTTCTATAATTAGTGTAAATTAATATTCATTATTCGAATGATTAAATATAATTGAAATATATTAACTCAAATATTATTATAATAAAAAATCAAATCATAATTAATGCATGGTTAACATATTCAATATATGATATAATTTAACTTCTTAAAATTAATATAAGCAGCATTCCTCGAAATAATAACTAATTAACATAATTAATTTATACTAATTATTTTGATAATTCAAATATAGTACTAATAAAAATTTAATATTCTATAAATTAAACGCTTCACTATTTATAAATAACATAAATATAATATTTAAGTTATATTATAAAACTATATTATTTATAAAATTTTATATATGAAATATATAATTATTTATTATAACATAATGTAATTTTTTTTCTTTATATATGAAAAATATAGAATGCCACTCGAAGTTTTGCTTTTTCTACATGATGATGTTAAGCGAAAAGCTAGAATAAGAAAACAATCTAAATATAAAATAATTTAATATAAAATTTGAATTTTTATTTCGTATTATAGAAATTTATTTAATAAAAATATTTTAATAATCTTTACACAATTGATGAAAATAAAATAGTATAAATAATAAGATATTGCTTACTGATTAAATTGAATAGTTTAAACTAAGTTTAATGACAAATTTGGTCACTAATGTTTATATGTTTTGTCAAAATGGTCCTAATTGTATTTTTGAGCATTTTTTTTATCATAAACCTTTTTTTTCGAATTGTTTTTTTTAACAGATTTGACGGATAAAACGCATCTTGTCCCAAGAAGGTCAGTGGCTTTTGCGCTATTTTCCTAGAGAACAAAATCAGGTTGCTGACCATTTAACGAAGTTGGCTCTGGTCAATAAAGAAGAGTTGCAAGTTTTTTACTCTCCCCCAACTTTCATTGAATCCGACAAGATAAGGGGTTTTACTCACCCTCAGAATAACGCTATGTAATTTAGAATTGTAATTATTTATTTCACCTAAAAAAGTTAAATGTAAAATTTCATATGTGAAATATTTTTAATGAGATGTAATTTATTACTTAAGTAACTCAATAAGATAATTATATGTGAAAAATAATAAAATAAATAAATCGTACATGAAATTAAAAAAATAACTCTTAATTTAAAGAAGATAAAAGTAATTATTTAAAAAAATCAAAATGATGCATACGCTTATTTACTGAGAGATTCAGAAAGATAATTAATAAATCAAATCAAAAATATTAAATGTATGTATTCATTTTGAAACTCTTTTTTAGATAATTACGTTTATTTTCTTAAATTAAGAGTTATTTTCTTAACTTCATGAATTATTTATTTATTTTATTATTTTCCACATATAATTATTTTATTGGGCTATCTAAGTAATAAATTACATCTCATTAAAAATATTCCACATGTGAAATTCCACATCATCCCATTAACATTTTTAACCGTACTTTCATCAAATCTGTTAAAAAAAAAGTAATATGAAAAAAAGAATAAAGGTTGATGGCTAAAAAAGGCTCAAAAATACAATTAGAGTCATTTTGACAAAAACATGTAAACGTTAATGGCCAAATTTATCATTAATCCTTTAAATTATAATGAAAGTGTAATTAAGATATATTACTTTAACATTTATTATGAGTTTGAATAAAGATGAAAGAAGAACTCTATCTTAAAATTTTATGTAAATATCAAATTTCAAAAATTAAAAATTATTCTGAGAATTGAGATTAGAATTTGATTTAATTTGTATATGCATAATAATAATTGATAAAATTAATTATGGTTTTAATGTATTAAAATTACACAATTATATTTTTATTATTTAATAAAACATTTATATTTTAATGTATTACTGTTAAAATATTAATTTCATTTTTTAAATTTTAATATTAAAAACTATTTAAGCATTTTACATTTTATTTTTCTGATTTAAAACTAAATAATAATATTATTAATTAAAAATTAAATTCGAAGTATATAAAATATAATCAAATTAAACTTTACGAATCATAACATAATTTTTAATTTTTCAATAGTTTATTTTCCTAGAAACAATTATTGAGATTACTAATATAATTATAAATTTAAAAAATTAACAATATAATAAATTAAAGATAAGTTAAAATATAATATAATTTAAAAATAAATACTAATAATATTACAAATATGTTTAAATTTTCTATATTAATCTTCTGCTTCAATTCATTATTCTTGTCATCATCTTCTATCTTGATCTTCCTCTTCAATTTATCATCATCATCTTTGATTAATGTTGAACTTTTGATGCAATTAATTACTTTGAAATTACAAATTACTTAAAGAATAATAATAAATTGAAGATTCGTATAAAAATATAATTATAATACTAATTAAAAAATTAGAATAAAGTAAAATTAAAATTAATGATAACATACAATTAGAAAGTGAAGTTTTCATGTTAGACAATGATAGAGAAAAAGAATAAGAGAGTTTTTAAAAAAATTAGTATGATAATTATAATAAACTAAATAACTTTTTTACAAAAATAATATAAAAATTAATTACAAAAATAGGTCAAGGAAAAAATTATTTACAAAAATTGGTTGTTTTTAATCGTCCTCGCTGGTGCTACCTGACACACTGATGATAATACCACTTTAATTTATTTTTTAAATTACGTTTTAAGTTGTGTACTTTTAATTTTTTCTTCAAATTTCTATGTTAAAATCCAGCTCATTTAAAATTTGACTGACAACTTGATTAGGATTAAAATTGTGATCCCCGTGACTTTCCTTTCTTTCTTTTTCTTTTCACATTGAATGTTTGTAACATCCCGATTTTGGGCCTAGTCGAAACAGTGGTTTCAGGACCACAAATCCGATGAGGAAAATTTTATTTTTACTATATTTTTATGGCCTACAATTTCACGGAATGATTTCGTGAAAATTTCGTTCAAAAATTTCGACGTTTGGGAACTCAATTTAGTCAAAAGGACTAAATTGTAAAAAGTGCAAAAGTTGAGTTCTACATGTTAGAGGTGTCCAATTGTTATGAAATTTAAAATGGAGGTATTTATATGGTAACTAGACCATTGGTTAAGTTATGAACAAAAATGGACATGAGATAAGTGAAATAGGAAATTTTTAAGTTAGGGGTATTTTGGTAATTTGGTAATTAAAATGAATTAAAAGGGAAAAAGATGGCAAATTGTGCTCATCTTCTTTATTTGGCCGAAATTAACAAGGGGGGAAGCCATAGTTAGGGTTTTTCAAGCTTCCAAGCTCCATAATAAGTGATCCCAAGCCCGTTTTTAATGTTCTTTACGTTTTTAGAGTCCTGGTAACTTTGATTTAGCTTATTCTAGCAATAATTCAACCTAGGGTTCATATTTGGAAAAATACCCATAGGTGAAATGTGTTTATTTTGATGTTTTATGGTAGAATATGAAGCTTGGAATTATGTTAAACAACTTTTTCTAAGCGATTTTAAGTGAAAACGAGTAAAACGACATAATCGGTAAAAATACCTAATGTTCATAAGTAAGTGTTAGAGTGGGAATTTGACGTTTCCATAGAAGGGAAAAATGTTCAGAATGTCATAAAACATAAGAATAAGGGATGAAGTTTAATTTCCGAGCTTTGGGGAAAAAGTGTAATTATGCAAAAGTTTAGGGGCAAAATCATAATTTTTCCAAAGCTCGAGTCAAGGATTGTTTTGATGAATGTGAGTATTAAATAATATAAATTTTCTATTATAGATCAAGAAGAATGAAATCCGAAGTTAGACAGGGGAAAGAAAAAGGTTGAAGACTAAAGTGCTAGATTTGATCATATTTTATACCGAGGTAAGTTTACGGTAAATAAATGCAATATTTTGATAATTATTATTAATGATGTTATTTTTCAACAATTATGTATTTATTTTCATGAAAATATCTAATGTTGACTTAAGTATGAGGTGACAGAGAATTAGTGATAAAAGCCCCGTTGAAACATTGGGAATGTATCGGATACAAATGTCATGACATTAAGGGAATGAGATCCCATGTAAGACCATGTTTGGGACATGGCATTGGCATCATTATTGAGATTATGAGAGGTACCATGTAAGACCATGTCTAAGACATGGCGTTGGCACCGAGATAAGAGGTCTTCTGTAAGACCATGTCTAGGACATGGCATGGGCACCGATATGAGAACTCTCATGTAAGACCATATCTGGGATATGACATTGGCAGTATAGAAAACATCCTATGTAAGACTATGTCTGGGACATAGCTTTGGCATGTATTATCAGACAAGAGACCGAGTATCCTTAGTATTCCAAGTGATTCAACGGGCTAGTAAATAGACCATGTTACATGAAAGTTCAGATAAAAGCATAATAATAAATTCAGGTGAGTTATAAGGATTGAGAATATCTCAGTTATCAGTTGAGAAAAAAAATTTAGCAAGGGAGGAGTAAGTTATAATCATGAGTTATTTAAGTAAGCAAGTAAGTAAACAAGTAAGTGAGTAAGTAAAGAAGCGAGTAAAGATTCTAATGTTTGGTGAAATTTATGAGTATGATTATTTATGATAAATGTTGTTATTTATTTACTTGTAAACTTACTAAGCTTTATTCTTACTTTCTTTATTTTCCTTATTTTTATAGTATCGCTAAGTCAGTTCGAGGATCACAAGGACGTCGGAGTTCGTCTCACTCTATCTACAGACATCTCGGTATTATGTGATTTCGAAACGTGTAAAGCTATGGCATGTATAGAGACTTAGTCATTTTGAGTGTGTTTATATGATATGGCTAATGGTTAGCTATTGAAATGGTTAATTAAGAACATGTGTGGTGTTATGAATGCTTAGGTGATAGTTTATACCTAGAGAATATGAAAGAGTAAAAATTTGCAATGAAATATTTTGGGACAGCAACAGTGATGTGACTTTGAAAAATCACGAAGGATAGTATAAAATGAATTAGAGAGTTAATGATATATATAATTAAAGCTTATTGAGTCTATTTTCATAGAAAAATAACGGTGTGGGTAAAGGAATTTTATATTCTGAGATATTTAAATTTTGGTTAGACAGGGTCAGAATGGTTTTTGGAGTCCCATGTTCTGACTTTAGAAAATCATTAAAAATTGTAAAAAAGTAATTATGAGTTATAATTTATATTTCTAGATTTCTTTGTGAGTCTATTTTCTGTAGAAACAAGTGAGAACACCATATGAAAATCATACGATGAGAAAATTGATTTTTAGTGAATAAAGGTCAGAACCGTCAGATGGTGAAACAGGGGAGACTTTAATGAATAAATTGTACTAATTGGCTAATCCAAAAATTTTGAAAATTTTATGGTAAGTTAATATATGAGTCTAGTTTTAGGGAAAACTTACGGATCTAAATGTCGAGTTTCGTAACTCGAGTTATAATTAAATTAGTGACTGCTGCGCAGGTGCACAGCATTATGGTGAACAGTGAAATAGATTTTAAAAGCAAATTTTTATGCTCTGAACTGGTAAGTTAAATCAGATAACGCCTCGTGCTCGACTCTGGCAACGGTCTCGGGTAAGGGGTGTTACAATGTTTCTATTTTTAATTTTTTAATTTTTTTCCTTTCTTCTTCTTGATTGAAAACCCAAGTTGTCGTACTCAATAACTACCGATGCCACTGCTTACGGTGGCCTTTCGTGCCAATTTCGAAATCAAAGAAAAGACATCGTCCTTATTGTTGACTTTTATGTTTCAAATCTCACAGTAGCCGGCTCAAAATCTTTTAAAACAATGAGCAAAGCTTCAAACTATTCTTTCTTCGATCTCATTTTGCATCGTCGGATCGTCACCAATCGGAGATATGTTGTTCCCCGCAGTTAAACACGTCACCTCACTGTTTAGATCACTGAACAGAATCACGGAGCTCCGAACCCGAACGGAGTCACGAGCTTCCACCCCTAATACCCTATATTTTTTTTTTTTTTTTTCATTTTAGGCTACTTTTTTTTAAAAGAAAATATATCGGCGGCACCTAACACCGGGGCACCATTAAAAAATATTTTTTTTGTTTCTTGGTGTACTCATATTTTCTTGAGTATTTTTCAAAAAATACATATGGTGTCACCTAACACAAGTGGCGGTACCAAAAAAAATTCTTTTTAAAAAACTCATGATTGCTTGATGATTGGGGGGAAAGTGGGGTTGTGCCGTCGGTGTGTTAGGCGGCACCAACGGGGACTGTTCAAAACAACTCATTTTCGTAAATAAATTTTCCCTGACCCATTTTCGTAATTAATTATTGTTTATATTATTTTTGTAAAAAAGCCTAAATGTGTAATGATGAATGAATATTATAATTTTTGGGGTGAATTACAAGAGAAGGGTAAAGTCCTAACAGACGAGACTAGTGTGACTCGAACCCAGGCCATACCTAGGGTCCCTAGCCATCAGGCCAACACACGGGGTTCATGAATATTATAATTTTACTTCATCATTGATTGGCTTATTTTTCAAAAATAACCCAAAAGAATTAATTAATTACGAAAATAACCCAAGGGAAAAATTATATACAAAAATGACCTGAAATCTATTGTAGCCGCCGATGTCGCCTGACACACCGGCGGCACCACCCCGTCATTATGACCCAATCATTGGTTTTTTTTAAATGTGGTGCTGCCATTGTGTCAAGCGACACCAGTATATTTTTTAAAAAGAAAGTTGCCTGAAATGAAAAAAAAAATTATAAGGTGTTCTGTGACTCTGTTCGGTGATCCGAACGATGAGGTAGCGTGTTTAACCGCGGGGAATAATATATCTCTGACTAGAGTGATCCGATAGTGCAAAACAGAGATCGAAGAAAGGGTAGTTCGAAGCTTTGGTCATTGTTTTAGAAGATTTAGAGTTGGCTACTGAGAGATCTGAACCGTAGAAGTCAACGAGAAGGAGTAAATCTATTCTTTTATGTCGAAATCAACAAGAAAGGCCATCATAAACGGCGACATTGATGACTATTGAGTACGATGACTAGGATTTTCAGTTGAGAATAAAAAAGGAAAGAAATAAAATAAAAAACAAAATGGAGGACGTGAAAATAAAAAAGAAATAAATAAAAGAATAATAATAAAAAGAAAAGTTATGGGAATTTTAATGGGAATTCGAACCAAAAAAATAGATGAATTAAAAGTACAACTCAAGAAATAATTTTTAAATATAAATATTTTTATGAGAATTTTAAAGTTTGGTCACAATTTAAAAAAAAATATTTAAAGAAAAAAATTATTTAATGGAAATTAAAGGTTGACTATATTTATTTTAAAGTTGGTGACAATTTTTTTTGTGGAAAAGAGAAAATTACAAGAAATAAAAAACGTCAACTAGCCTAACTCCCTAAAGGGTTTTTAAAAATATTTATTTAAAGGAAAAAAATATATTAATGAGAATTTTAATGGAAATTAAATGTTGACCGCTAGCTTCCACTATATTTCGTTATAATTATTTTCCCATTTCATGGTGCCTTATAAATTTTATTTTCTTTATAATTGTATTAGCACCACATATTTTCAGTTTTCTAAATTTTATATTGTTATTTTTTATTAATAAGTCATTTAAACTTTTCTTTTTCGTATTTCATTTCCTGAGTTCTTCAAAATTTTTCATATTCATTTCTGTTTATGTTTAGTTTTTATTTTCTGAGTTTTTCAATCACTGATGGTGGCACTGGTAAGTTAAGAACACAAGAATCATTTATGAAACAACCATTGGTCACGGGCTCTCCCTTTGTTTTTCTTTTTCGATTTTTTATTTTAACTGTTTCTTTTCAGCTTTTTTGTTTTACTTTTTTTTTATTCTCACCGATGTTGCCTGACACACTGGCGACACCCATTGAGTTTTTTTCGTTATCGTGAATATTCGTGTTTTTCAATGGTATTTCGAAAAATACATATCGGTGCCGCCTGACAGAGTGGAGAAACCCAAATTTTTTTCTTTTAAAAAATCGATGATTGGGTCATAATGAGAGAGGTGCCACTAGTGTGCCAGGCGGCTACTGTAAATTTTTGGTTATTTTCATATATAATTTTTCCCTTGAGTTATTTTCGTAATTAATTAATTCTTTTGGATTATTAAAAAAAAGCCTCACTGATTAAAATGATCTTCCATTTCTTTCCGGTGCCATTGTTATTTGACTCTGACTTCAAATTTTCTCTTTTGAGAATGCATTATTTTAATATTCTATTTTTTTTAGACAATTCAAACTTATCAATGCTAATAAGTAATAACCTCCCTTTGATGAATGCTAATTACCTCCCTTTGTTGAATGTTATTTATAATGATAGATTTTAATTTCAATTAATATATAATTGTAACATTAATTAAAAATATAATTAATTTAAAATAATATTTATTATTAATATCTAAACGTTGTAGTTCAAACCAATAAAAAATTTAATATACAAAAAAATATTGTTGATATAATTTTATCTATGTTATCAATATCTTATTAAGTGGATGTCCATCATAATCAAGATAAAGTTTTGATGTCCTTTAAATTTTAATAGTTATTAGAATTGAATCTCTACTTCTTTTATACTTCTTTTATACTTCTTATGCTTATAAATAAAGACTTTGATGAAGTATTGTAATCATCCCTTTGATCAATAAAGTACATTCTCTAATACTTTTATATTTTCTTTGTTCTTTATTCTCTCTATCTCTTTTTATTTTATAACACGTTACCAGTAAGATCTTGCTCAAAGTGATAGTTCCTTTTATCGACGATCAAATTTATCCTATGATTTCCAATATCTTTGACGACAAGATGCAAAGTTTTTACAGGAAGTTTCTTTTATTTAACGTTTCATATCTGATTATTATTTTTCATTCTTCTTTCATTATATGTTATCATTGTTTTGATTAACTTATTTTACTTTTTGTTCTTAAGGATGGTGAAAGATTTGATATCGTTATCTATATGAAATCGAGAAATAGGATCTACTCTCAAAGTTTGCTTTTTGATATTTGCTTGGGGATGATCTCTTTCTCTTCAGTATAAAGGATGTTTATAATCATTACTTCTCATCCATGGTAATGTAAATCAATTTAATCAACTTCTTTTGAAATTTGATTTGATTTCCATTAAAAAGCTCAATTTATATAATTCACTATCCATATCTATATGAATTTATAAAATCCTTCATGCATTTAGTTATTGGGATTTTTATGTGGAGATAAATATTTTTTTTCATTTTTAATAGAATTGATTGGTTTAATTTTAATTTTGATTAAGATATATGATTATTACGGAATGTGAGTAAAAATACGTACTTGTCATGAACTTTGAGATATTCACCTTGTCTGTGATAATTTCATATCATTGTAAAATTTGAAATGAAATTATGTATAAGAGGTGGATGTTAGAAAATGTTTATGTTTAAACCCTTATATTTGTAAAGTTATTTTAATCTGACACTATAATATTTTGTATTTTGTTGTGTTATGGTATATAGAAAAAACAATATCTAACGACAATAATTTATTAGTCAAATGAATTTATTATTTGTTATGTTTAATATATGTTTTATTTATACCTATTTATTTTATTTTTATATGAATAAATAAAATTTTAGAAGATCAGAATTTTTTTTTATCATTCATGTTAAAAAGAATTGCAAAACTATATATTATTTAAAATAAATTAAGCATTCAATAATATTATATAATAAAATGATTACATGTTCCTGAAGAGCTAATATTGCATCAAACTGTAAAAAGCTCTTTAAGAGTTAAGATTTTACCTCATTGTTATGCAAAATTTTGTAAAATATAATATTATTTTTCAGATCAAGAAGATATATGTTGAATAAAACCTTCATGTGTTTTATATTAAAACTACATATAGAAATAACATGAGATACTCATGTACTTGTATTATATATATTCCCCGAAGGAATACATTACACTATAGGATTGAAATATCTAATGTGCTCCTGCAGTAGCAATATTGTGAAAATGACTTTAAAAGTATTTTCGAACAATCTCATACATTCTAGTGGCTAAGCAAAATAATAAGTCACTAATGAAAAACTATGAAATTATTCCCATTAGTTTTGCTTTATTCCCTGAAGTGAATGTAGCAGTATATAACAATTATGAAAAATGAAAATATAGAGATCATAATTGTTGTTGTAATTGACGATGTGGTTGGATACGTACTATTATCAAGGTGTTATAACAGTGGTACTTCTAACCACTAGAAAAAAGAATAATAATGAAAAACAAGAAAATTATGGTCAAAATATTTGAAGATTTTGGCATATTTCCTGAAGTGAATATTGCAAATAACTGTTTGCAAATTATATTTCTTTTATTGAGTTAATAACAATATGAACTTCACATTGATGTAGACATTTCCAGAAGTAAATGTCAGAATATTTCTTATATGTGAATTCAAAATAAAAAGAATGACGATAAAATTATTAATTGTCAAAATTTATATTTACATTATTAGTACAATTGAAAAAGATGATTAAGTAAACCATAAGTTTACTGATACAAATACATTTACTATTTGGCGTGACCAGTTAGACCATCCTGGATTATATATGATGCGAAAATTAATTGAGAATTCATATAGACATTTATTAAAGAACCAGAAGATTATTTAATTTAAAGATTTTCATGTGTTGCTTGTTCTCAATGATAATTGATTATTACAAACTCACTAGTTAAAGTTGAGATTTAATGTTTTGCATTTCTGAAATGAATATGGGCACATTCATCCACATGGTGGATGATTTTGACATTATATGATTTTGGTAGATGCATTTATAAAATAATCACATATGTTATCAACTCGCAAACTATCGTTTGAGAAATTGCTTATTTAAATAATTAATTTTAGTTATGCAATTAAAACAATTCATCTTGCTTATGATGGTGATTTTATGTCCCAAGCTTTCAATAATTATTGTATGTCAATCAGGATAAAAGTTGAACATCTTGTAGTTCATGTTCACACATAAAATGATATAGTTGAATCATTTATCAAATGCCTCCAACTAATAGTTAAATCATTACTTATGAGAACAAAACTTCCTATTTCAGTATGAGATTGTATTGATTTACATGTTGTACGCATCAAGCCAATAAATTATAAATACTCCCTATTCCAATTGATTTTAGGTCAAGAGCCAAATATTTCCCATCTTACAATTTTTGGATGTGCGGTATATGTTCCAACTGCTCCACCACAACGGATAAAGATGGGTCATCATAAAAGATTGGGAATGTATATTTATATGAGTCTCCTTATAATATTTTTGAGCTATTAATTTGAGATTTAGTTATGAAATGAGTTGTCAGTTTTCCCAATATTAGGGGGAGAGAATAAAAAGCTGGATTAATAAAGTACTTGAAATGAATTATCAATGTCTAATATCTTCGTACAAAGCAATGTGAACCAGAAGTTCAACAGATAATTCATTTTACAAATCAACTACCAGATTCATTAAATCTCACATACTAGCTGAAAATGCTCCAATACGAATTGATGTCCTAATAGGGAAAACTGTTAGTTTAAAAGAAAGTAATCCATGCCTAAAGCGTGGAAGACCGATCGATTTCAAAGATAAAAATCCTCGAAAAGAAAATGAGCAAACATTCAAGATAGTCATATAGTGGAGGCGGGGGTTTTTGAAGAGACCCATGACATAACTAATTATAAAACTCAAGAAGATATTTAGGTACCAAAAAGTGAAAATGAAAATGATGAAAATAAAGAGATCTCGATAAGTTATGTCAATACGAAAAAAGATGGAACCGAAAAAAATGTAGTTGTGACAACAATTTTGCTTATAATATTGCTATTGAAATAATAAAAGAAAATTAGAATACTGAGCCTAAATCTATTGAGGAATGTAAAAATAGAAAAGATTGGTCAAAATGGAAAGATGTAATTAAGCAAAATTGAATTCACTTTCTAAACGTGAAGTTTTTGGACCTATAGTCCAAACACCTAAAAGTGTAAAGCGGTAGGATATAAATGGGTATTTGTGCAAAAACAAAATGAAAAAAAAATGAAGTCGTAAGATATAAAGCACGACTTGTAGCACAAGGATTTTCGCAAAGTCCCAACATTGATTATGAAGAGACATATTCTCCTGTGGTGGATGCAATCATGTTTAGATATCTTGTTAGTCTGGCAGTACGTAAAAACTTGACGTGCATCTAATGATTGTTGTTACAGCTTATTTATATGGTACACTTGATAGTGAAATTTATATCAAAATCCCTAAAGGATTTAAAATCCTAGAAAAATATAGTTTTTCAGAAAAATTGCTCAATCAGATTAAATAAAAGTTTATATGGATTAAAACAATCTGGACGTATGTGGTACAATCATCTTAGTGAATACTTGTTAAAAGAAGGTTACAAAAATGATCCAATTTGTCCATGTGTCTTTATAAAAAGGTTTGAATCATATTTTGTGATAATTGTTGTTTATGTTGATGATCTAAATATTATTGAAACTCCTGAAGAGCTTTAAAATACAATAAATTCTTTTAAAGAAAGAATTTGAGATGAAATATCTTGGAAAAATAAAGTTTTGTCTTGGTTTACAAATCGAGCATTTAAAAGATGGAATTCATGTTCATTAATCAACTTATACGAAAAAGATATTAAATAATTTTTACATGGATAAAGCACACCCATTGAGTACTCCGATGGTTGTACGATCATTAGATGTGAACAAAGATCAATTTCATCCTTTCGAGAATGATGAAGAGTTTCTTGGTCCTGAAGTACATATCTAATTACCAAAGGGGCATTGATGTATCTTGCAAACAACACAAGACCTGATATAGTTTTCACTATAAACTTGTTAGCAAGATTTAGTTCTTTCCCAGCATGTAGACATTGGAATTGAATTAAACATGTATTTAGATATATTAGAGGGACCATTAATATAGGGTTATTTTATTCAAATGATTCAAAATCCCTATTAGTCGGCTATGTTGATGCTGGATACTTATCAGATCCACATAAAGGTTAATCTCAAATAGGATATTTATTTACATGTGGGGGTACTACCATATCATGGTGTTCAACAAAGCAAACATTACCTGCCGCTTCTTTAAATCATATAGAAATGATTGCAATGCATGAGGCAAGTCGAGAGTGTGTTTGGCTAAGGTTATTGACCCAACATATCCAGAAGATATGCATATATAGGTCAATTATATAGGTCAACATGCATATATAGGTCAATTATTGGTTCATTGCTTTATCTTACCACAAGTAGACTCAACATTATGTTTAGTGTTTGCTTGTGTGCTAGATATAAATCTTGTCCTAAGGAATCTCACTTACAAGCCGTTAACAGAATTTCTAGGTACCTTAGAGACACTCCTAATTTAGGACTTTGGTATCCTAGACATTCATCCTTTAACTTTCATGCTTTCTCAGATACAGATTTTGGAGGTTGCAAACTACATAGGAAGAGCACCTCCGGTACTTGTAAATTCTTAGGCAACATGTTAATTTCATGGTTTTCACATAAATAAAATAGTATTACATTGTCCACCACCGAAGCAAAATACATTTCCGTCGGTAGTTGTTGTGCTCAAATTTTATAGATGAAACAACAAGGACTATGGAATTGATATAGATACTATTCCTATCAAGTGTGACAATACTAGTTTTATTTGTCTCACTAAAAATCTCATCCAACATTCTAGAACTAAGCACATTGAAATAAGACATCATTTTATTAGAGATCATATCCAAAGAGGTGATATTGTGCTAGAGTATCTAGACATTTTGCATCAATTAGCTGATATTTTTACAAAACCTTTAGATAAAGAAAGATTTTGGACACTTAGGAGAGAACTAGGTATTACTACATTGCCTTGATTTTGTGTTCAAATAAATTTATGCACTTAGTTGTTTTCAAAATATTTTATGACTTAAAATTGTTTAAAAAAGTATGAACAAATTATTTCAATGTCTCTCATCTACAATTAGTTAGGAGGAGTTGATATTGTATGTCTAGTCTATTTTTGACTTATTAAGTCTAATTTACATGATTGTTGAATGCCTTTGAATATGCTAAATTAGACTTCATTAGATGTTAATATTCAATTTTTACCTACCTTATAATGCTTTATGTTTCAAATGCATCATACTTAAATTTGACATTTTTAAGCATATGAAATCATTCAATTTTGCTAAACAGTCATTTTAGGTTAGTTTAGAACATATGAGAACTTAGAAATCAAGTTGGGAAAATTCTTCTACACCTTGGAAGACAGATTGGGCATTTGGTATCGATACCTATTTAAAACTATCGATTTTTAAAAAAAAAATATTGGTACCTATTGGGATTTAGAGATTCTTCCCTTGTCTCCTTATTTCAAAACACACAAAATCTCCAATTTTCTTTACCCTATTTTTAAAAGCTCTCAACCCTAACTTTACGAAACTTCAAATTGTCCATATTTTAGTTAAAATCTTAAATCAAAACAACTAACATTGTCATTTTATATAAGGATTCAATAAGTTTGTTTACAATTTCCATCATTTCGAAGAAATTTTGAGGTAATTTTTTTATTTGTTTCGAATTTAGTTCAATATTTGTTAAATTATTATTTGGAAACTGTGCTTTTGGGATGATTTAGAATCTATATATTGTGTTCTTGTGCAGGGGTTACCTAGTTTTGCCTACATTCTTGAAAATTTTGTTTTAACCTTTTGCTCAACAAGTGTTTTTAGAAATTCCCAAACGAAATTTCGTAGTGAACTTAGTGTGTTTTAGAGGTTTAGATTATCATTATGACTGTTAAGAAACGACCTCGCTCTAGTCGCTCATATCTTGCTGCCTCTAATGGGTCTAATTTGTCTTTTGGCAAATGTTTTCATTTTCTGGGAGAATGACAACATTTTGAATAAAAACTTCGCCACTAGACTTGTTAACACTTCTAGAATTCTAGACCTTGATTGCTTAGAAATGTTTAATTTTCGTTATCTTCCTATTTTACATAAGTGGCAGTGGCTTGACTTCTTTAGAATTCGTTCACCAACTTACGAAAACCTTGTTTGAGGCTTTTATTGTACCGTCAAGCTCGAACATGATGAGTATTGTAAAAATATTATTGCTATTAACTCTTATCTTTTGAATACACAAATTCGCCTGATCTTAGAAGATTTCAAAAATATTTTATCCTTACCTCTCGGTGGTGTGTCAAACGAAAAAGGTCTGTTTAATCCCATGTCTATGTTCCATTCAACCTTGTTGTAAATTTAGATATGCATGATTGATTCTTTCATCTTATCATTTCCTGGATTCTTAGACCTATTTCTAAACATATTGTCATTCGAAACACCGGTTATTGGTGGATCGATTAATTTAAATCTAATAGGCGTTTAAACGGTTCTCTTATTATGTACAATGACATAAACAAAGCTATTGGTAGGGATCTAGGTAGCTCCTTAACCTTACCTTTTGGGACTTATCTTTCTTACATCTTCACTCGTTTAAGTATAAATACTTGTGTTGATGCCCCTATCTAAAAAATCAACCTATCAGTATTGGGGCACTTCATCAGGTCGGGTCCAAACAAAATCCTACTACCCTAGAATGGGAGAGAATAGGCTAGCATGTGCCTAATGACGATGAAAACCTTAGAGTTGATCTTGATGACACTCTACCTCCTACCGAGCAAGCTCCTTTACCGGATTCTTCATTTGCTCAACCATCAACTCCTTTTCACTCTAACAACTTGTTTGCTGCCATCCTTGGCGCTGTTACTTCTTTGATTAAGGAGTTTAAAGGATTTCGTACTCAAGTCGATGATGCTTTTGATCGTGTTAATGATAATGTTAGTAATATAGGTTCTAGGATAGGAACTTTGGAGGAGCACATGGCTCAACTACTTGCTAGTTTTTCTCCATCAGATTTTCAATCGTCACCTAGGGATGATTAGTTCTAGTTTAGACCACTCATACATTTGTATCATGCATCCTTTTGGTTTGTTTTGAAACTAAAGATATTTCTCTCCTTTAAGCTTTATTTGCCTCATTTTGACATGACAAAAGGGGGGACAAGAGAAAGGTAATTTTAATGGTTGATTGATTATGACTAATTGATTTTATGTCAAATTTAGTGACCAATTGTTTCAAAATGTTTTTCAACTAAAAATGAATACAAATTAATGCTAAATTTGACAATGAACAACAAAGTTTTCTAAGCCTTAAAGTGAAAATGATTTTTACAAAGGAGGAGAAAACTTATTCAAAACAAAAATTCACAAATTATTTTGTTATATCAAAGAGAGGGAGATTGTTGACCCAAACTTTATTTGAGAAAATCATTTTGATATAACAAACTCTATGTTTTGAATAATAATCATTTTAAATAACACTTGGCAAAAATTGTACTTCAAATAATATTTAAATTACAAAAATGTTAAATTTATACTTAGAAAATTTTCTAAGGTTAAGTTAAGTAAAAAAAAATACTTCAAAAATTTTCAAACAAGTTAAAAATGCTCCAAGCCAAAAATTGATCCAGTTCTATAATTTTTGTTAGGTATTGATAAATTTCTAAAAATTGATACCAAAATAGGCTACTAGCTTGCAAATGAGTTACCAAGTATCAATACGTATTGACACCTTTTTTCTTGGAATCAATAAATTTTAAAATGGTATCAATTTTGGCACACTTTTATGGATACATTTTTTATATTGATACGAAATTAGCATTCTGTCATTTTGAGGTATTCATTAAATATCGATACATTTTATTTGGTATCAATAAGTTTCTTTTGGTATCATTTTTTTGGTTTAACAATCACTAAATCAAGGCATTAAATGCTAAAATTATCGATACTTTTCCAAAAAGTATTGATACTTTTTTGTTCCAGGTGAAATAAATGAACTGGTATTTTGTAACAGCTCGCCCAACGAGGACTATATCGAGTCACTATTTAGCGTTTAAGTCGTTTACGCTAAGGGTAGAAAATGATTAAATTAGTGAAATATTCCCTTTTTTGTGGCGTATTCTGTGGGTTCATCATTTGGCGGAGTCCAGGATTTGGCAAACATTAAGATTTGGCAGACTCTTCTGCTAAGCAATTTGCAACCCAACAAATTCGTTTCCATGTTTTAATGTGAATTCGATGGCTCAGTAAGTAATGTTGGAGTTTAGTTGAAACCTAGTTAGAATTAAACTAGGATACTATAGATGATTAGACCTTAAAAATATTAAGCAGGTTTATTCACGGGAATCAAGGGCGATAGTAGGATTTTTCTAATCTTTCCACTAAACCGTTGCCTGGGTATATAAGGATATCGATTGCCTACATGCATTACTTTTACATCTTTTTCCCTAAATTATCCTCTTAATTTTTAAAAAACCTTAAGGTAGAAAGCTTCAAACGGAGAAGGTTCTCAGTAATTAGCCGACACCATTGTTAGTACCAACTGACTAATTTCTGGTAAACCCTTAGGTTTTTGTCGAAGGAATTTACATATTTGCAATTGTACATGCATGGGTTTTTAAAATTAGTTGTAAGGAGGGAAACTTCTTGATTCTGGGTTGCATGTTACCGATTCATGCATACATGTTAAATTTTAGTAGTTTAATGATATGATATTTATATTTATTTCTCATCTAGCTTAAGAAGCTAGTGAGGGTCCAAGCAATAAAGGCAAAGGACCTGTAAAGTAGATTCTTGTTTTGGAGTTTCTGGTGAGTCCCTTCATACTCTTTTACATTATAAACTTCCCAAGTAATATAAATTGTGTAAGGTAAGTATTCTTGCTCCTAATAAGTTAAGGTGTGGTGTTGGTTATAAGTGTGTATCAACCAACATGGTTCTGCGTGAGTATGGTCAGTTCTAATGTAAATACCCTCTATGTTGCACGAGCCTAGTGCTGATTATATGTGATATGTAATATGTAATCTATGAGAATGAGATCTGTTTGTGATGCCTCTAGTAGGGCAGCTATTTTGCAAACCGGACTGACAGATCATGAAAACACGTGTTTAGCGTAACAAAATTGATATGAGGAGTTAGGGTGGTATATGTATATGAATATGGATGATTGATATGTTTATGAAGTTATGGGTCCGTGGTTGGCACAAGGATGGATCATTGCAAACGTACGTGATTGTGGAACGTCATGGTTAAGTTGGCGGGTAGTGACCACCCATGTATTGTGTCTATGTTGGCAGAATGTGTCCGTCTAAGTATTGTGAACGCTATTTGGCATATCGTGTTAGTATCTCATGGTTTCACTAAAAAATTTGATGCTCTTTATAAATGTAAATGCTTGTTTACCAATGGTATCCCTGTATATGGTTTGCGTTTTTCTTTTGTATGAACTCAGTAAGTTTGTTTGAACTTACTTTGTTATCTTTTCCTTCTTAAGTGTGTAGATAGTAGAAAGAGATTTGGTAGAAGGGGACTACGTTAGAGTTACTATTGATAGTGAGCCACTTGACTAATTTTGTATCATGCATGACTGTTTGGGCGAGTGGAGTGTAGATCTGTTTTGTAACCAACTTCTGTAATAATTTACATCTTTCACCAAATCATCATTTAAGGGAATTTTACGTACTCTTGAAGTATATGTTAAACCTTAATGATTATGGTTTATAAGATCATCTTTTAGTCATATACGCCAAACTGATTTAAATGTTATTTATCTGCCACTGATGCACTTGAAACTTTTGTATTAGAAATCACTCACCTTATGTTTTATATCACCCTGGCAAATTTTATTAGGCTTATGACAGATGTTTGTTTAAACTATATTTTATTTTACTTGGCGTAATATTGATTTGATCTTTTTGTCATTGTTATACTAGTGTTAACACCAATTTTAGGTTATAAGCTGAGGCTTTAAAGCTATATAAAAAATTTCAAGTGTTTTTGTCAAATTCAAATGGTTTTGAGTTGTGACATACCATACTTAGATTCGATGATCAAATCAGACGTGGGTGTTACATATTTTCATCCCAACAGCTCCATTAACTTCCAGAAAAACTACATCGGTTGGAAATCAATTTGAGGGTATAAATACCATCTTCCAAAGGTCCTACAAACAAGAGAGAAAGAATCAAAGCCAAAAAGATCAATCAAACAACCTTTGTGCTTAATTTTTCTATACTTTTCTTACATCCACTTGTGAGCTTTACTGTTATTCTATCAACTCTAGTGTTCTTCTTTGTAATTATGCTTAATTGGCAAACACTTTGATCTTGTAAGGGTTATTTCTTTGTTTGTTTATTTGTATTTCTTTGAGAGGGTTTGTGTCTTAAGGTTTGAGTAGAAACCTTAAGGGAGTTTGTAAGGTTAAACCTTGTCCCTATAGATTGTAAATTTAAGAAAATTCTTAATTGTGGAAAGCTAAGGTAGTGGAGTAGGCAATTAGGGTCGAACCATTATATATTGTCGTGTTCATTGTCTCTATTTATTTTCATTGCTTCCACCAAAATTTTAAAACGAAAATTCACCCCCTTGGCAATTTCAAGTTGTTTAATCGAGCTAACACCACAATATATGAAACCAAAATGAACATATTTCTACTGTTTTGACGATAGTATGATGTCCGCAAATATCTGACTTTGAGAGTTTTGCAAGTTGATGATCTACAAGTAGGGAAAACAATGATACTAAGAATTTAAAATGCTTAGTATGTTCAGATGGAAATTTCAATACTTACATTGGTTATTAATCTTCCACGATATACACTATTATTTATATTCCTTTTCACGTAATTTTAGCTTGTTTTTGGTTAAATTAAGTCATTTTTATTTATGCTCTTATAGTTTGAAGTATTAATTTATGTTTTTTATTATTTTTATATTTTCGATACTTAAATAAGGTTACATGGTCACGTAGGATGAATCAGGAGCTAAGATGTGCATTAAGGCTGAACAGGCTGTCGAAGTTGTGACACCAGGACACCGACATCGCGACATCAAACATCAAAGCAATTAGGGCCGAAACAAGGTCAATGTCGCAACATGGAGGTACTTGTCGTCATGACGAATTCCTGGATAAATGAAGTCGCGCTTTCAAGGGCCAAAAGGGATTCCTTTCCTAGTCGAACCCTAATTTCTACAAGGGTATTTTAGGCACTTGAGTATTCTGATTTTTCCTATATAAAAGGTCATTGTAACCATATTAGGGGGACAGAGTTTTAGACAAAGATTGTTATTTGGATTTCAACTTTTTATTTCTGTTTTTAGTTTTATTTTCATGTTCGCTTAATCAGAAGATCCTATTCCGATGTTAGACTATCGCGAGCGAAGAGTGTTCCAGATCTGCGCTTTTATCGCCATATATATGAGCATTCTCTATCTCTTATTCTATTCTTTTATTTATATCTTTTTCTTTAACTTTGTTAATTAAGTGTTTCTGTAAATATTAGAATAAATTGGTGCTCCATACAGATCTTACATGATTCAATTGATTAATCTAATTAATTAACAAAGTAATTAGTTATCTATAGTTTAGTATTTATTCAAGAGAACTTAGTATACTATGATTGACAACTCTAGTAGAATATCAAGACAGGTGAGACTGAAAGAGTAGCCTGTTAAGTAAAACTTGTACCAAACGGTAAGACCGAAATGGTATCTTAGGTGGTAATCTTTAGTGAAGATGAGACCGAAAGGGCATTCCTAACTAAGGGCAGTAAATACTTAATTACGAGTAATTATTGATTTAGTTAATAATTAGGTAACACAATTGGATCTAGGCTAGAGTAGCTTGCGAAGTCGAAACTAGGAATAGGAGAAATATATAATTTAACTTAGGTTTACTTAATTATTTTATTATTGTTATTATTATTTTAATTTAATTTAATTAGTTGTTAATATTATTTTAGATTTTGCACTATAAATTCGTGAATTGATTAAAATTGTAATTATATTCTATAATTGATTTAATATTAGTTTTCTCCAATATGCAATCCCTTGGGTACGATCATCAGAATACTCACCAGTGTTTTGTTGTAAGCTAACTATGTTACAATTTGACCTGTTCACTTGCAGGCACCACACTTCATTCCTATCTTTCTATTTTTGCAGTATTTACATTCTCGACATTCGCATGTCGGGAGGCGGGAGGCGGTCAATTATATATATGCATGTTAACTACCATAGTTTTGGCATACATTTGGCTAAACTTGACACATATTGCCACAAACAAGTTGTAACAACCCGTTTATCAATGGTGTCAGAAATGGTGGTTTTGAGACCACAAATTTGACAAGTGAGTTCGTCTAATTAGTATTTAAATTATACGAGTCAATAAATTTTTATATTGAATTTTGATTTAAGGAATTTTAACTAACTGAATTAAAAGTTAGTATAAGTGGTTCGGTTCAAAAGTCACGTGGTTATTGAAAATGAGGTATTAGGACCTTATTTCCATAATTTGAGGTCGTAAATTTTTTTTAAATATTTACAGAGTCGTATTACATATGAATTGAAGTTTGGTCCGATAATTTTGATGATTTATTGCTTAAATACGGTAAAAAGATTAAATTGTAAAAGTGGTAAAAGTTAATTGCTATAGATTTAAAATAGTAAAGGGACCAAAATGGTAATTTAACTATGGTAAAAAATTCCAAGCGGTGGTGGATATGATTAATCCACTAACTTTTGGGTTATTTGTTCATTTAGTTTAGGGTTAAACTGAAATAAAGTTTAATTAACTAATAAACTAAACAATTGAAGAACCAATTGTGCAATTAAACCCTCCTTGAATGGTAAATATTCCATAGGTGATGATTGTGGACGGTAATGGGCTTGAAATTGTTAAAATTGAATGGAAACTAAAAGGGTAAAATAGTAATTTGATAATTAAACATAATGTAAATAAAATAAAAGCTAAAATAACTATCATCTTTTTATTTTCTTCTTTCAAAAATCGAATAGCCATGGGAGGAAGGAGCAAGCTTTCGTCCAAGCTTAGAGTTCCTCATTTGATAGGTAAACCTTGTTCGTTTTTAGTAATTTTTATGTTTCTGAGCTCGTTTTAGCTCGATTTAACTAACCCGATGATTAATTTGTAAAATTGTCAAATTGGGTTATGTCATTGATTAGTTATGAACATTCTTGGAATTTTATGATAGATCATTGAGTTTGGTTGTTAAATAAGACTATTTTGTAAAGTAATTTTTAGTAATTTTAAGGTTAAAAGACTAAAATGTTAAAGTGATTAAATTATAAGGACTTGATGTGAAATAACAGGAAGTATGTCCTGAAATGGGGTAGTATATAGTTCGACTAAACTTAAATTTGATTAAAATTGGTTAAATTGCAAGTTTTGAGCTTAGGGACTAAACTGTATAAAAGTAAAATGTTAGGGGTAATTTTGTAAAAATGTCAAAATAATTTAATTGCATAAAATATTTAATTATGTTGCTGGAAATTGATAATTGAATGAAATTATTATTTAGATTAAGGATGAGTTGATAATCGAGGAAAAGAGAAAATTACTGATAGTCCCTGAACTTTCATTATTGCTGCAGTTAGTCTAGTAAGTTCGTTTGGTTTAGTTTTAGTACATTTTTAAAGATATTATATGAACCTAGTTACACAATGTTGGATTATATTAATGTGTGTAAATGAAAATGGAAATAATGAATTGATACAACGTCGAGCACTGATTGAAATACTCTAAATCATTACTACAAATCAGTCCTGTAAGTTCACACAATAAAGTAATTGATTTAGTTGTTGTTCTGTGAATTATTGAATAATTTAAGTATTTTGTATTTAAATTTGCTTGTATAGTAAATATTAAATTGTCGAATTGAATCAAATTGAAATGAAATTATAATTTAGGGTCATGATTGGAAGTGAGGAAAGAATATAATTGAATTCATGTAACAAAGAAACGCTTCAATGATTATATGATATGATAGTTATTATTTATGTTACGAATGAATTAAATTGATTGATATATGACAATTAGTAAATTGAACTAAATTGCATTATTAGTTAATTCGGTGTTATGTATGATAAATAAGAACTATATGGATGTGTGCTCGTAATGGTATAATGTAAAGAAATTTAATTGAAATGGACATGGTATATAACCCATATGAACCTTGTAAATACTTGGAACACAAAGGATAGGTCATTAGGGGTTATACAGTTTTGGGTGCTGGTCTTGAATGTCTTATCGATGGATAGTCCCTGTACTTGAGCCGTTATTGCAAAAAATATCTTTAACTTAATCTTTATTTGAGAAACTTTACTTCTAATGATTAGATCACTTTAAAGATTGATGCCTTAATTCCTTTGAGATCTAGAGGTTGTATCACAAATAATAGAAGGCAACATTTGATATTAAGCTTGTCTATATAAAGTATTGTTGTGGTTAAAATGCAAAGGATTACCTACCTAAGAGCTTGCATTCATCAATTTTGTAGTTCTTCATGGCCTTGTCCTTACTTTTCTAATAAAAAATTGATATATTTTTTTATAGAAACAATTTTTAGTCATTTTCTACTTGCATCAAAATTTAATTGACTCATGATATTAACTTAATAAATAACTTAAATATAATTTAGATTATGTCACTCACATAAATGAATAATAAAAATTATGTAAAGAATATATTTATTGTAAGAAATAAATAAAAAGGCTTAAGGGTGTAAAAAGTTCTTAAACTTTTTCAAAAACAAGCAATTAAGCCATTGTTTTTTTTTTTGTGCTCAATTGTGTGCTTGAACTTTTAAAATGCATAAAAAAAATCCTCAAACTGTAACACTCCTAACCCTTATCCATCGCCAAAACAGGGTTACGGAGCATTACCTGGACTTTTAAGATCAAATACGGACATTACATATCATTTAACATACATATCATAAATCAATCATATTGTCCTTATATGAGCCCTTGAAGCCCAAAATATGTGTTAGAAACAAATCGGGACTAACTTAGAAACTAAGAAAATTTTTCGAAAAATATTAAAATTTTCAAAGCTATAGGGTTCACACGCCGTGTGGTCAGGTCGTGTGACTCATACGGTCAGGAGACACGCCCGTGTCTCAGGCCATGTGGGTATTCGAAGTAAGGACACACGGCCGTGTCCCAGCTCGTGTCTATACTCATGTAACTCTCTGACTTGGGTCACACGGCCAAGCCACACGGCCGTGTGCTAGACAGTGTGCCCTTTCGAAATGGCCTCGCTATAACAACCGTTTTCAGTGAAATCCAAACAGTGGTTTCAGGACCACAAATCCGAAGTCAAAAAAATTATTTTAGTATTATTTTAATATCTACAGTATGATAATATGATAATATAAAAATTTTGTTAAGAAATTTTACCGTTTGTATGCTCAATTTGTGAAAAAGGACTAAATCACGTAAAGTGCGAAAGTTGTGTTCTATTAGCTAAAAGTGTTAAATAGCTATAGAACATTAAAGTGGAGGTCCTTATATGGTAATTAGACCATTAAAGGTGATAGTGGATGTGCATGGCTTAGTATTTTTGTTATTTTTAAAGTTATGTAAGGGTAAAATGGTAAATAGGTAATTAAAGATTAAATAAACAAAAGAAAAGTTATCATCTTCTCCCATTTTTCTCACCATAGCCGAAAATCACCATAGGAGAAGAGAATAAATTTTTGTGAAGCTTTTTCCTTGCATGTAAGTGAATTTGGTGTTAGTTTTTGTTGATTTTTATGCTTTTGGAATTGTTGTAGCTTAATCTAGCTATATAGGGGACTAAATTGCAATATGGTTGATAGTTTAGGGTTTTTCCATGAGAGAATTTTAATTGCTTTTAAAATTTAATAGAAGAAAATGAATCTTTGTTGTTAATTAAACAACTTTTGTGAAGTGATTTTAATGAAAATGTGGATTAGGGGATAAATTGAGAAATATGAAAATTGTGTGGTAAATGTGTGAATTTTTGAAATGTATGGGATGCTATGAGCATGTATTAAATTCGATGAGGCTTGGTCAGGGGTGAAATTGAATGAATTTCATTTTACGAGCCTAGGGACTAAATTGTAAAGAAGTTAAAATTATAGGGGCAAAATGGTAATTTTGTCATAACATGAATTTTGGATTGAATTGAATAGAATAAAGATTAAATGAGTTAAATTTGATTATATAGATCAAGAAAAGCAATGTACGGAATTAGATCGGAGGAAAGATAAAGTTTTGGATTGAACGATCGTTTTTCTCCATACGAGTTTAAGGTAAGTTCGTGTAATTAAATTGCGTATTTATATGCTTTACTTGAAATATATGTATATGAATGGTTTAATTATTATGTATAATTATCGAACGCATAACCGACAACATACGAAAAATACCAAGCCCCGTTTGAAACATAGGAATTCGTAGGATACAAATAACATGTCATTAGGGTTACCGATTCCAACTCTTATGTGCTTACTGATACTCAGCTCGTATGAGCTTACTAATATTTACTCGGAGGAGCTTACCGTTTATCGCTCGTATGAGCATACATGTACAAGAATTAACGGATTACAGTTCAGTACACCTCGTGTGTACTACCCGCATATCTAACGATATTCTAAGTGGTTCAACGGACATAGTGTTATTACGAGATTATACAAGTTTGATATGAACTAGTAAGGTATTTACACCAAAATTTTTTATATATGATATACGGATACATGGTATAGATGTTATATGTACATGGAATTTAATAATTATTGAATTCATACGTGTTTCTCAGTTTTTATATGAATACATAGCTAACTTGATTATTGATTATGTGTTAGGCTTTAGCAAAATTGAATTGTGTCATGCTTTGAGCTTCTTACCTATCTTGTGGTTGAATGGTAAGTTTTATTTTGAGTTATACGAACTTACTAAGCTTAATTGCTTACTCTGTGTATTTTTTTGTGTTTTATAGTGTTTCAAAAGCTCGTTTGGATTGAAGTCGTCGGAGATCGCATCACACTATCAAACGTTATTTTGTTACTTTTGACTTTACATTTTGGGTTAAATGGCATGTATAGGTCTTTTTGGCTAATGGAAGCCTATATGTTTTATGGTGTTTTAGCCATTTAATTTGACTTGAATTTGGTCATGTAAATATGCAAATAGCCTCATAATATATGATGTATGGTTGCTATGTAAATGACTTGGTTGTGTATTGGTATTTTGGATGCCAAATGATTGAGATTTATAAGTGGCATACATGTTAAGTTTTAGGCACAAAGATTGCATATATCTGTTTTGACCAATTAGGTAAATTTGGAGAAATGGTTTGCATGATTATTAGTGGCCATTTGAGGTGCATGTATGTATCATGATGGTATGTGATATTATTACATATTATAAACTTGATATTGGTTGGTTTTGAATGCCTATTTATGCCATGATTATATGCATATTGATGTGTGTAGGTTGGTACCAATTTGGGTGAGAAATATGGCTTGAAAATGACCTATTTTTGTCCACACGAGCAGAGACACGAGCGTGTGTCTCAGCCGAGTGTCAGGTGACACGGCCGTGTGTCCCCTGTAACTTCCTTAAAAATCAAGTCAGTAGCTTCACACGGCCTAGCACACGGCCTGGCACACGGGTGTGAGGCCATTTCGAAGGGTACACGGCCTGGCACATGGGCATGTGGTCTGGCCGTGTGACCTAAGTCAGTATGCTCAGTTTAGACACAGGCTAGGACATGGGCAAGGACACGGCGTGTGACCCCATTTCAAATGCCCACATGGCCTGAGACACGGGCATGTCTCTTGGCCGTGTGAGACACACGGCGTGGCCACAAGGGCATGTGTCCCCTGTATCTTTGAAAATTTTACATGTTTTCCAAAAAATTTCTTGAGTACTCAGTTTAGTCCTGAACTGTTTCTAATGTCTATTTGAGGCCTCGATGGCTCGTATTAGGGACTATATGAATGAAATGAGGAATGAATTTGAAATGTATGATTGTTTGATCTATAAGTCAGGTAATGCTCCTTGACCCTGTTCCGGCGTTGGATATGGGTTAGGGGTGTTACACTCGCACGTCCGTGTGCTAGCCGTGTGTCTTACACGGTCCAGTCACACGCCCGTGTGTCTGGCTATGTGGACTCAAAATGTACCTTAAACGACAAGTTTACCATTCCCTGCAAGCTTGGACAATAAGCAACTCAAAAATCATTCGTTTAACCAGTTCAAAACACAATTAAACACTTTCAAAACATTTTAAAACAATCATCCTAGGTGCCTAACCAATGTATCTTCATAGGTACCACAATTTTATCATCAAAACAATTTATCAAAGCATCAATTTAATCCAAATTATAAACATACCAATTTCAATCAAAATTTACCTAAATCATGAACACTTAGGCATCAATTTAACATACCATAATAAGACCTCAAACACAAATACATACTTATAGATATATGCCAACCAACATTAAACTTATAATCTCATTTACAATCAATCCACAAAATAACTAACTTTTAGACATCCTAGGTACATGTCGACACAAAAGGAAAAACATCACCACGTTTGAGTTCGGGACTGTTGTTGGATGTTGAATCGGCGATCAAAATTAAGTACCTAACCAACGCACTGAAAATAAAATCGTATGCTGAGTAAAACTCAATGGTATTTCTATAATCGAATATTTAAAGATAAAACAATATAATATGTATAATAAAATGTCAAGCACAATTGAACAATTTAAACGATACAATACTAAATTTCCATCACTTGCTATAGAAATAGCTTTTCACAAATTAACTTACATTTCATTTATGCAATTACTTTATCCATTCCATATTCAATTTACTATTTCACTCCCATTTTTCATACCATACTATTTCAATATCAATTATAGAACTTATTTATTCATTTACCCCTATTAACACGACTCGGACTCAGATGGATACACGGATCCAACCAAAACACACCAGTTTGACACCCAATGCCTGATTGGATAATTCAAAGTAATAAATTGACACCCAGTGTCTCATCGGTTAAACCGAAGTAAATTGACACTCAATGCCTCATCGAATTAATCCGAAGTAGTAAATTGACACCTAGTGTCTCATCGACTTAAAGTCGAAGAAATCCCTGAACTTTTCCAATCCTATGGTATGCCATCTATATCCGACTCATCCCGATGCAGTTAATAAGGTTTAATTTCACAATTCAAAAACAATCAATATCCAATATCAATTTTTCATATAATCACATATACATATGAATTCAATTTCAATATCAAAATGCCAAATACTCACCTCAACCACTTACCGTAAGCATTAAATCAAAATACAACAATTAATAATTAGATTCGATTATAGAAATACAAACTGAAAATTTCGAGCTATTCCTCGTCAACTTTATCTTTTTCCTTTTTAGTTGAAGATTCCGGTACGACGTTAGCTAAGAAATTAAAACAATTAAAATTCATCAATACAACACAATTCAATTTCATATTTGATATTTCAATTTTTACTCAATATTTGCCTAAATTCCAATTTAGTCCCTAAACCGAGACTAACTTTTATTCTTTACAATCAATCTTATATTTTCATACAAATTCCACTTTAGGCTAGATTTAACTCCCTAATTTCACTTAAATCCCTAAATTTCAAAATTTTCACAATTTAATCCCTATATCTCAAAATTTACAATTTATTCTACAATTCAATCTTTTTTCATTTCTATTTCTTTATTTATTTGTTTTATTATAATAATACAATATATTATTTTATAATATAATATATATACTTAACATTTAAGTAAATTTTAACTTTTAATTGTTTTATTAATTTCACCTTATGCGGCCTCATTTGATGCCAATGGTATAATTGCTTCTTTAGTCCCTTTAATTTTTCTTTAATCTATAATTTAACTTTCACTCTTTATGCAAGTTAGTCCTTTTACCTAATTACTCTTAATTCATGCAATTTCACCTAACCAAAACCTATTTAACCACACAACTAGTTTCGTAAATATTTTTAATAAATATTTACAAGTCCGATTTACGGTACTTGAGTCTCGAAAATGCACTTTTCGACACTCGTGTCTATCGGGTCGTTACACAAACTGTTTAAAAAACAAATAAGCCCCTTTTTTTTTACACTTAATTTGGTATTTAAACAGCCAAAATGCATCAAAAAGGCCATTTGATAGTTAAAGTTAACCGCCCCTAATTTTTTTCAGTTAAAGCCACCACGTGTCACAACCACGACGTGACATGTGACAAAAAATGGTAAAAATAAAAATAAAAATAAATAAAAGTTATAAAAAATTATTAAATTTTAAGAAATATATAAAAACATTTAAAATTTATTAAAAATTAGAAAAAATTTATAAAAATCATAAAAAATATAAAAATCATAAAAAAATTAAAAATTAAAAAATATAGAAATATAAAAAAAATTATAAAATTTTATAAAGTCGTAAGAAAAGTACAAAAAAATTTAAAGAAATATAAAATTCATAAAAAATTATAAAAGTTATAGTACCAAAAGAAGCATTTTATAATTTTCTATGACTTTTATTGATTTTTATTTTTTATCATTTTTCGCCACATGTCATGCTGTGTTGCGATACGTGATGGCTTTAATTGAAAAAAGTTGAGGGTCGTTAACTTTAACGGTCAACAGTTAAAGTTAATGATTAAAAGGCCTTTTTGATACATTTTATAATTTTTTTCTGATTTTAATAAAATTTAAATATTTTTTATTAAAATTTAATAATTTTTATAATTTATATTTTTTTGTCACATATCACATAATGATTGTGATACAGGTGGCTTTAATTGAAAAAGATTAAGGGCAGTTAACTTTAATGGTTAACTGTTAAAATTTAATTCAAAAGATTTTTTGATGCATATTAACAGTTTAAAATACTCAATTAAGTGCAAAAAAGTGAAGACTTAATTACTGTTTTTGAAAAAAATTAAAATCTTTTTGATGTATTTTAAAAATTTAAGTACAAGTGAAAAAAAAAAAAAGTGAATAGAACTATGAATAAGAGATGTGTATAGTGTAAGTTACATAGGTAGAGATAATAAATTCAATTTATGAAGAAAATAGGCGGAACATTATTTTAAAACACTGGCGCTGGTTCGTGACTAGGTTTTCTGAGACTCGAAGAAGCGGCGGCCTCGTTTGCTCAAAGAAAGAAAATAAACAGAGGAGAGGACAGTTCTGCTAAACCCTTGTAAAACCCTGCAAAGACAAACAACACAAGTTCTAATTTTTCTCTGGAAAACCTCGATTATCTTTTCAGACAAAGAAACCAATACCTTTTTTTTTTTTTCTTTTCTATTTGCATCTTCAATGGCAACACCCTCGCATGCTCAAGCTGTCAAGTCGCTCAATAAATCTGAGGGTCGTAGGCGCTTTGTTGTATGATCTTTAATCTCTTTCTCTTTCCCTTTTTTTATCCCTTTCAGTTCCTTTTCGAACTCTTACTTTGTTTCTTTCTTTATGTTAATTGCAGTTCAAGACTTTCTCTCAGAGAATAGATGATATTGATATTAATGTATTTAGAAGCCTAGAAAAAATCAAGTCAGAGCCCTCTCAAGGTTCAACTTTCCTTTGTGATTGTCTTATCGAGTGGAGGGTATGCGTTTAATTTCATAAACTTTTTTTTTTCTTTTTAACTTCTTTACCTTGTTAGAACTCTTTTTTTTTTTTTTATATTTTAAGAATTGAATTCAATTAGCTACTTCATTGCTTTTTTGGGAGCCTTCTTGGATTATCACTTCCGAAACTGTGGAAATTGGCTCTTTAACACGGTCTATTACAATTTTATTTTAGGCGGTCTTTAATTTTTCTTTCCTTTCATTGTTTTTCATTTTTTTTTTTTGTATTTAATGCAGGAATTGAATACAGCAGAGGATTTCATTTCATTTTATGTGGAAACAATGCCTCTTGTACAGACCTTACCCTCGGTACTCTTGCACAAGGACTTGATATTTGATAAACTTATATCCCGGTTACAAATGAAAGCGAGATTATCTCTCGAGCCTATACTCAGGTGTGCAAGTTTATGTTTGATTAAGTTTTATCCTTTGGTTTGCTATAAGCTTGGTTGCGGTTTTTTGTAATGTTTCCTTCAAATAAAATGGCTGACCAATCAGTTGTGTGTTGGAAGAGATAAATAGCCATAAAATCTTTTCTGTAATCTCATCAAATTAACTCTCTAAATTTTATTAGTGCAGCAGTACTGTAGAGAATATTGATCTAGCATAAAAAAAGGACTGCCTCAGTGGCAAAGTTTGCTGATAACATGTTATATCCTGTCTTAAACAAATAAATAGAATAAGCTCATATTGCTGTGAAAATTTATGGCATCTGCTTGATGGTTCAATAATTTCTTGAGTTTTGGGTTGCCTTGCAACAGCTTTCAGTTCCACTTCTTTTTAGTTGAGTTCGTCTGCTGGTGTATTCAGTGTTGTTTAGTTGTGCCTGTACCAGACAATAAGAACATCTTAGACTCGTTTGAGCAAGTTGCATTTGACTAGGCACACATCTGGTGTGCCTTGTTCTTTTCGTAAGGCGATAGATGCTAAAATAGCTTGCCTGACTGAATTTCTCTTTAATATCATTTATTTGCTTTTTTTTTTCCTTTTCTTCATTGACTGTACTCTACTAGTAAGAGAGGGGTAATAGGGACTCTTTTCTTCTCAGTGTCCGAGTATTCAACAACAGATATTGAACCACATGAAAATCATGCATATTGGCCCTTAAATTGATGTATCTGTAGCTTATTTTATATTTATACACAGACATACATACAAAAACAGGCGCATATACATATTGCTTAGGTTGCTTAAGCAAGTGCTTCATTTGTGCCTTGTGGCTCAGGCAACATAAAGGTTCTAGCACCTAATGCACTTTGACACTTGACAATATTGGATGTATCTGGTTGCCAAACTCTGTCCTTGGTTACCCTTTTTGATTCCTGAATTGCATCCTTAATAATTTCACTTGGGAAATAATCATGCTGCTACAATGTTAGAGCATTCTCTGTTATAATACTGGCATCTATTTTGTTGTTTATGGTTAAAGGAAAATCTCGTATGATTTGTATTATTGGTGCTTGGTATTGATGTTTTGGTTTCATCTGCTTTACCTGGTGCTCCCATTCTCTACTAGTTTGAGATAACAAAATTTTTAACTTGTGCAGATTGTTGGCAGCCTTCTCTAGAGATCTTCTCAAAGATTTTCTTTCGTGAGTCTATTCTTCCTTTGATCAAATGCATCTTTGCCCTCCCTTTTGATTGAATAATAAACAAAGTAGTGCTGCATGTTCTGTAATTGCATATCACTGCTATATAAATTGAACTTGCCATAGATAGTTGCTTGATGCTTATAGTTGCTCTTGTAGGTCATTTTATGGCTATGCTAGAAGTAATGCACAGAGTAGATATCATATATATGGGTGGGTCATGGGCTTGATACAGTTTTGATACATTACTTTGTGGTATCATGTTTTATGCATTGATGTTTCTGGGTTAGCACATAGTTTAGTAAAGCAAGTGGAACAAATACAATTAATAGAAGAGCAAGAGAACTCGAGACATTGTTGGTTATGTCAACATCTGGTCCGTTTTGGAGAGAGGAGTTTTGTCTAAGGAACTTCATCCTGATGTGGCGAGGAAGCCACTGTATTTGATTGCTGATGTTTACAGCATCAAGCTGTAGTGGTGCATATAGCAGAGATGTAAATTCATGCAACCCAAGGGCTATCTACAACTGCAAGATGGTTTTTTCTTCTTTAGTAATAGGTAGTGGCATGCACTGCTAGGGATAATCTTGGATCTATTATTTAGGAAATAATTTGGCTTTTACTTGTTTATTTTTAACATTTATGTCACTACAGGTTTCTTTTGTTAAGAGTAGGGGGTTTGGTTGTTTATTTTGTTGAAGGAGAAAATGCTGATATTATAGGAATTTTCATCTTCTCTTTGAATTAAAATATTTTAACTTATTAACCAAAGAACCTCAAGAGATCTAAGTGGCAAAGACAATGCCACTGGGTGTTTTCATGGTTTGAAGTAACGAGAAGGGATAGAAGTTTAAGACTGGTAGAGGTGTTCATGGGCCAGGTTGGGCTAGGTTTGGGTAGGGCTTAAGCATGATATTAACATACTTTATGCTTGCCCAAGCTTGGCCCAGCTCGAAATATGGGCTTAAAATTTTGCCCAAACTTGCTCATATTTGCAAAAGACTAACCCAAGCCCATTTTAGGTCCGCCCATATTATTTTTAATTTTTCTTAAAATATTTATTTTATTTCAATATTTAATAAATTTTTATATATTTTTATTTATTGAAATTTTTTATATGGTCATCTTAGCATTATTTTAATGTTTACATTAGAGTAGTATTATATATTTAGTATAAGTTTATTTTTTTTGTGTTATAAATTACACAATATAGAAAAATAACATAATATAAAGTATTATAAACTTAAAAATGGGAAGGGACGGGCTGGGTTTGGGCCTTAAATGTTCAAACCCGAGCCTGGCCTAATTATTTTGCCCAAGCCCATCTTTCGTGCTTAATAATTTTTGCCCAAGCCCATTTTCGGGCCTAATGATTTTGCCCAAACCCTCCCAAATTTCGGGCGGACCTTTAGGTCTAAGCGGGTAGCCGAACCATGAACAGGTCTAAAGACTGGTTTGTGCTTGTTGTTTGTGTTTGCCACTTTGACACCTAAAAGGTTAGCAATAGGAGCAATATGTATGACGCTAACATGTGATTCTGAAGGCTAGTTGTGTTTTCAATTCTACTTCAGTTCTCAAAGTCGGAATCTTTTTAACTTTGCTGGTCACTTTTAAACTGTTGGCATATAGTTCAGCAATTGTTATATTTTTTCTTTATTTAGTTATTTACTAGTGCTATTGTTGCTTGTTATAGATTTTTTTTATTTTCATTTTGAATCATCTTAGATGCATACAGGACTGATTTGCATATTTTATTGGTCAGATTTCTGCCTAGGATTGTTGATTCCTTAGTATCTCTCCTCAAAAGTGGTGCAGATAGGGAGCCAGATATCCTTGAGCAGGTTTGGGCTATATTCTCTTTTTTCTCATCTGAATAGTCCTTCATGTGTTAGTATTGTGTTTCTTGTTCGATGCTGGCCTTAATCTTGGTAATTGTTGTTTTACTCTTACCTCCACATCCTTTTCATGCAGATTTTTACTTCATGGTCATACATTATGATGTATTTGCAGAAGTATCTTATACGGGATGTCATACATGTTCTCAAGTGAGTGTTTTCTTGACTTCCTTTTTCAAAGAATGTACTATAAATAGGTAGCTCATGTAGTTGGATGGTTCTTTTTAATTCAAGTTTCTTTGGAAGCGAAAGCTTTTTTGTCCCCTTGTATTTTTTCTGGGTTAGGAGAGAAGAATGTTTTATTAAGGAGTTTTCTACCATTGGAAAGTACCTTAGAAATTTCATCCTTAATGGGGAAAAGAAATTAAGTCTTGCTGATGGTTGGGGTTAAAAGATGGTTTAAGATAATTGCCTCCTAAAGAGTAATGGAGGTGTGCAAAGGTAGGCTCAAGCTAAGATTCTGCCTGTGAGCGTAATAGTGTAAGCCTGCTTGACTATGAGACCAACTGGTTGAACATAGACGAAAGTCGGACATATTGATCCGGGAGTCCTATGTGGAAGGGCTCTCACTCAATGTGTCAAAGGTTTTTAAGGCTTCATCACAGTACTGAGGGAAGTGTTGAATTCTTCAAAGATATTTATGTTTTCACTATGCTGAATGTTATCTTCTGAGTTTCTCTCTATGTCTTATGGTTATATATTGCTTTTGATGTTTCATTCTATCTTGACAACTTACCTATTAACAATTTCTTCCTTGAGTTTGACAAATGAATATAATGGGAGATTTTGTTTTCTAGACTGCAATCAATTATAAATAATGAAATGTTTGTTGCAATCTATGTGGCTTATGCTCTTTCTTCATTGTATGGAAGGGTTACTGTGAGGTTAAGGTATTACCCAAAGGATCATGTCCAAGAGTTTATGGCAGAGGCTACATCATTCTTGCTGCGGAATGCACCTGTTGAGCAACTTATAAAAGGTATCAGCTGTTTATGATTTAAAACCTGTTTCACAATTTCCTAATTTTGTGATCCTTAGAACTTGTTTTGATTTTTTTTCTCTCAGTAATTTATTTCCAGTTCGGAGTACATTGTGCTTAAATTAATAGTTCTGAGGCCTAAAGCATTTTGAAACTCTCTCTCTCTCTCTCTCTCTCTCTCTCTCTCTCTCTCTCTCTTTCTCTCTCTCTCGTCCATATGAAAAAATGGTAAATCTGCCACCAAAATTCCTTTTTGATATCTGAGATTTTGGTTATTCCGTTTTGTGTTTAGGCTAGTTACACACGTTTATTGTTTTTAATCTGGTTTTGTTGCCATGTTGAATCAGATTTTGGTTTTCTATTTGTTATGGTGGCTTATATTTTTCTAAATTTTGATTTAAAACAGGTATTAGGAAGACCATGTTTGAAGTTGTGAAGAAACCATTACCTATCCGGAAATCTGGAGTTAGTGCTTTGTTATGTTATATTATGTTAGGAACCTCATCAAGGTTCCATTCTGGAGCACAGAGAGTTTTGCGATTATTGGTGGATAATTCAATATTTGCTATTGGTGATAAGTTTCCTGAAGGTATTTCATTTCTTACTGATAATGCTTTTATATAGAGCATAGACTATTAACATGTGTGTTTATGGCATTTTCCTGTAGATGAGTTACTGCTCATCTTGTTGCTCTGTTGCTGTTAGGGCCTAACGCTTCTATGAAGAAAAACATTGCAGATATATAAATTGGTTTTTTTTTTTTTTGGGGGGGGGGGGGGGATATGTGAGACTAAAATAGTATAACAAGAAGAAGATAATCATTAAGTTTTTGTTTTTATTAGACATTTCATCTGTAGATGGATTTGAGTTGTTTACATTTGTTCGTTTGTCAATAGTCGTTGCAATTATGGTTTTTTTTAGTGAAAGTAGGTCATTGTAATAAAGGCACCTTTACATTGGGTGGCGTCTTCCAGTTTTTCATCCTTATGCCTTTGTGAAGACAAAGTAATTTCAAAAGTTAAAAGCAATGTTCTGTTCACTTTGTTAGCTCACCCTTCTATCCAAGCTACATATTTATGGTTGAATAAATCTGATATACTTATGCACTTCTTTGTGGGATGCATTAACTTTTAAAGTCAAGTTGCTTTGGCTTACCGACTTAGTTGTTTATTTACTGGTAGATGTTTTTTAGGTTACAAATTTTGTTGACTTCCTGATATCTTTTTTGGTTCTGGTTGGTCTTTATTAAGTGCCATATTCTTTTAGCTTAGTTTGGTAGTAGCATGGTTTGTCTTGTTTGTAGAGGCTGTTGCTTAGTAGGTAGTTTTCCTATTTATCTAGTTTTATTTGATGCTTAGGGTGTGCATTTCCTCTTGCAGGCTCAGATGCTATTCTTGAAGTTGTGATTACTTCCTTTCAAAAATTAACTGAGGAGCTAGAAGCCAAGGAGTTAAATCTAATGTGGGAGTGCTTGTATCAGGAAATAAGCGAGACTCTAGCTCACGGGTCTTGCTTGCATCTAAGTCGTCTTTTATCGCTGCTAATATCTTCTCTTCAGGTTAATAGTGGGCGTGGTATTTTGGGTGAGTTGATAATGGTCTTCATATACTGGCTTCTTTCTTTTTTATGTTTGATATTGTTTCTGTCATTCTTTTACCTTTTACTGCCAATTCTAATTGTTATAATGCTGTGCAGACTATCGACGAATGCTTGAAGTTGTAGAGTCCTTGGTGCTGAAAGTTGTATTGCCTTCTAGCAAAGGAAATGGTAGTTTATCTGATGTTGTTGATAAAGTTCTGCAACTAGTGCTACACATTCTTGATGGACTCCACGGTTCTAATAATTTGTCTACCATCTCTGGCTGTTTGTTGCAGTGGACTCCTATATTTGAGTTAAGAAACACAAGGTATTGTCTTTTCTAGAGTCAGTCTGATATGCCCCATCTTTTAGCTTAGCTCCTTTTATCTTCTTGACATGCTGTTGTTTGCATTTCAGTTTGTTGACTTTTCTCAGAGAACTACTGCTGAGGGACCCATGTGTAATATATTTTTTCAAAGATTATGCTTTAAGGTAATATTGACATCTAAATTGCAGTTGGGTCTTCCTTTACTCTTTCCGCTTTAGCTGCAGTTATTGAAATTTTGCACTTGAATTTTCAGTGCTATGAATGATCTGGTAGAATCTTCACAAGAAGAAGTTTTATACCTGTTACTTTCTTTCTTTGAGAGACTGCAACTGCATCCTCAAAGCACTAAATTCTTAGATGAGATGTCCGAAGGGAGACTTTCGAAGATATGTGATTATATGCAAGGGGTTATCAGTAACTGGATCAAGCTTCTAAATGACATTACAATTGGTAATCCATTAACTGCTCAAATTGATGAGGTCACGTTGGCTATCTTGTGGGGAATTATAAGCTGCTATCCATATATGTTCGATGTCCAAGCGAGTGAATCTGCACTGATAGAGTTTATAGATGCACTGCAGCGGCTTCTGATGATTGAGGATGGTAACTTATCTTGCCTTTTATCTTTCTTTTCCTGTGTGTACTCTGAAGCATTGTTGTCTCTTTTGTCTGGAATACATATCTCTGAGTTGTTCAGAAATCCACATCTGTATTTTTATCATTCTTCAATCTGTTTGTAGTATCTTCTAATGGTGTTTTTTCTTTTCTTTTCGTTTTGTCCTATTCTTTCAGAAAGTATTGCAGGAGTTTCCAAACACACTTGGGAGAGCCTAGTTGGTGCTGCTTTAGGTTCTCGTAATAAATGGCATAATGTAAAAAAGGTTGGATTTGGAGAAATTAGCAAAGTTTTAGACCTTGCCAAGGCCTGCAAATCATCCTCTCAAGTACTGTTTGCTGTCGCTGATTACTTGGATAATGTGAATGGGTATGTTGTCATTTCTTTCTTTCTCTCTCTCTGTCTATATATATATATACATACATATACATGCATTTTTGAAAATAACCCAGGGTTGAGTGGTTCTCTCTCTCTAGTGGGGTCAAGGCCCATCTGGTGAGTTCCCCCTTTCCCACTGGCCTTGAACAAATTTCCAAACGCAGATAGAACACATGCACTCATGAAGCATGATCATTCTGGTCTTGTTTATTTTATTCTTAAAGAACAGTCACCCATGCTCTTTCTGATCATGTAAATCTGTTGTGCATGTTGATCACTGGTTATGTCTGAAAATATCGTACAAATGTAGGCCTGCAGTGCAAGCTGATAGCAGCAAGGAAACATATCATCCCTTGCTTAAAGGGGAGAATATGGTGGATGCAGTTGGCATATTTGCTTATAGTTTGTGCCACCCAGATAAAGGAATTCGTCTTCCTACTCTAAGAATTCTGTGCCATTACGAGCCTCTCAATTGTGAAACTTCTGCTAAGGATCAGCATGCTGAGAAGAAAATGAAAACAGAGGTTTCTCAGGCTGGTATTATTGATACTGATGAAAGCAATGTACGTGTGCTATGTTCTGCTGCTTTTATTCTTTGTCACCTGCACTTATTGGATAACTGATACAAATACATTTCCTTTTGAAACAGGTTCTTCAGCTCTTAATGTCTATTGAGGCTACTCCTCTTTCAATTTCTACCAGCAGGAAGGTTACCTTACTGATATCTAAAATACAGATGGGCCTCTCTGCTGGAAGGATACCTAAAACATATGTACCTCTCGTTTTGAACGGGATAATTGGCATCTTTCATAATCGTTTTAGCTATCTATGGGATGCGGCTTCTGAGTGCCTTGCAGTTCTGATTAGCAAGCACACTGGACTAGTCTGGGATAAATTTATTTCTTATTTTGACCGTTTTCAGTCCCTGATACAAGCAACTGATGTTCAACATGACAGAGATAATGGAAATTTATCTGACTCATCTAGTGGTATGTGAAGATATGTTTCTGCTATATGATTGATTTCTATTTGTCATTTGATTTTATATCTTGTCAGTTGTAAATTTCATGATTGAAAACATGGTCTAGGATATGCAATTTGATCAATTTTGATTTTCATTATATACCATTAGGATTTTTAATTTCTCCCTGGTTTTTATGGTCAGATCTTGTAAGGAGATTCGATTTGTTTGTGAATCCTGCATCTGATAACACACCAGGCACAGCAGTTTTTTCTTGTTGCTCCAATCTTTGCAAAAGATTCCTTCTGTTGCTGAATCTCGATCCCGTCAAATTATACCCCTATTTTTAAGGTTTTTGGGCTATGATAGTGATAATCTTGTGAGGTAGTCATCTTCTTCACTGATTTGTCTTTCTTATCATGTAAAGCATCAACACAAATAAGCTTATAGGATTTGATATATTTTCACATTCGGATTGCAGCCCGGGTTCATTCAATTCAGACATTTATGAAGGGAAAGAGTGGAAGGGTATCCTTAAAGAATGGCTAGGCTTGTTAAAACTGATGAGGAACCCCAGAGCATTCTATCGAAGTCAATTTCTAAAAGATGTTCTGCAAAGTAGGTCAGTGCTTTATATTGTCTCATCTCTTGCTTCCTTTTTGTTATGTTAGTTGTCACCTCTGGTGAATGGACTTGATAGTTGAAGGCAACATACCTATGTCAACATTACACAGCACAGCACAACACGAATATGCGAGTTCAGATGAGTCGATTCACAGATCAGAAAAAAGATACCAACAAAGATTATAGATCATTTCTAGGAGATTTTGGCCTAAAGGAAATTGTCCTCTTGCTTGAGGACCTGCGTTTGGATGAAACCAACTTAGATCCAAAGCAAACCTAATCATGAATTAAACATTAAATTACTGTTAACAGTTATTAAGAAAGACAGATTGAGAGGAACAACTTGAAAGAATAGTGTGAACTTTGAAATTGAGAAAGAGATAAAAGTTTCAGAGAGGAAGAAAGAAACAGGACAGAGAGAGAACGAAATAATAAAAGTAAAGGGAAGAGATGTAGTAAGCACAGACACAAAATATGGATATGGCATGGACAAAAACTGAATTTCAAAAATTAGGATATGGTATGTTAGGACATAGCAATAGTGAACTATTTTTTATATGATAATTTACAATAAACAATGTAAAATTGATGCTTTCATTGAAATAACATGCAAACCACTGACTCAAGTTCGGGTGTTTCTTAGTCGTTTAATGGATTTTGTTTCTTTTTATTTATCAGGCTGCTAGATGACAATGATGCTGACATACAGGCAAGGGTTCTTGATTGCCTTTTATTGTGGAAAGACGACTTCTTACTCCCATATGACCAGCATCTTAAAAATCTAATCAATTCAAAATATCTGAGAGAAGAACTGACAACATGGAGTTTATCTAAGGAAGCCGGTCTAATTGAGGAAGGTCATAGGGTTCATCTGGTGCCTTTAGTTGTTCGCCTCCTGATCCCAAAAATCAGAAACTTGAAAACGCTTGCTCCACGAAAGGTATGCCCATCATCTAAATCTTTTGTCCCCTAACCTTTCAGTCAATGGGTTTTAAATTCTATCTAATTTTTTTACTATGATGTGTCATTCTTATCACCAATGTTAATTGTATGACCTAATTTTGACAGAATGCAAGTGTACATCTTCGAAAGGCAGTTCTTGGTTTCATAGCTCAACTGGATTCTAATGAGCTTCATCTTTTCTTTGCCTTGTTATTGAAACCCTTGCAAATTATACCAAATGAAGATGGTTATGCTTCTAATTTGTTTTCAAACCCTATCGATGAGTTTCACTCCCTAAATTTTCTGAAATACTTCACTGTGGAAAATATAACAGCCCTTCCCTGGAAGAAAAGATATGGTTTTCTGCATGTAATTGAGGATGTTATGGGTGTTTTTGATGAATTTCGTGTCAGACCTTTTCTTGATCTATTAATGGGATGTGTTGTTCGGGTATTAGCAAGCTGCAGTTCTAACATAGACACTGCCAAGGTTGCTGAATCCTCTCCTGTAAGTGATCATCCTGATGCTGAGATGATCTCTAATGACAAAGACAGTGCAGAGGCAAACCATGTGAAGGTAATATTTCCGGTTATGTTGAGGAAAAAAGATTCCCTTTCTTAAATTTGATCAATTGCTGTTCCTCTTTTTGAATGTTTTATTATCTCTTTTAATTTCAAATAAGTTAAACTATTTGTAGTTGAACTTTAGAATTCCATTAATAAAGTAACAGCATCCTGCATTGTTTTCTTTTTCCCTCCTTTGATTTCTAACAAACTTTTCAAAATAATCAGATTCTTTATTGAGAAAATTAAGCTTTGATGACATTAATTATTTCTTTCTCAGATTGGGGCGGGCATCAAGCAGTTCAAAGATTTGAGGTCTCTATGTTTGAAAATTGTTTCTCTTGTTCTCAATAAATATGAGGACCATGATTTTGGTACTGAATTCTGGGACCTGTTTTTTACATCTTTGAAACCCTTAATTTATGCCTTCAAGCAGGAGGGTTCTAGTAGTGAAAAACCAAGCTCCTTGTTCTCTTGCTTTTTGGCTATGAGTCGGAGCCTGCAACTTGTGTCCCTACTTTGTAGGGAAAGGAATCTTGTTCCAGATATATTTTCAATTCTAACTGTTCCAACTGCTTCAGAAGCTATTGTTTCTTGTGTTCTGAAGTTTATTTCAAACCTGCTTGATCTTGATTGTGAATTGGATGACGAAAACAGTCCTATAAAGAGTTTGATATGTCCAAACCTAGAAGCACTTGTCTGCAGCTTGCATCATCTGTTTCAGAGTGATAAAGCATCCAAGAGGTACGAGCGATTCATTTACCTGTAATATATGTGCAAAAGTGTGCTGATATCTGTCGACTATAGAATAATATAAGGGATGGACTAATGGCCGTATCATGTGTAATATTCTGTATATATGAAATATAGATCTTTCTTGAACCAACTGGTTTAAATAGATGTGAAATTAATAGTTAGTTACTTTGTTAGTGTCCTTTTGGTTTTTAGTTGTTTTTCTTTGCTTTGCCTTCTGCTAAACCTTATTGTTTATCCATTTTCATACTGGTTAATCAATGTGCTGATATTGTATAAATAAGAAGTTTCCTCATAATCATCAATGGAATGTTCAAAGAAGTGTCAGTGATTTGAACATGTAATTCAGTTCTTTGGTGCCTTCAGTGTAGTGCTGTTCACTTGGGGCAGCAGATTAATTTTAGTGATAAATAGTCATGTGGTTTGAGGGAATTGCATTTAAAAGGAAATAAAGATAATTGGCAATTAGAGACATTTGTTGGGGGGGGGGGAGGGGGAGCGGTAGCGGTAAGGGGATTTCCAAGTATGGTAATCTTTAAATCAGTTCCACGTAAGGCCTGTCACAGGACCAATGAGAAACATGGGGTGGCCTTACCTATTCTTGGTGTGAAAACAAAAAACTAGTTCCTAGTTTCAACATTCAAGTCTAAAGTTTTGAACCTTTTTACCCCCAAAATTGAAGTTGAAGTCCATAGGAGGGCACATATAGGTTGTGTAGATATTGAGCATAACAGAAAATGTCAGTTAACTAAACTAAGAAAACTATCTTTTGTCTTCTTTCCTCGAGACCTTAAGACCGCATTGGTAACAAAAACCTCTTTTTGTTGTAACTAATAATTTGTTCTTTTATTTTGATCTGTATCAGGTGCTATGAAAATTTTGTTTTCTTTTCTCAATATATGAATCTTTTGTGCCTTTTTTCATTCTGAGTTCCCCTTTTATGGTTTCTGCATTTATGATTCATATATACTTGAGTTGTTTGCTTTCAATTTCGAAGTTCTTAGGGGATGGAAAATGTCAACTCTGGATTATTCTTTGATCCATTCTTTTCGCTGTTACAGAAAATTGGTCAGATGTCCTGGGGAAACAGAAATCAGAATTTTCAAATTGCTGTTGAAGTACATCAGAAATCCATTGCTGGCAAAGAAATTTGTTGATATCTTGCTCCCTTTCTTATCAAAAAGAGTTCAAGGTTCTGGTAAGAATGTTTTAGAATTAGTATCTATACAATTTACTCTCTTCCTTTGTTGTATTAACACATTTTTTGTTGTTCCAGACATCTGTCTCGAAGCCATACAAGTCATTCAAGATATCATTCCTGTGCTAGGGAATGAGAGAACCCCTGAAATACTTAATGCAGTTGCTCCACTTCTTGTTTATGCTAAATTGGATATTCGAGTGTTAATTTGCAATCTTCTTGAAGCACTTGCTAGAACTAATTCGTCTGTACTTGTGGTGGTAATGTTTGCCTCTTTTTTGTTATAATTTTGGAGTTCCTTTGTTCTATAAATATCGTTAAGTTTTAATTCTGGTGATTGAAATGCAGGCTAGACATGTCAGACAATTAAATGCAACCTCAGCTTTTGAGTTGGATGAGCTTGATTATGACACTATAGGACAGGCATATGAAGGAATTGGAATTGGATTCTTCCATTCTGTGCCAGTGGAGCATGCATTACTTATTTTGTCACAAACTGTATATGATATGTCATCAGACGAATTAATCTTAAGGCACTATGCTTATAGGTTATTGCTTACATTTCTAGATTTTTCTGCCAAAATTCTTGGCCAAGAAGTTACAGATCATCATGAGACTGCTGAAGAGATTATGAAAGTTGATGAAGGCTGTTGGACACGAGCATGTGTTCAGTGCATCATTAACAAGTTTCTTTTAAAGCATATGGGGGATGCAATTAGTCGGGGAACTTCTGTGAGAAAGGTATCTAGCGTACTTTTAGTCCTCTGGTAGAAATAGACGATATTTTACTAACCACCCCATCTAACTCACATGCTCCAATCTATACACAGATGTACTAATGTGCATAAGAGCCATCGTAGATGCTCTTAACTTTACTTGGGTGAAGCAATTCGGTTATTGTAACACCCAGTGTGATACACATGCATATACTTATCCCCAATGGGGAGCAACCCCACTGCACTGAGGCTTCTTTTTTCTCACTGGAGCCCGGTGTGGTGGGGTTGCCTTCCTCTGTGGATTCTCATGGATCCATATACTATTTTTACTTTACTAGTATATTTTGCTGTTATCATCGCCAGTTTGTTAGGGGTTCATTTTAGGTTTCCAAGCTCAGCTGAGTGAGAAATATGCAAAAATATTTGCAATATAGTTTCAATAAGTTCTATAAAAAAAATGAGAGAAATACGGTTGCTTCTATTCTTAATATTCAGTACATTTTCTAATGGATGGGAATGGTTTCAGGAATGGATTGATTTACTGCGGGAAATGGTTATAAAGCTTCCGCAGTTAGAGAATCTTAATTTTTTCAGAGCTTTATGCTCTGAAGATGCTGATCAAGATTTTTTCAATAATATCATTCATTTACAGGTTATGTTCTTATTTTATATGCTCCTTTGTTCATTTATGTTTGTTCTTTATTCTCCAATTGGATCTTACAACCTCTTGTGCCTCTCTATTTTTGCTTTTAGTAATGTTAATAGAACTAATTTGCTTAAGCTATAAACATAAATGGAGCCACAAGAATGTTTCAATATTTTCTTAATTTCCATTTTCTTGGGTGCAGAAACATAAGAGAGCAAAGGCTTTGTCTCGCTTTGCAGATGTTATCAATAAAACCTATATGTCTATGGTAACTGTCTTGACTCTTGTTTTCTAGCAATGGGAAGTTTTTTCAATCGGTGCTAAAGCTTTCTATGCTGCTTTTCACCTTGCAGGATATCATTAGTAAAGTGTTCCTTCCACTCTTTTTCAACATGTTGTTTGATTTACAACATGGAAAGGATGAACATATTAGAACTGCTTGCATGCAAGCACTTGCTTCAGTTTCTGCTAAGATGGAATGGAAATCATACTATGCATTACTGCTTCGCTGCTTTAGTGAGATGAAGAAGAATCCAGACAAGCGGAAAGTTCTCTTACGGTTAATTTGCTTTATCTTGGACAGATTTGATTATTCAAAATTTTGTTCCGGTCAAGAAGCAATAAATTCCGTTGACAACATTTTAGGTTCTGAAACCAATAGTATTGTTTCTTCAGCAATGCAGAAAGGTGGCAGTTCTATTATGGTTTCTGAGATACAGACTTCTCTTCAGAAAACTGTTTTGCCAAAGATACAGAAATTATTGAGTTCTGATTCTGATAATGTCAATGTTAGTATCAGTCTTGCAGCACTGAAACTTCTGAAATTGCTTCCGGGAGATGTAATGGAGTCTCAGCTTTCTAGCATCATTCATCGGATTTCGAACTTTCTAAAGAACCGTCTAGAAAGTATTCGTGATGAAGCTAGATCTGCATTGGCTGAATGTTTGAAGGTGCTTGGACTTGAATATCTGCAGTTTATAATTCGAGTTTTGAGAGCGACCTTGAAACGTGGATTTGAGCTGCATGTTCTAGGATATACACTTAATTTTCTTTTGTCAAAGACGCTTTCAAGTTCTTCTGATGGGAGTTTGGATTATTGTTTAGAAGATCTCCTTGGTGTGGTTGAAAATGATATTCTTGGAGATGTTGCTGAGGAGAAAGAGGTGGACAAGATTGCTTCTAAAATGAAAGAAACGAGAAAGTGCAAGTCTTTTGAAACCTTGAAACTGATTGCCCAAAGCATAACTTTCAAAATCCATGCATTAAAGCTTCTTTCTCCCGTTACAAGTCACTTGCAAAAGCATCTGACTCCAAAAGTGAAATCAAAATTGGAGAATATGTTAAAGCACATTGCGGATGGAATTGAGTGTAATCAATCAGTAAATCAGACTGATCTCTTCATTTTTGTGTATGGCCTCATAACAGATGCAACTAATGACGAAAATGGGTCCGGTGTGAGTTCAATTGGCACAGAAGCAAATAAACATGGAAATGTTGTCAGTGAGAAAATTGTTTCTCCAGACCTTGCTTTTAAAACAAAATCTGCATGTTCTCACCTTATTACCACGTTTGCACTAGGGGTTTTACAAAATAGAATAAAAAGCATGAAATTGGACAGAAATGATGAGCAACTATTATCAATGTTGGATCCATTTGTCCAATTGCTTGGCAGCTGCTTGAGTTCCAAATATGAAGATATTTTATCTGCATGCCTTAGATGTCTTACTCCATTGGTGAGGCTGCCTCTTCCATCCCTTGAATCCCAGGCTGATAAATTGAAGGTGACACTGTTGGGTATTGCACAAGGTTCGGTGAATCCTGGCAATCCTCTTATGGAATCGTGTCTAAAATTGTTGACTGTACTTTTGCGAAGCACAAAAATCACATTATCCTCGGATCAGTTACATATGTTAGTCCAGTTTCCAGTGTTTGTGGATCTTGAAAGGAATCCCTCCTTTGTTGCCCTCTCACTTCTAAAGGCAATTGTTAACCGCAAGCTAGTGGTTCATGAGATCTACGATATTGTAGTTCAGGTTGCAGAATTGATGGTAACTAGTCAGGTGGAACCAATTCGCAAGAAATGCAGTCAGATCTTGCTGCAGTTCTTACTTGATTATCATCTTTCAGAGAAACGCTTGCAGCAACATTTAGATTTCCTGCTTGCAAATCTAAGGCATGTATTGAAATATTAAAGAGTTTTTTTTTTTTAAGTTATTGATGTCTTACAGCCAATTTACTTTTCTTGCAGGTATCAGCATCCAACTGGGAGAGAATCTGTGCTTGAAATGCTCCACACAATTATGATAAAATTTCCTAAAGCCATTGTTGATGAGCAGTCACAGACCATATTCGTCCACCTGGTGGTGTGCTTGGCTAACGATCAAGATAATAAAGTTCGTTCTATGACTGGTGCTGTTATAAAGCTCCTTATTGGTCGTATAAGCCAACATTCGCTGAATTCCATTCTTGAGTATAGTCTGTCCTGGTATTTGGGTGAGAAGCAGCAACTGTGGAGTGCAGGTGCACAGGTATTGTTCTCTAAAGGTGTCTGTCAGATTTTTGTTTCAGAATGTTGCTAAGTACTTGGAGTTTCAGAATTAAATAAAATGCGGGAAATGTTTTAGGAGGTTTGTTGTAAGGGGGGGGGGGTTCCTTGAAATGCAAATATGACCTTCTAACCGTAAGTGCTGCTTCTCATGTTATGACATGATTTCTGAATTTATTGCTGTAGGAAGAAATGATTCATCTCTTTGAAGATCTTCGTTATAAATGATCCTTATCCTTGTTTGTCTTCCTATTGATTTCTGCATTCTTGACCGTATATTAGGCACAGTTCTAAAATTTGCTGTTTCTTCGTATGACACCAAAAAAAACCCTTTGAATGTAGTAATGGTTTTATTTCTGCTGTTATGCTCAATGTCTGCAGACCCTTTCCAACTCATGATCAAGGTTTCAGTGTATAGAGTTGGAATTTGTTCTCTTCTAAGTTTTTATTCATATTATGAAGAAAAATGAACCGGTTAATGGAGTTCAAAAATCTGTAGCCAGGTTAGATAGTAATTATATACTATACTAGGGTGTGTATAAAATATTAATAAATTAATATGATAGTTGCTAAATAAAGGGACATGTAGAAAATTTCAACTCCACTTGTGGAGTTTGGAAGCTCCACAGGTGATGTTGAGAGTAATAATCATTATGAAATTAATATGTTGATAGATATATCGCTCTGAAAAGTGCCTGCAGTTCAAAACTATCAAGTTAACTATAAATATATTTAGTTTAGGTTCCATGTTTATCATGTTTCTTTTATGATGATCTTGGATGTCTTTGTGCAGGTATTAGGATTAGTGGTTGAGGTCATGAAGAAAAATTTTCAGAGGCATATAAGTAGCATATTGCCAGTGGCTAAAAGAATTTTGCACTCTGCTATTGATGCTTTTACCAACATGCAGATGGATCTTCCTGATGAAGCTGCTATTCCTTTCTGGAAAGAGTCATACTATTCACTAATTATGTTGGAGAAGATGCTACATCATTTTCGTGATTTAATATTTGAAAGGGAGCTTGAGGTATGGCCTGGCCGTTTCTTATTGTTGAGTAAAAATGTTATTGAGATAAGACTTCCATTTTCACCCTCGTGTCTTATCTATGTTCTCTATAACTATGTTGCTCTGGCTATTCATTTTTTTCCTGAAGTATTTGTGTTCGACATGGGTATGAGGACATGACCCTTAAAGGACCATCCAAATTCATGGAAAAAAATTACAAAAGAAATTGAACATACCCATGGTTGACACATGCTTATGTCCCACACATGCCTGAGTCCAAGTAAACATTATCCCTATGAAACTAGGGTCCATCTATTAGTGAATAGCAAGTGGTACCCCTGTATATATGTTGAGAGACAGGGTAACTGAGTATTGCTAATTTGTGGCCAATATGATCCTCCAAGGACCCTTCAAATAATGGGAAAACTTAAAATGAAATGTTCTTTAGAAACCTAAGTGATGCTTTTATAAACGTATACGACAAGGTTCAAAACATTACAGTAACTTGACCTATGATACTGATCAACAGTTGCTCCATACTCGTTTTCCAATGTTTTTCTGACTTTCTTGAAATATCTGTGTCTGGCATGGTTGTGGACATGGGTATCGGGATATGACCCCTTGATGACTCTTGAAGTGCATGGATTTTTTTAATTGAATATATCTTTGTTGGGAACATGTATTTGACTCACATTCCTGTCCAATTAGCGTAGCTGTTTTCCATGAGATGGGAACCTGTCTGTTTAGGCAAATGCCAACAGAATCAAAGGAGTTTTAGAAATTGTACATCAAACAATAATATGCCCATTTGTATTGTAATGATGGGATATGCTTTGTCCCTTTATACTCGATCATTGTATTGAATCCATCTTGACCCCTACTCTACTTATTTTCAGGTGATTTGGGAAATGATCTGTGAGTTGCTGTTGCATCCACATGCATGGTTACGCAACGTATCCAATCGCCTTCTTTCCTTGTATTTTACTTGTGCAAATGAGTCTAAAAGAGGAAGTGTTGTGAAGTCGAATGGATCTTTTTTTCTTATGAAGCCAAGTAGACTTTTTATGATTGCTGCTTCTCTTTGCTGCCAACTGAAAGGACCTATGACGATGATGAGGCTGCTGTTAAGGATGTAAAGCTTGGTGCTAAGAAGGAAAATGAGAAGAACCATAATCACCGGAGTGGTTTGATTACAAAAAATCTTGTGTTCTCTATTTGTTGTCTGAACTCCTTGATGAAAGAGTGGGCTGGTGTGAACCGCAGAGAGTTCTGGTCTACTTTTGAACAGCATGAGCAGGAGCGGTTTCTTAAAGCCTTTCGATTGCTTAATTCGAGGGAAGCAACTGGGATGCTTCTGTCCGTTACTGGTGCCACAGATGACCAAAAATGATGCGGACCATTCTGAGGACCTTCAATATCTGCTCGTCTCAAATCTGCTTAAGGAGCTGGGCAAGCTTGCTCTTCAAATGGAGGCTATTCAGGTTGGTCTGAGTATTGCTGTTTATTTGAATTCCTGAAAATTGTTTCAACTGAAAAACCTTTTCAGCCCTATTTGCTAGTAGTGCTGAGTGAAAAAATCGAGAACTGAAAATCGATTTGAATCATAGTGTTTGGTTTGTTTCGGTCTTTATTGAATTTGATTTGTCTTAGGTCCAGATATTATAATAAGGTAAGAAACTAATTAAATATTGAATAAAATAATATTCATCTTCGGTTGACAAGTTAAAAGACTAATCATTCAAACTGAACCAACTTATATTTTTATTTACTTTTAATTACTTTTTAAAATTTTCTTATAATATTAAAGTAAAAGAAGTATAAATACTATATAAAAGAATCTTTAAAAATTTTAGAAAATTGATGAACCAGACCTTTCCGAAGCAAAGGAATTTGGTTCTGTTGTCCATGATATGGAGTTCAGTTCTTAGAAAACCAGAGTAATGCATATTAATTGTAAATTTTTTCCAAAACTGAGTTGGAATTGTTATCACCCCTATTTATTTGTTTGTTGGTTGTAAGATTGTGTTATTGAGACTATTGTGGCTGATCAAGTTAAAATGCTGCTTGCAGATGAGGATTGTCTTCTATAGTTTCCAGAAAATTTTACCAGAAATTGATCAGGATGATTCTCAACATTATGCGTTGCTAATGATGTTTCCGTTATATAAAGTTTGTGAAGGGTTTGCCGGAAAAATTATGACTGGTGAGTTGAAGACATTGCCGTGCTAGAATTGTTACATACAGCTTTGGTGCTTCCTGGTTTTGAGTGACATGTTCATACTTTAGTGACCTTTTTTTCATTCGTCTCACAGATGATCTAAAGCAATTAGCACAAGAAGTTTTGGGGAGTATTCGAAACAGTATAGGCAGCCAAGAATTTGCACAAGTTTACAGTGAGATCAAGAAAAAACTAAAATCGAAGAGGGATAAAAGGAAAAGAGACGAGAAGCGCATGGCTGTTATCAACCCGGTCCGCAATGCCAAGAGGAAGTTGCGGATTGCAGCCAAGAATCGTGCTAACAAGAAGAGGAGGATAATGGCAATGAAAATGGAAAGATGGATGCGGTAAATCCCATCCCTGTTTCTCCATTAAATCATTAGGAAATTTCGTTAGTTGCATTGTATAGTAATTTACACATGATATCATTAATTGGAAAGCGTTGCATTTTTCCCAAGAAAATTTTGAGAAATTCACCTGCTGAGGAATCTGCCTTCACTTGTAACAGTTACGTAATATTCAAATAGAAGTAAAGTTCAGTTAATCTTTAACCATGTGTGACTTCTTGGATTTTGCAAGTGGGTCCTTTCTCTAACATTATACATAGGGTAATTATATGATACATTGTCTGTGGTGTTTTTTAGATTTCATAAGTGAGTTGAGGGTGCGACAATTGTCACATATATTATATGTATTTATTACATAATGCACTTGTGTTTTATCTTTACATTTGAACAAAGACGATAAATAAAATATTAATTTTGCAATTAATCTTTGACCTTACTATTAGTTTGGGATTTAAATTCAAACGTAAATCTCACTGAGAGGTAGGGTTTTTTACAAAAATAATATAAAAAAATAAAAATTTACTAAAATGTTATAATTTTTTTATTTACCAAAATATATATAATTTTTTTTATTTATCAAAATATATCAAAAAAAACCAAAAAAAAATTGTAAAAAAAATCTGACGGAAGTGACAGCAGTCTGGTCACGCCAATGGGATTGGCGGCACCAAAGGTGCCAAAACCATTGGCGGCACCAATGGTGCCAATGCCATTGGCGGCACCAGTTGATAATATGGGGGGGTCGGTGGTGGGGGAAGGAGAGGGAAAGAGGAAAGAAAGAAAGAAAGAAAGGAGAGGAAAGAAAAGAGAAAGAAAGAAAAAAGGAAAGAAAAGAAAGAAGAAAAGGAGAGAGAAAGAAAAAAGAAAGAAAGAAAGAAGAAGAAAAAAGGAGAAGAGAAAAAAAAAGAGAAGGAGAAGAGAAGGAAAGAGAAGGAAAGAAAGGGAAAAGAGAGAAAAAAAAAAAGAAGAAAGAAGAAGGGAAGAAAGGAAAAAAAAAGGGAATTTTTTTATAAATTTAAATTTTTTGTAATATTTGTGTGTTTAAAATTCATGTAATGTACATTATAGTTATTTTATTATTTTATTTAGCATATATATTTTATGAAATATATTTAGAATGAAAAAATAATGGTATGTACATTGTATGTTGATTAGGGAATTTTTTTATGAAATTTACTTATGAATTTGAAATTAAAATTTTAGGAAAATAGCATTAAAAGAAAAATGACAAAGAAGTATGTTTAAGAAACATAAAATACGAAAAGAAAAAAACGGGAATTGTATATTTATCGAAAATAATAAAATGCGAAAAATATACATGTAATAAATGTAAAACATAATAAATTGAAATAATGTAAAATTATAAAATAAAAAATTACGATATTTTTAAAATAATAAAATGAGGATAAAAAAATACAAATAAATGGCCGAAGTAAGAGTATTAGTAAATTTTTTTAAAAAAAATCAGAAATAATTTATACAAATAATTGAAAAAAAATGTAGTGAAATAATATAAAATAATAAAATACAAAAAGAATATAGTTTTATAATAAAATCGAATATAAAAAAATAATAATACGACCAAAGGGCAGGGGAAAGGGTTTATTTCGGGTTTTTTACCAAAATATTACAAAAAAAAACCAAAATATTATAAACTTTTTTTTTATTTACCAAAATAATAGAGGAAAAAAAATGGTGATGGAGGGGAATAAAAAGGCGGTACCAATAATTACTTTTTAATCCCTCCTTATTTATTAATAAATTTCAAACATTATGCACTGAAATAATGTAAAATTATAAAAGACTAAGTTAATGATATTTTTTAAAGTAATAAAATGCGGAGAAAAAAATACGAACAAATGGCAGAAGTAAGAGTGTATTACTAACTTTTTTAAAATTCAGAAATAATTAACACAAAATATTTCAAAGAAAATGTACTGAAATAATTTAAAACAATAAAATAGGAGAATAATATAATTTTATTTAAAGTAATAAAAATTGAGAAAATAATACGAGCAAAGGGCAGGGGTAAGGGTTATTTTTTTTACACCAAATTAATTTAAATAACACACTAGATTAATAAATTTCAAACATTATGCACTGAAAGAATGTAAAATTATAAAATAGAAATTATGATATTTTTTAAAGGAATAAAATGCGGAGAAAAAAATACGAATAAATGGCCGAAGTTAGATTTTTTTACTAACTTTTTTTTCAACTTGCAGGCATCGCAATGGCTCAATTGATTCGGAGCGGTATTAGACATATCTGATGCGGCTAATAACGCGGTATGATTTATTATTTGTTAATCAGGAGTTCTATTTATTTAAAAAGGATATACGCAGTATATAGAAATAAATTATGCTATCGTAATATTTTTTCTGTTATTTAACACTATCAGGACTCGTTCCGAGTATTAAGGGGCCGCGTGAGTGTTTTAAAGATAGCTCCGGATGCACGATTGATGCCGTACCTGGAGCTAGCCGGATTTGGGTCAGTAGCATTGATCCGGTCCTCCGACTTGCGATTTGATTTATTATCCGCGCTAGTGGAGCGGTGGCGTCCGGAGACCCATACTTTCCATTTTCCGTGCGGGGAGTGCATGGTGACGTTGGAGGACGTTGCAGTGCAACTTGGGCTCTCAGTTGACGGGAGTCCCGTAACGGGAGTATCTTCATTCATCGATCCGGCTGCAATTTGCTATCAACTCCTAGGAGAGTCACCAGAGGACGGTGATAAATATTTTTCCGGCGTAAAATTTACATGGCTAAAAGCCAAAATTAGACGACTATCAGCGACCGCCAGTGAAGGTGAGTTGATGTGCGCTGCTCGAGCGTACATCATGCATATGATAGGGGCAGTACTCATGCCTGATGCAAACGGCGACAGTGTGCATTTGTCGTACTTGCCTCTGCTAGCTGATTTTTCCACGGCTAGGTCGTACAGTTGGGGTTCGGTCGTTCTAGCAACACTGTACCGGGAGCTTTGTCGGGCGACAGAGCCGCAAGTTAAAAATCGGCGGACATCGAGTCATGGGCACTTTATCGGATGCCGTTTTTGGCACGCGTTAGTCACCAACCCTATCTGTATCCACTGCCACTCAGGTGATAAAATAAAAATTGTCATTATTTGTAGTCATAATATATTGAGTAATGTTACCAACCCTAAACCCTATACTATTTTTGGTAGGTGGATGACCCGTCCAAGCATCGGGAAGTCGTGTGATGTCCCGATATACCGCATGAGGATTGAACAGCATGCCCGGGAAGGGGTAAGTTTCTATTCTAATATTCATGACATCTATTTTATTTCTATATCTTACTCACATGTTATCGGTCTAACTCGTTACAATGTTATTACTCATGCAGTTTATATGGATGCCGTACCGGAGGCCAGAAATTACAAATGTTGTACCCCCGTCCGCACTCGTTGATTCCCACACATGGTGCACAAACACACCAATTATAAATTTCAACGTCGTCGAGTGGTATCACGGCGATCGGGTGCTTCGACAGTTTGGCTGCATCCAACCTATCCCGGATCCACCGTGCCAGTTGGGGGATGATCACGGCTTGACAAAGAGAGGAAGAGTTCAATTGGACTGGGAATTAAGCACCGTAAATACGTCGCACTGTGGAACGATCGATTGCGCCAAATCCTCAGATGGTTATGGCTACCGACCTGCAGCCATCTCGACAGTATACAGAATGGTACCATAGTTGCGGGAAGTCGTATTTACTTGGAGCGCAATCGACGATAATCCCCCGTATGTTCAGCAAGTTAGGGGATCGGAAGCAGCCAGCCCGATGGATCCGGATCCGACGGCATATTGTCCTCCACAACAGGCAGAGCCTGGACAATCACAATCAAATGAGGAATCACATGGCTATCATCCGGATTTGGTGGGCGGTGAATATTATCCGAGCTACGCAGAGGGCGAATATGCGTACGATTTTGAACTGTTTGGATCCCCCCGGCCGCAGTACGGCATGCCCGGCCCGTCTAACACGTATCCGCGCATTATGGGACTCATGATGGTTCAAGTTCGTCGGCGGCGAACGAGCCACAGGACCTTTCCTCTATGTTTTCCACGCCCCCACCTGCGGACGATGAGGATGTTGGTCGTCGCCCAGGCCGTGAGCGTCGACCTCCGCGTAGGTATACCCCCCGGACAACACCATCGAACCATCAATTGTAGGGGTTTAATGCACTTTTTCTATAACTCGTATTATTTGTATTTTAGTTATTGCTTAGTTCTGAATTTTATGTAAAAATATCAATTATTCAATTTTTTCATTATATTAAAGCTCAATCGAATTATGAATGCCTCTATTTTCGATATAATCTTAATAATTCCACAACGCTCACATGGTATTTTATAACTTAATCTAGAAACAATATGGATACAATTTAAGCGTAAGCATAAGCCGAATAAGAAAAATTATTATTAATAAAATTACCTTTTATAACAACATACATAAAAAATTTATAACTTTAGCTCAATTTCGCCCCGATTCCGACGACTGTCCAACATGAAAGTTTCGGTTAGGGCATTTATTCCGGCTATGACCACTTAACCTACATATTCTACAGCGCTTTCCGTCAGATTTCTCCCTAATGTCCATCTCATTACGGATTCTGCTTGACTGCAGACGACCCCTTGGATTCCTCCGTAGCTCTGTGTCTGGAAGAAGCTCGAAAGTGATCGGCGGCACCTCCCACGTAGATAGGTCCAGCAGGACGGGGAACTCATTCTCCTAGACACGCAATGTGCGCTCCAGCGTGTACACATCATCGACATATTGTTCAGCATCAAGGTTGACTTTAGCACACGCTGCCACGGCATGCGCACAGGGATAATGAAGTGTTTCGAACTTCCTGCACTCGCACCGTCTATTCAGGAGATCAACCCCGTAGGACCTAGGTCGACGACCGATGTTCTCAGTAACTCGAAACGTTTCCAGTCGTCGTGAATATATTTCCACGTTCATTGACCTCGCCAACCAACGGTTTACGACCATTGCATCCCTCACATGTTCGACAAACACTTGTCCCGCCTGAATCTGGTCGACTTGCTGCTGACCCATTCTTGGCATCAAAGTGGCCAGCCTGTAGAAAGTAGTAGAAAATACCGATACAATCGGAAGATGACGTGTTTTCAACAAGACTGCGTTGATCCCCTCGACTAAGTTTGTGGTCATGTGGCCATAACGAAAGCCCTCGTCAGCACTTTGAGCCCACTGCCACGGCTCCATTGTGCGCAACCATTGTCGGAAAGATGTGTTTGTCTGCCCCTCCATGTCACTCTCAAGTCGGATCATTCTTTGCCAGAAAATATGTGGCTCTAACTTGTACGCTGCATACGTATTAACAAAAAATAAGTTAAAGTAAGTCGATAACATCAAACATTACATCTTATATTGAAAAGATAAGGTTATCATTTACCCATTGCCACGACTTGTCTCTTCCAGTCTGCATTCTTATAATCTTTATGGAAGTTTGACGCAATGTGACGAATGCAGTAAACGGATCTCCACGGCACACCGGAACGCCTAATAGCTGCAATTAAACCCTCCCTCTATCGGAGATGATGCAAATGTTATCGTTCCTAATAACATACCTCGGTAGATTTGTGAGGAAGAATTCCCAAGACTCCATGTTCTCTTTATCTACGATAGCAAATGCTATCGGGAGCACGTTTCTGTTACCATCTTGAGCAACTGCAAGAAGCAGTATCTGTGTATATTTTCCATACAGCTAGGTCCCATCCACCTGCACAAGTGGCTTGTAGTGGGGAAATGCCCGCACATATGGATCGAACGTCCAGAACATCCGATGGAAAATTCTTTTTGCCGGCTGTAACTGCTCATCCGGGCCGTAAAATGGACTTGTCTGCAACTCAATCACAGTCCCTGGTACGTACTCCCGCATAGCAGCTATCCAACCTTGAAGCTCGTTATACGACGAATCGTAATCCCCATACAGTTGCTCCATCGCCATCTGTTTAGCTACCCATGCCTTCCAATATGAGACTCGATACTGGAATCGTGCTTGCATTTCCGCAACGAGTACTGAAACTTTAATGGTCGGCATATCCTTCACCATTGGCATGATACACGTACAAATAGTTTTCGAATCAAGTTTTCCATGATCTTCTGTCATACGTGTTGATGTGCATGTATGAGGACCAACAAATTTTCGTATCTCCCACATCTGAGAACTTCTAATGAATGCAGCTCGTACCCGCCAATTGCAGCCTTCCGCTGCCTTCGAACACTCCCCAACATATATTGTCGGAGTAGACACGGAGACTTTATAATCCACCGATATCTTCATGCTGTACCGTTTAATGGCATATATGCACTCTTCTTTACAACTGAATCTCTGGCCTATGAATAACTCATCATCATCAGATGTTACGGCCAGCCCGTGAGAATGAACTATTTCAGGGTACTCCGGAAACTCAGGTACATACGCTGCATCGAGGTCTATGAGCGACATGTGTGGCCCAGGATTATTGTGTATCATAATACGCCGCATCTGCTCCCCGACCGAAGAAGTGTTAATGCCTTCATCGTTGTTGACATCTTCATCGTCAATATCATCAGGTACATCGTCCACATCGAGATCATCGTCACTATCAACCTCTTCATCCCAATGATCGCCACCACCTTCTTCTTCGCTAGCACCTTCTTCTTCACCTCCAGCCATGTCAACATCGGGTGTAATTTTCAGGTCGATACCGATCCCACCCATAGTTGATTCACTATCAACGTATGATATTGGAGCCACCATCCACGGTTCTTCAGCCTCGCCTTCTTCATCAGATGCATTAACATCTTCATTTTGCTCCATACCGACTAACTCAGCAAATAAGTGAATCGGTGCATTCTTCTCACTCCCATTCCCACAGTAGAGATCGACCATTGTCTCCACGTCTTCATTGTCTACAAGTTCCATTTCGACGAATTTTACCAGATTTGTCGAAACTGGAAACTTGTAGAAAATTTTTGATATCCTTCTCCCACAACGTCTATGAATTTTTGCATTAATCCTTGCCTTCATTTCATCGAACGATACATTTCTATTAAATCTCATTGCTATTTGTTGCCGACATTCAAATACACATCCAACACTTGTTGTCAATATGACTCCATCGAAATAAACGCATACAAGAAACTTAGCATCCATCTTCAATATTTAATCTGTCCAAAAAAAATAATATCTCATAAAAATTCTCGAACGGTAACTATATTACTTAAAAAAAATTTAATGTTTCAATATGCAATTTTGTACATGAAAACCGTTTAACCACTAATCCTTATAACTAACACACTAATTATATTAATAATTTTATACTCAAAAAAATACACACTAAAATTATTAATTTTACTAAAAATAATAACTAACTAACTATAATAATACTAGTTTTTTACTAACTAGTTTATTTTGGTAAATAAAAATAATAAGTAACCATAATAATAATACTAGTTTTTTGCTAACAAAATATTACTAAGTTACATCTTAATACATTAATAACATCTTAATACAACAACAACAACAACAACAACAACAACAACAACAACAACAACAATAATAATAATAATAATAATAATAATACTAAATAATACTATTGTTTTGAGTTTTATTAATCTTAATAACTAAACTAAAACAAAAAATTTTACAAAATATACAAAATAATAACAACAATATAATCAATTATTTTTTAAAAAATACCTTCTTTTTTTCTCTTTTTCTCTTCTTTTCCGCAGCAACTCTTCTTCTTCTTTTTTTTTCTTTTGATTTTTCTCCCTTCAGCTGGACAGATCTCGATTTTATAATACAAATAGTGCCGCCAATCAGTATGGTACAATTGGTGCCGCCAATGGCATTGGCACCATTGGTGCCGCCAATGGCATTGGCACCTTTGGTGCTGCCAATCCCATTGGCGTGACCAAGGTGCTGTCACTTCTGTCAGGTTTTTTTTTGCAGTTTTTTTTTGGTTTTTTTTTATATTTTGGTAAATAAAAAAATTATATATATTTTGGTAAATAAAAAAAAGTTATAACATTTTGGTAAATTTTTATTTTTTTATATTATTTTTGTAAAAAACCCCTGAGAGGTATGTTTAATTTTACTATTTTGGTAATTAATCTCATGACAATCATTATGTTATTATATTATGTTGAATCAATCTCTCCCTCATTGAAACCAACCCTCGATTAACTACCATGCTTCAGTAATCCACATTTAGAATTAAATTTTAATTTAGAATAAATTCATTATAACTTTAATTCACCATAAACATGCAATTATCTTAGATGGGATATATTGGATATTTTAACATATAAAGAATGATAAATTTTTAAAAATTAATGCAAAAGGTATACATTTCAACAATTTTGAATCGATGAAGATTGAGTCAATGAAGGAAAAGAAAGAAATGAATCTTATATAATTGATTGATGTATTTTAGGTGATAGACCAAGTATATTCGAAGAAGGTGAGATAGATTTGGGTATTTTTAGATTCTTAAAGAATGAACGAGGTGTTAGAATATGTGTTTTTGTAGCATTGTCTAATGCTTAAGTCAATATAAGGAGAAGGGAGGGTAACATGTAATGAATAATGAGTTGAGATGAAAACGATGCCTTCTATCATGGAATAACGTGTATCTATTGTGTTGTCTTAAAATACATGATTCTAGGTTGCTCAAGGGCTACATGACTATAAGTCTACCTCAATGGCTAGTGGCTAGCGCTTGACTAGACAAGCTTGGCTGTTTAATTATTGTTTAAGCTTTTAACAACTTTTTGTTATGCTTAACAGTTAGCCTTTTTTATATTTTAGCATAACAATTGTCCCTCTAGATTTGGGGCAAGTTATAAAGTGACTAGGCGAAGGCCAAAACAAGCAAAAAAGTATTACATTAAAGTATTACATAATGAGTAGATTAAAGATGTGGAGAGCGTCAAGTTTTTGGTCAAGCTTTGTGTATTTGAAGATCTACTTGGTTGCATCCCTCGAAAGATGTTTGCTTTGCCAAATTTCGTGTTGGGTGCTTGGTGGTGTTGTAGAGTGAAAGTGCATGTGTGTTTGAGCAAGAGGCTTGTGTTTGTTACTTGGGAGTAGATTTGTGACTTTTGTAAAGTTTTAATTTGTTATTTGCAGTAGTTGATGGGTTGTTGAGGAACTTTAATGTGCTCTTGGAGCACATTTTTGGCTATTATGGGACTTTAATGTGTTGCTTAAGCATATTTATGGCTTTTATGAAGCCTTGATTTGTTGCTAGGGGCAAGTTTGAGACTGATAGGGAGATTTCGCTTTTTTGGGGGCAAGTTTAAGGTTGTTACAAAGCATAAGTTTGAATGGCATAAAGTAGGAATTTTCTATTATAGAACAATAGTTTAGGTTGCACAGAGCAGGATTTTGTTTCTATGAAGTAAAAAATTGGCTTACAAGAAGTAATATTTCATTGTTATGGAGTAGGAATTTGAGTTGCACGAAGCATGATTTCGCTACTACTAAGGAAGAGTTTGAGCTATATGGAGTAGCGATATTTTGCTACTATGAACAATATTGGGCTACAAGGAGCAAGATTTTGCTATTACAAAATAAGACTTCAGGTTGCATAGAGCAAGATTTCGCTATGAAGTAGGAATTTAGGTTGTTTGGAGCAAGATTTTGCTGTTATAAAGCAAGAATTTGGGTATTGTGGAGTAGGATTTCATTGCTATGGAGTAGAACTTTATGTTATGTGGAGCATGAATTTGTTGTTATGGAGTAGGAGTTTGGGTTGTGGGGAGTAGGATGTTTATGCTATGGAACAAGTTTGTAAGCTAACTTTGGTGAAAAGCCAAAGCTTTCTTGTTGTGAAGTAATATTCTGAGTTGGCTATGGCATGTATGGAGCTAAAACTTTATTGCATGAGGTAGAATTGTGAGCTAACTCTAGTGTAGAGCTAAAGCTTTCTTGCTATGAGTTGGATTATAAGCTATTTTTCATGTGATACTAGAGTTTTTTTTGTTGTACAACAGGACTTAGAGGTAGTTTTGGTGTGGGACTAGAGTTTTTGCTGTTAGGAAATTTGTGCCCTTAGTGTAGTAATTTTATAATATTTGATAAAATATTGAAATAGTCAAACTAATTATTCATGGAAATGAACAAACGTCATTCATCTCTAGGCTAGATTGTCCTCAATGATTTTTTTTGCATGAAAAGCAAAATATACAAGCAAATATTGGCTCATTAATTACTTAAGGTTTAACTAATATTAAGTTGCATTGTATGGACAAATTATAATGCAGGAAACTTATATTAGTAAGTAATCTAAATTGTTCATAGTTTCTAGAATCAAATTGAGCAAATGATTTAAATAATAGGGGACTATTATGTCGACTATATGCTCAATTAGGGGAGATTGTTGACGCAAATTTGAGCAGTGCCAAGGAGTAGTGTCCACTAGTGTTTGGTAGTGCTTAACTTAGAAACTTTCCATGATTAGTGTTAGATAATTTTAGTAACAAAATCCTTAGACTTTGATTCTTAGTGATACTTTGGACGACTACAAACCCATCTATGATATCCAAAATGTTTATAACAACATATCCTGGAGAAATTGGTTTGAATTTGATGAAGGTAATCGACTTCCAAACTTTGGAGAGATTAGATCAAATCGAGTAAAACTTGGAAGCATATCTTGTAGATTCAAGACTTATCTTAAGCTTATTGAAAATATTCCTTTTTCTTGTTATATTGCTAGTTTTATGGGAAGATTAGTTGTAATTGATATAATATGTTAGCAAGTCTCGATTCCATATAAATTGAAGAGACTTGTATAGGTGATGTATTGATCTAAGAACACTTATTCTTGCTCATTGAGGAACATTTCTTGTAAGTGCATTGAGTACAAAATCAAGTATTACTTGATTATTATCCTAAGTTTTCAGGGGAAAATCTAGAGGAGAGTTGTTTAGATCTTAAGTGCAAAAGTGAGGAATCTAATTTAGTGAGTGTAAGAGGTTGTAATCACTTGTTCTATGAGTTGTTAAGATAGTGGATTATCTCTCTAAGAAATGCCTTATAGACATAGGGAAACTAGACTATGTAAACATATCCAATGTTTATTGTTTTTTTTTTTTTTTGCCTTGTCCATAATTAGTGCCTGAAGTAGTTGGCACTGCCCTTAAGCACTATTTCTGGAAATGCTTGTATTTTCTTGCAAGTATCATTTCAGAACTTTCATTTTCGATATCAAAATTTATAAAAAAAATAAATTAAAAATGTCTATAAATATCAAAATTTGCCATACTTATATTCATCCCAAATGCATTTGAAAAGTAACTTGGGCTTTAGGTTTGCTTCAATTAGTTATGAAACCAATTTTTGGTTTATTATTACAATCATATAATTTTTTTCTAAATATATGCATATAGGAAAATTGTTTTTTTAGAATAATTTTTTTTGACGAATACTTTGATACCTTGGTGTTAAGGTTTATGTGATATATTCTTCATGTAATCCGCGGCCCTAGTTGTCAGCAGAAGTACTAAAGAAATACAATTCAAGGATCTCAACATCCATGAGTGTTAAAGTTTTTTTGTTTGTTGGGAACTTTATCCATCTATTTATTTCAATTGTTACATTGTTGCTGTAAGAGCCCGATTTTGGGTCTAGATGGAACAGTGATTTCGGGACCACAAATCCGACAAGGAAAAATTTATTTTAAAATTATGACATGGGTTGCATTATGATAGGAAGGTTGCATGAAAACACTGATATGAAAATTTTATCGATTTAGTGATTAATTAAGGAAAGGACCTATTTGTATAAAATGTAGAATTTGAATTCTAGAAGCTAGAAGGTTAATTAGCTATGAAATTGTAATACCCCGAAAATTACTACAGTAAGAAAGTAAGATAATATCCCTGATATGGTGAAATAAGGAAATAAAGTGATAAAAAGGGTAATTGAGTTATGTCAACATTGGAAAGTATATTATGACATATTAATTCAAGAAAAGATTAAATTGCAAAAGTGAGAAAAGTTTTGTTACCCAAGAGTAAATACTCAAAATTTGAGGGGTTAAAGTGTAAATATGAAAAAGTTGAAGGACCAATAGTGTAAATATTTTAAGGGTGGAATAATCTAGAAACTAAGGAAGATGGATGAATTGGGACCAAATTGAATAGATGAAGAATTATGATGGACTAAATTGTAATTTTACCAAATTAAGTAATGACTCAAGGATGGAATTTTAAAAGATCTAAAGGGCAAAATGGTCAATTAGAAGAAAGAGAAATCTAGAAAATAATGATGATGTTGGAGATATTTTAGATTAAATAAATAAATATTAGTTTATTAATATTTTAATTTGATTTTTAAATGATATTTTATTATTTTATTTTTATTTTATTTAGTGTATATATATGGAAGAAAAGATGAAGAATCATCATCATCTTCCCCATGCAACTAACGTATGAAGAGAAAAGAAAGAGAGAAACTTTCTTTTCTTTACAATTTGGTCCTTTTACCAAAAAATCACCATTTTCACTTAGAAATTAAAAGAATTTCCATATTCATCAAGAGAGAAAGATAACAGGGAGACTATGGGGAGCTAGAATATCAAGTTAGATTCAAGAAATAGAAGCTGGAGGAGGGAGAAAATCAAGTTAAAGATTGAAATCAATGGCATAAGGTAAGAACATCAAGATTTTTTTATACTTTTGAGTTTGATATTATTGAAAAAGTAGGAAATTAATGTTAAGGTAGAGTTTCATTATATAAATTTCTATATTCTTGTTATGTTAGTAAGGGAAATAAGAGAAAGTGATGGAAAATATTGAAGAGAAAAGAAAGGAAAGTGTTATAAATTTAGTTATCAACATTTTACACTAAAACAGTTTTGAGACAGCAGCAGTAGTCTGACTTTGAAAATATATCAAAAATCGTATAAATGGAATTAGAGGATGAAAAAATATAAATTAAAAATTATTGAGTCTAGTTTCTCATAGAAGAAACAGTGTAAGCAATGGAATTGTAAATTATGAGATATAATAGGTTTTGTAAGATAAGGTCAGAATGATTTTGGGTTCCCCTGTACTGAATTTGGAAAATCATAAAAAATTGGATAAAAATAATTAGAGGCTTAAATTTATATTTTTGAATACTTAATGAGTCTATTTTCAATAGAAACTAACGGTAACATTATTCGAATTCTGTATGAGGAGATAATTAATTTTTAGTGAAGAAGGGTTGGAACTGTCAGACAGCAGAACAGGGATGATTTTAAAGAATAAAATGTACTTATTCGCTAAACAAAAAATTCTGAAAATTTTATGGTAAGAAGATATGTGAGTCTAGTTTCAGATAAAATTAACGGATCTTAATTTGGAGTTCTGTAGCTCAAGATATAGATAATTTAGTGACTATGACTCAAGTGGACAGCTTTGAATGAATATATAAGTAAATGGTGAAATTATAGATAATGTTACCTATAAGCATGTTATATACATTAAGGATGTGGAATGGAGAGGAGGAGGAGGAAAATATATGATTATTCAACTAGCATGAGTTTTCATTAAAAATGACCAATTTACATGTTTTAGGTTCAGGGACTAAATTGAACAAATGTGAAACTTTAAGGGTAAATTTGTAAAAATGTCAAAAAGTGACCAAATTGCATGAAATGAATTGTTTTATTAATTAAATTAGTAAATTGAATGAAATATTAATTTAGATCAAGATTGGGTGGAAATTCGAGAAAATAGAAAATTACCAAAATGTCCCTAAATTTTGGTATTTTTGCAATTTTGCCTGGTAAGTTCGTATGAACTATATTCTGTATAATTTTAATTAAAGTGAATGTTATTTGATGATGAATATTATATAGATATGTGTTTTATTATTGAAATTGAATTATTATTGGTAATATGTACAATTATTAGATGCAGTGAGATGATTATCGGAAGCTCGATTGTGTTGGGTAGGAATTGTTGCATTATTTATATTGTGAAGAATTATAAAAGCATGTTAATAATTTGAAAGTTTTAATAATTAATGGAATTTTATAACTTGGTTCAATACGTTTACAAGTGTATGTTCTGGTAATGCCTCGTACCCTATTTCGGTGTCGAATATGGGTAACGGGTGTTACAGTTGCACAATTAAAGTGTATCTTGAGTTGTTGGCATTTGTGACTTGCACGATTTTTTGGAATGTATCTAGACAATAAATGATTGATGATTCATGCTACAAATGGAACTAATTATATTGGGAATTTTATTTTTATCCTTCGATCGAATTTGAAAAGAGAGGGAGTATTTCTAAGTGGCTTGCAACCTTATCCTTGTAGCTAAAACAATATTTCAAACTATTTGAGGGAGATAATTTATGGATAAATAGTCAGTTTAAATTTGAAGAAAACTTATCCTTAATGAAAAGCTGATTGTTTAAAGCTTATAAATAGGTTGCATAGTTGCACTTGATCGATGAGCATCTTGAGTGCTTTGAAGAGAGTTTTCATTCGAGTATTGACTTGTCTTTTCTTTATATTTTTGCGCTCCTTTGTTTAAGAATTTCTATGAAAGTAAACTTTAATTGTAAGGATTTGGGGTGAGTAATTGTAACAATTAGGTTCATTATTGGGACTGCAATTATCCAACGTTGTAAAAGTAGATTGAGTTTTAGCCAATAAGTGGTCTTTATCAATTGTTGAATAAAATCATGCATTGACTAAGGCTCCGCAGAGTAAGATTGTTATTTGAACTACATTAATAAATATTATATCTTGATTTATCTCTTTGACTTACTCTCTTTTCGAATTTGTTAGCCATACTTTCTCGTTCTAAATTATGTTGCAGCATCAGTTAGGACAACAAATTATAATAGCTAGAAACCAATGGCTTTTCCAGTTGGTATCGAAGTAGTTTTCAAATGTAAGTGAAGGTGACCCTATTTTTGGTTTGCAACCATGGAATCCATGAAATGAAATTGTAACACCCCTAACCCGTCTTTGACACTGGATTAGGGTTACGGAGTATTATTAAACAATTAGAAACATTTAGACATCATATCATTCAATATTATAATCACAACATATAACATTCATACGCATGCATATTGTCCCTAAATCGAACCCTCGAGGCCCTAAAAATAGCTTAAAAAAAATTTGGGACCAATTTGAATCAATTTAGAAAGATTTGGGAAAAAGTAGTGAAATTTGAAAATAAGGGACACATAGCAGTGTGTCTCACACTGTTGAAAGACATGCCCATGTCTTAGGTCGTGTAACCTTTGAACTAGGGACACACGACCATGTCCCAGCCCGTGCTTTCACCTGTTTAGCTCTCTGAGTAAGGCCACACGGCCGTGTTACATACCTGTGTGCTAGGTCGTGTGTAGGCTGTGTAACTCACTGACTTGCATAAAAAAGACCATCAAGTGTCACACGACCGTGCTTCCAGGTCGTATGCCTCACACGGTCGAGCCACACGCCCGTGTCTCAGGCCGTGTGAGCTAAAATTTACCTATTTCTTGCTCAATTTCACTCCCTTATGACATAGGTACCTACACACTTTCAAATACACATATGGAAGATGCAATTCAATTACAAACATTCTCTAACATGGTCATATATCCATTCTCAACTTCTAACCACAAACACATTTATTTCTTTAAGCATACATCCATTTCATTACAAGCATAAAGGTAACCAATAACATACCATTTTATATTATGACATTTCAAACATATCTAAGTAACAAGTAGAAAATCACAAGTTGATCAAGTGCACAACATGTCACACATTTTACTCAAAAGTTAGGCATTTGACATAACATTACATAGGGTCCTAGTACATGCCATATACCAAACCGAGAAATTAAGTCTACCAAGTTTCCCAGATAGTGTGATTCCTAGCATTGACTCGATCTTCTTAGCCTTCAAAATGTGATCTACAAAATAAACAAATTTAAAGGTAAGCTTATATGAAGCTTATTAAGTTCACTTAGAAATTCATAACTTTTTTAATCAACATAGATTTAATCAACTAAAGCATAACGATTTCCATTATACGTAGTTTATAACAGTAATAACGACCAATTCAGTAGTTCAGTATACTCAGTGAGCATTGCTTGATTGAACTTTTCATCAGTATATCCGTAGATTTCTACTCATTTGGGCTTCACTCAGTATAACAGTAAAATTTGATCAAATAAACATCAATCAGTATAACATTAAAATTTGCTCAATTGAGCTTCATTCAGTATAACGGTATGATTTACTCGGTTGAGCTTCATTCAGTATAATAGTCAGATTTGGCTCGATATAGAGCGTACTTTTAGTAGATGATACAACATTCACTAACAACATATTAACAAGGATGCAAGCATTTAGAAGTATAATTGAACATACAAACTTGCCGAACTGATTTGCAGGTGAGTTTAGAATACAGGGACTATTTTGTGGTTTTTCTTTTTCCACGATTATTAGCACGTTCTTGATCAAAACAAAGTTTAAAATTCAAGGTTGAAAACCCTAACCTTTCCTTTCTTTTCCGTGGAGAAGATGAAGAGAATATGAAAATTTCCTTTAAATTTTAGGTTTAATTTAATATATATACTTATGGCATTTTTGTAAATACTTTAACTTTCTTAATTAAGCTTTAATAATCATAATTAAGCCTAATTAAATCACTTTATCAAACATGACCTCACCAAATCCTAGTAACTAATTTTTCCATGGTTAAATTGTTCATTTAGTCTTTTTAAATTAACTACTCAACCTTTGCAGTTTTTACAATTCAGTCATTTTTACTTATTAAACTATCCAAACAAATAAATTTCAGAACCAAAATTTAATATGACTCTAGAAACCTCAAAAATAAACTAGTTAAATAATATTTATAAAGTATTTTTCCAGAATTATGGTCTCAAAACCATTATTTTCGACACCACAGAAAATCGAGTTGTTATAGCTCTCCCTCTTTAAGAAATTTTGTCCTCGAAATTTTTTACCAATAAATAGATGTGGGTACTATGATCTCATAGAGTCTTCAGTCTCCCAAGTAGCTTCCTCTACCCCATGACGATTCCATAAGACTTTAACTAGTGATACTTTCATATACTGAAGTTCTTTTACTTATCGTGCCAAAACCCTGATTGGTTCTTCAGAAAACGATAAGTTCAGCTGTATCTCAATTTCACAAGGAGTGATTACATGTGAAGGGTCTGACCGATATCGTCTTAACATCGAAACATGAAAGTCATTATGAATTTTCTCAAGTTTTGAGGGCAACACTAATCTATATGCTATAGGGCCAACTCTCTTAGTAATCTCATATAGTCCAATAAATCTCAGACTCAGTTTTCCCTTCTTCAAGAAACGTAGCACTTTTCTCCAAGAAGAAACTTTCAGAAATACTTGGTTGCCAATGGTAAACTCTATATCCTTCCGTTTTAAATCTGCATAAGACTTTTGAAGATCAGATGCCGCTTTTAAATAGTTACGAATTATCCATACTTTATCCTCCGTTTCCCGTATCAGATTAGTACCAACAAGCTTAGATTCGCTCAACTATGACCAGTACAGTGACGTTCTACATTTTCTTCCGTATAAAGCCTCAAACGATGCCATTTTAATGCTGGATTGGTAACTGTTGTTATAAGTAAATTCCACCAACAGTAAATATCTTTCCTAGCTACTTTCAAACTCGAGGATGCAACATTGTAACATATCTTCCAAGTTTTGAATTACTCGCTCTAACTGCCCATTTGTCTACAGGTGATATGCTATACTGAAATTAAGCTTGGTTCTTAGAGCCTCGTGAAGCTTACCCCTAAAATCTCAAGGTAAATCTCGAATTTCTATGAGAGATAATAGATAAAGGCACTCCGTGCAATCTAACAATCTCTGATACATATAATTTAGCTAACTTCTCAAGCGGGTAATCAATAAACAAACTACGCATTTAGCACCGAACTTTGAAATCTCATGTTTCATTCCTAGCTACCAATAAATTTTGTTTAGATCGTTATACATTTTAGTACTACCCGAATGTATAGAGTATGTACTACTATGAGCCTCTGATAAAATGTCTTATTTTAACTCTAGGTTATTCGGTACACATATTCTGTTACGAAAATACATCATATTATCATCCTCAATAGTGAATCTTGTAGTCAAGTCAATCTGGATTTGTTCCCGTTTGGTGGATAACTTTGGATCTTCCATTTGCAACTCTAGAATCTGCTGAAGGAATAACGGTTTAGTCCTGAGTTCAGCTACAACAGAACCTTCACCTTCTAGTGTTAAATGTGCATTCATAGCTCTTAAAGCAAACAACGATTTTTGACTTAAAGCATCTACAACTACATTAGCTTTCCTGGGATGATAATCAATTACAAGATCATAATCTTTCAACAATTCTAACCATCGCCGCTACCTAAAATTCAGTTCCTTTTGAGTTATTAAATACTTTAGACTTTTAAGATCTGTAAATATGTGGCATTTTCACCGTAAAGGTAGCCAGATCTTCAGGGCAAAGACAATAGCAGTTAACTCCAAGTCGTGTGTCAGGTAGTTTCTTTCGTGAGGCTTTAACTATCGAGAAACATATGCGATTACCTTTCCAGATTGCATTAATACGCATCCCAATCCACTAAGTGACGCGTCACTGTAAATAACAAATTCATTTCTAGATTCAGGTAATGTCAATACAGGAGCTTTTGTCAATATCTTCTTCAATTCATCAAAAGTTTGCAGGCATTCATCTGACCAAACAAATTGAACATTCTTCTGTAATTACTTGGTCATCGGTAAGGCTATTATAGAGAAGTTTTGAACAAAACGTCGGTAGTATCCTGCTAACCTCAGGAAACTTCGTACCTCTACGACATTCTTCGATGCTTTCCAATTGGTAATAGCCGAGATCTTACTAGGGTCAACAGGTATCCCATTCGCCAAAATCATATGTCCCAGAAACCCAACTTCCTTAAGCCAGAATTCACATTTGCTGAATTTTGCATACAACTATTTTTCGTGCAAAATTTGTAGTACAGTCCTTAAGTGTTGAGCATGTTCAGATTCTGACTTGGAGTGAATCAGTATATCATCTATAAATACAACCACAAATCTATCCAACTATGGTTGGAAAACCTGGTTCATCAGATCCATAAATGCAGCAGGAGCATTAGTCAATCTAAATGGCATTACTAAAAATTCATAATGACCATATCAGGTTCTGAATGCAGTCTTCATCACATCACAATCTTTCACTCGCATCTAATAATATCTCGATCTGAGGTCTATTTTAGAAAACACGATTTCCCCCTTCAGCTGATCAAATAGCTCATCAATACGAGGTAATAGATATTTATTCTTCACCGTAACTTTGTTCAGTTGTTGATAATCTATACACAATCTCAATGTACCATATTTCTTCTTTAGAAATAGTACTGGTTCACCTCAAGGAGACACACTCGGACAAATAAAACCTCTATCTAATAATTCTTGCAACTATGCTTTAAGTTCTTTCAACTCAGTCGGTGTCATTCTATACAGTGGAATGGATATCGGTGTAGTTCCCAGTATCAAGTCAATAACAAATTCAACTTCACGTTCCGGTGGTAAACCTGGTAATTGTTCAAAAAATATGTCTGCAAATTCATTATCAGCATAGACTTGATTCAACTTCAAGCCAGAATCCCAAGTATCTAGTATTTAAGCTAGAAATGCTTCACAACCCTTAGAAATCATCTTCTGTACGATGATCGTCGATACGACTCTGGTAACATTGTTTAATCTGTTTGATTCAACTATGATTAATTCACCTGTAGGGCATTTCAAATGGACTCCTTTTTGTCTACAGTTAACCACTACATCATGTAACGATAGACAGTCCATACCCCGTATTATATAACACTCATGAAAAGGCAATAACATCAAATCAGCAGAAAACTCATAGCCCTAGACTTTCAGTGGACATTTGCAACAAATTAAATTAACTATTATACTATGACCTAGTGGATTTGTAACTTGAATATCAAATTCAGTTGATTCAACCAGTAAATTTTTATCAGTGGCTAATGCAGTGCAAATATATGAATAGGTTGATCCAAGGTCAATCAAAGCATATAAAGTAACATCAAAAGACAAAATATACCCATAACAACATCAGGCACAGTAGCTTCCTCTCTGGCCCATCCCTACATTACTGTTCTGACTAGGGCATCTGCCCTTTTGTGGTGTTGATGGGGCGTTTTACACTTCGATCATCTTTTTCTCCCGGTGGTTTCAGAAAGTTTCGTACTAATGATTAGTCATTCCACATATTAGGCACGCACCTACCTTATACCTGTATTCTCCAGTATGTCGCTTACTACAGAAATCACATAACAGTTTCGGGGCATTACGAACACTAGACATACTATCAGCAGGTCGATTTTGTAACTTCAAATCAGGCTGTCTGGGTCTGCTTCGACTAAAAAGCTCTGATGATACAGTAACACATTTATCTTCTTATCTTACTTTCTTATGTGGGGACGCAGAGAACCTACTAGGAAAATTTCTTTTATTGAAGTCTCGTGCCTTTCTTTCTCTCTGTCTCTTTTGGTTAAGAATTTCCCCCATCTTCTGAGCCCAGTCGGACAATACTACAAACTATCGTGTTTCTGTGCGACCTATCATCATTTTGATTCACCATTTAATTTGTCTTCAAATCGAGTACACATTTATTTCGACGACGACACAATCTCTCGAGCATAGTTGCTGAGATATGTGAACTCTCTCTCGTACTCAACCACTGATTTATTTCCCTGTTTCAAATCCAGAAACTCTTTCTTTTTCTTGTCTAGGTACCTCTTGATGATGTATTTCTTCTTAAATTTCGATTTGAAAAATTCCCAGTGAATATCATTTTTCGGGAGTACTGCATTTATTATTGCCCACCAACTGTAAGCTTCTTCTCTCAACAGTGATACAACACACCTGAGATAATCTTCGGGGGGACAGGCCATTTCATTAAAAACCCGTTGAATAGTTTCAAGCCAGTATTTAGCCTTTACAGGATCATCCTCTGATCTACCTCGAAATTCTTCAACCCCATACTTCCAGACTTTATCAGCAGGAATTCGTTGGTTCAACCCAATTGTCGGAGGGGTAGTGGCATCGCAAGAGGTATAGTAGGGGGTACTTTAGGAGGTATCGTAAGAGGAGCAGTAGGTGGTACTGTATATGGTGCAGGATAAGGCAGTGGTCGGGGCATCATTGGATTACTTTGCTTAAATTCAGAGAACCTCTGTCTCATAAGTCCAAAGAACATATTCTTGACCTTATTTTCAGACATTGGTAGGATCGATATACTATGGCTCGTACCAGTTTAAGTAGTCAGGACATTACTATCCACTTGATTAGTCTCTTCGCGCTTAATATCTGATGGCCTCCTTTAGAATATACAAAGAAATAGGGTTAGACTGGATCAATTTATATCACACTATCACAGGTTATATGGCATGTACCTTCTAAGTTTAAACACATTACACTCAGTCCAAGAATCGACTAAATTGTAGCTCTAATACCACTAAATGTAGCACCCCTAGCTCGTCTCTGACATCGAATTAGGGTTACAGGGTATTACTAAACAATCAGAAATATTTGGGCATCATATCATTTGATATTATAATCAAAACATATAACATTCATATGCATACATGCTATCCCTAAATCGAGCCCTCGATGCTCTAAAAATAACTTAGAACAAATTTTGGACCACTATGAATCAATTTAGAGAGATTTGGGAAAAAATAGTGAAATTTGAAAATAAGGGACACAAGGCCATGTGTCTCATACGGTTGAGAGACACGCCTACATCTCAGGCCGTGTAACCTTCGAACTAGGACACATGGCCGTGTCCCAGGCTGTGCTCTCACCCATGTAACTCTCTGAGTAAGGCCACACACATCAGTGTGCACAAGTTCAAGGGTTTTCCGGCCCTTGTTCCTTTTGCATTAAAAGATCACTTAGTTATCTTACCTTCCAAGAAAAATTCACATTATGGTAGATCAACTTCTTTAAGCGAACGTAAGATGTGGTCTTTCACAAGTCTAGTGATTCTTTCTCGGTTAATATGACCAAGTTTCAAATACCAAATGCATGTCTTATAAGAGTGAGAAGTTTTAAGTCTTTTATTTGATATTTTAGTCTCAAGTAACGTGTACATCTTTGGTTTGATAAAATAGAGATTATTTGACATCCATCAATTACTAATAAGATTGTGATTTCTAAATATTGCAATTCCATGGTTAAAAGTCACAGTTAAGCCGTCTTTATATAAACATGCAACAGACATTATGTTTCTTTTGAAACTTGGTACATAGAAAACATATTTTAAAATAATCTTTCTAAAATTATCAAAATAAAGATGTACCTAAACCATGCTTATTTTTCACCCAATTGCATATGTACCTAAACCAATTCATAACACGTGATCCCAATGTTATAAACACACTTAAAAGCAACAAAATATGCCAACTTTAACCACCTAAGACCCAACCATTGTACCATACATGAAACCACAAAAATAATGCTTATATCCAATCATTATCATAGGTATCACCTACAAACCATGACATACATACAAACCAACCTATTTCACTTTCATCATACCATATCTTGAACATGACAACTACTATTTCATATTAGGTCATTTAAGCACAACTTTGAATCAACCATGCATACCACCTATAGTTGTTCAAACAAATTATATTAAAGCATAACACTTACACCTAAAAATAAATTATGAACTTTTGCAAACATAACCAAATTATCCTATCACATGCTATATAAGCCAAATTCGAATTCAAAATCTACCAAGATCCTCGATAGTGTGATTTCTTTGGGTTGATCCGATCTCCCGATCCACAAAACATATCTACAAGAAAAAAGATAAATAACACGAGTAAGCTTTTGTAAAGATTAGTAAGTTCGTCGATTGTTAGTAAAACGTACTGAATCAAACATAATAATAATTCAAATAAAAGATTAATGAACAGAGTTCCTGTGAACGAGGTTACTATCAGAATTCCTGTCAATCACAACTCACAACATATGAAAAATGCTCAATATAATAATAAAAATTAGATTCCACATTTCAATAAATTTTTAAAGATCAATAAAACATAGCCCGATGAATGATAAGTGGATACGAGTACACGGTTAACCATCCAACACACCAGATGCTCGTATGAGCTAATGCATCCAGCACACCAAATGTTCATATGAGCTAATCAATCCAGCACAGCAAATGCTCGTATGAGCTAATCCATCTAGCACAGCAAATGCTCATATGAGCTAATCCATCCAGCACACCAAATGCTCGTATTAACTAATCTATCTAGCATACCAAATACCACTGTAATTTATCTCATTAGTCTGCAACAAATGTAGGACCTTGACATATTTAGTAAATAGAGAATCTACTGTAATCATCTCTACTACTCCCATCAACCCCGTACCCCGCGCAACATAACCTATTGGCATGCCAACCGTACTCTATTCTACATTCATCGGTTCAGATTATTCTAACATAGAACAATATATGAATAACTCACTATCTCATATTCCGTATACAAGCATTAGTTCATCAACCAAACATTCATCGACTCAGAATATCTCATTAGTGCTCAATGCTACAACAATACACTGTTTCATTACTCATATACATAGCATCATTATAATGTTCAAACCAAAACAATTTAATTCATTTAATATGCATTTAAATGTATTAGAATAAAACCGAATGAACTTACAGGACTGATTTGCAATAATGGTCCAGAGCAGCTCAGTCAATGATCGACATTGTGTCAATTCATTATTTCCATTTTCAATTACACACATCAATATAATCCAAAATTATGCAATTAGGTTCATATAATACACTTAAAATGTACTAAAATTAAACCGTACGAACTTACCAGACTAATCTGCAGCAACAACAAAGTATAAGGGTTATTCGATAATTTTCTCTTTTCTTTGGTTTTGCCCTCGTTAAAGATCTCAAATAATAATTCTATTCAATTCACTATTCTAATAGCAAAATTAATTCATTTTATGCAATTAAATCTTTTTTTGACATTTTTACAAAATTGCCTTTAACAATTTACTTTTATTTAATTTAGTCCCTAAGCCCAAAACTTGCAATTTAACCAATTTTAACCAAATCTCATTTCAGCCAAATTATTCATTATTTCTATACGGCCTATTCATGCTGATATTTCACATTAAGTCCTCTTAACTTTATCATTTTAACATTTTAGTCCATAAACATTAAAATTACCAAAAATTACTTTAAAAAATAGTCCTATTTAACAACTAAGCTCAATAATCTACCATAAAACTTCAACAATATCCAAAACTCATCAATGACATAATCCAAAACATATGATATTTTTACAAATTAATACCCGAGTTAGCTAGATTAAGCTAATTGATCGAAAGTTTCTTCTCCCTTCTCCAATGGCTATCCGGTTTTAGAAAGAAGAAAATCTAGAAGATGATAGTTTATTTAGCTTTTATTTTATTACATTATGTTTAATTATCCCATTACCATTTTACCCTATTAATTTCCATTCAATCTTAACAATTTTAAGCCCATTACCGCCCACAATCATCACCTATAGTATATTTACCATTCAAGGAGGGTTTAATTACACAATTAATCCTTCAATTATATTAAATTCTAACTAAACAAACTTAATTTCAATTGAACCCTAAACTAATTAGGACTAATAAGCAAATAGCACAAAAGTTAGCAGATTTAATCATGTCACCACCGCTTGGACTTTTTGACCATGGTTTAATTACCATTTTGGTCCTTTTAGCATTTTAAATCTATAGCAATTAAATTTTACCTCTTTTACAATTTAATCCTTTTACCTTAATTAAGCAATCAATCATCAAAATTACCAACCAAACTTCAATTCACCTATAATACGACTCTGTAAATATTTAATAAAAATATTATGACCTTAAATTACAAAAACAGGGTCCTAATACCTTGTTTTCAATAAGCACTTGACTTTTGAATCAAACCACTTATACTAACTTTTAGTTCAATTAGCTAAATTCAACAAATCAAAATTCAATAAAAAATTATTATTGACTCGTATAATTTAAATACTTATTATACGAACTTACTCGTCGGATTTTTGGTCCCGAAACTATTATTTCCAACATCAATGAAAAATGGGCTGTTACAAAAAGAGAGATTCGGTCTTGGTTTACACCATAAACATAGCACAACCTAGCTCTTGATACCAATTACTGGAAAAATCTTGATTTGAAAACGTTTTTTTACATAGAGAAAAATTAAAATTTTGAAAACTAACCCAATTTGTGATATTTATAGCATAAACCATATCTGAATTCATACATGTGTTTTCGACTTAGCAGACGTTCCTTATTCTCGTCTTTAAACCAAATGATCTTTTCTACTATTCTCGTACCACACACTGCTTCGAGTGTTGGCTCGAACCAATTGAATCAAAATACAAAACTAGAAAAAATTTTCCTTTTAGGGTCAAAACGAAAATTCTCTCTTCTTTAATAGAAATCAGTAAAATTTTTATTCTGAAAAATATATTTATAAGTTGATAATAAATTATCTCTATTTTTCGGCAGAATAACAATCTCTCAAAAGTTGTGTTAATAGCTCTACTAGTGTCATCTATTTATAGAGTTATAGAGTTGTAGAAGTTTATTTTAAATAAAAAAACAACATACTACTTAGAGTAGGAGAGGGTTGAATGACTCACCCTTGCATTTCTACTAGGGTTGTCACCTCCTTCATGTTATATGAGGGGTTTTAGGCCTCCTTCACATCAGGTCCAATTACGAGTACTTCCTAGCCTTTCTGACCCAATAATTTGTAATGTGATCCAATCCGGTCCAATTTTCTATTTCCAAAATAAAATTTAATATTTACATATTAAGTAATTTTCTCATCCCAATTTAACCCTAGTAAAGTTTTTGGCAATTTTACCCTTGGTAAAATTTTGACGATTTTACCCTAGATAAAATTTCGAGAAAGTTTGTTCAATATGTCACAACTCAACATGTTCACTATGACCAAATGATTTATTTTCATATTCGAGCTTCAGAACAGTCCAAAAACATAAACCCATTCTTCTATGATTTTTTAAGTAATCTTATATAGGATTGCAAGTTTCCATTTTCATTTTCATTTCCATTTTTGGAAACCTACATTCATTTATCAATGATTCCATTTCTCTATTTTAAAGAAAACCATAATCATTCCTGAATGTTTCCCATTTCTCTTTTTTATTCATTCTGTTCATTTTTATTCAAACACATAATTCATTTGTGGTTTCAACGAACTAATAGAGAGACCAATTGGACATATTTAGTTGAGGCTCAAATTATTTATAATTAAGTTCCAGCTTTTTGCCTATTAGTTATAAATTTATTTAGTCATGAATTCATTCCACTTTAGTATCATGACTGAGCTCTCCCCAACGACATACCATTACAAAGGCAACTACTCAGTGCTCGTCCAATGACCTTGTCATTAATGTTTTACCCTCATAGGATATCCTTGTTCTCTTTCGGATAATATTTGTTCTCATAATATGATTCTATTTTATCTCATTGTAACCATTACATCTTCCTTCAAGAAAAGTCAATCACTATCAAATAGTGATCAAGTCATCCATCACAAAGATAGACGACCTATGGCCATGTTTACTTTTAATCAACCATGTAATGCTAATGAGAGGATATCATTTACCCATGTGTTGGGCTATGAATTGCACTATTATGAATGATGCTACATACTATAGAAGTCATACACCCAACGCACCAGCTTTCAGTTTCTTATCTATTTGAACCCAGGCTTTTACTTACTTCAAAGTGTATGAGTCACGTATACATAGTTCGCCATCCACTTAGGATTTGGGTATGCCACACTATGAACGTCACAAGTGAATAAATCCATAAATGGATTTAGGATCTATTCTACTTGGGTCCTGTTCGATGTATTGTCAGTCCAGTCAGTCACATCTGTATATCTATATTCTACGAGTCATTAGCTCCGACGCCCAAGACAAAACATCTTCCCAGTTGGACTTGATAGACAACATATTAGTCTTTCAATCAATTTGCTCATTTCAGATTAGACTAAGGATACGTTTAGGGTCATCTACTCATACAAGCTATCTTTCTGTACTACGATCTGACCACGTCATATTGTTTAGTATTAGTTAAACAATAGACAACCAATTAGCAACATTTGCTTCTATTTTTCTTAGCATGCAAAAATCATGTGAGGATAATTATACAAATTATATTAATGTAATCAATGAATTTTTTTAGTAACCAATCTGTTCGAAAAAATTACAAGTGTATATTGACAAAAATACTACACTTAAAGCACCAAATCCAGCACCTATGTGGTTTCTCCAACAATGTTTTCAAACTATTTTATCCATAATGCTAATATTCCTCATGTTAACTACGAAACATCTCGAGTTTTTAGGTGGAGGTGTCGAAAATGGCTTGGATGTACTGCTTTTTCAGAATCTCTAATCTTGAACCCATATTGCTCTTTCTCATTACACATGTCCTCATTTTTACCTTTGAATTCATTCGTCCCACAATTACATAGTTTATTAATTAGTGGAGAATTTTTAGATACCGAATTAGGACCTTGAGGATGAGGGGGTGCCACAGATGGCACAACTGAGGGAAGTGCATTTACTGCTACGAAGTTGAAGGAGTAGCTCCCAAGTATTGGGTAATCTACTGGTTAATCAATTAGAAAAAGGCATCACTTTCCTCATTCCTTAGCCTTTATGAAACGAGAACACTAACACTAGCTCCCTGTCTTGAAGCAGGAACACTAATTTCAACTTTATCAGAAATAACTCAATTTGATTCAGTCAACATGGTTTATTTATATGAAAAATGTAAAAGCCCATTTTTAATTAAATCAGAACAGTGGTTTCGAGACTACAAATCCTAGTTAGAAAGAAAAATTATTTTAATATCATTACATGGTCTACATTATGATAGAAATAACGTATCAAAATTTTTTTGCGAAAATTTTACCGATTACATGTTTAATTATAGAAAGGACCAAATTGCATAAAATGCAAAAGTTGAGTTCTACTAACTAAAAGGATTAAGTAGCTATAGTATTAAAAAATTTGAAGTCATTATATGGAAATTAGACCATTAAACGGAGTTAATAGATATTTATGATGATTCATCTATGGAAAATTAGAAAAAGAAAAGGACTAAATTAGAAATTGAATTAATTAAAGAAGGAAATAAACTAATATCATCTTATTTCATCATCTTCCCCAAATTAAAATACATGAAAACCCTAGATCGAGGAAAAGAAAATGTACAAGATTAGTAGATTCTCGAATACGAACAAGTGACGAGGTAAGTTTGTGTAACTAAAATGTATGTTTATATGTTTAAATTTAATGTTATAATTGTGAAATATGTGATTGCCATGTATAAACATTAATCACATATTCGATAATGTCTGACAAGTGCTAAGTCCAGTTTGAATAAATGAAGTTCGATGGATAAGGGAGATCCCATATTGGTTGTGGTCCTGCATATGTTGCAGACACACTATAGCTCTTACGAGCATCCTATTATAAGCCCTCTCGAGCTTTCCATTACATGGTTCTTGCGAGCATCTTGATCAGTATTGATCCTGCATGTGTTGCGGTCATACCGCAGCTCTTTGTGAGCGTCCTATTATATGATCGGTATGGATTCTGCATATAATGCGGACATACCGCAACTCTTTATAAGCATCCTGATATAGGCTCTTTGTGAGCTTCCTGATATGGCTCGCTTGAACTTTATGTTATATGGCTATCCAGAGCTCCCTGATAATAACTCTTCGGAGTTACCTGTTAAGCTCATTGAGCTTCCTGTTTTAAACTCTTATGAGTTTCCTGTTATAGCTTGGATAAGCTTCCTGTTACATGGCTCAGATGAATATCCTGTTACATGGCTCGAGAGACTGCTTCCTGATTATGTGCCTTAATGGGTACCTCTAAATATAAGTTGACGGATTACAGTTTTGTACACTTCAAGTGTACTACATGTGTGTCCATCGGTATTTCAAATAAATTCAACGGGTAAAGTTCTAACAAGGTTAAACTGAGATTAAGATAATTTGTCATGGAAATGCACATGTTAAATGAAAATATGATATGAAAAGCATATGTATATGAAAGTTATTACATGATGAGCTCATCCTTGATTCTTGATATTTACATGTAATACATGACTAACAAGTTTCTTGAGATTGTATGTGTTTAGGCAAATTGCCAAATTTCTTTTGGATGAATTTTGTATGCTTATCTTAAATGTAAATGATTGGAAAGTAAATATTCTATTATACAAAATTACTAAGCATAATATGCTTACTCTGTTTTACTTCCTCTATTTTATAGTGCTCGGAAGCTCGTGAAGGCTGGAACTTGGCTGGAGACACATCACACTATCTCTTGAACTCCTCGGTATATAAAGCAAGCTAACTTTTGGTATAATGGCATGTATAAGCTAAGTTAGGCATAATGATGAGATATTTTGGTTGTAACTAGCCATTGGAATGACTAGTGTTAAGCATATTTTAATGTAGTTATATAAGGTCTTATCATGCTTGATGTGTGTATTGAAATGGTTGCATGAATGGGTAAAATTTACTCATATATTTATATGGCCAATTAGGGAAGATCAAATACTTGGATAAATGAGATGTTATGGCATGTGTTGAACTTGAAATTGGCTTGAATTGAATGTTTTGTTGTGACTTGTAATGGTATAAAAAGTGGTTGGATAGGTTGATCCCAGGTTGGGTGAGAAATAAGGCTTAGAAATGGCCTTATTTTGTCCACACGAGCAGAGACATGGGGGTGTGTCTCAGCTGTGTGTCCTCTGAATCTTAAAATTTGAGAAACAAAATGCTTCGAATTGCTCACACAGGTAGAGACACGGACATGTATCTCAGCCGTGTGTGTCACACGACTTAGCACATGGGTGTGTGACTTGGCCGTGTGACCCTTGCACCTAATTTTTGAAAATTAAATTGTCCACACGACCTAGCACACAGGTGTATAGCTGGCCATGTAACCCAAGTCAAAGAGTTACATGGGCATGGACACGGGCTAGGACACAACTGTGTGCCTCACATCGAATAACCACACGGCCTAGGACACGGACGTGTCATTTGGCTGTGTGAGTAACACGGCCTAGCCACACAGGCGTGTGTCCCCTGCACCTAAGAAAAATTTTGAGATTTTGCAAAAATTATCTGAGTTCCCGATTTAGTCCCGACTTGTTTCTAAAGCATAAATTGGGTCTCGAGGGCTCATTCAAGGGACATTATGATTGAATTTGTTTGATTTCGATTTTTAATAGTAAATGATATGTGTAATCTATTTTTAAATTTGTAAAATTTGGTAATGCTCTATAACCCTATTTTAATGACGGATATGGGTTAGGGGTGTTACATTTATTGGTATCAGAGCTATGGTTTAGCTGATTCTCGAATTAACATAGTAAGTACAATTCTATCTATACATGCCATTATATAATTTGTGATAGTGTGATATCTCCTAACCATTCTAAACATGTTTTTTTTATATAGTAATGTCGTCTAACCGAGCTGAATCCGAGGACGCTGAGAGCAATGCTCAAGCTTCAGTTCAAAGAGCTGCATTAAGTAGTAGAGGCCCATATCTGAGGGCCGAGGTGAAGAGGCTAAAGAAGTCTTTTTTCTAATGATGAATGAATGGTTCACTGAATATTTGAGAACAAATCTTGCTATACAACAACCTCCCCTACTGTTCCTTAAATGGTTCCTGATACACCACAAGGTACTGAACTTGTTAGAACTGATAAGCCTCTGGTAGATAAAATTCAGAAATATGGGGCAGTAGAATTGAGAGCTACTGTTGAAGACGATCAGGAATGGGCTGAATTCTGGCTAGAAAATACTATCAAGGTTCTAGATGAATCATCATGTACACCGACTGAATGTCTGAAATGTGTTGTATCTTTGCTAAAAGACTCTGCTTATTAGTGGTGGAATACTCTGGTTTCTGTTGTACCGAGTGAGAATGTCACATGAGAATTTTTCCAGAATGAATTTAAAAAGAAGTATATTAGCCAGAAATTCCTTGATCAGAAAAGGAAAGAATTTTTAGAGCTTAAACAAGGGAATATGACTATATCTGAATAGGAGCGGGAATTTGTCAAATCAAGCAAATATGCTAGAGAGTGTATCCCGACTAAAGTTGCAATGTGTAAACCGTTTGAAGAATGATTAAATGAATACATTAAGCTATTAGTTGGGATTTTGGAATTAAAAGAATTTGTGGTACTAGTTGGTTGAGCTCATAAAGCCGAAGAGTTGAGTAAAAAAGAGACAGGAAGAGATGGAAGCCCGAACCTTGAGTAAAATATTTAATGGAAAATCACAACCGTCAGCTTCAAAAAAATTAAAGAAATATCATGATTGTTCTACCACATCTGTGGGGTATTCTGAGAAAGACTGAGGCTCTCAACGCTCTAATGTGATATCTCCGGTCCCTTTAGTAGCAAGTGCAGGAAGTGTTGAAAATCCCAAACCCAGATGGAAGCATTGTAATAAATTTCATTTTGGTGAATGTCGCATGAGAAGTGGAGTGTGTTTTAGATGTGGTTCTCTTGATCATTATCTCAAAGATTGCCCGGAAAGGCTTAAAAAAGATACTGTTCAGACTTCAAGGCCGAGTAACTCTCCGCCTCGAGAGGTAGACCACCTCATAACCCCTGATAACCGAGATACAAAAAATGATTCAACTACCAAATATGAAGAACGAGCACCAGCAAGAACATATGCTGTTCGTGCATGAGAGGATGCCTCTACACCAGGCGTCATTACTAGTATTTTTTCTCTTTTTGATACTGATATTACTACTTTGATTGACCTTGGTTCAACACATTCATACATTTGCACGAATTTAGCATTTATTAAAAATCTATCTGTTGAATTCACTGAATTTGTGGTAAAAGTTTTAAACCCCCTAGGCCAGTATGTGATGATGGATAAAGTTTGTAAAAATTGATCGTTGATGGTACGAGATTATTGCTTCTCGGTTGATTTGATGTTGTTGTCATTCGATGAATTTGATGTAATTTTAGGTATGGACTGGTTGACTCAGCATGATGCTGTAGTAAATTGTAAACAGAACTATATCAAGTTAAAATATATCAGAAGAGGGTATGATGCTTACCTTGCCTATATGTTGGACACTAAAGTATCTAAGTCAAAGATTAAGCCAATGCCAGTAGTATGTGAGTACTCTAATGTATTTCCAAGGAATTACCAGGATTACCACCAGTCAGAGGGGTAGAATTTTCTATAGATCTTGTTCCAAGGACAACTTCTATATCTATTGCAACTTATCGAATGGCCCCCACAGAGTTAAAAGATTTGAAATCACAGTTTTAAGAATTGACTGACAGAGGTTTTGATCGACCTAGTTCTTTACCATGGGGTGCACCGATTTTATTTGTAAGAAAGAAAGATGGATCGTAGAGATTATGTATTGATTACTGATAGCTCAACAAAGTTACAATAAAGAACAAGTATCCTTTGCCTCATATTGATGACCTATTTGATCAGTTGAAAGGTGTCACTGTATTTTCAAAGATTGATCTCCGCTCTGGCCACTATCAGTTACGAATAAAATACTCAGATATACCAAAGACAGCCTTCAGAACCAGGCGTGGGCACTATGAGTTTCTTGTGATACCGTTTGGCTTGACAAATGCACTTGCGATATTTATGGATCTGATGAATAGAATTTTCAGACCGTATTTAGATAGATTTGTAGTGGTATTTATTGATGATATCCTGGTATATTCTCGATATGAAAATGAACATGCAGACCATTTGAGAATTTTGTGTTGCAAACTCTGCGTGAGAAACAGTTGTATGCCAAATTCAATAAATGTAAATTTTGGCTTCGGGAAGTTGGTTTTCTTGGACATATAGTATCTGCTGAAGGAATCAGAGTAGACCCGAATAAAATTTCAACAATAGTTAACTGGAAACCACCGAAAATGCATCTGAGGTCACAAGTTTTCTAGGACTAGCTAGATATTATCGGAGGTTTGTAAGAGGATTTTCAATGATAGCCTCTTTGATAACACGATTGTTACAGAAAGATGTGAAGTTTGAATAGACTGATAAATGTTAGTAGAGTTTTGACAGATTGAAAACCTTGTTGACTGAAGCACCAGTGCTAGTTCAGCTTGAATCGAGTAAGGAATTTTTTATTTATAATGACGCGTCATTGAATGGTTTAGGCTGTGTCTTCATACAAGAAGGTAAAGTGTTAGCCTATACTTCTAGATAGCTAAAGCCACATGAAAAGAACTACCCGATACATGATTTAGAATTAACAGCAATTGTGTTTGCATTAAAAATTTGGCGGCACTACCTGTTTGGTGAAAGGTGTCATATATTCACTAATCACAAGAGTTTAAAATATTTGATGTCGCAAAAAGATTCAAATTTGAGACAGCACAGGTGGCTTAAATTATTGAAAGATTATGATCTGGTTATCGATTATCATCCGTGAAAAGCCAATGAGGTTGCAGATGCTTTGAGCAAAAAAATTTGTTTGCTTTGCGAGCAATGAATGCCCGATTGTCGTTGTCTGATGGTGGTTCAATTATAGCTAAACTGACATTTCTGCAGTAGATGCTTAGAAAAAAGATAAAGAATTACAAGCTAAACTGTTACAATGTGAGTCAAATTCTAATTCAGAATTTCAGATTGGGTCTGATGGTTGTCTGTTATTCAGAGACAGAATATGTGTACCAAAGAATTTAGAACTTGTACAGAAGATTTTACATGAAGCTCATAATGGTACTATGTCTGTTCATCCGGGGAGTAACAAAATGTACAATGATTTAAAAAAGTTGTATTGGTGGCCAGGAATGAAACGTGATATTTCTAAATTTGTATCTAAATGTTTGATATTTCAGCAAGCTAAAGCTGAACATTAGGTGCCTTCGGGATTATTGCATCCAGTTACAATACAGAGTGGAAATGAGAAAGAGTTACTATGGATTTTGTATCAGGATTACCCTTATCTCCGAAAAGGAAAGATGTCATTTGGGTAATCGTTGACCATTTAACAAAGTTCACACACTTTATTCTGGTACGTATGGATTTCCCCTATATAGATGAGCAGAGTTATATGTTTCTGAGATTGTCCGACTACATGGAGTGCCAGTCTCCATTATTTCAAATAGGGATCCTCGGTTTACATCTCGATTCTGGAATAAGTTGCAAGAAGCTCTGGGTACACAATTACATTTCAGCACCGCTTTCCATCCTCAGACTGATGGACAATCCGAACATGTGATATAGATTTTAGAAGATATGCTTCGATGTTGTGTGCTGGAATTTGAAGGTAACTGGGAAAAGTATTTGCCTTTAGTTGAATTCGCATATAATAATAGTTATTAGTCTAGCATTGAAATGGCACCGTACAAGGCTCTGTATGGTCGTAAATGTAAAACTCCGTTGTATTGGACTGAGCTCAGTGAGAAAAATATACATGGTGTTGATTTAATTCGTAAGACTGAAGAAAAAATGAAAGTGATCAAAGACAGTTTGAAAGCAACTTCTGACCGTCAAAAGTCCTTTGCAGATTTAAAATGTAAAGAAATAAAATTCCAAGTTGGTGATAAAGTATTTTTGAAAGTTTCACCTTGGAAGAAAGTTCTTCGATCAGGTCGTAAAGGAAAACTAAGCCCACGGTTCATTGGGCCATATGAGATCATTAAAAGAATCGGACTAGTTGAGTACCAATTAGCATTACCACCAATGCTTGACAGAATTCATAATGTTTTCCACGTGCCTATGTTGCAACAGTATCGGTCAGATCCTTCATATGTTATTTCTCTGACAGAAGTTGAGATTCAGCCTAACATGACTTACAGTGAAGAATCGATCAAAATTCTTACATAGGAAACGAAAGAGTTAAGAAATAAAAAGGTAGCTTTAGTGAAAGTTCTTTGGCAACGGCATGAAATAGAGGAAGCTGCCTAGGAATCAGAGGAAATAATGAGAAAGCAATATCCGAACCTCTTTATTGGTAAGATTTTCGAGGACGAAAATTCTTTAAGGGGGAGAGTTGTAACAACCCGTTTTTAGTGAAATCGGAACAGTAGTTTCGGGACCAAAAATCCGAGTTAGAAAGAAAAATTATTTTAATATTATTGCATGGTCTACATTATGATAGAAATAACGTATGATAATTTTATTGCGAAAATTTTACCGATTACATGTTTAATTATAGAAAGGACCAAATTGCATAAAATGCAAAAGTTGAGTTCTAATAAATAAAAAGATTAAGTAGCTATAGGATTCAAAATTTTGAGGTCCTTATATGGTAATTAGACCATTAAATGGAGTTAGTAGATATTTATGATGATTCATCCATGGAATATTAGAAAAAGAAAATGACTAAATTGGAAATTGAATTAATTAAATATGGAAATAAGCTAATATCATCTTATTTCATCATCTTCCCCAAATTAAAATACATGGAAACCCTAGCTAAGAGAAACTGAGTTCAAGCAAGTTGTTTTGGCTCAATTAGGTATGAATTCTTGTCCCGTTTTTAGTAATTTTTGTATTTTCGAGATCGTAATAACCTAATATATCTATTTTGGGGATCAATTTGCAAAATTATCAAAGTATAAATTTTTTGCCATGTATAAGTATGCTGAAATTTTGAAATTCATGGTAGAAAATGAAAGGTTATTGATAGATAAACAACTTTTGTAAAGGAAATTTTCATGAAATTGTGATTTTAGGACTAAATTGAAAAGATGTAAAATTCATGGAAAATTTTTAAATTTTGTGAAATGCATGGGATGTAAATGTTATATGAAAAATTTGGTTAGGCTTGGAATAAGGATTAAATTGCATGAATTTCATTTTTCGAGCTTAGAGACGAAATTGAAATTAATCAAAAGTATATGGGCAAAATGGTACTTTTTCCTAATATGTAAATTGGATTGAATTGGATATGAAATGAGTTAAATTGTTGTTAAATTCATTTATATAGATCCGAAAAGATCAAATAAGGAGTTAGATCAAGGAAAAGAAAAAGTATCGGATTAGTAGATTCTCGAATACGAACAAGTATCGAGGAAAGTTTGTGTGACTAAAATGTATGTTTATATGTTTAAATTTAATGTTATGATTGTGAAATGTATGATTTCCATGTATAACATTAATCACATATCCGATAATGTCTAACAAGTGCTAAGTCCCGTTTAAATAAATGAAGTTCGATGGATATAGGATTTCCCGTATTGGTTGTGGTCCTGCATATGTTGCGGACACACCATAGCTCTTACGAGCATCTGTTATAAGCACTTTTGAGCTTCCCGTTATATGGTTCCTGTGAGCATCCTAATCGATATTGATCTTGCATGTGTTGCGGTCATATCGTAGCTCTTTGTGAGCGTCCTATTATATGATCGGTATGGATCCTACATATACTGCGGACATACCGTAGCTCTTTATGAGTGTCCTGGTATAGGCTCTTTGTGAGCTTCTTGATATGGCTCGCTTGAACTTCCTGTTATATGGCTATCCGGAGCTCTCTGATAATAACTCTTCGGAGTTACCTGTTAAGCTCAATGAGCTTCCTGTTTTAAACTCTTATGAGTTTCCTGTTATAGACTGGATAAGCTTCCTGTTACATGGCTCACATGAACATCCTGTTACATGGCTCGAGAGACTACTTTCTGATTATTTGCCTTAATGGGTACCCCTGAATATGAGTTGACGAATTACAGTTTTGTACACTTCGAGTGTACTACATGTGTGTCCATTGATATTTCAAATAAATTCAACGAGCAAAGTTTTGACATGGTTAAACTGAGATTAAGATAATTTGTCATGGAAATGCACATGTTAAATGAAAATATGATATGAAAAGCATATGTATATGAAAGTTATTACATGATGAGCTCATATTTGATTCTTGATGTTTACATGTAATACATGACTAACAAGTTTCTTGAGATTGTATGTGTTTAGGCAAATTGTCAAATTTCTTGGGATGAATTTTGTATGCTTATCTTAAATGTAAATGATTGGTAAGTAAATTTTCTAGTATACGAACTTACTAAGCATAATATGCTTACTTTGTTTTACTTCCTCTGTTTTATAGTGCTTAGAAGCTCGTGAAGGTTGGAACTTGGCTAGAGACACATCACACTATCCGTTGGACTCCTTGGTATATAAAGCAAGCTAACTTTTGGTATAATGGCATGTATAAGCTAATTTAGGCATAATGATGAAATATTTTGGTTGTAACTAGCCATTGGAATGGCTAGTGTTAAGCATATTTTAATGTAGTTATATAAGGTCTTATCATGCTTGATGTGTTTATTGAAATGGTTGCATGAATGGGTAAAATTTACTTATATATTTATAATGCCAATTAGGTAAGATCAAATACTTGGATAAATGGTATGTTATGACATATATTGAACTTGAAATTGGCTTGAATTGAATGTTTTATTGTGACTTGTAATGGTACAAAAATTGGTTGAATAGGTTGATTCCAGGTTGGGTGAGAAATAAGGCTTGGGAATGACCTTATTTTGTCCATACGGGCAGGGACACGGGCGTATGTCTTAGCCGTGTGTGACACATGGTCATGCATACGGGCGGGTGGTTTGGTCGTGTGTCCCTTGCATCTTAAAATTTGAGAAATAGAATGCTTCGAATTGCTCACACTGGTAAAGACACGGGCGTGTGTCTCAGCCTTGTGTGTCACACGGCCTAGCACATGGGCGTGTGACTTGACTGTGTGACCCTTGCACCTAATTTTTGAAAATTAAATTGTCTACACGGCCTAGCACACGGGCGTGTGGCTGGATGTGTGACCCAAGTTAGAGAGTTACACAGACATGGACACGGGCTAGGACACGATCGTTTGCCTCACATCGAATGCCCACACAGCCTGAGACACGAGCGTGTCACTTGGCCGTGTGAGTCACACGGCCTGGCCACACGGGCATGTGTCCCCTCCACCTAAGAAATATTTTGAGATTTTGTAAAAATTCTCTAAGTTTCATATTTAGTCCCAACTTGTTTCTAAAACATAAATTAGGTCTCGAGGGCCCATTCAAGGGACATTATTATTTAATATGTTTGATTTCGATTTTGAATAGTAAATGGTATGCATAAACTATTTTTAAATCTGTAAACTCTGATAATGCTCTATAACCCTATTCTGGTGACAGATATGGGTTAGGGGTATTACAAAAAATAGGGTCAATTTAGATCAAAAGTCATCACATTATCACTGGTTATTGTGGCATGTACTTCTATACTCAACACATGTTGGATTTCAGTCCTAAAATCGACTAAAACATAGCTCTGATACCATTAAATGTAATACCTTTAGGCTAACCTGATAGTAGGGTCTAAACTATAGGATGCTATAATCGTTTTTGGAGCAACTACAATAAACTAACATTCAGTTCAAACATAAATCATGGGAACATAAACATTTCATTGATAAACACGATATAAAATCTTTCACTAGTCTTATTCAAGCTTACGAATGCTCTAAAGTTAGCTCAGAATCGAACTAGGACCAAATTGCAACATTGTCAAAATTTCAAAATGACATCGCGACGTAAAAGGGTTCCTCATCGCAACATGACATATTGATTTGCCTTGTTGTGATGACGAGGGTTCCTCGTCACGCCGTGGCCTAAAATTTAGGTCTCGTCGCGATGACCATCACTTGACGTCGTGACATGGAGTCTATTTTTTGTACAACTTAGGCCATTTGGTGCCTATTTCATGTTAATCTCTCATCCTAACCAATTGGTTCATTTTGCACAACCTTCACCTAAACAAAACCATTCCAATAACATATCAAAACATCACTTTTAAACTAATTCAGACCAAACAATTCACCATGCAATATTTGGCACCCAAATAAACCAATTTAACCTAATCCATCTCATTTTGTACAAGCATGTCTTTTAACCATTCAAACCAACATTTTTCCATCCCATTTCTTGCCCATATATGCCTTTAAAACATTATATCCTGTTACCAAGACAAACATACATCCACTTGAGCATTAACCTTTCCCAAACTAAGCATTATGTATGGTTCAACTAAGTTAAAATACTAAGCTAACACTTATAAAACACCTATGTACATGCCACATCACTGGACTTTAAAACGTTTAAAAGACTGTTGAGTCAACAACGGGATAGTGTGAGCTTCTCGATGATCCACTTGACACGTTCCACAAGTTAGCAATCTACAGAAAAGGGAAAATAATAGGGTAAGCATTTCGAATGCTTAGTAAGTTCATTAGTATTTAAACAAAAACTTACCTTATTTTACAACTAAATATAACAACTATTTAGCTTGACAAAGTTTGCCTAACATAACAACTCATAACAATTATTTAAATTAATTGGGGAAACCAAATTAACATTTTCCTTTAATTAATTTAGAAAATTCAATTAATTAAATTTATTTAATTAAAAATCAATTAATTTACTAGGCTAGTTATTCACATTGGCACGTTGGGCTGTCGTTTGAGAGGTAACAAATCTTAACAGCAGAGTGACCATTTCGTAACAAAACGATAGCATAAGGGACTAAAACGTAACATTTCAAACATAAATGACTAAAATGTAACCTAAGGCAAACAAAAGTGACTATTCTGATAGTTTACACATTATGTCAAGCACGAATAGTTTGATCTCTTTCCTATTTAAAATATCACAAAAATAACATTAAATTTAATGAAATCTAAAACAATATTTCATAATTATAAAATTCAATTGTAACAAGATGAACGAGTAATTCTACCATGTTTATTGCATGGTAAACTATGTGTTCTTGAATCTTTAGGGCAATTTTTTTGAGGAAGAGAAATAGAAAATTTAAGGGTTTTTGTTACTAGGTTAGAAGGCTTAGAATTATTTTAAAAAGCTTTTGATGAAAATATAAGAGAATAGGTAGGGTACTTACAAGAAGGGATAACACCCATGTATTGAATGAGTTGGTTGGGCTTATGAAAAATAAATATCGAATTAATATTGATTGGCTAGAACTCGAAACTCATGGGAATCGAGGTCCCTAATCATTACTTCTTCTGACAACCAAAGCCAAGAATTTTATAGGTATTTGACATTATAATGACCTCAACATCCATAAGTGCTGAGCTAAGCGTAAAAAAGGTTCAATATATAGATCAACCTCTGACCTTGATAATTTTTCTCAACTTAATCCTTAGACTTCTTTTATCACATTTGTCCCCAAGGTTGAAATCCATTATAAAAATTGATCCCTATCGTTAACATGACTAGTTTTTTAACAACTGGTTAACACGGTCAAACAATAAAATGACATGTGACTTCCTTTTTAGTTATTTTAAAAAATTGTAATAAAAGGCTTAAATTCAATAAAAAATGAAAAAATTTAAAAAAGTATTTTTTTTATAAAATATAAGAAATATATATTATAAAAATTCAAAAATTTATATATAATTCAAAAAAGTAAAAAATAAAAAAATTTTGTTAAAATTTCAAAAACAGTACAAAAAATTCAAAAAAAATATTTTGAAGAATTCAATAAAAAACTGTTAAATTTTATAAAATTTAAAAAATTCAAAACTTTAAAAAATATTTTAAAATTAAAAAAATCGGTCAAAGCCGATCAACGTCGATCAATTGTGATCAACGTTGATCAACTTTCAATCAATATCGGGTCAACACTCGGTGAATGCCAATATCCTTTTTTGAATTTTTATTTTTTGAATTTTGTAATTTTGAAATTTAAAATTTTTTTGAATTTTTTATATTTTCATTTTTTGAATTTTTTAAAATTTTAACTATATTTTTATGTTTTGATTTTTTTGAAAAATTTCAAAATAGTTTTGAATTTTTTAGTTTAGTTTTTTTTAATTTTAACTATTTTTTATTTTTTAATTTATATATTCAATTTTTATGATTTATATATTGCTTATATTTTTAAAAATTGTTTAAAATTTTTGAATTTTTATAATAATTAAAGAGAAAGATACGTGTCATTTCCTAGTTCATCCACATATCACCTCTATGTTTGGTTACGTCATCCAATTGTTCAAAAATTAATGGTGTTAAGTACAGCTACAATTTTTTGTAAAAAATATCAATTTTAGGGATCAATGTGATAAAAAAAATATAGAAGTCAAATTGAGAAAAGTTATCAAATTTAGGGGTTAATATATATATTAAGATAAAAAAACTATTCAAAAAAATAAGTTTGTCGTGCGTATGGTAAAAGTATCATGGAGGCCCCTATACTAAGAGTCAAATTGCATTTTGCTCTCTCTACTAAAAAAAGACAAATTAATCTCTAAAGATCTAAATTAATCCTTCTATTAAAAAATTTATTTATTTATACTGTTAAAATCTGATCCTCGAATGTCAACTTGAGGTACACATAGCATACCACATATCACTATTTAGTTATTTTGTCCGCCACACCGGTTTTTTAATAATACAAATAAATAAAATTTTTAACAGAAAGAACTAATGTGCTTTTTGGTCTAACATACATGGACTAATTTATCCATTTTTTGAGTAGAGAAGACAAAATACAATCTAACTTTTAGTACAAGGGCTTCTATTATACTTTTACTTCGTGCATATATAGGGATAAATCTCAAAACTACTATACGTGAACTTCAGTCTAATGTGTAATTTTATACATGTATTTTGATTTTGTGTAATTTTATACATAAAATTTTGATTTGATCAAATTCTCATAAATTATTAACAAAATTATTAATATATCATTCATTTTATGTTTATATATTACATACACATATAATTATATTTATTTCTTTAAATGTGCATGATTGAATCAAAATTAAAGTTTAATATATACATTTGAACCATAATCAAAGTTTCATGTGTATAATTGCATTAAATTAAAGTTCATGTATAAAGTTACAAGTTGAATCAAAGTTAATGTATAATTTTAAAATTTATCCCTATATATATATATATATATGTTAAGTTTTAAAAATCATTTTAATAAAAGTCAATGTACAAGGTAGTAGCAAACTGCAAACCCAGAAATTCTGAACCAACGGAAACAACCTACTAAATTACAAACACAAAGACATAAATTTTTGCTTTAACAAGGGAAAAAAAACATAAATTTTACCATCCGACATTTACGGCTCCGTTGTAATAAAATAAGATAAAATAAAAATTAGTGCTCTACTTCTATTTTCTTAGTGTAGCCTTTTAATTTTAGTGTTAGAACTGAAATTTTACTACTATCTTTTTAATTAATTTATACTATAATAAAGCTGTTAATTAAGTTACTCTTTAATTTAGTTAAATTTTTTTATTATTATTAGAGTTTTTTATCTTTTTTATAAATAATAAAAATTCACCTATAATAAGAGTTGGATTCTTTTTCCATGAACTTTTAATATTTATTATCTAACTTTTAATTTTTTTCAATAAATATATAGTATAAGGATAACTTTTAAAAAAAAGAGAAGTATAAGGATATATGGGAAAATAAAACCAATTTTCGTTCCTTTTGCACCTACAAATTTTCTCACTCCTGAGTTTTAACGCTGTCACTTTAGGGAAAGAAAAAAAAAAAGGTACTAACTTTCTCACTGATTCCTTCTCTTTCTCTCCCAAATTTTCCCCAGAAAATTCCCATCTTTACTTAAGCTCCTATAAGTCCCCACCTCGAAAAACAGTGAAAGCAGTCTTTTTCCCCCAATTTCTTTCTAGCTCAAGGTAAGGCTCTTCCTAGTCTCTTCTTTCGGGTGTTTCTTTGATTTAGGTTATTTTCATTTTGGGTCCTTTTTTAGATGCCATACAATTGTATATTTGATGAATTTGAGGTTACCTTTATAGAGAAAGTTGCTTTTTTTTAATTTTTTTATTTGTATAAATTGTACCAAATGATGATACCAAAAAGAAAGAAATGGACCGAAGCTGAAGAGAAAACCCTAATTGATAAATATGGTGAAATGGTTGCTGATGGAACTCTTGCGAAAATGAAGACCCGAGAAAAGAAATATAAACCTATTGCTTGTTATGTGAATTCTGTGCATCATGTACGTGACTCTATTGCATATCCATGGCAATGGTCATGGAAGGATGTCTCCACTAAGTGCAAAATATGAGGCATCAATATTTGCTTGTTAAGCAAAAGATTAAGAGACCCGATGCAGTGGTCAATAATCCGGTGGGTGGAGAGTGTAACGGCGATGATGACTTCGATTGGTTAGAAGGGCTTACACATTGGTCGAATTTTTTGCGGTACAAGGAAGTATTTGGGGACGTGGCGGTTTCGTATAATAGTACTAATAACAATAATAGTAATAATAGTAGTGATACGATGGCAGTTGTGAATGAGGAAAGAGAAAACAGAGGGGGATTTATTGGAGGCAGTGGGATGGAGATTGTGGAGTTCGGGAAAATGGGTCAATCCGGGGATGGGGATTTTGTGGGGATTGACGGGGGAGAGAATGGGGTGTTAGGTTTGGGATTTGAGTATGATGGTGAAGAAGGAGAGGGGAATTATAATGGTAACGATCAAGTCAGGGAGGAGGGAGATGATGCTTTGTTGTATGAGGAAGTGGAACCGAATGGGTCAAATTTGAAAAAGAAAAGGAAAGTGTTGAAGGGATTGGAGAAGAAGGCATTCGGGTTTCTAGTGAACCAGTTGGGGCAGTTAAGGGAATTGGAGGCTCGGTTTGAGCAACGTGATGCAGAGAGAGAGCGGGAGAGGAAAGAAAAGAGAGTGTTCGATTGGAGCTTGAGAAAGAATGGGAAAGAAAGTTGGAAGAAAGAGAAAAGGGGAGGGAAGAAAGAGAGAAGGCTAGGGAGAAGCTGAGAATGCAGAGAATTCATGAGTGGAAAGCTATGGAAAAGCAAAGTGAAGAGAAAGAAAGAAAAAGAAAAGAAGTGGATTCGATACAAGAGAGCGAATGGGAGGAGAGGATGAATAGAAAGAAATCGGAATGGAAGACGAGGATGGATGAAATGTTAAATCAGCACAGAGCAGAAATGAACCAGATGCAGACTCGTTTTCTTCACGAGCAACAAAATCTTACTAGCCAGTTGCTTGGGATTGTTTCTCAATGGACCGGTCATCCAGCAGGGCTTTCGGACCATACTGCTGCCAGCAACCATTATCTTTCACAGATGATGCAAAATTTGCACCATGTGAATGGTATGGTGCATGGAGATGACAGGGTTGATGGAGATAATCAAGATGACCAATTCATTGTTGATGGATAATATCGTATCTGAAAGAAATTTTCTGCAATGAGAAGTGTAAAGGTCAGGAATTGTTAATTCCTCTTGCCAAGAACTTTCTTCTAGATTTGCTTGCATACCGATCTATTTAGTTCTAAACGTAGCTAATAAGGGATAAGATTCTCTTTCATATTTTCTTCTGCTCATCCTGTTGTAGCTATATTTGTTAAATATAAATGAAATCCTGTTCTAAATTGGTATAAGTTTTTCTCTGTTAGTATCTGAAACCAATGTAATGAAAGAATTTTTGCAGCTGACTACAACTATGTCCAATTAAAGGTCCATTGAGCTGAATTATATTTTGGCGCAGTAATGGTTCCACGTTGCTAAGTTTATATGTTAAGGAGCTCTTATTGTGACCGGAGAGGAGCTTTTATTTCCAGACACCAGTAGAAAATATACCTAGGAAACTATGCCTTGTGTCTCGCCATGTTAATCACCTACTTGAGATGGCTTTCATAAGTTAGGGTCATATTTAGATTGTCTGCATCTCGGAAATTGAATTTCTTGAAATGAGTTTATGGGCACATCACTAACAAACTGAAAGTGAGCCAATACCAATTTGACGTTAGTGCATTCTGAGAACGTCAAAGTCATTTCACTTGCTCGATATTCTTTTCTAGTTAAGGCTTTTAGGTCATCATTTAATAAGTTTTGAAGACTGGTGAATGCACTTATACTAATGATATAGCATAATCTGAGAATGAAACATTACTGACATTCTATTCAACCGGTTTTTTGATGATTATATCTTATATTTATAGGGAAAAAAGAGAGAGATTTAATTTAGTCTTCTCTGGAGGAAATTTGGAATTCACACACTATTTTATGTCAGTTTGTACAAAATTATGCTGGAACATGTGAGAGTTTGTCTTTTCTTTTTCTGGTTTTCTTTTTGGAGATTCTATAGAATGCATATATGGAGTTGTATGTGAAGTATATGCATGTATGTTTATTTATTTATTAATGCATACTTTCTATTGATAGAATAATAGTACTTTGCCATTTTCACGCAGAAAGTGGCTTATTTACATTAAGAGCACGAGGTGGTTTGTCCTTGTTTGAATATCAGTTTTTTTCTTCCTGACTTATCATTTGCCACTTCAATGCTCTCAAACGAGGGCAGTAAATTATGCTGTTAAGATATTGCACATAATTGTTCCTTGGGATGGTTTGTAGCAGTAAGCAGAGCCATATTATCCCATCGCTTGATTGTTTATGTCTGAAAACTCAAGACAGCTATAGTTGTTACATCGGTATCATCTGATGTTTCCCTTTGGTCCTTTTACCCACAAGTGCTGATCGAAGTGCCTAGTTTTTGCACAAAATTATGTTTGTTTTGAACTTAGTTCATGCAACCATTTGAGCTGATACTTTGTAGAATCTGCAGAAGAACCGCTCTATTCACTGCTACAATGAGTTGTATTTAGTAAATGCTACAACTTTATAAACCTCATGTTTGAGAGGAGATTGCCTTGCAAGAAATTTAGATCTCTTCCACCCCTCTGGTATTCAGTTACTTGCAAGCATGGTTAAATCATATTTACGTCATCCACAACTGATCTTAATATGTTTCTATGATTTTATTGTTTTTTGGATTTATAAATATTAAAAGTGCTTTCTGCATCAGCTACCAGCTGGTCTAAAAAACATATGGAGCTTGCCTTTGTTGGTGCAGTTAACGTTAAGAGATGGTATTTAACATGTTTAGAATTTGAATTCTAATATTTATAAATTTTTTATTCTTACGTGTGTACTTGAAAAGCACTTTTAGAGCTATAAGCAATACTAAACTTTAGGAGACGATAGTGATTTTGATAAGTTAAAATTTTAGCTTTTGGTTTTTAAAAATCAAACTTTTTTAGCTAAAAGTTGTGCTTACATGGATTTTAATATTTAAATGTAATTGCTTAGCTATTGAAATTAAATTTACAAATAATTTTGATCAATTGCTTAGCTATTGATTGAGTTGTTTAAGTCGATGATGTTAACTCAATTAGAAAATGATTAAAAGTTTCTTACTTTTATAAAGTAATGAGAGTATTTTTTTTTTTATATTTTTTAATAAAATGTTACTATAGTTTAATTTGGAGTTAAGAAATTGTTTATTATCTCTAAAAAAATTAAAAAAATTATCTTTAAAATTTCAACTTAACTATTTTAATAAAAGTTTCATTTGATTTTAACATAACTTATTATAAATATTATACTCTACACTTCTAGAAGACCCCTCGAGTGTCACTCTTTGAGAATCAGGTCAAGTAACACTCATTGTAAAAATTTTCTACCTAAACTTTTCGTTGAAACTCTTTAAAGAAACTTCACTCGTCAAAACTCCTCAAATCCAAGTTACACAAGGGTCTCTCCCTCTCTCACTTACATTGTGAGTGTCATAATCTTGATAAAATTTTGTCAATAGCATAAGTTTGTTGGCACCTTAAAATCAAGGTTTAAACTTTGTTGTCATTTCTTCCCCTATATCGTAATATGTACTAAAATGAATAAATTTAAATATTGTTTAAAGTAACATTTATTACTTTACCTAATCATGTATAAAATGAAAGTCTATCTTTTCAAAAACATTTGGGTAAACTATATCAAATGCCACTAAACTATTAGTAAGCTTATGTTTTGGTCACTCAACTTCAAAAAATTACAAAATGGTCACTGGGCTATTTAAAAGTTTTCATTTAAGTCATTAGGTTGTTAAATTGTTGTTTTATGGCCTTCTTCGTTTGCATTATTTGCACAAACCGGAAGCTCTTCTTCCAGTTTTCTTCTATAACTTAGGTTTTTTAATGAAACAACTTTGAAAGACACTAATCTGCAGACAAAAATCCAAATAGCGTTCTTCTCTGATCTTCGACATTGACTACCATATCAACTTGGATCAATGGTATGCTCTACTCATCAATGGGTATTGGTTCACTATACCAAACGTTGAATAGTCGCTTAGACCTCACTAATCGGGCTTAAAAAAAAAAAACTTAACAGTCTAGTGACTTAAATGAAAACTTTGACCATTTTGTAACCTTTTGAAGTTAAATAACTAAAAAGTAAAGTTACTAATAGTTTAGTACCCTTAGATACAGTTTACCCAATATTTTTTAATGGCAATATTAAACATTTAAATCTTAAATCAAACCTTTTTAGAAGTAATCCTAAATTAGCCTGTAGGTTACAAGTTAGCAATATTTTTTTAGATTGGGTTAATGAAGTAAATTTTAAATAAATAATAAATGATAGCGCTAGGATTTGTCGTCATTGTGGAAATTCTATTTTCTTTACTATTAATATCTTACTCACAAGGAACAGAAATCGCAAAATCTCATAATTTATAATCAATTCATTCAATATTTCTTTTTTTTTAGAGGACAAATTCTCATATTTAAATTATATGTTAGAAAGATCGCCTAATATTTTTCTATATCTTGCCACCTCTGTAGTCTACAATAGAATTTATATTTAAAATATAATAGTATCAGGAATTTTAGAATTTGGATTAAAAGATTAAAAGACTCAATCATGATTGCATCATCGCCAAACAATATATTTCTAGATATCTAATTTTATTTCTCATAATATATTGAAATAAATAATTGTTACTGCAAACATTGAAATCATCTTTAATTTCTCGGATTCATTTTCTTAGAACCCAATTTTTCAATGACTCAAGTTGTGATGATCCGATGACAAAAGTAAGCCAAAGAAAATTGGTCCCTAATTCCACATATTCTAGAAGCCTTGAGGATCTTTAATGAGGTGGCGGAGACTTGATGTCCATGGTGATATGCCCATGATTTCATCCAATGCCACCGTGTCCAAGCTTTCAGAACTAAGTCATGTGGGGAAAACACCATGGTGCAATGATCCTCGTACAAGAGGACTGCCATTAATTTAGAGCTTAATTGGAAAGCTTTGCTTTGCCTATGCTAATATCAATCCATTAAAAGCTCAATGTTATATTTAGAGGAAGGCTAAAATATCAATAATTTATATTGTTATATTTAAATGGATGAAATTAAAATATTTTTTTATCTTTGAAGAATCAAAGTGTATTTTTATCATATAATTTTAAAACTTTCAAAAAAAATAAATTGATAGTTTGCCATTTTTGAAGGTTCAGGGCCTACCTACCCCTTAATACCGTCCCAGAGATTAAAGTAAAGCATATTAATAGATTTAATATAAATTCGTATGATTTGGCATTACATGCAAAGTATTCTCCAATTCATTTTTACATATTTGTTTATTACATTAAAAAACAACATTTTAAATCCCCATAGTTGGAAATTGGATTTAAGGTGATTTTATTATAAAATCCAAAACCAAATGAGTAGGACAAAAAAATCGGGTGTAAGATTATTCACAATTAATTTTCTAAATATATTTATTTATTTAAAAGATTTCAAATATTAACTTCTTTAATCTCTCTCTTCAATCATATTCAACTTTATGGATTGAACTTTGTTGAGGTATTTTTCTCTCTTGCCTTCTCAAAGGATGGTGTTGACCTATTTATATGATACGGATACTATTCATTAACATGACATAATGGGTAGGCTCTATGCACGTGGACACGTATCCTATCTTAGACTTAACACGTGTTAACGTGGCTCCACACACGCAACTTCACAGGGGATTGCAGTCCACACTCTACGATTACACCTCATCACACGAATATGACCTGCGAACACATCATGCGAACTCAGTGGAATCAAACTCGAATCCGACCAAAACCCATTCGGATTCGAACCATTTGGACCCAAGATAACTGACATCATAATAATTTTTCCCCCATTTGGTTCTAAAAAGAGTTATAAGGTTACTCTTTTTAGAACCTGGTTAGAAGTGGACTAAAATTGGAATGATAATCTTTCAAAGTACGCCTTATTCTTTATTGTACAACATTCATTTAACCACGTGTATAGGAAACAATATTGTTGTCCATATGTGATTGGTTCTTCACCATTGGGCATTTGAATAGTCTAAAGTGAAGGAAACCCTCTTTAAAAAAGGGGTAACAATGTCGTATCAATCACACTGCTTGAATTCAAAATTTTGGAAGAAGAGTTTCAGACGATAAACAGAGTTAATCTTTCTGAGAATCTTGATTTCTCTTTTTATTTTCATCGATAGAGTATGGTTAGGACCAGGGGTAGCAGTCACATTAATTTGGATAACTCCCTACGACAACAGAAGCTACGAAATGTGGTGGAGGGCAAAAGCTACGTCTGTACCACGAAAGAGGAAGAACTGTATCGTGCCTTAGCCGCTCGTGGAATTAGAGTTTTAAATTTTGCGTATGATTTCTCTATTCTTGAGGGTTTGCATTGCTTGAGTGACACCAATTACAACAGTTTTTTACTCCCCATGCACATCTTGGAAGTAGACTTTCACTTACCCCTCCATCCTTTCTTCTTCAACCTCCTTGGCGACTATCAACTAGCTCCCAGCCAACTGTCTGATTTCTCTTGGTGGCTGGCCGTGGCATATTTCATAAAATGCTCTCGGTAGAAAGAGGTTCCGTTAATCGTTGTGTTTCAAAGGTTACACCAACTGAAGCCTTACAACCGAGGGGGTTCGCATGGGTTCTTTTATTTTACTCCTCGCGAGGATGCGAAGACACTCATTTCTCACAGATGTAGCAACCTCCGTTTCAATCGCGAGAAGTATATTCGTGTTCAATAAAAGTTGAATAGTGGGTTTGGTTTTCCTATAAAATGGTCTTTGCCTAATAAAAACATATGCTCTAAAAGGTGAGATATCATAACCGATATGGGCTGGGCATAGTTTTACTAATTGTAAGAAATGTCTTTAAGTATTGTCTTTTGGATTTGAGCCTTAATGGATGGAAGCAAGCTGATGCAGATGATGGAGCCGACACCAACACAGTTGGGCTTGTTCTTGCACAGTTCTCGTGGCCACACGGATCAGACGATGATTTAGCTTTTATACTTCTGGAGTTAAGGGTTGAGCCTAAGAATTACTTTTATAGCTTTTGTAAACTAAAGCATTGCCCTTGGTTTTCACAGCCTCCAATGCACGAATAAACTGGTGCAAACACACTTATGTTAACTGCTAGTGCTGATGTTAGAATTGTTGGTGGTGTAGGCACAATTCAAGGCACTAAAAATAGTTCTGAGGAGTCTACAAGCTTATCAAGAGAGATTGACGAAAACATGGACGCTCATTTGTATATGCAGATGTTCATGGTGGTCCCTCTGGATCTTCTACTGATGAAGGTAACATGAACACTAAAAGAGGCAAAGAACTTTTGTGGGAACTTCGAACATTGTTTTAATTACTGAGGATGAGGGCAGTGCAGGGGGCTTCATCGAAAAAGAATAGGGGATCAATCTAGGGCTTCTAATGTTGTTGTTCCCATTACAATAGAGCCCATTGCAAGCTCACCTTCTATAGTTTCTCTTGTTCACTCCTCATCACCACTGATGTCAACAAACAATAACACCTTTGGAGTCATAATCAGTCATAGTTCTCTTGAGGGTTCCATGAAATATAACACTTTTGGCGATAAAGTAGGGACTTTGTTTCCATAGTGCGATCACTTGAATGTGAGCAAGTTTCTATTCAACCCTAATGAGGTGAGAAAACAATGGGATAATCCTACTTTAGAGGAAACAAAAAGGTTGTTCTGCCCTGATGCATCATCTAGTGATGCTAAAAGGCTTTTGTTGCGAGAGCTAGCAGTTTCTCTGTAAGTATTGTTAAACGAAGCTTGTATGGCTAGCATGGGGTTGGTTAAAGGAGTTGATCAAGTAGATACCTAGAGGATGAAAGTTGAAAACGGTTATCAGTCTACAAAGGTAGCATTAGCACAAGCACGCGAGCTATATGCAAAGTTGGATGAGGAAAACAAAATATTACAATAGCACAAGGAAAGACTACAGGAGCGCCTTACTACCACTAAAAAGGATGTTGAAAAACTTCATGATGAGCTCGCAGGTGAGCAAGGAAATAAACTGGTTCTCGAGGCTAGCTTAAGGAAAATGGATGAAAAGCATAAGTCTATGATGGCTAACGTAACAAAGAGCCATGAAGAAGCTATAAAGTAGTATAAGAAAGGGACGATAAAAAACTTAGATGCATATCTGCTTGATTTGAAGGCTAATTTTTTGCTTCATGCTTAAATTATTGTAGGCCCTTTTAATGCATGAAGAGTAAACTTTGATGCCCTTAGCGAGCTAATAGGTACCCAACTAGATTTTGATGTCTATTTTCCTTCTAGGACAGCTTGGGAGGAGTTCGCAGCAAAGTGGAAGAATTCGTCAAATTTTTATATTGTTGATGTTGTTGAAACAAGCTCTACTCTTGAGGATCTCGTTGGTACCAATGTTATTCATGCAGATGGAAATGAGGATAATGAATGCATAAGAGATGATGAATGATGAGATGATGGGCCGGGTAACTCTTTAGGCATAGATAAATAACTAACTATTTCATTGCTTGTAATGTACCCAGTATGCTAGCTTTTAAAATTAAGAAATGAAAATATTTGATTTTTGTTGATATGATAATGTGTTTGATTGCTAGTGGACTTGAACTTATTACCTAACCGCATGATAACAATAAGCATACTAAGTAATGAAAACTATTAAGACAGCTAACTTAGAGTAAATTATTCATAGCTTTGAAATCACCGTGATTAGGTCATAAATTGGAGTCGTTGTACATTAGCAGTGCCAATGTATATTAGCAAACTAGTGAACAATCACAAGTTGTGGCTTTAAGCCTATACATTCGAAAAACCTAAGTTGTGACTTTGGATTTAACTAGGTTTTATAATATTAACTACAAATACAGATTATCAAGTTATTTAAAAGTCGCGATCTTAAATTAGCTAACTCAGAAATGGATAGGTTGCTATATTAAATAAACTAACCTTTGTAAAATCAATCGTGAAGGTAGGTTATCGAGTTTTTAGGAGCTGTGATCTTAAATCAACTAACTCAAATATGAATACGTTGCGATCTTAAATCAACTAACCTTTGTAAAATTAGCTATGAACGTAGGTCATCGAGCTGTTTAAGAGCTGCGATCTTAAATCAGCTAACTCAAAGATGAATAGGTTGCGATATTAAATTAGCTAACCTTTGTGAAATCAACCGTGAACATAGGTCGTCGAGCTATTTAGGATTTGCAATCTTAAATCAGCTAACTCAAATATGAATATGTTACGATCTTAAATCAACTAACCTTTGTAAAATCAACCGTAAACGTAGGTCATCTAGTTGTTTAGAAGTTCCGATCTTAAATCAGCTAACTCAAAGATGAATAGGTTGCAATCTTAAATCATCTAACCTTTGTAAATTCGACCGTGAACGTAGGTCATCGAGCAATTTAGAAATTGCGATATTAAATCAGCTAACTCAAAGATGAATAGGTTGTGATCTTAAATCAACTAACCTTTGAAAAATCAGCATTTATAAATAATACTTCTTTATTAAAATAAAGTTGTGTTCATACATAGTATTTCTTTAAATGGCAGGCATTCCATATTCACAGATAAGGTCGTCCATTTTAGCCAACTTATAGGCTCCATAGCCTACCTTCTGTATCACTTTATAAGGCCTTTCCCAATTTGGAGTCATATTTCCCTATTATCCTGCTGGAAGGCTAGCCTCAGTATTTCTGAGAACCAGGTCATCCACATGAAACTATTCATTCCTCACTTTAGAATTGTAATAACAAGCCACCTCTTAAGCTCGTGCAGCAGCCTTGACTTCTGACATTTCTCTAATTGTAGCGTTCTATGCGAGCGCATACCTATCTCAGCAAGGATTATTGCCTCTACTCCATGAACAAGTAAGAACTCAGTTTCTCTAGTAGCTATATGAGGTAAGGTTCACAAGGCCCAAAAATTCCTGGTAGTTCCTCCAACCAAACTCCTTTGGTATCATCTATTTTCTTTTTAAAAGCTATTAGAAATTTTTTTATTTATGGCCTCCACTTGACCATTCGTCTGGGGAGTCTTGACGAAGTTTTGAGCTAGAGCAATATGTAAATTCTTGCAAAAAGATTTTAAATTTTCCTTGGAATTGCATCCTATTATCTGTTATTATTAAGCGAGGGACACCAAATCTACAAACAATAGACTTCCACAGAAAGGATTTTATCTATTCTTAGTAATTGTAGCTAAGGCTTCAACTTTTATCCATTTGGTGAAATACTCCACAAACACCACTATGAACTTCGTCTACGCTAATGAGCCTAGAATGTTGACTCCCCAAGTTGCAAATAGCTAGGGCTCGACATGACTTGCAGCGGCTCCGTTGGCGATCTTTGTACTCAACCATATTTTTTACAAGAACTGTAGGTACGAACCATATGATGCATATCATTCTGCACAATTGGCCAATATTCCCTTTGTTTAGAAAATTTTTATGCAAGTAACCTAGCACCGAAATGATCTCCACAGATTCCTTCATGTATCTCTCTCATTACATAATTAGCTTCTGAAACATTGCTACAACAACTGGGAATACCCCTTTCTATAGAGTATACCCTCTAAAAGGGTATACCTAACAATTATACAAGCAATTATTTTAATCAACTAAAAATGGCACAATTCATTCATTAATTAGATGGTAATTAATTTAACACCATGATCACTTGGTAATTCCTATTTATTTAGTTGGAAACAATAATATCATATCTTGCAACTTTGTACTATAATTTGATGAGCTCCCTTTGATCAATAAAAGCTTCTTCCCCTCACAATATTCGTATGATAGGAGTCATCCACGTATCCTCCTAATTCAGAGTATAGATCTGCTGCATGTTATAGCTCGGAACATCCTTGTACTCAATCAAAATTTTTCCCTCTTTGTTCGATGACAATAGACGATGCCAGCTTAGAAAGTACATGTGCTCAAGTATTATATTTCTTGATACTTGCTTCACTTGCACTTTTTCAAATTCAGTGAGTAGTTGTGCTGCTATAGAATAGTATTTCTTCAAATTCAATTCTTTTACTTCATACTCTCCACTCATCTGCTTAGAAATTAATTGGGAATCTATGTGCACCACCAATTTTTTATCCCCTAACTGGCAAGCTAATTGCAATATTAATATCAATGTTTCATACTCTGTTGCGTTATTGGATGCCTGGAACCCGAAAGAAAGACCATATTGCCATTCATTGTTATCAGTGTCAATTAAAAGTACGCCTTCTCTTGATCCTGACTCTGTCGTAAAGCCATCAACATAAATCTCCCAAGTTTTTGAGCTATCAGGCAGACTCATACCCTCTTGTGGTAAATTAACTACTATATTGTGCATAGCCAATGAAAAAGATTTTTTTAGAACATGGGTATGTCTTTGTTATATGCCATTATAAGAGGTAATAATAAGTTAATTGTACAATTTTCATTAGTTAGTTCTTGTAGAGGATAAAAAATATCAACGAGCTTAATTCTATTAATATTTTGCAAACCAACATTTCATATTATAAACCATGGTACCTTGGGATTGATAGATTTCTCAAAGAGCATTTGACTATAAAATCAGTCAAAATCTACCTTTTTATTACTGTTCTCGGAACGTACTCCACGCCAAACTCAGCTAACTCAATCCCTCATTTTGTCATTCTCCCTGAGGTGTCAGCTCTGGATAGCATATCTTTAATGGGTTGATTCATCATAATGGAAACAGTATGAGCTTGGAAGTATAGACGCAACTTGCGAGCTAAAATAATTAAAGCAAAAAACAAGTTTATCAATTTTTGAATACCTTAGTTCACCATTCTGCAACACTTTACTAATACACTAGGAATTGGTGAACACTTTCTGCCTCAACTAAAACAACTGCAATTGTCTCCTCCGAGGTCGCCAAATAAACATAAAGAGTTTCTTCCACGCGTGGTGGGGATGTAAGATACATCTTGACGTTTTCAAAGGTTGTCTGGCACTCTTCGGTCCATGAGAAAGAAGTTCGCAGGGCTTTAAAGAAAGGGCAAACATTTATCTGTCATCCTTGAAACAAATCTATTAAGCGCAACCACTCTTCCCGTTAAACATTGTATATCCTTTATCGTCCTTAGAGGAGGCATATCGAAGATAGCAAGAATATTTTTTGGATTAACCTCAATTCCTCTTTTTAAGACCATGAAGCCCAAAAATTTACTAGCTCTTACGCCAAAGGCACATTTATCAAGATTCAACCTCATATTGTGAGTTCGCAACACAACGAATGCCTCAGATAAGTTTTGCACATGCTCATTAAGAGTAGAACCCTTTACAAACATGTCGTCAACATAAACCTCAATGCTACACGCAATCTGATCTCTAAAAATTTTGTTTACTAGTATTTGGTAAGTTGCACCCGCATTCTTCAAACCAAAAGGCATAATACGGTAACAAAATAATCCTTCTTCCATAACAAAAGTCGTATTGTCCTGATCCTCTGGGGCCATAGATATCTTATTATACTTGGAGAAATCATCCATAAAACTCATGAATTTATGCCTCAAGGACGCATAAACCAACCTATCAATTGAAGGCAAGCGAAATCTTTCCTTTGGGCAAGCTTTATTAATGTTGGTGAAGTCGATACAAATTTTCCACTTACCACTAGCCTTTTTCACCATCACCACATTTGAAACCCAGTTAAGGTACGTAACCTCTGTGATGAATCCAATTTATAACAAATTTTCCACTTCTTGCCTTACGGCTTCTACAACTTGCGACGCGAACTTTTTTTTCTTCTGTTTCACTGGCTTCGCCTTGAAAAAAAATTCAATATGTGAACAATTATACGAGGAACCACCATTGGCATATCTATACCCGACCAGGCAAAAATATCAGCATTTGCCCTTAAGAATTTTACCAAGTTCTCCCTTTCCTTTACTACTAATGTCGATGAAATCTTAACCACATTGTCTACATCATCGCAAAATAATTGCAAACTTTTAAAAACTTCTACAGTTTTTGGTTTCTTCACTCTCTCCTTATTCCTAGCATCCAAACTGTCCATGTATAAAAGTTGACTATCTAATCCTATTTGTTGCGAGCTCTGCCCCTGCTACACCTGTTCGTGTGTTTGCTTTACAAACAACATATGGCACTGTTTAGTTGTTCTCTGATCGGATTGCATGAATTTTGTATTAATTCTTGTAGGAAACTTGATTTTCATCAAAAATGTCGCTACCATAATCTTAGCTATTCTCATTATGGGATGCCCAAAGATAACGTTGTATGCCATGAGATTATCGACTACAAACAAAACTGGGCATACTTCGTTATGGTATGCTCACCATCCCCATGGTAATGGGGTAAAGTGATGCAACCCTTTACCCCAACAGGATGGTCCGCGAAGCCATACAATAGGTTCGCCCTCTTCAATGCTTGCTTATTCAAACCTATTCTCTAATAAGCTTCCAACGTCAATACCTCAACTGCATTGCCACTATCCACTAGTATCATTTTCACCTCAAAACCTGCAATAATTGCTGAAACCACCATCGGATCATTTCTTTTTTTATCGCAAACCAATTCTTCATCTTCATCACTAAAATCCACTATCCACTTTTCCTGCTAACACAACCTCTTAAGCGAACTAACCGACATAACACTCCTGAGATACGCTTTTCTCTTCGCATTAGAGGTTACCCAGCCCTCGTCTATCCTAATTATTACATAAATAGTTCTTCTCACCTTCTGCTTACCTTTGGCCTCAGTCATTGAACTTTTCCTGACTGGTCAATACCTTGAGCCACAAAATCTTTTAACTCATATTTCCTAACCGTTTCCTCGATGGCGTCCTTTAGAGAAGAACAATCATCAGTTTTATGTTCTTCATCTTCGTGGAAAGCACATCTATCCCTCAAGCTTGACCTTATTAAATTATGACTCATAAGTTAAGGAGCTGGCAGAATACCAAGGTTTTTACCTGGCTAAGAATATAGGCACACGTAGCATTTACAGGAGTGTAAGTTTCAAATTTACTATAAGGAGGATACCTTTTGTCATGCTCAGGTTACGACCTCTGAAATGTTCTAAACGATTCATTTTGTGACTACCCTTTTTGCTGTCCCCCACCTTGAACACAAAAAGATTAAGAAGATGTAATGATTGCAAACACCTTCTCTGTTCCTTAACTGTCTGTCATCTTTGTGGAATGTACTGCAAGCTACTTTTTTATTTCTTTAACTTCAGCAAACTTGTGGGCCCACTCGTCTAGATATACCAAGTTCTGAGGTCAGTTGTCGGTGAATGAATATTGTACATGTTCATTTAGAAAGCACATGATAAATGCTTCAATGGCCTACTGATCCTCCAGGTTCTTTGTATTTAACGTTGCTGTATGAAAACGTTTAACATAATCTTATAAACTATCGCCCTCCTTCTGCTTAACAGACATCAGCCCCATAGGTGTACTCATTATTGTCATGTGGCTCATATTCTACCAAAAAACATATGGTCCAACTACGAAAAAGTCTGAATGGAACCTTGTAAGAGGGACAAATACCAATCCTTTGCACTGTCTTTAAGAGTTGTCGAGAAGGCTTTGCATTTCGTGGCATAAAAAAATCCTAGCATATTCATGTAATCGTTGTATTGCATGAGATGTGCTTGAGGATCCTTTATACCCTCAAACATTTCTTTTGAAACTTTAAAATCAGGTGTCAAGCTCATTGTTCCAACCTTAACAGCCAACGAATTGTTAGAACACAATAACCAATCCGTATCCTGAGAATTGGGATGTAAAGCCTGTACATCCCTTTATAGAGCATCCATCTCACTCTGTTACGACTTTTCATGCAATTTAGAACCATCCTCACACATTTCACTATTATCATGAAGATCAAAACTATCAAACTGCACATTCTTCCTTAAATCTTTATTTTGCTTCAACAATTCCTATGAAGCGTCTACTGTTGTTCAAATCTAGCACTTTGCAGAGTCATTTGCTCATTCATTAATATCACCTGTTCTTAAAGAGCAACAAAATATTTTGAAAACACATCTTGGTTAAAGGGGAATGACAATCTCTGACCAACAGGAATACCCTGACCAACAGGGATATTTAAATCGAAGGAGTTTGAGGCTCCTGCATGAGTCGGGTTGCCTAGATTCTTTGGTCGGTCAGTAAACCAACCAACAAACAAATCAGCTTCACTAGGTCAGTTTCCTGCACCAAAGTCCCTAAGTTTTTCGGTGAAAATATTAATAGGGGAATTTTCATTGGGGTGAGCCATTTTCAATTTTTGCAAACTGAAGGTTTGAAGATCGGAAGTCTGTCCACGCTCATCACACCAATTTTTGATGTATTTTTCTCTCTTGTCTTCTCAAAGGATGGTGCTGACCTATTTATTGATATGTATATTGTTTGCTGACATGACATATTGGGTAGGCTTCATGCACGTGGTCACGTATCCTATCTTAGACTTAACACGTGTTTGCGTGGCTCCATGCATGATCCCGCGCGCGCAACCTCGCAGGGGATTGCAGTCCACACCTTGCGATCACATCTCATCATGCGAACCTGACCAGCGAACACATCATGCGAACTCAATGGAATCAAACTCGAATCTGACCCAAACCCATTCGATTCGGACCATTTGGACCCAAGATAACTGACATCGTAACAAACCTTTAATTTAATTTTGTAAATGATGTGTGTAATGATAAAATACATTATACTTTTAAGGGAAAACTCAAATTTAAACTTCAAAAACAAAAAAAAAAAGGCCACTAACTTCAAAAAAATATATTTATAAACCATAAAACATACATAAAAAATTCCCCTACAACCCAAATCTCAAGACAAAATGCTAAATCATTCTTAAAACAAGAGATTCCATAGTCTCATAACAACTTCAATGTAGAACAAGAGCCAAATTCATTAGTTACTTTGAGATTCTATAAATCATCCAATTTGCTGGGTAACTTTGTTATGTTCTGTGATTCTAATAACATTTGAAAATTATGAGCATCATACACACAAAAATAGCCCAAAATAGAGCTACACCAACCATCACTTTAACCATCCACAAAATGAAAGTTTAATGCTTAATTGTTACCAACTTTCGAAATTAAAAATTTAACTCTAATTGTTAAAACTGTTAAATTTTTTTATTAAATTCAAATTTATTAGTTTTAATTCACAACTTGACCCTTGAAGTATACCTATTTTTTTCATTTTGTTTTTTTTTTACCCAATTTGATACCTAAAGTACACTCACTTCCAATTTGGTACCTAAAGTATCCGTTATATTTTTAGCTCATTTTTTACAGATGTTAAAAAGAATTTATCGCAGATCACAAAGTACCACATGGCGCCTTTTTTGTAAAAAATAAATATTTTTATTAAATGTATATATACATTAAAAATATATAAAAATAGAAATAAATATATATAAAATTCAAATATATATAGAATCTAGAAAAAAACATAAATTATAAAAATAAATTACAAAAAAAATGATAAATGAAAATAAATTAGTTGAAATTAACAATAATATTATAAAAAAATGTAAACAAAAATGGGATACAAGGACAAGATTATATACAAGGAAATAAAGGAAATGCTTAGTGGTATATAATTTGGTGTACTATATTTTTACAATTTTTATTATATTTTTATTATTTTAACTAATTTTTTTATTTATCGTATTTTCATGTAGTACTTTATGATTGGCTATCAACTTTTTTTAACGTCTATCAAAAATTGGATAAAAAAAATATATCAGAGGCATACTTCAAATACCAAATTGGAAAGTGAGTGTCCTTTAGGTACCAAATTGGATCAGAAAAAAAATTAAGTACCAAAGTGAGAAAACGAGTATACTTCAACGGACAAATCGTAAATCAAACCAATCCATTACAACATCATTTCTCCATTACACCGCCACAAAATAAATATTTTTTAAATTATAAAATGTTGCACCAACGAATTTAATAAAATCATTTTAATGAGATTAACAATCAGACCTGAATTGTTTAATTTGAAAAATAGGACTAAATTTTAAATATAAAAAAATTAAGGACTTGAAGCATATATTTAACCTCATTTTATTTCTTTGCTAATTGTGGCCGATTTGTGAAAAAAATTTAATGCTAGTTTCTATTCATATTTTTTTATAGAGAATATCATTATTCATTAAAAGCTTTTTTTTTTTTTTGGTTACTATTTTCTATATCCGTTTTACTAAATCTCAAGTTAAAATTTGTTCGATTATTCAACCCAACGGGTAGACATATAGGTCCAACTTTGTAAAAAAAAAAAAGGGTGGACCAACTCGTAGACAATGGGTTGGATATGGATTTCAGCCATTGACAGTGGGACGGAATAGCCAATGACACTGAATACGGTGCACTAAGAGCCGCAAATAAGTGATGGGAAACAATGTGTTTCAGCATTTAAGGATAGTGCCTTGCGATCACCTCACTTTATTCTAATTATGCTACCCAATAAATATATATAGACACATGCATATATATATATATATATATATCGGTTGGACAATTTTTTTTTTTAAATATTTGTATTCAGTATTTGTGTTGAAAACTTCTTTAATATATGCTTCATATCCAAAGTCGAGGAATAATTGCGAGTACAACGCTGCAGAAGTCATATGATAAAGTCTTAGCATCTTCGGCTAGATGTAAAAACAGGGTTGAGCAAATGGTAAGCTTGAGCTTAACTCAAAACATAAAATGTTGCGTTTTTGGTTGTAAATAGTCCTTGCTAGTTCTAGTTTCAAAAATCCAACTCAATCCATTAGGGTTTTTTTAGTCATGATTTTCTTGATCAACCCCCACAGCATCTCTATTAGCTGATTATTTGCATTAGATAACAATAATCCAAAGAAAACAAACATTATGTTAAATTCTCACAAGGATATTTCGAGCAAACAGACCGTCCGATACTCGCACTCGAATTTGAGTAACTAGGTAGACCATGGTTATCAGTTACAACATGTTATAAACTAGAAATCCCTTATAATTCTTTCCTTTCCTATATCTAAATCCAATCTTCTTGTAGTACATATAGAGAAGATCTAACTTATACGTGTATATGTTGGAGAAGAATCAGTTCAATGACTTTAAATTCCACAGAAGTAAAGACTGTGCAAAGGGCATAAGTTATCAAGTCCATTTAAGTGAATGAAAAAGAAAAGAAACCACAAACAAGCAACAACCATCACACTTACCACAGTGTGATGAGCAAAGCTAAAGAAGTTTTTCAAACTCATAATGTTAAAATCAAATGAAATGAAATTCCTCTATCAGTACTGCTAGGAAAAACCAGAATGATCCTTTAACGGCAAGGAATGATTTTGGTTTCTATTTCAATGAATGAAGGCATCCATACTATTGCTTCGACATTTTCATTCTATTTTAAGTACCAATGTTTGATATCCTTTCCTAATGCATATTGAGATATAGGTATAAAATATGACCCTCTAAATGCACAAAAATCTCATAAAAGCATCCAATACTTGCCACCTGAGTCCAAGTATTATACCATTATAGGAGAAACCAGATACAGGCCTACAGTAGCATAGCTAAACACTAAAGAATTAATGGATTTATCTTGTGGTGGGGTATCAAGGGCTGTTTTTTTTCAAAAGAGGGGTTTGATTTAAGGAAGACATCTATTCAGTCCATGGAATAGGTCAGGTTGGAGAGAAGCCTATATTTAATTGAAATTTGATTCATCATCAGAAAAGGACAGGGCAGGTCAGGTCAGATTTGATAGTAATTTGTAAATTAACACTTCTCTTCTCCACTCCATAGCTACACTTCTTCAACAGAAAGAAGTAAGTACTTGAGAATTTTCTCAAGATTTTTAGGCAATTACTGGAAAGATATTCAGAAACCAAGAAAACAAAAAATGAAGGTTCATAATTTCCCTATCAAACACCAAGTCAATTTTCATAAATACTCTTAACAGGGAAGTCTCAGATCCCAAAATTCAAGTTAAACATGCAATTATATTAAGCAGATTAAAGTTAACAACCTTTAATATACAACAATATAAGAAAAACCCAGAAAGATACCACTTTGCACAAAGCAGCTATATATGGTAGGTTAAAAACATAAAATTTTGGGGGGGATTTTTATTTTTTTCAGGTTTTGATACCTTTGATACCTCTAGCACATCTTGTAATAACTTCACACCCTCGGTTGTAATGATTCGCTTGATGACCGCCATTGCAATCATAGTAAGAAGCACCAGGGGTAGCACATGGGACCATGTCCCTCCTCAGTGTCTCATAGCTAATGTACTTCCTTTGCATCACCAGCACCCTCCTGTTGCTCTCTGACTCCATTTCTTCCTCTTCTAAACAATCTTCAAGCTTTTTGGTGCAAACCCTTCTTGCCCTTGCATCGATTTCACTGCTTGCCAGTGCACCATCGAGGTCTAAAATCGAGACAGAATTACAGGTATGGAGGAAGAGAAGGGATAGGAAGATGCTAATGAAGATGAATTTGAAGTTGAAAGTGGGCATTTTGGTTTTGGGTTGGATTCTTTTGAAGGGTTTTTCAAGTTTGATTCAGGGATTGGTTGGTATGATAGTTTGATCTTTCATGTAGAATGAAAGAATGGAGGTTTTGATGGATGAGGACAAGACATGGAAATACAGCATCAAAGCTTACATACATATATACTTATGTTACAAACCAAATTATACCACTTTGCTTGGAAATACAGTAAAGAGTGGAGTGGGGACTCTTTTTCTCTCTCTCTATATATAAGTAAAAGAAAAAGACAAGTTGAAATTAATTGTAACACTAGAATAATTTAGAAACAAATAAAAAAAATGTATCAATTTGATCATCATCGAATCAATGTGACAATGAACATTGATTAACTAAAAAAATTGACAAAAACCTCAAGAAACCACCACATCATTGATATACAAAAGGTTAAGTCTCAAATGATCCATCCTCCTCCTCGTCATCTCGAATCTATTTTCATCATTAAGACCTATCATAATAAAGTTTCTAATAGAATTAGTGGTACCCTTATATTAACAAATTTTACATATATTAAAAACGTGATTAAAAATTAAAAGTTAAAAATTAAAAATAAAATCACGTCTACTCTCAAAGAAAATAGAGTGAATAAAATAAAAAGCATAAAAAAAATGTGAAGAAAATGAAATCACAAAGTTGTGGAAATTTTTTTGATAATGCGTACTAAAATTAAAAAACTATGAAAGCTAATATGAAGAAATTGTGACTAACAACTTGAGGTGATCATGGGTCGGGCCGGGCCGAGCCGAGCCCAAAAATTTTAGCCCGCATTCTAGGTCCGGGCCTGGCCCGAAATATGGGCCTAAAATTTTATTCAGGCTCAGCTAGGAAAAAATTTCTAAGCCTGAGCCCGGCCAATTTTTTAATAAACACTAAAAATTTATTTTAAAAATAAAAAAATAAAAAAGTATTTTAAAAATATTTTAAAATAAAAAATAAAAAATATATATTTATTATATATTCGGGCCGGGCCAGGCTGGGCCCAGGCCAAAAAAGTGGTGCCCGAGGCACGGCCCGTTTTCTAAATGGGCCTCTTTTTTACCCAAACCCATATTCGGGCATATATTTTTACCCGAACCCTCCTATATTTCGAGCGGGTTATCGGGCCGGGCCGGACCGCTCGGCCCATGATCACCTCTACTAACAACCAACTCAATTACTCTTAGAAATATAATATATAAAATATATTTTTAACTCTTACAAAGAAGTATGAAATAAATAGGATAAAAATTCACCTTTTATTTTTTATATTTACTTTTAATTGTGGTTTTAAATATATTTTAAATTAATATTAAATCATTAAATAAAATGTAATTATTTTTACTTAAGATCATTAATGTCTAATTGCTCTTAACATTAATGTAAAGCTCCTTTATTTTAATTTTTAAAATTTTTGGGATAAAAGATTATTCAATTTTTTCTTTTTCTGGTTGGAAAAACAATTGAGTAAAAAAAAAAAAAAAAGAGTAATTTTGGTATGGTTTGTAGTAAGCAATGTGTTAAAACGTATAATAGAACATGGATTGAGAATGGATTCTAATAGACTAAACTAACAATGTCAAAAATTGATTGTTTCATTTTTTTTTTTTTTACTAATATTATATTCCATTATGAATATATAGCCTTGAGATCTTCGACAAATTAGAAATTATTAAATTAAGAATAAACCTATTAGGATAATCTGAAGGGAGGAACTATTCACTAGTATCAATACATATATTTCTTAATTTTATTATTGATATTTTAATGTAATTGATTTTTCAATATCGCTTTTATTATTAATGAGTATCTAATACAATAATAAAATTATTTATTTAAAACATACTTAACCCTAAATTTATAATAAAAATAATTAAATAAAATAACAATGTTTATAAACATAATAAGAAATTAACAATGTACTAATATTATGGTATTTTATTTTGTAGTAACGTCACAAAATTACTTATTAAAAGAAATAAATTAGTTTAAATTAACTTTTTGTGAATCAAGTTTCCTATAATAATGTGTAACACTGAAATATTTATGCATAACAAAATAAAATTTATAAATAATAAATAAAAATACTTTTATGTACAGATTTAATATAATTGTCCAACAACCCCATATATATTAATAATGAATAAGAAAAAGTTACATCTATTTTGTACTAAATATAAAAAAATTTATAGTAATATGCAATTTATCCTTTCTAATTGACCAATAAAAGTTGGAATATTCTACACAAAATTTCGTTTATTTTCTTACTATTTTTTTTCATAATAACATTTAATTACATGTGTTCAATTTTTTAAAAAAAACTCAATTTAATTTAACTTTATATCATATTTATATTTCTATAATATTAAACTACTTTATAATAATGCTATGGGATTAGTTTTTGATAAACAAATTAATTTAAAATAATAAAGTGTAAATTAATCATCTCAAAATGTTTTTATAATATTTTTTATTTAACATATATAATGATTAAAAAATATTATTTATAAAAACATTATTTACGAATACAAAAAAATTACCCCGCAAGGTTACATTTCTAGTAATTTATGATTTTGGACGCTACATGGTTATGGAATGCTCCCACTTTAACTAGGAATTCCTAGGAAAAAAAATCATTATTGTAAAAAAAAAAAATTCCTTTTTTTATTACGTTTTTCTTAAATTTTAGTTTTATTCCTTTATTATACTTAAATTTGAGATTTAATTTCTATTTTTTAACTTCTAACCTAATTTAATTCATTCAAATAATTAATATCATTATTTTTTAATAAAATAATTCATGATTATATATAATTTGAATGTCCTAAGAGTATTAGAAACTAACATATGACTTCTCAATTCCTTTAGGTTTTTTCATTGTTTTTTTTTTTTAGCAATATAAGTCCATGATCAAATTTCAATTATGGTCTCTAAAGTATGTTGGAACTTGAGATTTGATCTATATACATAAAATTTTTACATAATCTGGTCAATCTGCTTTTATAATGTCATTAGTTGGTCTAAATAACTAATATTGTTAACTATTTTAATCAAAACGCTAAGGTCAAAACACTATTCCAACAAAAAAGACTATTTTATCAATACGAATTTGAATGGATGTTTTAAGAAAAAAAATCCTGATCAATATTTTCAACGTTATTTTTATTGTTACATGACTATGAAGTGATTTTTTTCTAATTTTAAAATGTCATATTAGATAATTTAAACAGATGAATTTTACCAATATTAACAATTGAACTTAAAATTTTAAATCCAAAATATAGAAGGATTAAATTCTAGAGAACTAAATTTTAAATGTTATAAAGTAGGTAAAAACATAAAATATATTTTAACTTTTAAAATTTTAATACAGATATAAAAAGCTAAGAGTGTGAACCAACCATACTAAACTTATATAATTTAGTAATTAAAATTTTGAATTAATCTTTTCTTTTATACAAGTAAAGTATTTTTGATTCCTACAATATTATGGTTGGTCAATTTCTTTTCATCAAACAAATAATTTTATATTAATTATTAAATAATTTAAATGCTCAGAAGTTTTGTTTATAAGGCTAAGATGTTATATTAATTAGTATTACATGTTGTGTAGTCTCAAACTTAAATAGCTCATAACGGCACGTCTATCACTTAACCTCTTCATAAAAATTAGGTTTAATGGTAAATTTAGTCATTAATGTTTCATTATTTTATCAAAATGATCTTAATTGTATTTTAAGTCTTTTTCGGCCTTCAATGTTTCATTTTTTCAAACTGCTTTTTCTAATATATTTTATTAATAAATTCAAGGTTTCAATCTTTTTTCTTTCTTTTTTCCCAAAAAGTTTCAATCTTTAATATGTTTATTAAGAGATTTTTCCACTGAGTTAATATTTTTTAGATAATTATCTTTATTTTCTTTAAATTAAGAGGTTTTTTTTAATTTCATGTATTATTTATTTATTTTATTATTTTTCACATGTAATTATCTTATAAGGTTATTTAAGTAATAGATTACATCTTATTAAAAATATTCTACATGTGAAATTTCACATCATCCCTGTTAACTTCTTTTAACGGTAATTTCATTAAATCTGTTAGAAAATGCAGTTTGAAAAAAAAATACAAAAGGTTGATGGCAAAAAAACTCAAAAATACAATTAGGGCCATTTTGACAAAACATGTAAATGTTAGTAGTCAAATTTGTCATTAAGCCTAAAAACTATAATGGCATTTCCAGCATTCCAATTATACTAAAAAGAAATATTTTAGTCTCTTTTTTTAACTTTAATTTGCCCTTACACTTTTAGTTTTTATCAAATTGGTCAGAATTAGTTGGAAAAATTAACAGACCATTAATGAAACGCCCCAAAATTTTGAGAATTTTAATTGTGGAACTTTGTAGTAATTAAATTTCTATATCTGTGGTTCTGTACTCTGCTTTTGTGTTTAAGGTCTGGAGTTTGAGTCACATCGTTAAAAGTTTGTTATTTTAGAAGCAACCCTTAATCATGCATTATATAGTTAAGTTCAATTCAATGTAAAGTCATGTTAAGAATGAGTCTATTGGTTTATTGGTTAAATATTTGTGTTCTGTTTGGTCTTAGGTTCAAATCCCAGAGTATACGATAAGGAAATATTTTTGCTAAACGCTGGAAGACTGGCTGGTGGTTAACTTAAACCATTCTGAAATTAATTCTATCGTCGTCTTCTTTTTATTTTTTCCCTTTCTTTTCTCTCTAGTTCTTTGTTCTTTTTTCTTTCTTTTATCTTTTTGCTTGGTGTTATACTTAATTCTGTGTTAATTAGGATTTCTTTCGTTGCTTGCTACGCCGATTGTGCGATTATTGTGTAAGTTTTGTCGTTATCTCCTTTCATTTCTGCGAGTTTCGTCTTGTTAACATTTATTCTGTCGAAACAGGATTTTGCTCGTTTACTTGAACGCTCTGTTTGAATGCTCGATTGGTTACTTTTTAGGCGAGGATATTACAAGAGACGCTCCTCTGTCGCGTTAGCCCGATTTCCTCTATTACGTGCAAGGTAGGTGTGCAAAATTGAGTTGGGATTGCGTCGAAACTTTCGACATAATTTTGACGATAGGTTGATCATAACAATATATTGAGAATGATGGTGTAATTGATTATTTGATGGTTGTGTTAGTTTTTGGAATCTTCCTATGTCGTTTCTACATCAAAACTGTTTTAAGTGCGTGTCGAAAACTCTATTTTTCGCGAATTTTGGTCGCCGTAAAACATGGCTGCCGACACTACATGGCCAGACACATGGGCATGTGCCCAGGCTGTGTGGATGGCCATGTAACTCACTGTTCATCGATTTAGAGCCACACGGGCAAGGCACACAGGCTTGTGTCCAGGCCGTGTGTGGCCATGTTAGTGCAGGGTTCACATAGGCAAAAGACACGGGCGTGTGTCTAGGCCGTGTAACTCACTGTTTGCGACTTAAGACAACATGGGCAAGTACACGAGCGTGTGAGTCACGCGAGCAAGGACATGGGCGTGTGTCCAGGCCGTGTAACTCTCTGTTTACGTTTTAGAACCACACAGGCAGAGGACATGGGTGTGTGCCCAAGCTGTGTAACTTTCTGTTTACGTTTTAGAACCACACGGACAGAGGGCATAGAAGTGTGCCCAGGCCGTGTGAGCCACACGGGAAAGGACATGGGCATGTGTTCAGGCCGTGTGGCATATAAATAGGACCAGAAACCTGTTTTTGAGGCCGTGAGTGTTGCCTAAAACTAATATTGACTTCCCCAATGTAAGAATGATCTAAGTTTGATTGTACAAGAAATCTCTGAGACTCTGTGATTGACGTATGAATACCATAACTGTATGTGTACTGTGATACTTATTTTGATATTAAATTGTGTTATCTACTTGTGAAACAATTTAGAATGACTGAATACATATTGTGGATATTTGTACTCTACATTTGCATGGGTTGGGATATTGTGAAGAAGGAAGTAATCTGCTTTGAATTAGTGGTTAAGCCACTATGTGTATAATTCTGATTTTGGCGCTTTGTCGCATTACGATCTAGCAGCTAAACTGAGTCTCTGTAAACATGTCAAACAGACACTCTATGGCGTGTAGGGTTGGTTGGGCATTGAATGCCCTCAACGGTGTGTTGGGATGACCGAAGTGTGTAGCGGATAGGGGTTAGGAAAATCTGCATATGAATTTAATCTGTTTTGTATATGAAACTAAAATTGTTTCTGCATATGTAACTAATTTGTCTTGAATCTGAACTGAAAATGCTTCTGTTACAAAACCGAACCTTTGAATTCAGAAACTATTTGATAAATGTGTTTTAATTGAATGAACTTCTTTTATGCACTGAGTTTACAACTCACTTTTTTATTGATTGGATTTCAGGTGGTTCTCAAACTTGAACGGGTCGGTGCCATGGGAGCTCTGTTAAGCTTTTATCTTTCTTCTAAATACTACTGTTAGGAATTTCGGTATTCTATGATATTATGATGTTTGGAAAGATTATATAATTAGTTAATTGTTGTGTTGGATATTATGTGATGAATGATTCATTCTGATTGTGTTATAAATGTGGTGTTTTTAGTATCGTTGATGTAACTTTCTGGACTTGGTATGGACGTCTACGCCGGGTTTAGTGTGTTACGATTAACTTGGATGGCTAAATGTTGAAATGGCAATTCACATATATACCACATTAGACATTATTTAAATTTTTTTGTAAAAATTAAAAAATTATTTATTTATTTATCAGAAATTCTTTATTTATTTTAAAACTTTAAAACTTATTTTTTCACTTCATTTCTTGTACGCTGAAAAGAATTTCTAGAAGTTGGGTGCTCCATTGTCGACATCTTTTCCGGCTTCCTAACGATTTCACTCTCTCTTCTTTTGAAATCCATGATTAGTTGGCTTCAAAAAACCACTAGAAATCGATCATTAGACATTTTTTTTTATGGAGAATAGTTCTACATCGTTAAGATCACGTCTAATATGTACTTGTTTGAAACTTATTAATTAAGAATGTTGTTTCTTTAAAGAAGAAAAAAACATGGCCACAATTTCATCCTTGTTCTGATTGGTGGATCTTTCCTTTTGAGGCAAAACACCAAACACCGTAACTCCATGGGATCCTCAGTCACTGCTGTAAATCACTCACAACATCAAGAAATTAATCATTTGATGTCAGCTGAGAAAGTTTTGCACAAATACAAAAGTTTCATTTATTTAACCAAGTCAACAAAAGCAACCCTATCCCATTCATATAGTAGGCAGTGGGATAGTTATGGTTGTGAACCCATTTAACATTTCCAGCTGTGCATTTTGACCAAACAAATATCTGGTGGGAAGCAGACACCAAAATCATCTGTTTCACTATTGTTTTGCTTTTTTTGGGTTCATGATGTCTCTCTCCTATTTCACACCCTTTGATTTGAGTTCTGTAATTTTCAAGTCAAGACAGATTTTACTTATTGCGGCTGTTGGATTCACACTAATTCTTATGTTTTCTGGATTTTCTTTATAATTTTAAAAATATTTATATTTGTTAGAGATATGTATATGAAAAAAAATAGTGAGCCACATACATATATACCCTTAATAATTTGTAAAATTAACTATTTAAATGGTAATTTCATATTTTTTTAATGTTCATTTTTGATAAGTAATAATATTTAAATGGTAATTTCATGTCTTTTACTATTTATTTTTGATAAGTAATAATATTTTTTTATGTTTTTTATTTCAACTATTAAATATTAATTTTAAAATTAAAATTTTAAGTAATAATAAATTTACCTATTAAATATTAATTTAAATTGGATTTCACGTTTTTGGTTACACAAGAGATGATATAATTGAATTTTAGTAGGAGTTAACATGAATAGATCAAAGTTCAAAAAATGTAATAAATAAAATTTTAAATTCTTTTATGAGTTACAGATATAGTAATTCTCTAACTGGTTAGATGCTTTTTAATTCCATTAACAATTGAAAATCCTTAATTCAAGATTAATTTTTTTATTTCAACGATTAAATATTAATTTTTAAGTAATAATAATTTTACCAGTTTCTTTTTTTTTAAGATTTCCATATTTTTAATAATAAATTTCCATTTACTTCATTTTTTTTGGATTTCAACTATTAAATATTAATTTTAATTGGATTTCAACATTTTTCTGATAATAACCAATCACGCCACGTTTTTGTCTATAGAAGAAGAGGGCGTAGGAATTAACATGAGTAGATTAAAATTCAATAGATAATAAATGAAACTTTTCTTTGTATAACCCATAGTGACATACTTGAAGTAAAAGAAATTATCTAACTGAATTTTTCTCAAGTAATTATAAAAGGCTAAATCACCTTACGAGTTACCAAACTGATTAAATGCTTTTTAATTTATTTAATAAAAAATGTGGAGTGTGTTTCGTATTTTCGAATATTTTTAGGTTTTTATCGCAACCCGTATCGCGACATAAAGATTTCAATATTACAACACCAAAGTCAACCGGCAACGTCACGACGAGAAGCTTTCTGATGTTGCAATGACAGACGATGTCGTGACAATGCGAATGGGAACATTGTGATGTGACAACATGTTTCCCACAAAAACTGAGTTTTTTCTCCTAGTTAAACTCTACTATTTTTTCTCAGTCGAACTTTGAATAATTTAGGAATATTTTAGTCATATTAACCCACGAATTTCAGCCTATAAAAAAGGGGCCTTGTAACCCTAGAATTGATATCTTCATCACATTAAATTTAGAGAGTTTTGAGAGAGCTTTAAGGGACTTTCATGTTTTAGCCAGGGAGCTTTGTATTCGAGGTTTAGGGTTTGTTTTTGGGTTATCTCCATCTTGTACTTTTTAAATTATTTGCTTATTTAGTGAAGTCTTATTTGCTCATGGTTTTTTATCCTCTTAACTGAGGGTTTTCCACGTAAATATTTGTGTCCAATTTTCTCTTTTCATTCTTGTTCGTTGCTTATATGGGTCTATCCCAACAAAAATCATGAACCCAAGTTGTGAGCTATTAGCTTGATATTCATCTTTTCCAAAAATAGTTAAGGCTCGAATCATCGTTGTAAAAAAATTAAAAATCTTTAATTGAAGATGAAATAGATAATTTTATTTATTAGGATAAATTAATTGATATTTTAATTTAAGAGAAATAACACATTAATAAGAACTTTAATAGAATAGTACAACCAAAAAATTAATTGATATTTTATTTTAATAAAATAACTTATAGTTTGAATATTTGATTTTTTAAATTCTCACAGATATAATTACAATTTGAATAGTTAATTTTAAAAATTACTACCAACCATCAAATAATTTTTGAGTAGGTAAATATTTTTAAAAGAATGATCACATTAGACTTTATACATAATTTCAAAATTTGATATATTCTTTTAATTTTCTAAAGTTTCTTTTAATTTTGATACATTTACAAAAATTTAAAATGTCGTTGCGACGTGAGGAGTTCCTCGTCGCAAAGTGACCGTCTGTTTTACCTCATTGTGATGATGGGGTTCCTCGGCATGTCAAGGCCAAAAACCCAGATCTTGTTGCGACAAACATCACTTGACGTCTTGACATGGACTCTATTTTTGGCACAAAATAAGCCTTTTGGTTGCCCAAAAGCAGTATATAAGGCGTACCCAGTAAAACTTACAAGTAAACCAGATATAGAGATGGCGACTAAGGTTGTTGTTTCCATTATTATATAATTTCAAGATCACAATGGGTCTATGATAAGATTGTTTATTTACAGCGAAATGATATACAAAGTCAACAGATCTCACTGAATACAAAATAAGATTTATGGCTACACAAACCGTTGAGGGTAGTTCTAGATCTGGCCCAAGACGAACTGTTGTGCCTACTTCAACCAACCAATGTATATTCGCACACTTGCACTTGCACACAAAAGTAACCAAAAACTCATTCCAAAACATGCATTTAACCATTTACACATCACTCAATCCAATATGTCACAATTTGACATCAATTCAAACCAAACAACTTCATCTATTTCAACCTACATCACAAGCCTTTAAACCATTCAAACCAACCTTTAACAATGTCACATCAATGCTTATTTATGCTACCAAATTGCCACACAAAATATCAACAAGTTACCAAAACATTTGAGCATTAACACATTCATGATTCAAACATTAATCAAATTCAAAACAATTATTCATCCAAACTAAACTCATGTAAATATAACACTTATGTATATGCCACATAACTGAGTTTAAAACAAGCAAAAGTATACCGAGTTGATAGTTGGATAGTGTGAGCTTCGAGGTGATCTAATTGACGAGTTCCGCAAACCAACAATCTACAGGAAAGGAAAAAACAACTAGGTAAGAATTTTGAACGCTTAGTAAGTTCATAGTTAATAAAACGAATAACGTACCATGATTTATAATCAAACATAACAATCTAATGAACTTGATACAATTTTCCTGACATAGCATTTCACAACGGTAAGGTGCATCGCCACATAACCGAGTCATATAACAATTCAACATTAATATGCTATTCAATTTAGTACAATTCACATAGAATTCAATTCCATTTGCAATATCAAAACATCAAATTTCCATTTTGAACATCAAACATGTAACATTTCATTGTCATTTCTCTTTTGCGTTAATCATTTAGCCCGATGAACTCTAGTAATAAACTCGGATGCATGAGTAACTACACCATACCAGAGAGCACCATAGTTCTAAACAGAGAGCACTGAAGTGCTAAACCCGTACAAGCGTGCAAATAACCCTATTGGCATTCGTATCCTAATCGTTTACTAAGTTCACACAGACATTAATACTGTATTTGCAACATTTAAATCACAATAGTGTCATCATATACATGTCATCTCATCATAAAACATTTCGTATCTACTCAGACACATATAGCAAATATTATAATTTCTTTACAATTTAGTCCATATCTCATCTTTTTGTACCAAATCGTAACCAATTCAAAATTACATTTACACACAAACAAATTCATAATTCAAACATATTTACTTTACTATTATATATAACTACACCATATAAACTTACCTGGCAGAAATTGCAATAAAGATGTCAGGGACTAATATGAATTTTTCCTTTTTCTCGATTATCTTCAGGTTGATTCAATTCTCAGTCTATATGATAATTCATTTCAATTTATTAATTCTAAATGATTTATAAATTCTACTTTATGCATGTGGTAGTTCAATTTCATTTTTTGAATGTTCCCTAAAGTTTTACATTTTATTCAATTTAGTACCTAAAATAAAAATTGCTATAACTTTCAAATTTGAGCATCGATTTCAAAATCGAATACAATTATATCCTTCTATAGCCCTCTAATATCTATAATTATAGAAATTTCACATCAATTTTGAATTTTTTACACTTTAGTCCATATGTACAAAAACTAGCAATTAAAGTTTACAAACTAGTATTTTTTTTCATTTCTAAGCTTAAAATCTCACAAATTAACACCAACTTCATCAAGCATTCATCAAAGAAAACTTTTAGAAACTTTAACAATTTTACAAATTGGCATAGGAGCTAGCTAAATCAAGCTCTCGGGACCTCAAAAACATAAAAATTACAAGAAAAATACTTGAAAACTTACCAAATGGAAGGACCGAAAGTTGAGTTCATAAAAGTGGCTTCCCTAGGATTGTTTTGAAGTTTGAATTGAAGGAGAAAACAAAATTGAAGATGACAATTTTGATTTTAGTTATATAGCTTAATTAACTTATAAATAATCCTAATTAGTTTACTTAATCTTTAATTAATTAATATTAAACTTAATTATCAAATTTAATGGCTTACAACTAGCCTCCACTACCGTATAACATAAATGGATGAGTCCAATTGCTCAATTGGTCCTTTAATTAATTAAAAATCCATAGTAATTAATTTTTACCACTTTTACAATTTAGTCATTATACCTTAATTAACTATTCGATTAACAAAATTAATGGACTAAACTTTAATTAAACTCTATACCAACCTTGTAAATATTAAATATTAATATTTATGGACTCGAACATTAGAAATGGGGTTATGAAACCACCGTTTTTGATACCACTAAAAAAGAGCTATTACAAGAGAGTTTTCTTAGCATTATGCATGGTGTTAGCAAAAAAGATGTTGCTAAGAGTATAAACAACACAATCAAATTGGTGCTTGAGTTGGTGGGCACTTCTCCAAGCACTAAATGAGAAAAAAAAAAAAACACAAAGGGAACAAGAAGATGATTACGCAGTTCAGTTTCCCCACGTTTGTGAAGCCTAGCTTAGTGAGAAATATACACTCTTTTCAACAAATACAAAGTAAACTTAGTGATCATTTCCCTCACCCTTGTACTTTGAAGATACAATACTTTCACCACTATGATCACCCATTGTGATCACAGCAAGTAAAAACCTTAACAACAAGTTTCACTATAAATATAACACTCTTACAATAACATTCTCTCAAGAACAAATTAAGTCCCTAACTCTTAGTACGAATTCCTTGGCAAGTCTCTCAAATATGGATATTTGTTTTGAGACTTGCTTACAATAGAAGATCTAAAAAAATTCTAATAAAACAGTAATACCATAAAAGTAATACGATATAATAATAACATATGAGATAAAAATAGACTCTTGGCAGCTCAATAGAAGAATCACGGTCCAATCTAAAGTCCATAATCTAAGGGATTGCTTTGGGAGTTTCGATACAAATCAATTACCAATATTTGCATTCCAAAGCAAAAAGATCTTCCATAATGGGCTAAATATTCACCATCTAACTAACATAGCCCAAATATATGTTTCAATAAATAACCAACATCTAAATATGGAAACCATCTCCAAATTGCTATTTTCATGTTTTTCAACAATTTCTGCTTTTGGCCATTTGTTGAAAAAAACTCATAAGGCAAGAAGTAAGAATCATCGGTTTACATAAGCTTCCCCTTGGTACATACACATTAACTTAATCTAACTTTAACTTAGGAAATAATTAAGCAATCAATCATCAATGTTAGGATGAGTTTGCATCAATAACTAACTAACAATAATTATAACTAAACAAGTTGAGAAAACAATGAATTAATGAAACTAAGCCATATCATAGCAGCAGTAAGATAATGTAGCAACAAAAACAACTTGCAATTATCTAAAAACTATAAACAAAAAGATTTTAAAAGAATCCAGAATAACTCCCCCTCAAAAAGTAATACAATTTCCTCACCTAGTTGCAATCAAGATGCTAGAGTTAGATTTAATCTCTGCTGACAGGAGGATTACTGTGACTGTGAATAGGCTTTCTATGTGGATATTCTTAAAAAGATGCTTTTGATCTTTCACAAAATCTTCATTGGCAAATTCCCACCTTTTAGGATCAATCTTACGGAACCCCTACATCAAAATTACATGCAAATATACTCAAATCATGTCTAGATACTGCAATCCTTATGCATCAAACCAAGCAACCTAGGGCTAAAATAAATCTTTACATTATTTTTTCAAACACCTATGACAGACAAAGTTTACTGCTGCTTTGTGGGAAATGCAAAGCAAAGAAAATTGAAAATATGAAAAAGATCATCTAGAAGAACCTTAAATGCTCAAGACTTAGGATACTCGTGGCATTGCTTGAATCAATGACAATAGAAGACTTTATTAACCTTAAAGTTTCGTGCCAGGTTTCGGCCAAGATTGATAGTCCTAGTCCATTTAAAATCAAACTTGTTTAACCAAAATAAAATTGTCAATTGCAAAAGAAAAGCCGGAATCAAATACAAATAAAACACTATCTAAAACCCACAAGTTTCCATAAAATTCAATGAAAACCCGAAGTAAATAAATAAAGAAATGCTATAAAAAGAAATAGAAAAGAAAACCCCTATTGGTACTAAGTTGCCTGATGAAGTTGGAGAAACTATTATTAGCTTAATCACTTCTTTTTCTTTTAATAAAAGCATCCAAGTGTCTCTATATTTATATATTTAAAAAAAACCATACCCCCCATCACATTTAAAAAAGCTACATAAATAAACGCTTCTCACTTACTCTTTACTTTTTTTAAGACTTGAGGGTAAATGGGAATAGCTCTTGATCGTCAAGCTAAACATAAGACTTCAAAAAAATAATGTACTTAAATGAGTTGGATCTTAATATTGAGCGAACCCATTTAAGTACAATTTTTTTTTTTTTTTGAATTTAGAATCCAACTCATTTTATATTAGTATTCAGTTAATAAAAAATATTTATTTAAAATTAATTATAATATTTTAAGTAATTCTCATAAAGTTTTGGGTAAACTATACAAATGGTCACTCAACTATACTCACGTTTTTGGTCAACCAAAAGAATTTTCAATTTAGACACTAAACTTTGTATTCTTTCCTATTTTGGCTAACCACTCTTAAATTGATAACATAAATAATGAAGTGACATTTTTCTAACTGGTATATTAACACGTTTAGTCCTCAATACTTGCATATTCTTTCAATTTGATCATAGTTCTAAATAATTCAATAAATTTAACATTTAATATTTAAAAATTCTATCAATTTGATTCTCAAACTTCCTAACCAAAGTTTTTAGCTTTCAAAATAGAGGCATTCCACATCAATAAATTTGTAAAACCCAAAAAAGAAAAAAAAAACCTTCTCCAATTGTGCAAATATAACATAAATAAATAACACGTGTAAATATATATTGCTTAGAAACCAAACAATCAAATTACAATTGAACATCCAAATCCAAACAACCAAGCTTAAGAAACAAAATCTAGCAGTAGGTACTAATTAATTCAATAAAAATACAGAATAATTAGCATCAAAGTTGTAGTTCTTTTTTATGGATGATTTAGCAAACAAAATAAAATCAATTAAAAACCAAAAATTCTATTTTTTTTTCAATTTTTCCGGCAGCAAAGAACCTATCTTTGAGCTAAGGATTAAATTGGGTAACCATTAAATACAAGAAAAAGTAGAAATTTAAATGACCCAGAAACTAAAATCCCCATATAGTTTAATTCTAAAGAAACCTCGTAAAGTCTTTATATTTGCACAATTGGAGAAGTTTTTTTTTTTTTTTTTTTGAGTTTTGGAATGTCTCTATTGCCAAAGCTTTTTGAAAGCTTTGGTTAGGAAGTGTGTGGATCAAATTGATAGAATTTATAAATGTGAAGGGTTAAATTATTGAATTATTTAGAATGAGGATCAATTTGATAGAATATGTAAGTATTGATGACTAAATATATTATTATACCAATTAGAAAAATGTCATGTCATTATTTATGTTATCAATTTAATGATGGGTGACAAACATGAATGGATATAAAGTTTAGTGCTTAAATTGAAAAATTTTAAAGGTGGGTGACCAAAATAGGAACACGACAATAGTTGAATGAACATTTGTATAACTTATCTTAAAAATTTATGTTAATATTTTTTATTTATGAAATAATATGTCAATATTTGAGGAAATCAATAAAGAAAAATTATTGTCCTTTAACATCTCTCTATGGTGACAACTTAGAGTTTGGTTTGTTAATGCTGGACTGCCATCAACTAAAGGCTCAGTTTCGACAATTATCTTTCCATTAGATTCATGGAAAAGCTAATAGAGTAGCTCATGCCATAGTTAGGATAGCTTTATTCCATCCTTATTATATTACTAGTGATGCATTTCATGATTGTATTGTCGATATTTTGATGTTGGATGGCCATAAAAATAATTAGATTTAGGGATAGGTGTATGACGTAAGCCTCTTGACTTGAAGTTTAATGTGTGTTGCTTTCTTTTGGTTATGTTTGTTTTTCGATTTTGAAGTTTATTAATATCACTTGATTTTATTAAAAAATAAAGAAAAATAAAACCAAAAACTTGATCACTTACTAAAAATCAATCTAATAAAAGTCCAAAGTTTTTTTTTTTTTTAATTTGGTAGGATAATAAATTTGGTCTCTAATGTTTACACTATTTTTACTTGATTCTAGTTTTTTTTTCAAATTATTTTGGTCCTCAATTTTTAAATCAATGTTTTAAGAACTAGATCGGTGGTGGAACCGACCAGGTCATCCATTCCTGATTTAATCAGTTCAACCATCAATTGATAAATGCTAAAAATAACAAGTTTTAATCTCATTCTTAATGCATTTTTAGGTGATTATTCGATGTCAATGGTGAATTTTATGCTCATAATCCTTTAAATTCATGTTTTTATACTTAGGAGAGCATTTGGAGCAAAAGGAGCGAAATTGAAAAATTAGAGCAAGGTACAGGGCCACACGGGCTAACCCTTTCCACACGATTTGTACACATGGTCGTGTGAGCCACACATGCTGCCACACAACCATGTGGTAGGCCATGTCAATTTCATAAATGTGGACCCTAAATTGCGGGAAAACACGATTTTTAGGTTTTTCGGGCATTCTAAGACGTATATATGAAAAAAATATGAAAATATGAGTGAGCCATCATAGAATATTCAAGAAAACTACGCGAAAAACACCATTGAAGTGGATTCTAAAGTAGATTTCTGTCAAGATTGAATACTCCCAGTTGATTTCTTAGGAAGTCATCATGAATTTCTTTATTTCTTGTGGTTATACTGTATTTTGGTTGTTTTTATTTGCTAGCATGAAATAATTTTCTAAATACCTAAGAAGATGAACCTTATGATGGATTTTGTTGTTTGATTTTTATTTTGCGCAATAAAGTCTTAGATCTTGTTCTCAATTATTGGTGCTTAATTCTTATTTTAATATTTTAGACTATTTATCAATGTTTAATGTGCTTAAATCAAAGGAGGAATATATCCTGTTTAAGAGTAAATCTAGCGTAATTGAGTGGAGTTGCATGTAATCCTAGAAATAGGACGAAATAAATCTAACGGGTTAAAGTCAAATCTAATATGAAAATCCATGGATCGAGTTAATGCGATAATAGGAGTTTTAATTAGAAAGAAATTTTAATTAATTAACCTAGAGTCAGTTGCTATTATTCTTGAAAAGAGATATTAAAATAATTTAGGGATTTCTGCGGATCAAGATACTAAGTGAAGAAATTGTGTAATTAAGATTGATAACGACAAATGAAATCTAGGTGAATTTTTTCCTGAGTATTGTCTCATTTCTTGGTTGTTTACTCGATTATTTTTCTGATTTTTTTGTCGTGTTTTTTAGTTAATTTAATTAGTTAATTTAGTTTTTAATCAATTACTCCAATTATTCGGTTAAATAATAAAAAAATAGTAATTACTAGTACTTTTAGTCCTCGTGGGAATGATATCTTTGCTTACTGTAGCTATACTATTAATTGATAGATGCACTTGTATTAGTCGGATTTTTAGTTGATTTACGACTGCATCAAGTTGTTGGCGCCATTGTCAGGGGATTAAAAATTAGGAAAACTTTATTTCTATTAATTTAGCCATTTTTATTTTTGTTTGTAATTTAATTTTTACATTCTAATTTTCGTTTGTTTGATTCTGACAGGTTCTTTTGGTTTATGACTAGAGGAAACCCGTCGAAATCGTTAATTTTTAACAGTGAGATTGAAAAGACTACTCGCAAAAATCGGAGAGAAGTTATAGAAGCAAAGCAAGGTCAACAAGTTTTATTATACAATCAAGAGGAAAAGGATATTACTATGGAGATGAATGATAATCAAAATAATCAGCCGCATCTTGCACATTCTGCTCATCGTACTATGTTTAATTATACTAAGCGTACTTTGATTGGGGAATCGAGTATCGCCAGAACGACTATTGTTGTAAACAATTTTATGTTGAAACTGAACACAGTTTAGATGGACAACAATATGTTCAGTTTGATGGGTTGCAAAATGAAGATTCAAATGCTCATTTGGCTAACTTTGTAGAGATTTATGACACTTTTAAGATCAATGGCGTTTATGATGATGCCATATGCTTACGGTTGTTCCCATTCTCTAGGAGTAAGGAAAATTAGTGGTTGAATTCACTTCCACAGGGCTCTATCACGACTTGGGATCAGATGACTGATAAGTTTTTATTGAAGTACTTCCCATTACTAAAATAGCTAAGTTGATTAAGGATATCTCTTTTTTTTCTCAAATTGATTTGGAAACATTATATGATACATGGGAGAGATTTAAGGATCTTTTGAGAAGGTTCCCTCACCATGGGTTACCTTTGTGGTTGAAAGTTCAAACATTTTACAACAGTTTGAATCCCTAGACTAGGCAACTAATTGATGCAGCAGCTGGCAGAACATTGAATAGTAAGACATCTGAGGCACCTCAATAGTTTATTAAGGAGATGACACTGAATAACTATCAGTGGCAAGTCATGAGAATGAAATCGATTAAAGCAACCGTTGTTTTTAATATAGATGCAGTTTCTATGTTAGCAAATCAAGTTGAAGTTCTTGGTAAGAAAATTGATGGTTTGAATTTTTCTAAGCAAGTAAATCTGGTAGTGAAATGTGATGCGAATGGAGCAATGATGATTAATTTAGAATGTTTACCCTTCGGTTCTAGCATGGAGCATGAGCAAGTCAATTTTATGGGTAACAATTCTAGATCTCAAAATAACCCATATAACAATAACTATAATGCAGGTTGGAGGAACCATCTAAATTTCTCTTAGGGTGGTCAAGGAAATCAAATGTTACAACCCCCTTCGGGTTTTTAGCAATCTTATTAGCAAGAAAAGAAACTAAACCTTAAGGAGATGTTAGCTAAATTTATTTTGGTGTCTGAAACTCGATTTCAAAACACTGGCAAAACTCTAAAGTATCAACAAGCGTCGATTCAAGGGCTTGAAAATTAGATTTAACAGCTTGCTAAACTGGTTTCGAAAAGATAATAAGGTAGTTTGCCTAGTAACACTGAAACTAACCCAAAAGAGAAAGTCCACACAATTACTGTTCGAAGCGTGGAAGGGTTAGTCAAGCCTGAAATGATGGGGTTAAGGAAAGCAAGAAAGAGCATATGCCAGATGTTAGAGAATACAAACCACAAGTTCTATATCCGGCAATATTGAAGCAAAACCGCATAAAAACAATATGGTAAATTTCTTAAGCCTTTAAAAAAATTGCATATTAACTTACTTTTTTTGAAACTCTTTCGCAAAATGCCCAAATATGCAAAATTTTTAAAGGAGTTTCTAACAAATAAAATGAAGTTAGACGACTTGTCGACTATGGAGCTCAATGAGGTTTGCTCGGCCATTCTCCAAAACAAACTACCCAACAAGCTTAAAGATCCAGGAATTTTTACTATCCCTTATCTTATTGGTAGTTTAAATGTTGAAAAAGTTTGTTTGATTTAGAGGATAATATATATGTTATGCCTTATAAAATGTTCAAACAACTTGGTCTTGGGGAACCAAAACCCACTAAAATGAATATTCAATTAGCTGACAGATCAATTAGGTATCCTAGGGGTATTATTGAAGATGTACTTGTTAAAGTCGATAAATTTATATTCCCTATTGATTTTTTTATATTGGACATGAATTATGATATTGAGGTACCCATGATTTTAGGTCGACCCTTTTTAGCCACTGCTAGAACTGTTATTGATGTGGGTACTGGTGAACTTATGCTAAGTATAGGTGACAAAAATGTTACTCTTCAAGCATGTGATTTAACCCATCAATTTTTTTCAAAATTGCAAGGATTATAATATCCTGGAAAATCCCCTTAAATAATCCCCAAGGATGTTTTTTTTTTGTAATTAATAAAAAATTTTAATTTATTTTTATAAGAACTTATATGTAGATGATGAAATATGCACTGGGCTCTGAGGTGATTTCAAATGAAATCCCCTTAATTTGATGGAAATTGCAGCTTAGGAAGCGAGTCTGATACTTTTTTTGTTATCTCTGTTAAACTTGGGTAATTTATTTAAATGATATTAAAGAAAATTCTTTGAGATTTTAAGATAATAGTCTCTTAGAAGCTCATATCCAAACTTCTTTGGACTCTCCTCTTGATCGAGCTTCGATTCTCATCGAAAATCTGACGTTATGAAGTTTGCATGATTAGGGGAGTAAAAAATAATTTTTCTATTGCATAATTTATATGCGGTCAAAAAATTCTTCTGCCCTCTTTTGTGCCTCTTGGAAACCTCAACCAAACAAATTGTAGACCCCAAATGATCTATATATACAGTGACTTTATACTGACTCAGTGATGCTTCAAGTTTTTAGACATGTCATATGTAGACCATGTGGGATCAACTATCATAGTACCAAATGATCTATATACGTAAAATATTTTTGGTATCATATTTGTGTTTTGTTATCATATTCATATTATGGCAATTTTATGCTGCAGACTCCAAGATCATTTTTGAACATCTTAGCTAGTTATGCTTTTAGGTTTTGAGTGTTGAAATACTCCAAATAAAATTTTCAATTTCTTTAGAGTAATATATTATAGGTTGAGGCGTTGAGCATTTGGAATTGACTGTTTGGTTTAGATTGTTGAAAAACTTAAACGTTTCTATAATGGTTTTTGAACTGATGTGTTATTGTTATTAGTTTGGTTTGGTTTGTTATTGTTGTTGGTTAATTGAACTTTTGTTGTGTTCTTTTGGTGTAGGTTTCTATTGTATTTTGGACTTTTGCTTATGTTTTGTTTTTTTATTATAATGTTGTTTATTTCGACTCATGCTATTTACTTGGACTTTTACTTATGTTTTTTTATTATAATATTTTTGTATTATTTTGTTGTTTATTTGGAATCATGTTGTTTATTTAGGTTGATGTTGTGTTACTTTATTTATTCACTTATTTACTTCAATTTTTTGTTGTATGATTATGTTTAAAAACTTTAAAGAAAATTATTTTTTGAAAATTTACATAAAAATAAACAACAATAATTTTATTTTATTTTTAAACTTAACTCGAACAAATAATTCGATTCGATTCGATTCAATTTCTATCTCACTCGATTCGATTCGATAAAACTTCAAATAAAGTTAGGATGATAAAATGAGATTCGAAAACTCGATTAACTTGAAAATTTTTATTCGATTCGATTCGATCGAATGCTCACCACTAGCCGACAAGTCCCCATCGTCGCCGTTCTCTTTATTCCCCTTTTTCCCTTTTCTAACTCTTTTCCTGACCTCCTCCTCCTCCTTTTTCTTCTTGTCTAAACTACCTTTAATCTCTCTTATCTTATTTCTCCTTGTAGATCGGCCATCGTTCCTTAAGCCTCCAACCTAAACGGAGCTTTTAGCCCAAACGACCCATTTTTCTCTCGTTTCCTCATCCTCGTCGCACGCGCAATTCACACTGTTTCCTTCACCATCTGTTTCTTTTCCTTCCATTCAGCCACCGTCTCCTCACACAAGTACCAGCCACAACCCCAACCGTTCATTTGCCAACTATGAACCCTCCATCTCTGCCTACGTCGATTGTACCTACACCATCGTCTACCCCAACCACCATTCGATCATTTCCATTTCTTTTTCTTATTATTTTCTTATATATTTATTATATTTAATTGGTTCATTATTTTTATTATTACTATTATTTTTATTTATTATTATCTTATTATTAGATTTAGTTATTATTTTATTATTATTAGCTTACAAGATAGTAGTAATTATATTGTTATGCTCATCGTTATTCTGCATGTTTGGATTATTATACTTTAGACTTTTATTTATTTATTTATTATTTCTTTCGTATTAGTTAAAGTTGTGTTAGTGAATCGGTTATTGTTGTGAGATGTATTGCAATTGGTTTATTGTGTTTATATTTTTCTTCTTGCATATGCATTATTAATCTGCTTTGATGCTGAAATAATTGTTTTGTATCTATTCTTTCAAGTACATTATGACGAATACTAGAGGAAAACCTAAGGTCACGTCCCCGCTTCTAAAAAGCAAAAGACACTAAGGTTGACCTCGTCCTCGGCTTCTCCTCCAGTCACGAGACATCCATGTCTCCAATCATTCTCGGGTCCATATAAGGACCAACATCAATATTTACGGGAGCGACCATTGGGTTTAGGTCATTGCATAGATTGGGAGGCATTATAAGAGATCCACTAAGCTGATAGAGTGCGAGCACTGATTGATACAGCTCCATGGGATTAATTTTTCACCATCATCGAGCCTACCTAGTCAGAAATCACACTAGAGTTCTGTTTGACTTTCTCTCTACAGCATGTTATGTCACAGCGGGATGAGCCGTACACTATTTCCTTCAGAGTCGATGGTATGACGCGTTATTTGAGTGTCTCAAGGTTTAAAGTTTCCCTTGAACCCTATTCCGAGGAGTTCATGAGTACCTAGGAGTTTTCGACATTATCTCAACACATCTATCTCTCACCTTCTCTTTATTGGACTGATATTACTGTGACTAGGACATTGTACAACCCAAGTCAGTTGAAGGCAACTTCTCTACCTCCAGCACTGCATTACATTCATGCCATTCTAACGTACACATTGATCGGCCGGAGGGAGAGTATCGGGTTTATTGGTACATATGACACATATTTCCTTTAGAGCATGGCGATGTGATGCCCCATCGACGTTGCATATTTTTTAGCCTTATCTTTTCTCCACTAGCCCGATCGAAGTAGGAAGGGTCCCATCTGTTTGAGCCCTTACATGACTCGACTAGCATGACATTTTGGACAACTGGATACTCCAAGGCAGGTGTCCTCATTTACATTAGTTGGACAGATGATCCCGCAGGGATTATCTATTATGAGTCTATGAGGATGATCGAGCGCTAGTTTAGAGTGGGTCCTCGTCGATACACTTTGCCTCATTTGGATCATCAGAATAAGCACGAGGAGTTTTCGGATGATGATCCTCCTAGCCATGTGGATGCACCTCGTTCCCCTTTGCCTCCTAGTCACCCTACGGCTACTCCCGCTGTTACACTTGAGGATCTCTCTAAGCGGTTTGACCACTTTGATCAATTCAATAGCATTGAGACGTATTTGCATTAGATTTGCCAACATTTCCATATCTCTCATCCTGATCATGCGCCTCGCGATCCAGACATATCGCAAGATGTCGACCACTAACTTGATTTCGTTTTTTTTTTAATTTTTATATTCGATTTTACTTTTATTTTTAGTTATTTTTATTTTATTTGTGAGACTTATTTTCTTTATTTTATTTTTATTTTGAAATTTATATTTTATTGTTTTATTGGTTGTTTTTTATTTTATAATCTCTTTATCTTATTTATTTTTGTTTATTCTCTTATTAGTTTGTTTGGAAAAATGTACTACATTTAGAATCGTCTACAATTCTGGTTTTCACTATTCTGGCGAATTCATCTATATTCAAGGCAGTTTCAGTTCTCTCCCTCCCTTATGATGTTATGTTTATTATGTTTATATATGTTTATACATTGTCCTCAATGTACATCTTAAGTGTGGGGAGGTTGTTTATATTTTTATGCAATAAAATCTTTGAATTGTTGTTTGTTTTTAAGTAATGTTCTCACTTCTACCATTGAGGTTAATTTTTAATTTAGAGTTTGTATTGATTTTGTTTTGGAATAATTTGTGAATTGTGTGATTTATACTTTAAGACACGTGAGAGTCAAGCATGATAAGCTGTTTTTTAGAAATTATTATTTTAGGTTGTCTCCCTGAATAGAAATATTATTTTGAAATTTTAAATTTGCAAGTTTGACATCGAAACCATATTTTTTTTGATTTTTGAGCCTATAAAGCATATATTTATTAGTGCTCATTTTATTTTTAGTTGCGAGTCTATCGACTTGATTTGTTATTTTAGAACTTGTTTCGATTATACATGTCAAGACCACATTATTGATTTGATATATTGATATGATAGAGGCACTTAAGATTTAACCCACCTAACCTTTAAAAAGCTTACCTGTTGTATTATCCCTTAGTAAACCCTGTTGATCCTAGCACATTTTTTTATTCTAACCCGTCAATGTTAACCATAACTCATATATTTGTTGTAAAATTATCCTTTTCATTGACGCTCTTTGTCGAGATTTGTTTTGGTTAGTTACCTGACTATGTTTCATTGATTGTATTGCTAAATTTTACTTTGTTCTCTAAAAAATAGAAATAAAATCAAGAAATAAAAAATAAAAAAATAAAAAATTGAAGTTTTTTTTATTGAGCTTGAATCGTTAGTTTCATATTGTGTTGAAAAACTCATAAATTCCTTTAATTCAACAACTAATTTTTTCTAGTTTAGCAACTTATCAACTCGACTCTCAATTATAACCAACTTTTCTGACCTTTTCCATACCCTTAACCTAAGCCCCATTACAACCTTGTAAAGATCTCTTGATTAGTGTGCCATCTCATTCAATAGTGGTGGAGATTTAATTTTCAAGCAAGCCTATGATAATGACATTTCTCGTTTGACTATTGAGTGCATATTACTTGAACTTTAAACACTTTGAGTGAATCTTTAGTGAGGATGTTATTTCTTATTGAGTTTGAATTTCAAGTAATTTTTGATATAGGGGAGATGCCTAATGTTTTTAAACCTTAAAATTCTCTGTTTGGATTGCTTGTGTTATTCAGTGTCATTTTAGTTTAAATTTTCAATGCATGATTATCTATAAATTATCCTGAGACATTATCGATGATAATAATGAATTAAGAGAAGTTAACTTTGTTGTGGGTTGAAGATTTTACTTGAGGACAAGAAAAAGTGTGGGGATATTTGACAAGTGCTAAAAGTAACATGTTTTAATCTCATTCTTAATGCATTTTTTGGGTGATTATTCGATGTTAATGGTGAATTTTATACTCCTAATACTTTAAATTCATGTTTTTATAGCACTTAGGAGCAAAAGGAGTGAAAAACAAGCGAAAAAAAGCGAAAATCAGAAAATTGGAGCAATGTATAGGGGTCACATGAGCTGACCCTTTCCACATAGCCTGTCCACTTGGCCGTTTGAGCCATACGGGCTGCCACATAGCCATGTGCCAAACTATGTCAATTTCACGAATTTGGACAATAAACTGCGGGAAAATGTGATTTTTAGGTTTTTCGGGCATTCTAAGACATATATATGACAAAAATATGAAGATATGAGTGAGCCGTCATAGAATATTCAAGAAAACAACTCAAAAAAACCATTAAAACAGATTTTAAAGTAGATTTTCGTCAAGATTGAATACTCCCAATTGATTTCTTAGGAAACTATCATGAGTTTCTTTATTTCTTATGGTTATACTGTATTTTGGATGTTTTTATTTGCTAGCATGAACTACTTTTCTAAATACTTAGGGAGATGAAACCTATGATGGATTATGTCATTTGATTTTTATTTTACGCAATAAATACTTAGATTTTGTTCTCAATTATGTGTGTTTAATTCTTTGTTTAATATTTCTATACTATTGATCCATGTTTGATGTGCTTAAATCAGAGGAGGAATAAACCTTGTTTAAAAGTAGATCTAACGTAATTGAGCGGAGTTGCATGCAATCCTAGAAATAAGATGACATAAATCTATCAGATTAGAGTCAAATCTAATAGGGGAATCCATAGATCGAGTTAATGAGATAATAGATGTTTTAATTAGAAAGAAATTTCAATTAATCAACTTAGAGTCAGTTGCTCTTATTCTTGAAGAGAGATATTAGCATAATTTAGGGATTTCTATGGATCAAGATACTAAGTGAAGAAATTGTGTAATTTAGATCGATAATGACAAATGAGATCTAGGTGAATTCTTTCCTGGGTATTGTTTCATTTCTTGGTTGTTTACTAGATTATTTTCCTGATTTATTTTTTGTCGTGTTCTTTAGTTAATTTAATTAGTTAATTTTAGTTTTTAATCAATTATTCCAATTATTCGGTTAAATAATAGAAAGACAATAATAAGTAGTACTTTTAGTGGGAACAATATCTTTGCTCATAGCTTTACTATTAATTGATAGGTGCACTTGGCTTAGTCAGATTTTTAGTTGGTTTACGACTTCATCATCAGTCCAACAATAATCAAATAAACAAATAAAAATGCATACTTTTTAAAAAATATATATTTTAAAAATTTATAAATCGGTTGCATACTTTTTAAAAAAAAAATATTTTAAGAATTTAAAATTGGTTCAACCAGTTTAATTACTAGTTTTTGTTTCAGTTTCCAATTTTTTACCGATTCCAAACGGTTCACTCACAGGCCGATCCAATCCCTTTGTTTGAATTGGTCCAATTAGTCCAAGCAACCGATCTAATCCAATTCCAACAACAATATTTAAAATTGCATCAGAATGTTGTATTTTAGATGAAAAATGCTAACTAATTCATTAAAAGTTAACCATAATAAATGATATGACATCATCATAACATTTTTTTGGGTATTTTTCATGTTTGGGGTTTATGGCTATCCTTTCCAATAATGTCATTTCTATGGTTCGAATTCCGTTCTCCCCTTGAGAATGCAATGCAACTATAACATTATAATATAAAAAAATAGCAAAGTAGATAGTAGATCCATTCCCCAAAAAATAGAATCATGAAGAAAATAGAAATGAATCAGAAACTCTGAAAATTATACCTTAATGACCAAAACTCTTACACTTGCATGACTCCTTTTCGTGGAGATTCACACTTAGTTCACTGCATGGACAATATAAAGAAGATAATCGATCCCTTAGAGTATCATGTCTACATTCACATCTTTCAACCAAATTGTTGAAGCACCAAGAAGTGGCTGAGAGAATACGAATTTTCCAATGTATGAACTTACATTCCATTTCAATATCTCACACCATGCCAATGCATAAATTCTCCTTGATTTTTATTCCTAAGTTTTCCCATGTTTCATACTGATTTTTATTTTTTAGGGTTATATTATTTCGGGAATGGATTTTTCCGGTTATTATGTTCTGTTTAAAATTTCATATCAACATTTGGAAGTTATTTTTTCTTCCAAAAAAGCGACGTTGATTTGTGCACCTAATTCAAAATATTACAAATTTCATGCCATGTTATCACGTTATTTTTTAAGGGTTCAATTAGCAGTTTTCATCCAAAACACATTATTTGGATAAAATTTTAAAGATTGATGGTAAAAATGATAAATAAAAGAGACTTAGGGTCAAAGTAACAAAAGATTAAATATTAGGGGCTAATTTTGTCACTATGCTTTTTTATTAGGGTTACTATATTATATGGTACAGCTTCGATGTTATATTTGATACTTGAGTTTTTTTTTTGTCTCAATTTGATGCTTGATTTTAACTTCAATGTTTAGTTTGGTACATGATTTTTTTAGAAAAAATTGATACACGAGTTTTTCTTTGTCCTAACAAGTATTTAAGTTTCGTTTCAATGTTCAATTTGGTACCTGAGTTTTTTCTTTTATTTCAATTAAGTACTTATGTTTTTTATTGGTGTACACTTGTTAAATATTTACCGAGCATGTCATTTCGTTTGGATACCAAATTAAACATTGAAGTTAATCTCTAGTACCAAATAATATATTAATCATTTTCAATAAAAAGAAACAAAATTGTATTTTTTTTAGGAAGGCTGCATTTAAGATCTAAACAATGAACGAGTATAACATCATGAAATACACCAACCGTAATAACAAGTTTGCTTTTGAAACACGTTCTCTTAGGTTTCAGTTTTTTTCTTTTCTCTTGCCTTTTGCCATTTTGGTTTACTTTATAGCTTCTTTTCCATTTTTTGTTATAGAAAATGAAATCCATTGAGGATAGCGAAGAGGAACCTTGGCAAGGAAGAATTGGGGTATATCTATGTTCCATAGGTTCCATTGTCAGATACATGATCTCTCCCAAGGTTTATTGCCTAAGCAATGACAAAGAAATTTGGCAACTTTATTGGCCAATTTGTTGATTACCTTGTTCTTTTGTAGCCCAACAATTAAACTTGTCCCAACTATTTGTCTGGGCTACTTCGGATCTTATTTGTTTTAAATTTATATATTTATTTATATCAAGTCTTTTATTGATTTTATATCATCAAACACTAATTCAGTAGTAAAATTATTAAATTTTATATCATGAGAGTATTTTTATCTTTTATATTTAATAAATTAATAAAAATTTTAATTCTAATAAGATTTTAACTTAAAATACAATATATAATAAATATTTAATTTTATTGGCTGATTTACGGATATATACTGAAAAATAATTAAATTTGGTCATCTATGCTTTTTTTTTTAAATTTACCGATACATGTTTTTTTTTGAATAGAGAAAATGAAATTGTTGTTTTTGGCCATCTATGTTGTCTTTACTGAAAATGCGTCATACAGGGCGCACTTTCAATAACGTCAGCTTAAAACGTGCCCTATAAGATGTGTTTTAGCTAAAATTGATAGCTTAGCTCCATTGGTTAAATGGATAAATGTTATTGCTTTTGTCCTTGAGTTTCGGGTTTGATTCTTCTCTTTCACATTTGTATTTTTTATTTAATGTTGTTTCAATCTTTTTTTTAATTAATATTTTTAACATGTTAGTTCTTTTGGTTACATGGTTAGATAATTGCAATTTAGTCTTTGAGTCTCAGGTTTAATTCTTCTTACAAGTATTTTAATATGTATTTTTTATTCCATGTTGTTTTAAGTTTTTGAATTAATGTTTATAATTAATAAATATATTGTTTTCAAGTTTTTTATTTTTAATTAATAACTCTCTTATTTATAAAATAAAATAATTATTGCAAATATCATTATTTTTAGTAAATATAACTTTTATGTGTAATATTTAATTTTCAATCCATATTATAACTCACCATACACACAATATAGGTGGAGAAAAAAAATATTTGACATATAAATATTATATATAAACAAAAATATATCAAAAGAATTAGTTGATGTTTTAAAAAATAATTACATATTTATTATTTTATTTCATAAATAAAATATTTATTAATTAAAAATAAAAAATTAAACAAATGAAATAAAAAATATAATAAAAAAAAGCTTATAAGAGAATCGAACCTAGGACTAAGGACAATATTAAGCTTAAAACAATATGAAATAAAAAATATGAATGTGAATAGGAGATAATTGAACCCGGGACTCAATGACAAAAATACTAACATTTAACCGTTTGACCAAAAGGCCTAAGTTGTTAGTTTTTAGTGAAAACACCACCCGTAGAATGTGTTTTCATTTTTTTCTCTCCAAAAATATTATATATCTATTAATTAAAAAAAAAAACAGCATAGACGACCAAATTTAATTGTTTTTCACTATAGATCCATAAAACAACCTAATTTTATCATTTTTATTGATTTTTTATATAAATTTTTAATTTTTACTCACTATTTTTAATTTGTGAAAATATATAAATTTTAGATAGATTTGAAGGAATTTAGAGAAATAAAATTTTAGAAGTGTGAGTGGACCCGGTCATTGACGCAACAAGGACGACAACAGCGAAAAAAGAGGCGGGATTAGTGTGAGGAAAAACAGGCGGCGGCCTTCACCGGTTGATGCCTGGCCCACAGGTTTTGTGGGGAACCGCCCAATTCGGAAATTCCATGTTGATGTCCTTTCCCTCACTTGTAATTAAGTTGAAAGAATATATTAACATATCTGAATTTCATCATGTAATAATGAAATTAAATTTACTATTACAAAGGAGAAAACTATACAAAATCAACTTGGAAACTCTAGTCAAAGGTCACTTCCCCTTAATCTACCTACTCGTTTCAAAACTCCTTTGATTGCCAAATCAAATGCATCATCTTCAACACTCTCCACTCCAGACCGTCGATCCCCATAAATAATCCTCGGAATCAATCTTATGACCTCTTCTCTCATCGACGCTACTTCATCCTTGGAGACTGTAACCAATTTCTCCTCGATTCTAACTTTTCCAAGTTTCAAATCTGTCGCCGATATAAACACAGAATAGTTGGAGTAATTCTTGGGCAAATACCATAGATATTGTGTGTAAGCACTCCCTGGATGGAAGAACACTGGGATACAACCAGCTAAAATGGAATCAAATGTTGATCTTCTCGTTAATGAATCCCCTGGTGGTTGTAAACAGAAGATTGAGCTTCGAAACAAGTTCATCAACTTCAAAGGATCATCACATTCATGTCCCACTGAGTTACAGTCAAGTAATTTGCAGAGCTTGTTTGAAGATTGGCAATGGCGGATGATTTCCTTCCTTGTTGAATTCTTTTGTCGGGTCCTTGAGGCACCTGCGAAAGAGAATAAGTAGGGCCTGTTTTGGGTTCTCATCAGATTCTGCCATTGAAGAACTTGATCATCACTCGAAGGGTGGAAGCTAGTCGGGTATGGAACAGCTATGTCGTTTTCCCAAGGACCTGATTCGATTGTTAACATCGACAAGTTCTTGGATTCCGGTAAGAATCTGAAGTTGCTTCCCCAGTCGGATTTCCTGTCGGATTTTCTCCTGAAATCACGAGCAATCCTGCTGGAAACCAAGAAATGATCTTTACCCCACATCGTTTTCCATTGGGGTTTTTGTTTAAGCCAATTAATCAAATCGAAACCCGAGGAATCTCTCATGGAAGTATTGAAACCCCATAGATAGCGACGAAGATCCAAACCAGCATAATACGGAACGAAAATGGCCGAAGCAACGAGTGAATCATTAGTTAAACACTTGTATTTCTTCATCCTGTCATGGAAAATAACTTCTAACATGAATTGATTCGTCCAAAACCAATTGCTGTTCCATAAATCCGAAGCCTCAGAGCTTATAATCCGAGGGCCAAAACCAGAATTTTGTACATATTCACACATACTGGTTTTATCAATGGACCTTGTAAGAACCTGACAGTTGGTGAGCAAATCTTGATTGAATCGCATGGGAAGATCATGAATATAAATATATCGACCCAAGCAAGAATCTTGACTTGAACTTTCACCAACTAAACTATGAATCTTCTTCTTTGAGTGATGGTGAGATGAAGGTCGAGCATCGATTGAAAAGAAAAACAGGTGACGAAGAAATATTAATAGAACAATGGAAAACATAAGAAGAAAGCACAAATATTTGCTGCAATTTATTCTCCTGGATTGATTCCTCCATTTGTTTTTGAGGGGTTTGGCAACACAAAACTCACTTATCAGTGCATGGAATTTCATAGCAGCCAAGGGAATCAAGAAATCAAAGAAAAAGAATGATATAAGATAAAGCAATAATCTACTAAGAACCAATGGCAGCCAAGTTGAAGGGGACAGGTATAACGTGTGATGGAATCGTGTTTTATAAGTTGCAAGAGAGTGGAGTGAAGTTTGATTCAAAATTCATTTCCAGTTCAATTATTACTTTTGAGTTCAATTCTAACTTAAGATAAAAGTTGGGCTTAAAAATAATTTCTTATTTTTAGAAAAAAAAAAAAAAAGAACATCTAGGGGGATATATATAACTCATTAAAAAAGTAATTGATGATGTGGGTAGTTGAGGGGTTCACAAATCAACCAAGAAAATTATTTGGGGATGTCTAATCGGACAAGAAAGGAAAATAGATTGATAAAGACAGAGGACCGATCGCAGCAATTGCTAAATCAAATGTATTTTATTTAGATAGTTGGTGGAAGACTTTTCAATATAGTTGAATTTTAGATTCATGTGATTCATTACTCACAAGAAAGGAAAATAACATGTTTAGTATACTTAAAAGATTTTTATTAAATAAAAAAATATTTTTTATATATTTTAATTTTCTTTAAATAATATTTAATATTGACAAGTATATGAATTAAATATTTAATAATAAAGTTAATATTTGATTGTACTTTTTTTATTTTACAAATAAATTTAAAAAATTGACATGTATCTCTTTGTTTTAGATATTTATTTTTTAACATTTTACTATACCTTTATATGGTATACTCGTCAACTTCTTAACCATATTTGTAGAACCTAAAACTTATACGGGTAGTATACCAAATATTTTTCCTTAATAATAATGTTTTCAATCATCTTTATTATGGGTTAGTATTTTATCCACTACTAATAACCAGGACAATGTCTGGTTTAATTTATTTTGATCAAAATCAATTGTAGGCATACATTTGAAAAATAACTTGCAATATTGCGAAAATGTAGGATTTACAAAAAAAAAAAAAAAAATCTCATTACATTGTAGGATTTACAAAATCTTTATACTAAATATTGATTTATTAAAAAAATACATTTTAAAAAATATTTATAACAAAAGAAAAATATAAATATGTACTTTGAGAAAATGAATTTAAATCCTAGACCAGAGAATAAGAGACATGTTATGTTTTTGTTTTTACGATAAGGAAAAGTTAATATCCTAAAACACAAATAAAGGTAAGGGAAATTATTTAGTTGGTTATACAATTTTTAGAATATTTTCATTTTGTTATTCTAAGCGTTAAATTTTTAATGGTGGTTAATTGTACATACCACATTATATTTATATTTTCATTTTAGTCACCTAGAAAATATTTTTTTTAAAGTATTGGTTGAGGTAAAACAATTAAGGGTTAAAGTGAAAAAACAGTAGAAACTAAAATAATACACAAAATTTGTCAAATTGTATTTGTTTATCCCATTTTAGAAAAGCATTACAATTAACTAAATTAATTATTTGTTCTTCGTTTGGGTAAAAATTAAATAATAAAAAAACTATGAGTTTTGTTTGGCATGGAAGATAAAATTAATTATATTAATTAATTGCAAAGATTTTTCTTTGCTTTTAGTTTAGCATTGAAGATTCAAGATCTTATAATCAAAAGAAATTTGTGTTTCATAGAAAATTATTAAAAATGAGTTATTTGAGTTTATTTTAATTTGAAAAAATAAAATAAAATTTAAACTTTTAGGAGGAGATTAAATTGATTAATTTCAATATTATAGTAATAAATCAGTTGACATTATAAAGGGATACTATTTTTCAATAAGTTATTTAATTGATTTTGATGTTTTAAAATTTAAAATTTTAATACTGAAAAAAATTAGAGCTTCTAAAAATGGGGGTAAATAAGTACAATTTGACAGTTTTTTAATACATTATTTTAGTTTCTACCGTTTTTCACTTGAATCACTAATGCTTTTTACCCCGATCAATAAGTAAAAAAATATATTTTTTGGGTGACCAATATGAAAGTGTAAACATGATGCGGCATATATGGTTAACCATCGTTTGAGATTTAATGCTTGGGTGACTAAAATGAAAGCACATTAAAAGTTAGGTGACGAAATTGCAATGATTTTATTTTAGATGGCCAAAATGAAAGCACACTAAAAGTTTGGTGGCTAACTAGGAAGTTTACCCTAAAAGAAAGGTGATTTTTATCTTAACAACCCTTTTTTACTTTTCATCTACATGGGAAAGTTACTTTCTTACAATAATCAACGAAATCACTTTCCATAACTTGTGAGAAAGTAATTCCTAAGGAATATTACGTTCCAAGGAAATTAAACCAAATGTTGTATACCATACATTGGAGTCACATTCCAACCAATTAAATTCCTTAGAAAGTGATAACTTTTCATCATACCAAATGCTCTCTTAAAGTACAAGTGGTTCGTTGGAATATAATAGAATAATAATGTAATTGTAACACACCTCGCTCATTCCTATTGTCGAGATCGAGTTATAGAATGCTACAGTACGAAACGGAATAGTTACAAACAATTTACTACGATTAAAATTCAATAACTTTTATCAGATTAATAATTTACTACAATTTAAAACTTTTTCGAGTCTCGTACAAGCTTACGCGAGCTCTAGAGTTAACCCGGGAACAAGCAAGAACCAACTTGTAACATTCTCAAAAGATAAGGACATTTATGCAAAACAGGAGACACAAGGCCGTGTAACTCTCTAAGGTCGTATGGCACAGAAATAGCCATGTCCTTTAGTAGTTACACAACCATATGGCTGGCCCCTGTAACAATCAGGAGCCGTACGACCCTAAAAATTCCTTTTTACCAGAAGTCACATGATTGTTCCACCAACCTGTATCTGTCACACGGTCATATGACCAGCTCGTGTGATGTAAAAATAGGTCATTTTGATCTAGCTTCCAAATCACTTAAACTTCTAACACAATGGTGCATACATGCACACTTAAACCTGTACCATACGAGATCAAAACATGTGCCAAAGTATTCATTCATCTATGCAAAAGAACCTTCATGTCATTATCAACAATTAGACATTAAAATATCATTTATCACATTATGAACTTTCAAGCATTCAAATAAGAATTGCAAACCAAATTCAACATCTCATTCAACCATATCACATCCAAACATTTACCATTTATGCATTTCAATTATGGCTCATCACAATACCATACTTGAGTCCCAAAGCCTTCCATTAAGCACCATTCCATATGCTAATATACCTAGGTTACCATCACATTTTCATAACCGGATAAGTATGCCATTTCGAACATATTAACTCAATCTTTACACAATCAAATTTTACCATTCAAATGCTTCAAGAATAACTTGCCAATACAAATTCTTTTAAAACATCATACTTAAGCATCCAAAATCAATATCATACTTTGCTCAAACTCAAGAGCATCAATAGTAAACATAAGTACAAAACTAGTCCTATTTACATGCCACATAACCATATTCAGAATGTTTAAAAGACTATCGAATCAGAGGCTTGATAGTGTGTGCAACGAGTTGGTAAGTGTTAGGAAATATGCCAATATTGTAGTAAACATGTAATTGTTTTTTTTTTATGTATTTGAATGAAGAATAAATAAATAAAGTTAATTTCACATTTCACTATTATGCCTTTTGTAACGACCTGATAGTAAGGGGTGTCATAAAATGTAGTTCCGGGACTCTGTTTTCATAAGCTAGACTCATAAATATTTAATTTTTGGAATAGTGAATTTTGTGAAATTAGGACTTATTAAGGTACATGGACTATATCGCGTAAGGGTTAAAAGTTGAATTATAGATTGAAAAAAATAGAAGGGACTAAAGTAGTAAATTTACCATTTATTAAAATGGTGGGAGGTGGCTATGGTTTAATGAATTTTCATGTGTATATGTTATATATTAAAGTAACTTTAATAATAATGATAATAATAATAAAGATAATAAAATGAAAACATAATAAAGAAAGTGGAAAGAAAGATGAAACAATTGCATGCAAATTAAAGAAAAGAAAGAAACAAAGTGGCTGACGGTACCAAGGGTTCCAAACTTTAAATTTCAACTGGTTAGTCAATTTAGTCCCCTTTTCTTGTAATTTTTATTTTTTTGGAATCCGGTACTTAGGGTTACCCGCCCATATTGTAATTTTTAGTATTGTTCAAGAATTTAGATGTTGACATTTTTGAATATTTTAAGTATTAGGGATTAAATAGATAGATTTTTAAGTTAGAAATGAAAAAGGACTAAATTGTGGAATTAATTGTTGATTTTGAACAATAAGGACTAAATTGTAAAAAAATAAAAATTAAGGGGTCATTATTTTACACACTTGAATTTCAAGAAAGTTGTAAAGAGAAAATTCTCTGAAGAAATTATTTCAGAAGATATCTAGAGATATTTTTCTTATTTACAGCTTGACCCAAAAGTCTAAAAAAATTACAAAATTACGCCACTGGTAATTTTTGTAAAAAAAATTTTGATTCAAAGCGAGCCCACACTCGATAAACATGAACTTGAGGATAATGGAGAAAACTACTCGGTCGAAGTGTTCACCCTAGATGAATTGAAAAGGTAAAATTTTGATTAAGTATTTATTAGTTTAGATATCACAACCAAGTTCTTATTTTTGAAAAAAAAATTAAAACTCTGATTTTTCCTCAAATCTATTTTCTGTTGCATTTTTCAAACCCGATGTTCCTACAATTAGTATCATGAGCTAGGTTGTGCTCTATCTATGAGTATAAGCAAATAATCAAAATAGATTTATCTTCTTGAATGATTTGATTACATAGAAATTGGTATTCTTTAGATCTTATGTATGTTTTGAGTTATATATGAGAATAGATGTGATAGTATATATTTTTTTATATAACTTTTATTTTTTGTCAAGGTTGTGGTTCTTAGGAAATAGACTGTGGACTATCATCTCCATGTATATTTTTTTTTAAATTCATAGAATTCTTGTGAGCCGAAAACGAACATAGAACATAAATGTAATTTTTCCAAAAGAAGTCCATGATGATGAGAAGATGGAGCGATGGCAGTTGAAGACCTAAGGAATTCCTTCTGGTGAAAAATTGTGTAATTTTTTGTTTTTCATTTATTTTCTAGAAATAGAACCATGTAAACCTTGACTAACAATTTTATTTTAATTACCCATATCCTTATATTTATGTTTTTATAATTTTTTATAATATTTATATTATGTTATATTATAATTTTGATATATATGTATGAGATGATTCATAGTTGATCGATTAAATAATAAGTGTGGTAATGAGAAAATACATGTGTTGTATTGTTCCATTCACTTCTTTAGGTTATTCGATTGCTGTGAGAAGTGTGGTAATGAGAAAGTGCTGTCTAGGATTGACTTTGCCAAGAAAAGACTTGACTTTTAAGTGGTCAAATATGACTCACATTCCTTTCTTGGGACCCTACCTGGTGCATGGTTCACATTCACTTCTTCGATTTTTCCCTTAAAAGAAAAACTCTAGAGAATCAAAATTATTTGTTTTATGATTGATTGATTCTTATGAATAAATGATTTTGAATATTATAAAATTGACATAGCATGTCATGCATATATTGGAAACATATCATATAGATTAAGTAAGAATGTCACTAGGACTATTGTATGATCATTCTTGAAATCTAGGATAAAAACCTTGCATGTTTTTTAAAATGTTGAGTGGAAAAATGTCCTTGAACAATACCTACGGCCTATATTGATGGCCCTTAAGTGATAGCATGATAAAATTTTGAGTCGATTCCTACCCTGGCTGTACCCCGAGGTAAACTTTATCATGTGGGTTCGTTGGATGAGATTTCCTTTTAATGACAACTAGTCATGCATAACTCTTAGTGAGATTGTCCCGAAATGACTCATAAATGAAAGCATGTTCATGATGGCTATTGAGTCAATGGTTACACACTTAAGATCGTCTCTTATGAAATAGTTTCCCAAGAAACCATATTTAAGCTAGAGATGATGATTAAACGTTAAACGATCGTTGATTCGTGTGGAGTCTTGAGAATCAAGATTCACGAATTGATTGGATGTAATTCACGTTCTTGCTAATTAATCATGGGACCCCAATGCGACATGATTGATGGGTGTGAGAATGATCGTAGCAACGGAAAACTGTTTTTCAAGATTTTGATACAAGGCACATGCATTCTTACTAAGAATGGTTGTTGGATGTAATCCATGTTCTTGATATGTTGCTGAAATGAAAATATTTGCTTAATACAAATATAGTAATTAGTGAATTTTTATTGTTTTTAGTTCAAATATGTCTCCCACTCCTCTTATTAGCATTCTTATTGAGAATAAATTGAAGGTTTAATAATAAATTTGGTCACCAACGTTTGCATGTTTTGTCAAAATGACCCTAATTGTATTTTTGAGTCTTTTTTGCCATCAACCTTTGTTCTTTTTTTTTTCAATCTGCTTTTTCTAACAGATTTAATGAAAGTACCATTAAAAAATTTAATGGGGATGATCTGGAATTTCATATATAAAATATTTTTAATGAGATGTAATTTATTACTTAGACAACCCAATAAGATAATTACATGTGGAAAATAATAAAATAAATAATACATTAAATTAAAAATAAATCTTAATTTAAATGAAATAAACGTAATTATTTAAAAAGAATTAACCCAGTAGAAAAACTTATCAGTAGACAAACGTATGAAAGATTGAAACATTTTTAAAGAAAAGAAAAATTGAAACCTTGAATTTATTCAATTACTCTGTTAGAAAAAGCATATTGAAAAAAAGAGAACAAAGGTTGATGGCCCAAAAATGCTAAAAAAATACAATTAGGGCCATTTTGACAAAACATGCAAACGCTAGTGCCAAATTTATCATTAAGCCTAAATTGAATGGGGATAACTTTCGAGAATGAGAATGGAACTTGCTGATAGTTTTTAGCTATGAGAAACACAAATTCGCCCTTGACAAATCTTGCCCACCTGAAGCTCAGCCCAGAGCGAGAAATCGCTAGAGAGATTCTACCTCGATTGCTTGATGTTATATGTTAGCGAGCATGAGTAGTGTTGTAACACCCCAAAATAGGACTTAGTAGTTTTAGGGGCATTTTAAGAATTTCCGCCTTAAAGTGTCTGAAATTTTGCGACATGATATACCAATAATGTTTTCAGTTATTGTTTTTAGGAAATTAAATCAATTTCTGAGAATGAGTTCTAAATACCTGTAATTTTTCAAAAAAGGACTGATTTGTAAAAGAGTCAAAACTTAGAATTATTATGAAGCAATTTAACCAAAATTTAAAATTCAAGCTAAAAACCCCCAATCTCTAAATTATTTCACGTAAAAACAACCCCCAAAACTAGTGTTTGTCGTCCCTTATTCTCTCTCGCTATTCTAATCAATTTTGAACTCCAAATCATAAATCATTTTGATTTCTATCATCTCTCAAGTTGCAAACCTCTATAAAAAGACCAAGGAAAACACCCAAAAACACCATAGTTCCCCCATTATCAAGCTTTCGAGTTTTTCAAGTTTTGATCAAACGCTTGATTTTTCGTCATCTAAGGTAATGATTCAACTTCTAATTAGTTTTAAACGTTATTTAGTCTTTAAAACTAAGCTTTTATCCACCAAATTGTATGTTTTAAATAAAAGCCAAAAATTAGGTCGTTAATGGTGAAATTCAGGATTTTGAGTAAAAACGTGGTTTCAAAGTGTTTTTCAATTAGTTTTGACATGATTAAAAGGTTTCTAAACTTACTTTGAAGTTTTGATAAAGATTTCTTAAGTTTTAATGAATTTTCTAAAATAGGCCATAAAACATGTCAAAAAATTTGATACTATGAATTGAGTATTTTATTGTAGTTTAAAGGTGGAGAATTAGTCGTAGGTGAATTATAAGGTGAACGGAATTGGTTTTAGGTTAAAATATTAAGTATAGATCGAGAGATTTGAATTTAAAGTTTACTATGTTATAAGTTTCAGTTACATGAGAACTTAGTTTAGGCTTTTGTCTTTTATGCTTGTAATGAGTCCTTGGCTGATTTTTGAATGTATTGTTGTATGAGTTTGTTATGTTGAAGTTCTAGATTCGATAGAACCTTCTACGAGTAGAGATAAAGTTAAGGAAAAGCTAGTTTGAGCTTTCAGCTTTTTCTACGAAAGTGTAATTGGTGAGTGTTTGGAATAATTACTTGTGGACATGATTCAATGCATTATTTGAGAATTTAGTAGTATCTTAAACCCCTACTTTAAATTTCGATTGTAAGCTTTCTCATACCTATGTTTATCTTGTGATTTATGTACTTATGTGAATGCGAATATGTGAATTGGGATGAGATGCTATAGCATGTGATATGTGGATATGATAACTATTGCGAAAGTGCAGATGTATACATGATATATATATGTTATATGACAGTGATAGTGTTTTGCTAAAGATGCAAATATGTAGTGGTATTGCACGAATAATCGGTAAATGACATGTGTTTGTTTTGGATATTTTGGCCCTGTGATCTTAAAACCATTGGATATAGTTGGCATGTCATAGGATTGTAAGTACTCACTTATATGTACAGTGATTTTGGGATTTGAGGCCCTAGGACGTGTTGGAGGGATAATGGAATGTGAGCTAAGCTCCGTTCAACGGGGCATGTGAGGGGAAATAAGGAGAGTGTTAGCTTTATGCTTCACTTTTGGGACATACTTGACTCTATGAGTGTATGTTTGGTGTGTTGGACATCTGCGTATCTGATGAGTGATGATAAGGCTCACTTTTATGTTTCATAGCTCAAGTGTTAAATTATCTTAAAATGTATATATGTATAACATGATGTATGCCTAAATGAGTATATGACCATTATGCAATTTATCTATAACGATGTTTTGAATATTGTGATATATGCTTGGATGTTAGGTGATTATATGTGTAATAGGATATATGCTTAAAAGTGAATATGTTTTCTATGTAAAAGAACTAGTAATAATGCATGAGTAAGTATAAAATGACACTAGAGTTGGAATTGTTGGGGTTATGCTATATGGTTGTTTCGTTGATGCTTGATGAATTGTTTGCATTGTGGTTATTTTGAGTATTCATTGAGCTTGTTAAGCTCACCCACTCCTTTTAAACCATTTCAGATTAGTAGTGTGTCGGTGTAAGCGATGTGGTTCCGAGAGGTGATCCAAGCAAGACTTTCGCATTATTTCGTAGGTGTTCTATATTTATCTATGTTTTGGGGAAAAACGCAATGTGGTAGACTTGTTTATAGCCATGTTAACTTTTAGACATTTTCCTGGTTTTTGGTTCGATTTATAAGGATTACATGTTTTTGTTATGCTTGAGTTCATGAACATGATGATGGATTGACGTTACTTGCTCGAACACGATTTTGTGATATCGAACTGCTAATTAGGCCATTGAATGATTCTTTGTTGAAGTAATTGATGTATGATGTTTAGGAACTAAATTGGAATGGATTAATTGCTTATATATGATGCATTTTTTAGATCTGAAACAGAGGTATCAATGATCGGGTTTTAAAATCGATACCTCTATGTTTCGAAATGTGCAAGAAGTCAGAATAGAGATTTGGTATCAATACCTTTGCTCGAGTATCGATACTCAGGGTTAAAGTATTGATATATCATGACAGGTATTGATAATTTTCAAGACTTTGGGTTTTTAATCAAGAAACATATTGCAAGTTTGATATCGATTTTCCAGGTGGTATCGATACGACTTAAGGAAATTATAACACCCCAAACCTGACCTAAACGTCTAGGCCAAATCTGAAGAGTTACATTGACATTACTAAAGAAACCCATTTTATAAAACAAACAAAAGAAACCATTCGACAATTTGTAACAGTTATAAAGGCCAGCCAATAATCCAACAACATTAAGGTCATATTACTAAAAAATGCTAAAATGATTGATAATAATCATGAAGGGTAAAAACGAGTTGACCGAGCTCCCACCACACCGACCCGATCAAGACTGTGGGTTACCTGAAATTCAGTTAGTAACAAAGTGAGTTAAGAACTCAGCATATAATCGTAATAGGTTCAACTAGAAGCACAATTACAATAGTAAACTATTGAATCTCATATGTAAATCAATATCATAGAATAACCAGTGCAGATTTAATGTATCAATTATGTGTTAGAACGATTCCAGTTCATATACGGTACAGATCAAAAACAGATGCAGTTATTCCTATCTTCACCGCTACACACCATCCCCGACCATCCCTACACATCATTAAGGGCATTTAATACCCATCCAACCCTACACACCGGATGTGTCAATCTGACACATTCAACAGGTGCAGACTGGCTACCAGATTGAAATGCAATAAAATGTCAAATTCACATATAATCGTGACTTAGGCATTGAATCAGAACAGATCACTTCCTCCTTTACAAAATTCCCATTGCACATAATGTAGGTTACAGATAACAAGAACATATACTCAGTTATTCAGAAACAGTTCATAATTAAATGATATAGATCAATATCGTCGATAATTTTCGCAATACACATACATTTATATAATCAATACCTCAGCCTCAGAACATCAGATAACACTCATTCAATCTAATTTAGATCATAATTACACTGTGGAAGACCAATTTTTGTGTTAGAAAATGATTCCTATCTCAGAGACATGTTCCGGAGTTTATCCACACCCCACACGGCCTGGCACACGCCCGTGTCATCTGCCTGTATGGCCCTAAATCATAAACAGTGAGTCACATGGCCTAGACACACAACCGTGTCTCTAGCCCATGTGGTATCCAAAAATGACAGTGATTCACATGGCCTGCACACACGCTCGTGTCCCTAGCTCGTGTGTTTCTTATTTTGTACTTAATGAGTTACACAGCCTAGACACACACCTGTGTCTTTGGTCCATGTGAACTCTGCACTAACATGAACACACATGGCCTGGACACACGCCCGTGTCCCTTGCCAGTGTAACTCATATTTGGTGAACAGCGTGTTACACAACCTGAGACACGACCTAGCACACGGTTATGTTGTGTCAAAAACCATGTTTTTTAGCGTCCAAAAATCATAAAAACGGGGGTTTTGGTACACACATGAAGAGATTTTGAAGCAGTAACAACGTAAAGGATCTCCAAAGCCTAAAACAAGCATCCAATAACTCAATCAACCAACTATATCGACAATATGCACATTTACACAGAATACTTTGTGTCAAAAGTTTCAACACGAAACCTTCAACGAAATCAAACTTGCTGGAAAGTCAATAACGATTACTCGAATTTTTGAGTTGAGGTTTGCTACTCCCGATATGCCCACCTAAGAGGAAACCAAGTGACTAATTATCAGAAATTACACAATACCTCAAAATGCCCAATTCATAAACATTCTATGAAAAACAAAAAGGAAACTGCAGAATTTTACGAATTGATTGTGAAACTTACTTAATAACATTTCGATCGATGCAATTAATAACATATAACTTCGACTAGGCCCATACTCATTTACGACAGTAATCGAAATAAAGAAAAATAAAAGAATCAAAAAGAGAAAAGGAAAGAAAAGAAAAAGAACAAGAAAAAGAAAGAAACAAATAGAAGATGAGGACTAATTTTAAATCTTAATAACTTCCAATCAGATTTCTAGCACTTAGCAAAAATGTTCCCTATCACATACCATAGGATTTGAACACATGACCAAACATAATACAAAAGCTTAACCAGTGAACTAGCATGCTCATTCTTGGCATAGGTTTACACTGAATTAAACTTAATTATGTCATTCAAGGATAGAGGTTATCTTAAAAGAAAATAACAAAACTTCTAAAGATACGACTCGAACTCCTGACCTCGATCACATAAGCAAAGCACACAACCACAAATACAGAAAATGCATTACAACAGAAATCCAATAGTCAAAAATTAAATTTTTAGGGCGTTACAGAAAATATCGATACCCTAGTGTCAGTATCGATACATACGTGATAGTTTTGAGATTTTGTTAAATGGACCTTATGCATGTTTAATTATTATTTTAAGACCTTTTGATGTATGTTCAACATGTATAATCGACAATAAGAAAATATTCTATCAAGAACCTATACGAATTATAATATGGAAAATGTTTCGTTTAGAATGAGCTTTTACTTGTTGTGTATAACATGAGACGGTGGTGTGGCATCTAGATATTCGGACTTGGCGACCAGGCCGGGTATAAGGTGTAACAAATGTGTTGCAAAAGCAACACAAAAATTACTGTACTACTAAAGAGGTCATGACAAATTTGGAGGATTTGTTCGGAGGTCAAGTCACATTGGCTCGACAATTCGCTATTATAAATTTGATGAACTCTCAGCAGAAACCCGACACTCTGGTCAAAGAACATATGCTTAAGCTTATGGGATTCTTTGTGGAAGCGAAGGACAATAGGCTAAACTAGACGTGAACACTTAGATTGAAATAGTCTTCAATTCTTTGATCTAAAAGTTTGTTAGCTTTAGGACCACTTACAAATTGGGGAACAAGGCGATTACTTTGACTCAGCTCATGAAGGAATTACAATTTATGAGTTGATGTTGAATGGTGGTAAGTCAGTTTAGGAGAAGCCTGAGGCAAACTTAGCTGTGGGTTCTTTATCCTCTAAGGGGAAACAAAAAGCTAAGGGAAAGAAAAAACTAACTAAGGCAAAGTTAGCCAACCAAACACATCAAAATTGTGTAAAAACACCATAAGCAAAACTCACTGATGTATAAAATAAGATTTTCCTATTTTATTTATGCATCATGTACTACTCTATTGACATAGTAAACAGGGTGTCAAAATGATCCCTTTTCTTTAACTAAGAATGTAGCTACTATTTCATCTGAGGCTACTAAGTAAAGCTATAAATTAAGGAAGGCATGGTGATAAATAGTGGTGAGCTTAAATAAATTTTTAACTATTCAAAGGATTGCTAGCAAGCCTCGTTCCAATGAAAAGGGGATTTGAGGGTTTTGAACAAGGAAAGGTATTTGTGCATCGTATTGGAAACCAATCTATTAAAAGCCACAATCCTACTTGTCAACCTTTGTCCCTAATGTGTTTTTCTTTAAGGAGGGGAATCATATCCTAGACAACTTGTATTTTCTCGGTTTTAGCTTCTATCCCCATATTGGAACTCTCAAAGCCAAAAAATTTCCCTACCCAACACCAAATGAGAATTTAGCTTGTTTGAGTTTCGTATCATGCCTTCTCATGACTTGAAAAGTTTCTTATAGATCTATAAGACGTTGTTCCATAGAAATACTTTTAACCAACATATCATCTACATAAACCTCTATCTTTGTAACACTCCAAACCCGGCCTAGAAGTTATGGTCGAATCTGGCGTGTCATATTGAAGTGTTTTTCGAAAACCATATTTTCATTAAAAACCCTTCTTGAAATTTCAAAGTTTTTGCCATTTAAAACTTGTACAAAACCTCAGTTTGTGTTTGCTTATTTTTAATCGAGGTTTATTAAAGAAACATTGTTACCTTCAAAACCTTATTGTTGGGGAAGCTTGATTTAAAACAAATAATTTGCGAAAATGTGTTATTTAAAAATTGAGTTGCGGAAACGTAGTGTTAGAAAATAGTTATTATTTTGGAAAACCGTGTTCTATTTCTAGTAGATATAAATCACAATCACATCAAATCCTAAATTTAAAATCCAGAAATTATAGAAGCCTTATTACAACCCGAATCAAAATCAAAGTGCTTTAGTAAATGAGCAAAATAGCATAAAACATGTGCAGTTGTGTGGCCCTCTCTGAGTCCCTCGTAGCTCTGAACCGTCTAATGCTAGGGATTACCTGAAAAGTTAAATACGGGGTGAGTTTACGAAAACTCAGTGTGTAATCCCCTCATTAAAGAAATTGAATCAGACTAGGCCTGAGCCCTTAATACTAACAATATCAGTGTGGGCCATAGCCCATTACGGTAACGGTGGTAAATGGCAATAGCCCCCATCAGCTTCGGTTAGGCCTGAGCCCAAATCAAGTGGCACATATCACATATATCAGGGTCTAAGCCCATCTCAATATCAGAATCAGTATATGCAATGCATAAATACTCATACCAACCCTGCACTCCATCTCTTGTCCAACCCTACACTCCTGTGGAGATTAAATCGACCCACCCATCCCTACACTCCTTATGTAGCACCGGTTACGACACTAACCAATATTGCAGCAGAGCTGCCAATTACAAAATTAGCTTATAGCCATCGGTGGGTCCGCAGTCGTCTCATGCGACCCGTGCGACCCTCACATATCAATCACTTCCTCTAATACAAGATCCCAACCCCATGCAGTATGTCGTGTATGCAGTATGCCATGCTCAGAATCAGTCATATATATATCATAGAACAAGTGATTCATACATACATTTCAATTTTTAGGGGTATAACAATCATTTTACCTTATTGGGGTATTTTGGTAATTTTACCCTTCGAGGGTATTTTAGTAATTTTACCTATCGAGGGTATTTTGATAATTTTACCCATCGAGGGTATTTGATCATTTTACCCATTGAGGGTATTTCAGTCATTTTACCTAAAGTGGGTATTTTGATAATTTTACGGTCGAAGCCCATAGAAACGCCCATGGAGGCAATAGTAGTCCAACGCCCAGTCTTGTGGGCTTGATTTTCCCGCATGAGTGATCACACGCTCATGTGGCCTTAATTGTCGTGGTTTCAGCATTTTAGCTTTTGATGATTCATGGTAGAGAGGGTGTGATTACACACCTGATGTGAAGACGCGTTAAATCGACGGACGCCGAACCTATATTTGGCAATCAACTTCGTTAATCGATTACACAATTACACAGTTAATTACACTTAATTCGTCAAGATTGCTCACTTACCCAACTATGATCGAGCGAAGAAGAACGGTTCGCTTACTCAGGTATTCGTCAACCCTCGTCCCTTCTCAAGATTCCTAGTTTGAGGAAGATACTGATTTTATGGTTTTCTTTGTTTGTTCATAGGAGAGATTGCCCTGTAACCTACTGTTCCTAGTGGATTGAAAGTTGATTTCGTAAGGTAAGAAAGGTAATTTCCACTAAAACTCCAATTGGCAATGAAATTGTTGACATCCTACCTTGCCCATTTGATCAAGACATTCCTTGCAGCCTTAGGAAAGAAAGAGTTTAGGCCTGTTGACTCGTCTTGGAAAGAAGTCAAAACATTAACAACATAAATATAGATTCTACAGTCGGGGTTTTTTAAGGACTTGAAATGGCTAGTTAACTTTTTTTTTAATTTTTCCGACGAGTTAAGCTCTGGCATTACTATTTTCGATTGCCCTTTCTTTTATTTCTAATTTCCTCCATAATTTTTTTGGGCTGGTTCACTATTTTAAGTGGGGCTAAAATTGTACATAACTTTTCTTTTGCTATTCGGTGACAGCCGTAATAACCATTCTTAAGGTCCATCAAATAATATGTAACAATCTATTTTTCAGTGGTGATGGAACAGTGGTTTTGGGACCACAAATTTCCATAGTGTAGACTCATAAATATTAATTATAGAATATTTATCGAGTCATTAAAGCCATATTAAATTTTGGTTACGAAATTTTAATGTTTAGATAGATAGTTAAAGAAAAAGAACTAAATTGTAAAAGGTGCAAAACTTAGCAATTATTACATTTAGATGATTTAATAGCTTAATAATAAATGAGGAAGGACTTAAGTAGCAATTATACCCTAGTTATTATGGTAGGACGACAACTTGGTTAAAATTGATAAAATATTATATGATTAATGGTAATTTTGTAATTTAAACAAAATTAAAACAAAATTAAAGAATGAATAAAACAATTTCCCTTTCATTTCTTCTTCAAATTTCCAAAAGCCATAGCTAGGGAGAAAAAGAGCTTCTGTTTTCTTGATTCCTTTGCATGTAAGTGAAATTCATGCCCGTTTCTTGTAATTTTTATGTTTTTGAGATCGTTAAAATTAGGTTCAGCTAGCCCGTACCTTCGTTTTTGAATCTGTTAAAAATTTTAGAAGGTACCATTGATGAATTTTGAATTTTTTATGATAACTATTTATTTAAAGCTTTGATTGTGGTATTTGGTGGTTTTGTGAAGTGATTTTTGTTAGATTTTGATTTAGGGATTAAATTGTGAAAATGTAAAAATTTCAAGATTTGATACTGAATTTGATGTTTAACACGGACTATTTAAGGGCCTAGAATATTTGGCTGTAATTTTGACATGATAAAAATGGTTAATTTGATGATTTTTGGGTTAAGGGACTAAATTGCAAAAGTTGTAAAAGTTAGGGGTAATTGTGTGATTTCAAAAAAATAAAAAGGTATAAAATGTAAAATGAATTGGAATGTGGAATGTAAGCTAATGATTAATTAATTTTACATTTTAAATCAAGACCCTGTTGATATACGTAGAAAAGGAAAAATAATAAATTAGTCCCTAAACTTCTGGAACTACTACAATTTAGTCCAGATAAGTCGTATGGTTTACAATTTAATAACTATATGAAATGTGTGATGATATAGTATAAAAGAATAATTGTAATTGTTTTATTGTTGATATAAAGTTATTTTAGATATATTGATGAATTTCAACGCTTGAATTAGATGAATACGGGATAGAGTATAATCGAATTATGGCGTGTTATGAGGGCATTGCAGTGGAGACTATTGTGGAGTGATGTATATTTTCCCGAGTAGGTCAAGTTTCAGCATTTGTTACATACTCTCGTGTTATACTCCTTGTTTTGGCGTGTTTTCAGTTAGACTAGCTCTTATGAGCATCTTACGAGCGATTGGCGTGTTTTAGTTGGAATATCTATGTACTCATATCTGTAATTCATTCATTAGATTGTAAATCTCTGTATCATAACTTGTTTAGTGATTTTGATAGTTATAACATGTATTTAATCTTTGAATTGAAATATACATTTCACTGGGTTAAGATTTTAGATAACAGGGAACACATGTAGTTGAGTTATTATTGAATGATTTATTTATTACTTTGGTAAGATTTATCATTTTTGTACATCAACTTACTAAGCTTCAATAAGCTTATTTGTGTTATTTTCTGTTCTTGTAGATTCTTTGAAGGTTGGACGGTTGGATCGATAGTCAAGTCACACTATCCTCCTGTTTTCGGTAGTTTTTGGAACGTTCATTTTGGATTATATGGCATATATTAGGCTTCTTTGTCATTGCCATTATTTTGATATATAAAACTTTAAAGTATAATCTTAAATGCAAGTAGTTAACCTAATATGATATATGTGAACTAAGGAAGATATTTTAGTACAAGTTTATGGAATGTGTTAACGGAATGTTGTGATTGAGGTGCCTATGATAGGCATACTGGTTGAATATTAGATTGTGTGAATTAACATGCTTTGGGTGAAAGTTCATTTTTTTGTGAAATTTTGTATACTTGTGGTACCAATGAGGGTACATTGGTTAGGCACTTAGGATGGTTGATTTAGCATGTTTTGTGCTTGTTTAATGTCATTATAAATAGGTCTTTTGGCTGGTAAATGGATTACTTAGGGTCCAAGTAAGCTTAAAATGGTAAACTTGTCATTTAAGGTTCATTTGGGTCCACACGGCCTGAGACATAGGCTTGTGACTCAGCCGTGTGAGACACAAGGCCTGGCGACACGGCTGTGTGTCATCTGATGATTTTTTTAGGGTGCAAGTCAGTGAATTACATGGCCTAACACACGGCCATGTAACCTTGCTCAGAGAGTTACACGGGTGAGGACACGGGCTGGGACACGGCCGTGTGTCCCTAGTTCAATAGTTACACAGCCTGAGACACGGTTATTTTAGGGCCTCGAGGGCTCGATTTAGGAACAGTATGTATGTATATGAATGGTTTATGATGTGATTATAATATTGAATGGTATAATGTGCAAATTTTTTTATTGTTTAGTAATACTCTGTAACCCTAATATGACGAAGGAGACAGGTTAGGGGTGTTACAGAATAACTATTACAGCCTTGCATGTGATAAGGGAGGAATAGTTCATTCCATGTAATAAAGTGAAATTCAACTATTTTATAGATCAAGATCAAGGGCTAAACTGCAAAGTTTCAAAAAGTTTAAGGATTAGTCAGTAACTTTCAATTTTCCTCAGTTATCTACTTGATCTTGATCTATAAAATAGTTGAATTTCATTTTATTAGCTTCAATTCCATGTATCATTCATTCTAGTACTTATTCCTCTCTATTTACTATTTTTCACTTTTGTCCCAAACTTTTACACTTTATACAATTTAGTTCCTAACCCAAAATATTTCAAATTTATCATAAAATCCTAAATTTTTATGCAAGCCGAATTTCTTGATATAAATATACAATCCACCCATGTTGAAATTTTTCAAGACAACCATGCCTATTTTAATTTATTTTCAATTTAATCCCTAAACGTAAAAACTAGCCTAAATCATTTTAAAAACTAAATCAAAATCATCATCAAGCCTCAAGCTTAAAACTAAATATCAAGAATACTTCAAACATCAATAGAAAACTTTATAGATTCTAACAATATCTCAAATTAATCCTCAAACTAGCTAGATATCAAAACAACAATTATAAAAATACAAATTTCATGAAAAATGAATCAAGAAAACCCTTACATGCATACACCCTAATTAGTCGAACCTCCCCAAGCTCACAACTATGGTGATTTTCGATGGAAAAAGCCAAATGGAGAAGACAACTCCACTATCTTCTGTTTTCCATTAATTAACCTTTGATAAATTTAATAATAAAATAATAAACATAAATTTCATTTTATTTCATGCTTTGACAGTCCACATTGTTTAATTATGGTTTATTTGTTATATAACTCCTTCAACCTTAACTACTTAGGCCATTTAGCTAAGAAATTAATAGCAAGAAACATTTCCAATTTTTACAATTTAATCATTTTTCTTTAGTTAACCTATCAAACATTAAAATTAGTAGACCAAAATTTAATATGACACTCAGATAACCTCATAAATATTAAAGAAATAATATTTACGAACTGACACATCAGAATTGTGGTCATGAAACCACTGTTCGTCAAAGTAAAAGCCAAGAAGTGTGTCGGATGACTCTAGTAGCAAAACTTAAATGTTATTCCATTTGAACTTAACCATTTGTATAATTTGTATAAATTTAACACTTGGATTATTTTGAACTTTTGATTATTTTTTATGTATGAGTAGGGTAGATTAAGCTAGGAGTTATTATTTGATTAATACTTAGGTAATTTAAAATTTTGTGGAACATGTAAAACCGAAATGGTGATGTCACGACACCCTCAAAATATGATTTTTGCAAAACAAGAGTTGATGTCATGACATTGGCCTAGCAATGTCACAACATTAGCAACAGTAACAAAATCTTTAACTTTTAGGGGTATGTCTTGACATTACACCTTGATGTCGCAACATTGGAATACTAGACAAAATTTCACGACATTGCAAATGGATGTCGTGACATTGAGTTGGGTTCTACAGAAAAATAACCGAGCCAATAGTGTAATTCAGTACTTAAACCTTAAAAATTTATCGATTTTAAAGCTAAAGCCAAAGTATAAATCATATATAAACCCCATTAGCCCATAAAAAACTATTAGTTTAACTTAAACCTCAACCAAACTCTTAAAACACTCTCCCCATTCAATTTCCCTAAAAAAATTTTGCACTTTCTTGTTTTGTTTCTTTTTGCTTTTTTCTTGTTTCTGTTGCAGGTTATCAAGCTAGTCCACATTGAAATAAGGGTTTTTCTTTAATATCAAAGGTGGCCACAACAAGGTTAAGGGTTCTAAGTTTTTTTCTTTGTTAAAGGTATTCTTGTGGGTTACTGATAGAACTAGGGAACTAGTTGCTTGATTTTGATATTGGTAGATTTTATTTTGATTGCAAAATTCATTGAATATTTTTAATGGCACTTAAAAAATCTAGAACTACAAAAAACCATGAGCCGGTGCCAAATATAGAAACCTCTCGCATTGAACACAAATATATTGAAAAATAATTTTTATAATTACAAGATAATTTTTATAATTACAAGGAAAAACATTCATTCAAGAGAGGGTTTCGATCCGTCATCGACCTTGTGTGACAAGTTGTTGGAATCAATTAACGACCATGGTTGGTATGATATTTTTGTTAATCCCTAAAGAACCTGCGGTGATTCTAGCATTACAAGAATTTTAAGCTTCATTGAAGTATAAAGAAAAACAAAGATTAGAAGTGAAAAATGTCGCTAGGTAACAGTTAGGGGAAAATAATTTATAGTCACCCTTGAAGAGATTTGTGAGTATTACAATACTCCATATCATGGGAACAAATTTTTGGACACATTTGATTTTAAATTTTATAGAAACATTGATATGGAGTATGTAATTAATTATTTAACATAGGGAATGGGTGAATGGAAATGCCAACCCATTACTAATATTCTCCTATCTTTTAATTAGGAAATCGTGTTTCCTATTGCCAAAATGTGGATTTAGTATATTTGCACTCAAATTTCACCTGATTTGAACGTTTCTAATGTCAATTTATTTCGAGTTGTTTCAACTTTTGGTATTTTGCAGAAGAAAAATGGTTTGCATAAGGGAGTATATCTACAACTTCATGATAAAATGTATTAGTGGTCCGAAGGCATGGATATTTTTCCCTCACCTCATGATGGCTTTACATTGAAAAGATAAGGTTTCGATGATTGCCACAAAACAGTTTCTGAAGCCGACGAAGAGTCTCATTGGAGACTCTATTTTTGCACAATATCAGGAGTTTCAAATGAGCCAGATCACGAAATGGAACCAAAGGAAAAAAAATAAGAGGATGTACCACATTCCCCATCAACAATGAAAGGAGAAGGCAAAGCAAAAAGATAGTTTGAAAGCCAAGGGCAAGGTGACATGCCCGATGCGGGTTCGTGGTGAAATAGGGCAACCAATTTATGAAGACTATATGATTAGACATGGTTTGAGGGTCCTGATCTTCCCACCATGTAAATGTTCCCACACCATCTCAAGGGCAACCCGGGGAAAAAGAAGAATGAGGAAGAGGTGGAGGAGGAGGAGGACATGGAAGAAGACTTCCTCCTCTATTTTCAACTTTGAGGACATGTTTAGACCAGAATGACCTTCAATGAAAGGAGTCAAACTCCGCAGCCTCACTCGAGATGATCTAGCTCATTCTTTAAGTGGACAAGCTTCAAGGAAAGTTGTCGGGATGAAATAATAGGGGAAGATAAGGATGATAGAGTCGTTGGAATCTGAGTTTGACGACAAATATTGAAATTTTTATTGTCTTTGGCATAGTAAATAATTTTAAACTTGGATGATACTTTTATTTTTTATTCTTTAGGTTAGGATTTCCTTAGCTTTTTTCTATGTGTTGAATAACTTAAAAAAATTATGTTGCTTCTATATAGGTTCCCCATATGAAGGTGCATACTATTCAAGTTAAACATGCAAGAGGAGGACATCCCAACTACACCTCGCAATACTGTCACGGTGAAAAAGGGAAGTAGTTACTCTTATTTTTAGATTAAGGCACATTATTCTTAAGTGTGGGGGGTATACATAGAAATTTTTATGTTATGTTTTGTTATGTTTGTTGTTTTTTTTTTTGTTTAAATTTTAGACCAAAATTTTTGTTTTTATGTATGGTGCTTGAGTTTGCAGTGATGCAAGTGATTGGTTAGGAGCACAATGATAGGATTTGTTTTCTTGATACATGTAAATTTGGCATGATAGTAAAGTTATTCTAAGTTCTTAGAATTAGACTAGTTAGTTCTCTTTATTACAACATACAATAGGTTAAAAGTGGTTAGGTATACTATATGATAAATGACTACATAGGGAGGCATATATGTTTGTTTTGAATTGTAAGTAACTATGAGTTCATAATTTATATGATTGAATCCATGAATTTTGAGATGCTTAGGGATGACCTAAGTCATTTTTTGATTAAAATAGAGCCTAAAAAGCCAACCCTACAAATGTGTACCCTTAGTACCTATATTTGGGCCTTAAATCAACTTTCTCGATGAATTTTAATATTGAAACCATGAACTAAAATTTGAATATCTACTTATCTCTTCTTGGCCCTATCTTTATTGTATGCACGAAATTAGACGTCAAACCATAGACGTAGAGGGTTAGGTATATACATTATGAAGGTTTCAAAAACAATATAGCAGAAAAAGTAAGAAAGGATATGATATAATAAGTATAGGACTCTTGCAAAAGTTTGCTTAAATGAAAAAATAGTGTGTGAGCAAAAGCATTGCGAGGTTTAAAAGCAAAGAGAGAGAAATAAAAGCATAGGATGGGATAAAAATAGTGCGAGTGAAAAAGAGCTAAATAATTAGAATGTGATCAAATAAAAATCACATATATGCTTAGGACATTTTTCATTCATATTGCACTAAAACTTGTAAAGCTTACTATACTAAAAAATATTGTAATGTCTCTTCATATCATATTGAGCACTAAGTTGGGAACAATATCATGTAACTAGCTTGAACCGTTTGATAGCAGAATGATACAAGCCAAAAAGTCTAATGTGACTTAGGTATTTCAGTTCATGGATGGAAGTCATGGTAAGTTGTACGAATTATGGTTACGTCCATTCTCCTGACATAAATTTTATAACTATGTAGCATGTTTTGATGGAGTCCTATGCTTAATCACATTTTTACTTATTGATATTGTAATTTAGTGAACTCTGATGTTTAACTTTAAGAGCTACAAGTGTTTTGCATATCATTTTGAAATTGAATGTCATAGGAAACATTCTTAGATTTTATACTTTAAACTAATTACTTGTTATTAAGCATGCTCAAGGGATGACTTTAAGAAGTAACTTAGGTAGATGAGACCGGAAAGGTATTCTATTTAGCACTGATTCAACCTAGCCCAGTTTAATTCATTAGGTCAAAGATAAGTGAGTTAAGTCGATTAATTAATTTAGTTATAGGTCGAAAGGTATTAACTAAGTTAATTACTAGCTAATTAGGAAAAACCCTTGGATCTATGTTAATCCTGAACATGGAAGTTAATGACCCTGCTATCTGCTTAATCTGATTGTGAATTTGGTATTTAGTATTTTATACAATTTAGTATTTTTCTTCAAATTCTATATGTTAGTTTTAGCCATAATATCATAAGTAAATTAGTATCTTTTTAGATCTAGGTTAGTGTGTTCTTTTTTGTTGTTAATTTAGTTTAAACAAACCTCCCTTAGGCATGATCCTCGAAATGTATAAGTGTTCCGTTGTAAAAAAAATCTATATTACAATTTGACTTGTTTGCTCGTAGATACTGCACTTTAGTTCCATATTCAATTGTATATTTCTAAGCCCTGATGCATGCACGCTAGGACGTGATCAGTAGATGATCCTTCCATAGTTTGAATTTAGCAACACTAGGGATCTCCATTAGTGACGTTAAGTGGAAAGCTTTAATACTAATTGTTGGCTCCAACAATTGCTGAGCTAAAAACTATATGCTTGGAAGGATTGGCTAAAAGAGTGGGCGCTCCTTCAAGCACTCCAATAAATAGGAATAAAACAGAGGACACTTATACTATTTACATAGTTTGGTTTCCTATGTCTACGTAGCCTAACTCAGTGAGAAATATTCACTATCTTCACCACTTACAACAAGTGACCTTAAACCTATCACAAACCTGTGACAATTTCCTCACCTTTTGTACAGTGAAGATTGAAACTCTCACCACTAGATTCACCCCTATGAACTTAGCAAGTAAAACCACAACACTAAATTTTTACTATCACAATGCACTTATAAAATAAAGTTCCTCACTTGAACAAATTAGGTAATATATATCACTATATAATAACTTATACAAGTCTCTCAATTATATGGAACATTTCAAGATTCGCTAGCATAAAAAAGATCTATGAAAATCCATATTAAACAACAACTAAATAAGTTGAGTACAATATGATAATAAAAAAAGGGTAAACAAGGACTCTTGGTAGCTAAGATATAAACATTCCAATCTAATCCAATATCCTTGATCTAAGGGATTGGATAAGTATGAATTAATCTAAACTAATCCTCAATATAAGCTTCCACAAGTGATATGAACTTCATTGATGGGCTAGATACATTCCATAATATCAACACAACCCAAAAATCAGGTTCAATAAATTAACAATAACTCCAATATGGAAAATGTCTTGACCATCACAGTTAGCCAAGGAGTGGGCACTACCACAAGCATACTTTCGTACTTTTCATGTTTTTCAACAAATACCTTGGATATCTCTAAATTATCCTAAACTTTATTAGGATATTGGTAGTATAATTTTATTTTCTACTTTGGCGGGGATTAATATTATAATCGATATATATATATATGAACAAGTCTAAAAAATGCTTATATATTTGAGACTTCTATAGGTTAGATACTCTAAGAGTTTTAGAACTTAATCTATTCATTGGAACATATTTTAGAAAGTGTATTTTTGTAAGTAAAACAATTGAGTCACTTGAATTTACAAGCTTAGTTTTCAAGGGAAACATAGTGGAGAGTGATAAGATCTTAGGTAGAAGTGTGAGGTTTCTACATTGGTGGGTGGTAGCATATAAATCATTCCTTGTAAATGGTTGAAGATAGAGTGGATTGGCTCTTTAGACAAGGCTCCACAGATGTAGATGTTTAATAAATTATGTAACCATTTTTTTTGTGTTGCTATTCTTATCTTATTATACACCAATTACAACTGTTCACATAAATATTCCTTTATAACTCACATAGATAAATTATTTTTAGTAAATATTCTTTAATTAAGTGAGTTTTAATAAATATAATCAAACATAGCGAATGTGAATATGATTTCATGTTGCAATTGCATTCATAACAGATTTCAATTGCTATTCAAGGACCAAACACATAGATACCAAGTATAATCCTATGAGAGACATGATTGCATATGAGAAAATCAAAATGTAGTACATATTTATGCATAAGATGATTATAGGTTGGTTTTTTAAACTAATATTCAAATATTGTATAATGGATATGTCAGATCCCTAAGATAGCATATATAACGCCCCAAAGTTTTGATTTTTGATTTGTGAAATTAGGTCATATGATAAGTACCTACTTCAGTGGTTGAGGGCCTTGGATGTGTGTATTGTGGGTTGCACGGTTAGGGGAATTTGAATTCAATTTGAAGTTAAAGAAATCTGTTGATGTGTATTGGGATAGTGCGCATAATTTCTTTATTCTATTTTATCTAATTTTTGTTTTATCCTATATCATTTTGTTTTGAAGTTAAAAAAAGTTTAATGTTCTTAAAATATGCTACCCTAGTCAAGTCTCCCTTTCTTTCTCTCCAAATTCTCCTTTGTGTGATTCAATTGGTTTCCAATAAAGAAAAATATCAAGATCTTTCTTTTACTTTCTTGCTCTCTCTGTATCATCTTTTGTTTTATCCTAAGCAAGGGTTTTTCAATTCTTGTTTTGTTTCTCTCTAATTGTTGAACCGGTGCTGCCATATTTTTGTTATTTTTACTCTTTCTTCATGATTTCATGCTCGTGTATTTTCGTGTGTTGGGTAAGAGATCAATTTGTCTATCGTATGTTTGATATTTTGTTCTTTTATTGATTGTTATGCCCACTCAATAAGTGGTTGTTATTTTGGGTTTTGTTTCTAATTATATCGGTGTGTTTTTAGGAGAGGATCAAGAAGCACATAGTATTCCTCTAGCAACTTGAATCATGTTGTTACTGTTTATTCTTCAGTGAGGGTTTGATTATGTTTTGGGGGTCGGTGAAGGACGTTGCATTCTATACTTTTCTTTGACTTAATTTCATGAATCGTTGCTAAGTTAATCAATTGAATCCTGTTGTTAGGTTCTATAATTCTTGTAAGTGATTTCGTATCATAATTGAACCAAGGTGTGTAACAAAAAACCCAAAAAATATCAAACGGTAAAAGTAAAAAATTTGAATTGTTGACACCACATGGCTGTGTGTCAAGCCGTGTGTAACACGAGATCGTGTGACAGGCCATGTGCTAGATCGTGTGAGACATATGGTCTGAACCCATTGGGCTTGTAGGCCCAAAAATCTAAAATTTCCCTGGGGCTTTATAAGTCGTTTGGGTCAATCATAAGCCTTCCATAGGGTCGATATGTTCGTATATTTGGAAAGATATGTGATAAGTAACTTCTGTAATATATTATGTATGATCTATATATGTTATGAGAGCATGTGTATTTTGATATCTGATAAATTCTGTATGTGCATTGGGATGGGATTTATGTATATGGAGGAAGTGTGAGCAGATATACTTTGCCATATATGGTGGCACAGCCACACATATTTCTTTAAACGGTGGTAAATCACCTAATAAATTAACAACTCAGATGCAAATATTTTGAGAAGTGTCATACCAACACTAAGCGGTGTGCAGGACTGGATAGGTATTTAATACCTTATACGGTGTGTTGGGATGGTCAGAGATGGTTTGTAACGGATGGGGGTAGGATTATAAATCTTCATTTGGTCTGTTCTGATTTTGTTTCTGTATATGATATATATCTTTTTGACTTCTAAAAGCATGACTGAAAATTTTATCTGATATTTCTATTTATATTTTTACACGCTAAGTTTCGAAACTAATTCTCTATTTGTTTATTACTTTCAGGTAACCCTCATACTTAGGATGGATTGGTGCGACGAAAGCTCGGTTAAGTACTTTTGTTAAAATATACAAAATGGATTGGTTTATAGTATTTTTATTTTGATGGACTATTTGAGACGTTTTTGGGACTGCTTAAATTTCTAGATTTTATTTTCTAGTTTAACTGTTTTACCATTTTTAGTGGGCTTAAAATTTGATCCGTGAAATGTCTGATTTTACAATAACAAACCATGTTTTCAAAACTGGACCCAAATAAGATTTTTCCGCTGCAAACTCAAATGTTTACAAAATATACAAATATATATAAATAACATTTTTATTAAATCAGTTTAGAAAGATTTGTTTCAAATAACTCGGATATTTACATATCAACAATTAACGATGTATTTCCAAAACAAACGAATATTGGGTTTTCGAATGAACATGCAGTAACATCTCCATATTTGGCCATAAAGTTTAGGCCGGATTTGAGGTGTTACATTTGGTGGTATCAAAGTCAGGTTGCAAAACTCGGGCTGTGATTTTGGGTTCAAAATTTTGTGAAAATTATTTTAAAACAAAATTTCTTTTTGTTTAAATTTGAAAAGTAAGTTTATAGAATACCGAGTATCTGGTGCCAACGTGTATTGGGGTAGTTGGGATAGTGGGCATAGTTTATTTATTCTATTTTATCTAATTTTTGTTTTATCCTATATCATTTTATTTTCAAATTAAAAAAATAAAGAGTTTAATGTTCCTACAAATCTACTACCCTAGTCACGTCTCCCTTTCTTTCTCCCCAAATTCTCCTTTGTGTGATTCAATTGGTTTCCAGTAAAGAAAAATATCAAGATCTTTCTTTTACTTTCTTACTGTCTCTTTATCATCTTTTGTTTTATCCCAAGCAAGGGTAGTTCAATTCTTGTTTTGTTTCTCTCTAATTGTTGAAGCGGTGCTGCTATATTTTTTGTTATTTTTTATTCTTTCTTCGCGATTTCGTGCTCGTGTATTTTGTGTGTTGGGTAAAAGATCGATTTGTCTATCGTACATTTCATATTTTGTTCTTTTATTGATTGTTATGCCTAATCGAACAAATGGTTGTTACTTTGGGTTTTGTTTCTAATTATATCGGTGAGTTTTTAGGAGAGGATCAAGGGGCACTTGGTATTCCTCTAGCAACTTGAATTGCGTGGTTATTGTTTATTCTTTGGTAAGGGTTCGATTATGTTTTGGGGATTGGTTAAGGATGTTGCGTTCAATACTTTTGTTTGACTGAATTTCGTGAATCGTCGCTAAGTTAATCAATTGAATCTTGTTGTTAGGTTCTGGAATTCTTGCGAGTGATTTTGCATCAGAATCGAACCAAGTGTGTAACGAAAAACCCGAAAAATAGCGAACGGTGAAAGCCAAAAATCTGAACTATCGACACCACATGGCCATGTGATAGGCCGTGTGCTACACCATGTGAGACACACTGTTTAGACCCATTAGGCTATGTAGGCCATATAGGCGTGTGTGAGGTCTTGTAGGCCACACGAGCTAGCCATGTAGGCCGTGTGGGCCACACGGGTATGTGGGCCAAAAAATCTAAAATTTTCTCTAGGGCATGATAAGTTGTTTAGGTCGAACGTAGGCCTTCCGTAGGGTCGGTATTTATAAATTAAGCTATAAAGCACGAATTTTTATCATCTGATAGTGTAAAATTAGATATATGTACGCATGTTTGGAATGGTATGTGATAAGTAAATTCTGTAATATATTATGTGTGATATGAAAAATGTTATGTATGATTGTATCTGTGATGAGAACATTTGTATTCTGATATCTAATAAATTCTATATGTGCATTGGGGTGGGATTTATGTATATAGAGGAAGTGTGAGCAAATATACTCTACCGTATCTGGTGGCACAGCCACACATATTTCTGTAAACTATGATAAATAGCCTAATAAACTGGCAGCTTAACTGCAAATATTCTGAGTAGTGTTATACTGACACTAAGCGGTGTGTAGGGCTGGATGGATTTTTAATACCCTAAATGATGTGTTAGGATGGTCGGAGATGGTGTGTAGCAAATGGGAGTAGGATTGTAAATCTTCATCTGGTCTGTTCTGGTTCTATTTCTACATATGATATATATTTGTTTGACTTCTAAAAGCATGACTGAAAATTTTATCTGATATTTCTGCTTATATTTTTACACGATGAGTTTCGAAACTCATTCTCTGTTTGTCTATTACTTTCAGGTAACCCTCAAACTTAGGACGGATCGGTGCGACGGGAGCTCGGTTAGGTACTTTTGTTAAAATATGCAAAATGGATTGGTCTATAGTATTTTGATTTTGATGGACTGCTTGAGACTTTTTTAGGACTATTTAAATTTCTGGATTTTATTTTCTGGTTTAACTATTTTACTGTTTTTGGTGGGCTTAAAATTTGATCCGTGAAACGTTTGATTTTACAATAACAAATCATGTTTTCAAAACTGGACCCAAATAAGATTTTTTTCGCTGCAAATTGAAATGTTTTAAAAATTTACAAATATATATGAACAACATTTTTATTAAATCAGTTAAGAAAGATTTGTTTCAAATAAATAAGATATTTACATATCAAGAGTTAACGACGTCTTTCCAAAACAAACGAATACTGGATTTTCGAATGAACGTGCAGTAACATCTCTAGATTTGGCCATAACGTCTAGGCCAGGTTTGGGTGTTACAACATAAAATTTATTGTAATTGCTAAAGTGATCAAGTTGAACAATATGTACTTTTCCTATTTTGATATTGTTAATAGTGATTAATGTATAAAAAAGTTCACTACCTGTTTCATGAAAGCATAAATACTTGTAGATATATATTAAGTACATATGTAATATTAAAATGTATGTTGGACAAATGATTAGTCTTCTTATATAGATAATCACCTCTATAGCTTGGTGCCTAACAAAGATGAATTAATTTTAAGCTTTAAAATTGAGAGTTTTATGAGGTCTTGAGGTTAAAATGGAAACATTATGATAATAGATCATGAAGCGGTTAATATAGCGATGAAATTATGATCGTAAGTAAATTAAAGATCTCACAATTCACTTCATTTGTCTTTTATGCTAGTTGAAAGTCTAGATGTTGAATTTATTAAGAAAGTAGAATTATGGACTCAAACTAGATATCGAATATATCAAAACTATCACTTGTACAAAATTTTAATTTTCAAAATGCATATGCTCCAAAGAAAAGGAGAGATTAATATTGTAACTTGTGTTTCATACTAAATATGCAATATTCAACTGATATGGATAACTAAAATTTTGATTTCTACTTTGAGATTGTGTGAGACCTGTGAGATAAGTATTGTCTCTATTTTAATACCTTTGTGGCCTTTCAATTGTTTCTTGAAGTTCCAATTCATTATTATTTATCTTGGAATATTACCAATGATTATAAATGATTGGATCTAATGAGACATTCAGCTAGTAACTAAATTGAAATCAACAAATTCTAGGAAAAGAAAAGACATACTTTTTATCTTTTGGACAAACTTGAGTATTCTAAAATTTTCTCTACAACTAATATTATTATTAAAAATATTAGAAATGTATTATATGCTATATAATTATAATAAAAATAATCTGACCCGATTAATCACACTATATAATAAAATTTCAAATACTCTTAATTAGGGGTATTCCAGACACGACTAGATTATCTTTTTCCTTCCTACTTCTTCACAGGACATTGACCACCTCCTTCTCCACTTCTATTGACACCATGTATCAACAATTGGTAAGGTGAGCATGGATCAAAAATTCGACCTTCAGATTATAGATGTACCTTCAATCTAAAATCTCTCAACCAGTGGGTTCTGCACCTTATGGGACCTTGGTTCAATTGGATTTGGAGATGACTTGTCAAGCTTGTTAGAAATTTTCCAAAACGCATCACTATTCGGTACCTGTCATAATCACCCTTCGACGCCATTGAGGGTTACCATTGAACCCGTCATTAGTTTCTACATGCAACTAAATTAAACCATCGAACACTGGCCTCACATCATTTTCTAGAAAAGCCTTACTCTCTCTTTTTAAATGTAAGAATGAAATGCTACAATTTTATGAATTTACGGAATTAATCACGTGAGCAGTTCTACAAGGGTTCTATTTTGTTAAATTTGTTATGTTACCATGTAGTGTAGCTAAAAGAAACTGAATTTAAAAAAAATTCCTCGGAAAACCAATTTGGGCGGTTTGTGCTGTGAAAATCAAAGAGATGATGAAAACAAAGTTTACGTATTTTCTGTTTTGTTGGAATGGGATAAGAAATGTCATATTAATGGGAAAAATTAAACTTTAAGAGATATTGGTTGCCTATCATCTCTGAGAAGAACAAAAATTAGGTTTTGTTTTGTTTTGTATTGTTGCAAGTTCTCTGTTGTTGTTGTTGTTGTTATTGTTTCTGTTTCATTTCCTCACCGGCCTTCGAACCTTGACAAGGTTATAGTGTGGAAACACAACCTAACCAACAAGGTCCAAAAGAGCCAGTGTAAAATAAGTTTGATTAATGCACCAATACACGAAGAACATTCTTATTCCATATTACCTCAGATTCAGTATGCCACTGAATTTTACATTTTCTGTTTGTAGTATAATATGTTAAAATTTTTATGACTTCCAAGTTGACTAGGTAGTAATATTATTTTTGTAGTCATCTCTTATTCTAGTCTACTGCTATCAGAGTCAAACAACTATAACTTGCTGCTATCAAATTATCTAGAGAATTAAATCATCTAAAATCAAGAAAGGTACTAGTTTATTTATAAAAATTGTTGTTATCAAGTTGGATTATGTGTCCATTACAGAAGAGGTAAAAATCAGAAACTTATAACTGTGCTAGAATATACTAGTTAGTTTATAGTTATGTGAGTGAATGGATGAATCTTGAATGAAAGAAATTTCCCTTGCTGTTGATGGTGGATATTATATATTTATCCCTTAATACCTTTGGAAACTCTATGGATTTAGTTCTCCTTTCATTTATGTTTGAAATTTTATTTAATTGGGGATTTTTGATTTGTTTTATTTTTTTAAATATGCTTAAAGGAGGTGAATTTCTATTTACTTGTTTTTCTCTTGACTTAAAACAGAAGTTTGTCATGCTGAAAGTGGTTTATATTATTTTTATTTGTTATTTTTTCCCCTTGTTCCTTGTTCTTGACTTGAAGGATGGTAAAATGGTAGATCTAGACATTTGCTTGCAATAAAATAAATATTTTACATTTATATGAACTCATAGTAATAGAATGCTAGCATCACATCAATGGGTTGTGATTCAAGTTTTGCAATTATATGATTTATATTCCTCCAGTAATTAGTCTGTTCAAACTTGGATCATCTATTTTCCTTTTCCTTCTAAATTGTCCTACCTTATGTGATAAAGCATGTCTAATCTTTGATCTTTTTGGGGTTTGTTGTGAAATTCCTCAAACAAAGCCTTGTAAGATTCTATAGGTTGGTAGAATTAGTCAAACTATTTCGAAAGAAGAATTGGAAGAAGAATTTTCCATGTTTGCTAAAATTGAAGACTTCAAGTTCCTTAGAGATCATAATACTACATTTGTAGAGTATTTTAGATTGGAAGATGCTTCCCATGCCTTGAGTTGAGAAGCATGAATGGAAAGAGAATAGGCTGTGCACAAATATGTGTTTATTTTTTTTACGATTCTATCCTTTAAGAAGACGATTTTAGCTTTGAAAGAGGAATCGATGCATCAAAAACAATAGTGAAAAACAGTAGTGAAAACAACAAAAACAACAATGAAAAATTGCTTCAAGTAGATACAATTAAGGCTGATGGTGAAGCCAAAATCCAAAGTCAAGTTGAGAGTTGCATACCAACAAAATGTCGCTGGAAAGTGAGATCTTTTTTGTTTCAAATGATTAAGAACTTGACATCAATGACATGAATATATGAGTTGGAGCCCACACTAGCCATCAATGGCCTAGAAATTTTCTGTAATGGCCCAAAAATGTGAATTTCTGATTTGTTAAGTTTTGTTATAATTAAGTATTTGCTTCAGTGGTTAAGGGTTTTGGTGGTGTGTTCATGGGTTTAAATCTCATCTATGGGAAATTTTATTATATTGTCCCTATTCCTATCTTGGTCCTTATGACTTAAATTATGTTTTCGTTAAATTTGTGTCAAAATGAGCTTGTTAGTTTAGTGGTAAGATGTTAGCTTACCTTGGGGTTTTGTGTTCAAATCTCTACACGGGCAAGTGAAAATATTTTTAATTATTGTTTGTGTCATCCGAGAGTCAAAGATTATGTTTAAATCAAATTCTGGGGTAAGTTATCAGGTGGTTGAAGGATTAATTTGGTTAGGATTTAGATTTTATTTAAAATATACGGGCTGTTTTACAAAAAAAAAAGATTTTTGTATTTTTATTTTATTTTCCCAAAAAACTCTATTTTCCTCAAGCACATTCCTCTCTTCTCTCCCTTATTCTTTGCTTTAGTTTCTTTTTCTTTTTTCTCCTGTTTCACGTGGGTTTTGGTTTAGCAAGGGAATTTTAATTGTTATCATATTATTTTTATCTACTCCTATTTTTTGAAGTTCCGTCGTGCCATTACTTTGTTTGATCAATATGTGTAAGTGTTCTTTATCAAATGCTTGCTTGAGGTTGTGGGTGGACGAAATTGTATTCCTTTTTGTAGTGTAATTTTGTTATGTGTAAATCTTTGATAGGTGAGGACCTTGAGATTCACGTTCCTCTAATGATTTAAATTCATGTTGTTGTTGTTTTCGTGCAAGGGTAAGCTTTTAGTTTTGATTTGGGGATGTTGTGGCTGTGTGGTTATTCGTTTGTGGGTTCGTATGGTATTTTTTTAGGAAATATTGAGGACTATATCCTCTAAATCTTCTGTTTTCGTTACTAATTTGATGATCTATTTGACGTTTTTAAGGTCTGAAAGCCTCATGTGTGATTCACATAAAAAACAATCAAGGTGTGTAACAAAAACCCAAGAAAACAACGAACAACGAAAGCCAAAAATTGGGACTCTTGACACCACGTGGCCATGTGAGACACACGGTATGGGCAAATTGGGTCGTATAGGCCACACGGGGCATGTGTAAGACTGTGTGGGCCCAAAATCTGAAATTTTACCTTAGGTCCGTAACCGTCATTTGGGTCGAATATAGGCCTTTCGTAGGGTCTATATGACATAAATTAAGCTTTAAAACATGATTTCTGATGTTCTGATATTGTAAATTTTGATATGTGTATGCATGATTAATATGTTAAATGCCTAGCATGAACCGTTATTTGATAAGTATGATCCGTATCGATTATAAAGCATGTTTGACATGTAAATTTCTTACATCTATAAGTTCTGCATGTGCATTTGGGTTGGGGTTTGTGTTATGGAGGAAGTATTGGCAGTATAATTATCTACCATATCTAGTGGCACAACCACATGTATATCTGTATTTGGCGATAAATCACCTATTGATCTGGCAGCTAAGCTGCAAATATTTTGAAAAGTGTTATATCGACACTAAGTGGTGTATAGGGCTGGATGGGTATTTAACACCCTATATGGTGTGTTGGGATGGTTGGAGATGGTGTGTAGCAGATGGGAGTAGGAATATAAATCTGCATTTGATATATTCTAATACTGGATCTGTTTATGAGATATGTTTGATTGGAAACTTGAAATGATATCTATTGATTTTGTTATATATTACACACTGAACATATAAGCTCATTCTCATTTTATTTGATTCTCAGGTAATCTTTAGACATAAGCAGGTCAGTGCAATGGGAGCTTAATTATTTAAGTAACTTTAAAATTACTCGTATTTATTTCAGTTGATTTGGACTGTTTTAAGGGTTTGGATTTTAATTTTTTTGTTTTTATTAGTTTTAACGTATTTCTGATGATATTCGTTTTATTTGCAAAACCAAAGTTTTTCTCACAACAAATCTCATTTTACAAAAGCAAAATAAATTATGAACTCTACTGCAAAATTAAAGGTTTTAAAATATTTATATACAAACAACGGTTTCATCAATTCGGTTATAAAATATATGCTATCTAATAAACCGGATTTTAGCAAAACAAGAGCCAATGACATCTTTTCAAATCAAACGTATTATGGGTTTTCATATATGTTGCAGTATCTTCATATCTGGACATAACGTCTAGGTTGGGTTTGGGGTGTTACATTTTCAGTGAGTTGTGCACAAGAATCTAGTAAATATGGATTCTTGATCCTTTTATGCTCTAATTATATACCCCCTTTTTGTTTTGGTACAGATAATTATGCTCAGCTTTTTGTAACATCCGTATTTTAGCTCTAGGTTTGGTACAATTTTGGGTCGGGTCAAGAATTAGTGTAATTTTTTTAAATATAATAAATAGGAATTTTGTGTATTAAATTAGGAAGTATTTAGACCCGATAAGAAATTAGAAAATACTCCTTAGGTAGGAAAATTTTAAGTAGATACATTGACTTAATTGAAAGAATAGAGAATTTGTTGTGGCTAAAGTAGGAAAAATAATAAGTTAGGAAATATATAGTAGTAGAGAAAAGGAAGGAAGGATCAAGAAGAAAATTTAACCAAGACGTTGTATAAGTCATCCTAGGAAATATGAAAGATGAGGAAGGACAAAGTGATAATTAGCCAAGTAGATATTTATTAGGTGTAATGATGATGGGTAAAATTATAAAAATGGATGGCTTAGGACTTATTAGCAATTTGATCATTTTAATTAAAAATGTGAGATATTTTAGTGGAATGATATAGAAAAGTGGAGAAAAAAAGATGAAAGATATCATCTTTTTCACCCTCCAAACTGTCACTTCTTTTCTCTCCAAGTTTCATCCAACTTTTTTTTTAATTCCCTTCATGTCCTTCCTCAATTTTTGAACCATTCAAGCTTCAAACCTTCCTTTTTCTTTGAAATTTCTTTAGTAAAAACCAAAGAGAAGACTAGTGAACAACTTTAATTCATGAGAAAATTTCCATAGATGGGTTAAAAGATAGAAAAACATGAGTAAGTGTTTTGGGTGTTCAAAGAACTAAGGTAAGAGATGATGAAATTATCATACCATACATGTTTATTTTATTAAATAGTATAGGAAAGTCAGTTGATTGTGGTTTTTAACATATAAATGTTATATGTTGTATATGAAATTTAAGAGAAAGAAAAGAAAGGAGGGGACCTAATTGAAGAAAAAGGGAAAAAGAAGGCTAAGGAGTGAAGGAAGAAGAAAATACATCATCTCAACCTTTTTGTTGTAAGTACTACAAGATTTTTAAAAAATATATTTTTATTTAAATGCTTATATTGTAGTATGGAATTACTTAGAATAGAAATGTAAAATATATATTTAAATTTGTAAATAGATAAAAAAAAGATATTAGATTATGAAATTATGAAATTTATAAAGAAAATTATAGGTGGTAAATATGAAATGATATATTGTTTGAACACTAAGTAATGATGTTGTGGTAAAAGTATATGTGTGAAAAAGGTGTGATATTTGTGATTTGTGAAATGGAGACTAAATTGTAGAAGATGGAGAAATGTGAAATCTTTTCTGAAATACTTATGTAAAGTATTTAAATGCATGAAATTCAACTTTTACGACCAAGTAGACAAAATTAGAACTACTAGGATATTAGTGGCATGCTATTAAGGGACTTTAGCGCGCTCTTCGATTATTAGCACATTAGTGCTCTCCGTTTAGCACATTCTTGCTCTCTGTATAGCACTTTAGTGCTCTCTGTTCATTAGTGCATAATAATGCAGCTCTGTATTTGTTCCGTATATGTAGTATATTCTATAAAAGTCTACTATGGGCTAAAGATATGAAATGTAAACAAAGGTGAATCATCAAAGTGTTAAGGTAAGTTTAGTAACTTTCAAAGGTAAGTTAAATTTTGTTAAAGAAAGGTATAGCTGTATGAATTTAGTATGCGTGTAAACATGTATTAAATTGAATAATTTTAAGATAATATGTTACGATTCAATTACCTATTTATTCTTGTAGTGCTTACTAAGCCTTCACTGGCTTAACGCGTTTATTTTAATGCGTAGGTACAGTTAGACTAGAAGAGATAAAGTCGGGTTAGGAGATCTCTCATCTCATCATATCCTTAATAGCTCCAAGAATAGGTATTATATTGTGAGTTAAAATGACATGTACATAGGTAGACTAAATGTGTTCCCAAGTGTTAGGGACTAAAATGCAAACTCTTGAAACTTTATCTATTTTGGTTTTTATTCGAAGTATTTTGGTTCTATATAAAATGAATTATTGAAGTTATAAGTATGTTTGTAAATGTGGTTTGTTAATGTGATAATTGTGATCGATTTGGAGTTGTTTTAAGTAGTTTAAATACATCGTGAATTGGTCTTAAGTGTTGAGTTAAATCCAATATATTGCAGAGGGTTTTAGTGAAAATTTAAACTAATTTTTGCCAAAATTTACCCAAGGTTTCAATACATAGGCTTTGAAATACAAAATTTTCAAAACAGAATGAGATTTTGGTATTGTTTTTAACATCGGTATCGATATTGAAGGCTAGGTATCGATACCTAGGTCTAAGGTATCAATACTCTTCATCGAAATTTGAATTTCTGGAGTTGTAGAATGCCATTTTGGTATTAATTTTGTGTAGTGGTATAGATACCTTTTGTTTTGGTATCAATATTTTCCCCCTGTTTTGAGTAAAAATAGTGTTAAAATCATTTCCAAACATAATCTAATATCCAATAATGACCCCCCATGTTTATATTAATATTTTTTGGGTTAAATAAGTTAAAATACTATGTATAAATGTTTAAATTAAATAGTGTCTAGCCAAAACCATTTTGGCATAAAATGTAATAGTCTTATACTGGGTCCGTACGATCGGACTGGGTATAGGGGTGTTACATTTTTCTAATAGCTCGTTGACCTAAGTTCACAGTTGAAATTTTTACGGTCTGCTGATTTAAGATCGCGACCATCGGTTTTCTAACAGTTCGCTGACCTACGTTTGCAATTGATATTTTTGCGGCCCACTGATTTAAAATCGTGACCATCGATTTTCTAACAGCTCGCTGACCTACGTTCGCAGTTGATATTTTTGCGCTATGCTAATTTAAGATCGCGACCATCATTTTTTAATAGCTTGCTGACCTACATTCCCAGCTGATACTTTTACGGTCCGCTGATTTAAGATCGCAACCCTCGGTTTTCTAATAGCTCGCTAACCTACGTTCACAGCTGATATTTTTAGGGTTTGCTGATTTAAGATCGCAACCCTCGATTTTCTAACAGCTCGCTGACCTACGTTCACAGTTGATACTTTTATGGTCCACTGATTTAAGATTGCGACCCTGGTTTTCTAACAGCTCGTTGACCTACGTTCACAGTTGATATTTTTATGGTCTGCTGATTTAAGATCGCGACCCTTGGTTTTCTAACAGCTTGCTGACCTACGTTCACAGCTGATATTTTTATGATCCGCTGATTTAAGATCGCAACCCTCGATTTTCTAACAGCTCGCTGACCTACGTTCACAGTTGATATTTTTATGGTCCACTGATTTAAGATCACGTCCCTTGGTTTTTTAACAGCTCGTTAATCTACTTTCACAGTTGATATTTTTATGGTCCATTGATTTAAGATCGCGACCCTTGGTTTTCTAATAGCTCGTTGACCTACGTTCACAGGTGATATTTTTACGGTCCGCTTATTTAATATCTCGACCCTCCATTTTCTAGCAATTTGCTGATTAATGATCACGATTGTCGTTTTTAAAGCTCGTTAATTTCTTGAACAAGGTGGAGAACAAATCTTTATTTACGGAAAATATAGTTCGCATTATTCTCAATACAATTTTGATTCCTGTACCACACTATCGGACAACAAAATTTGTTTAGTAAAGTTTCAAATTAAACTTATATAGTACACCCCAAATTAACATTTCACACGCGTGAGCTTATCTAAGAAGAGTCACCTTATAACTTTTCTTCGACAAAATGGAGGACAAATTGATACATATAATTATAATAAAAATAATTCGACCCAATTAATCCTCCTATATAATAAAATTTCAAAGACATTCCAGACATTTTCCTCCGTACTTCTTCACCAAGACACCAACCACCTCTTTCTCCACTTTTGTTGACATCATATATCAATATTATATTTTAATAAAATTTATAATTAAAATTAAATAAGCAAAAATTAGGCTCAGCTGAATATAGGTAAAAGCTAGAAACCTATCGAATAGGATGGATCCGAATATTCGGCCACTAAAAGGAAGCAGCCACGGAAACAATATTTTAACCACAAAAGCTTAATTTTATTGTAGAATATTTTGACATTTAATTAATATAAAACAAATAGTATTTTTAGGATAACATTTGAAGAACAGTCACTTTCTCTATTTTCTTTTTAATTTTTTCATTTGTTTGTTTCCACAACATGTTATCTCAATGATGATAAAAAAATTTCCATTTTTTAAATTTTTGGTTTTGATAGAAAAAATTAGGAGACCTTTGTTTTGCAGAAAATAATTTATGAAAAACATTTTTTTGTAAAAAATAGTTTATCGCAGAAAATAATTTATAAGTGAATGGAAAATAGGTTTTTTTTTTTATAAATCAACTTATCCTTTTGAAAAAACAGTTTTCAAAAAAATAAATTTTATAAATAAATTTATTTTATTTAAAAATTAATTTGAACCAACCCTAATATTATTATCTAAACAATAGTTTTATTTTAATTTTAAAAATATTAAAATAAAATTCAATATCATTAAACATACATAACTAATTTTTTTTATATTTGATAATGTAATAAATTATTAATATATCTAGTATAATTTATTATTTTAATAAATTTTAAATAATATTCTTAATATATTATTAAAAATATTTATATAAATATTTAATAATAAATTTATTTTACAATTTATAAATATTTAATAATAAATTTTTATAGTATAAAATATGAATATTTTAATTATATAATCCAACTCGTTACAATTCACCCTTATATATAAAATTTAAATTAAATTTAAATTTATTATTGAATTTATATATGATATTTACTATAAAATAAATTTTGATGGTAAAAAAATAAATATTATTATAATATTTTATAATAAATATATTTATATTTATTTTATTAAAAGTAAATTTTAAAAAATAGTTTTATGAAAATTTGTGAAATAATAAAAATATTTTACATATAAAATCATTTTCCAGGAAAATAAGGAAAAGCTTAGTGTTGGACGTCTAAAGGATCCCATCTTTCAATGCTGACAACTACACCATTACTTTTTTGCCTTTTCTGTTCTGTCTTTCTATGTACGATTAGTTTTTAAATATCAAAAAAATGTTGGGAACTTCGATAAATCCCATAAAACCACCTTCTTCTTCTGCCTCCTGGAATTGCTATTATTGTTCTTGTGAAACGAGAATGGCAACGTTGTTGTCCTCCACCTCTTCATTTGATTATTTAACCACTCTCTTCACTTTCTTTTCTCTCCTTCCAAGTTACGCTGCCCCAGAATTTTGGTCTTCAAGCTTCCTGGACTCAGGTTCCGGGTCTCCTCACCATCTAAATCTCGAGTTTTTTGTGAATCCAAGGTACGCTTTTTATAACTCTTTTAACTTTTACTGAATTATTGTTGGGATCATAGCAGCTGATATAGAATTGTGTCAACATATGGTTTTGGATGTATCCAGCTCAGCTCGGTTCTTTGTTTTTTGGTTTGAATCACTTCTGTTCTTGGATCCTGTTTGAATGGACTTCATGCTTCTGAGTTTGGATTTAGCTAAAGTTAGCTAAAGTTAAGGTCACCAATCCTAGACATCACCCCTTGAGAGAGTGTCAGCCTGTCAAATGGTCCTTACTGGCTTTTATTTGTTATTAAGGCTTCCTTTTATTGGTTTCCCTTTAACTATTTATTAGCCTTTTAAGGTAAATGAAAAACTAGCATTAGAAATCAAAGTTCTAATTCATTAAAATGAATAAAATCCAACTCTAAATCTACTATAACTGTTCTGCATATGAGATATTCATATAAACCACCTCTGGAGTCCAAAAACTCTACTGCCAATATATGGAACAATAATATAGAAGTAAAATCATGGATTTTGTTTCCCACAATTCTCATTTTTGTTTCTCAAATTCTTAGTTTGCTTTTGTCTTCAAGTTCTTTTACCAAAAGTAACTACCAAAAAGTATCTTAAGATTTGCTTGCCTTGCTCTGTTGAAAAACAAGTTTTTTCTTCTCCTTGTAGGTATTACAATGTTGATGCTGCAGTATTCCTAGTTAGTAGGGGCATTGCTTGCATTCCATTATAGATGGTTTAGTATTTCATTTTTACTGGAACACCATGTAGATCATGCCATTGCATTCACTTGTAATTTGGATTGGCTATTTTTATGCATCATTGCTGTCAATAGGTCTGCTCCTTGTCGGCTTTACCTGATTTAACTTTTGCTCCTTGAAACTTTAATATTTTCAATTTCATGTAGATCCTGTACCATACTCTTATTCTTAACCGAGCTTGCTGATGGTATTGCAATTTTATTTTGTTTATTTATTTTTTCAAATGGATGTCAAAATACCTTTTTCTAAAGCTTTTAAAATATATGTTGTGAACCTTTTAGTCTTTCATACTTGTTCCTACGGAGTTGGATGGTGTTCTTACCATCTATCCATGTTATTTTTATCTGTCAGACACAGGAGGGCCAAATTAGAAGATGTTCACCTTTACTAGAAAAAGCATCACTGCCAAGTAATGGTGCACTTGCCTCTGATGAATGGAAAGCAGTCCCCGACATTTGGAGGTCTTCAGCAGAAAAGCATGGTGATCGAGTAGCAGTGGTGGATCCATATCATGATCCACCTTCTACCATGACTTATAAACAGGTAATTTACTTCTTTTCTTCTATATCAAGTTATTAAAGAACTAATTAGTGTATATATTGAAATAGATAAAGAGAATCCCGTTACATAATTTGTTAAAATAATATTTGAATACTTATTTCTTTCATAATTCGTTTTCGTTTTATTATCTCAAAGTTTATTTTTAGTTAATAGAAAATGTTGCTTTTCCAGGTTCCAATTTCCATTCTATTGTTTCCTGTTTTGCAGTCATTATATCTTTTCGATTGTCTTATTTTCAACTCCTTCCATACTGCAGTTGGAGCTGGAAATATTGGACTTCACTGAAGGTTTAAGGTTATTGGAGTAAACCCAGAAGAAAAGGTTGCACTTTTTGCCGATAATTCATGCCGATGGCTTGTTGCAGATCAAGGTGTGTATAATTTGTGATTTTCCATTAACTGCTTAAGTCCAAGGCTAAAAAAACAGGGCTCCTTGGTTGTGTACTTGTGTTAGCATATATAATCTAATAATTTCATCGCTAGGTTAAAATACTTGTATTATTATGTTAAAAGGATTCAATATTTTATGTTTTTGATAGCAGGACTCTGCTTTAGATAGATTCCTTTATTTGCTTTGAATCGGAGGCACATAAATCTGTTGCTGTAGAGATGATATAGGATGAAGAGATTATATGCTATATAACAAGTGAGAGCAGATTGGCACACAGATTGAATAATGTTGGTTCGTGTGCAATTGAATCAAGGGGATAAACTGGGCATTTGTATTCAAGCAATAATTATGCATAGCTGTTAAAGCTTATGCAGCTATGCTCCCGTACGTTCTTTTTTCACTAAGACCTGGCCATACATCTTCTATTTCATTTCTAGATATTCCACTTCCAATCAATTCAAAACCCAAACAACCTATCAGCCCCCATGAATTTACGCTATCTATTTTTAGAACTAGGTGACTTATGCTTGAGCCTTGTAGCATCACCAAATTCAGTTTTATCTGTGATGTTTTATACTAAAATACCAGGTTCACTTAAGTGTTTTTTTACTGAATAAAATTGGAACTTTCTTGTGTGTTTTGCATGCTTTAAGTTATAACCATCAAGGCATGTGTCTGGTTTTATGATCTGATTTTATCTTGTGGGAGGTAAAAGATTTTCCTATAGACATCAATTTGAAAATTTTTTATTTTTTGTTATGGAAGTAGTGAGGCTATTCATTATTATATTGTTAAACTGCTATGAGTACAGTATGCAGGAACTCTTTTAGCTTTCACTATTTACCTTATTACTAGTTAAATTTCTGAAATTTGAATAATTTGGGTGCATTAATTGACCAAGGTATAATGGCAATGGGAGCAATTAATGTTGTCAGGGGGTCAAGATCAGCTGTGGAAGAGCTTTTACATATATATAATCATTCGGAAAGGTTTGACTACATAAGTGCTTTTATAAAATACTTCAGTTTTTCTTTAAGAAAAGTAAACTTGAATTGTCATGTTTCAAGTGAACTTCTCTAGTTTTCATGTTATCTTATCAAAAGATGTCCTGAAATTTTGTGTTTTGCTTAAATTGGATATAATTATCAGTAGGCTTCATTTCAATATCATCCTATATATACTTCCTATCTCGTGTTTCTCGGGCACTCATGTATCAATTTGCATTCAGTTTACATCTACATGGATGTCTCTTAGAGCCTTCCTCCGGTGGGATTTATCCCTTAAATGGCGGTGATTAGGATTTTCTACTGTTAATTTGATAATTTAATATTATCTGCATATCATCGTGAGAGAAGATGTTTCAATGAAGTAACAATTATTCTCATTAGCAGTTAATCATTTCTCATGTATGCATAACACACACTGGCACATAAGCAAAATCACACAAATCTATTATCTTCTGATCATCTTTTGTTCTTATTTTTTGAAGTTTTATGTGGTTCGTTGTGTTTCATTTTCTGAACTTTTCTGCTTTCATTGTGATTAATTTTACATGTTTTGGCAGTGTTGGGCTTGTTGTTGACAATCCTGAATTTTTCAATCGTCTTGCCGGAACATTTTCTTCCAAGGCAACCATGAGATTTCTTGTTCTACTTTGGGGGGAGAAAGCATGCCTGTCCAGTGGTGAAACAAACGGTGTGCCTATATTCAGTTATAAGGAGATCATAGAGTTAGGAAGAGAGAGCCGTGTTGCTCATATTGATTCTCATGATGCTAGTAAGTTGATTAACCATGTTCAAGTTTCGGATAATGTATTTTACTTCTTCATATTTGATAATGTTTTTCATATTCTTTTCCATGTTGTTCTACTATTTGTTACCTAACGTGTAAATTGTATTCATTACTTTTTCTATCTACGTCTACTGTGTTCTTCATCCTTATTACCTAAAATTTCATCCAGTTGTAAATATCCACTTCGTACATTATGACACTTGATAACAATGACGTTTAATAATTAAAATGAATAAAACAGTTATAGATATGAAACTAGGAGCATGTTATTGGGGGGAAAGGACACTATCAATGATATGAATCGCATATCTTATAAGCTTATCTGCCAATTTCCTTGATAGAATTATAGCAATTGGCTAAATGTGATCCCAGGACAAGGTTGCAAATATGAAATCATTGGCTCAGATGATATTGCTACTATTGTATATACAAGCGGAACCACTGGTAACCCAAAAGGCGTTATGCTTACACATAAGAATTTATTACACCAGGTAACTGATTACTACTGAATACATAGCTTTTTGGTATTTACTTTGGAAAGTACCATAAGAACAAAGTTTCAATCAAGTGCTGCACCATTTTGTATCATCTGATTTAGTATGCTAGTACATATTAAGGAAGAATTAGTTAATAGAGAAAAATGGCTGATGTATCTATGAAATTGTTCTGTTGTTAACCATTGGTTTATGAAATTTCACTTTTTGTAACTTGTGTCATACTTATTTTAGTCCTCCAAGCTTAGGTTAACCTGTTGATCCAGGGGTCGTCAAGGTCCAGGTTGTTTGAAAACTAGATTGACCCATGATGCCAAATGCCAAATGCCAAAATCTGAGAATTTGTGGCTTAACTTTCAGTAGAGAGCATTCGACTATTTCATTTCTTTTCATTGAAAGTAACATCTTGTTTAATTTAATTTGCTATATAATACTATTTCCTGTCTGAATTATTTTCCAGATAGAAAATTTGTGGGATGTTGTACCTACTGAAGCTGGGGATAGATTTCTAAGCATGCTTCCTACTTGGCACGTGTATGAGCGAGCTTGCGAGTATTTCACATTTACACATGGAAGTGAGCAAGTATATACAACCGTGAGAAATTTGAAGGTATTGTTAATTAGTTGTATATGATTATAGGTTTGCGTTAAAAACATGAAAGTTCTTTAAATTCACTCTAAATAAATGGGGAATGACAAAACAGCTATATTAGTGTCTACCCTTTTCTGCTTGGATTATATAATGGTTCCCTGCATGGCATGCTTATTAGTTCATTACCTATTTATATGTTGGTTACATATTTTGGTTTTGCGTTGTAGGATGATTTGAGACATTATCAACCGCAATACCTGATTTCTGTACCTTTAGTGTATGAGACACTCTATCGGTATGTCCTTTGGATTTCTTCAATGTTGATTAACCACCTGCGGCTAAGTTAATTGGGATGCTTTTCTATGAAATCATTGATTCATATTTGTCACTGCAAATATCATTTGTTGCATTAGTTTCAGTCTTCTAGTATATACCATGAATATGATAAACTTTATCGTGGTGTCATTATCTTGTGGAAAAAAATTTGCATGCTTTTTTTTTAATGTTATAAAATCAAATTTAATTTTTCTTATTATACAATCTTGTGAAGAGAACTCTTTCAAAGAAGTAATCTTTTGATCAGAGTTTAGATTGTTCTCGTAAAGTTTCCTTGATCCTTTTTATCTCATATTTTTATGACATTGAGAAGCAATCGCTCATTAGCTTTTAAAACTTCTGTTGATGTACAATGTATAAGGAGCCAGTTTTATAGCACTCAGTTACACAACTAAATAATTCTTCTTTAACTAGCTTGGTTGATCGGTATACGTTGTCTTCTAAAGATTGTTGGGAAAAACATCTCTAGTTTATGAAAAATTTGTTCTAATTCAGCATGAAGCTGAATAGAACTGCATAGGATTGATTCATTTCCTTCGACAGTTATGAAAAATTTGTTCTAATCTTTTGATCAGAACTTTTTCTTTCAATTTTTCCATCTTTCTTACCATGTACACCTATGAAAAGAAAATTTATGTTTCTATCTTTCTACTTTAAATTTCTATCTGTTGAGAATCTTTGATTATTTGATAGCATTGAATAGTATCTTTAGAGATTACAGTTGATTTTTTTTAGAGACTCTAATTAAGAGATATTCTTTCCTTAGTTGATTCAATGTTGCATGTAGATATTGTTGTACATATTTCTAAGAAATACATACTTTGAGAGTTTTTTCCTCAATACATTAGAGTATTCATCTCTAATTTCATCATGGTATCAGATTTTTTATCCTTAATTGATTCAATGCTGCATGTATATATAGTTGTACATATTTCTAAGAAATACATACTTTGGGAGAGCTTTTTCCTTAATACATTAGAGTATTCATCTCTAATTTCATCATTGTATTAGATTTTTTATCCAATTTTTGAGATTTTTTTTCAGATTTAAAATTTGATTTTTCCAAAAACCCTAAAACCACAAAATTTGTCCTTTCCACCCTAACCTTATTTTTTTCTCTCACCGCCCCTACCATTGGAGTCGGCATTCACTTGTTGGTGAAACTGTAGACTCTGGTGACTAGAGGACCCGCGCGTGGACCCCACGCGCCATCGCAAGCTTCCGCAGCTCTGTTTCACTTGTCGCGCCTGGACTTCACCTGTTGCTATCGCTGTGCTCTCTGCCCTCTTCCGATCATTCTCCTCTAAGTGATGTGTTTTGGCTAAGTTTTTTTTTTTTTGTGTGGGATCTATTTGTTGTTTTTTTGGTTTTTTTATTCTAATTGTGCAAGCAATTTTTTTTGGGGTTTAGTTGTTTTTCTATATCATTATGTCTATGGACGAGAAGTTCGTGATTCTAACCGATAATCCCTCATTACAAATTAGCCCTGTGAAGCCTGATGGACATAATTACCTTACTTGGTCAAGGTCCTGCTTGTTTATCAAGGCTCGTGGCTTGCAGGGATACGTCATTGGTAAACCGTTGAAACCTGAACTCATTGATTCAATCTTTAGTCATTGGGATTCAATGAACTCTCTTGTTATGGCATGGCTTATCAACTCTATGCAACCTTATATTTCCAAAACCCATTTGCTGTTTGGTACTACGAAAAAGATTTGGAATGCTGCTGCTCTCACCTACTCTCGTGTTGGGAATGATGCACAAATTTTTGAGATTCGTAATAAGGCCTATGGTACAAAATAGGGGGAACTAACGATTTCTCAATATTTTGTTGAATTAAGTGGGTTGTGGCAGGAACTTGATTATTATTAAGATTTTCAAGCGAATTGTGCCAAGGATGCTGAAAAATTTCAGAAGATGGTGGAAAAGGAGCATGTTTTTGATTTCTTGGTAAGGTTGAATACTGAGTGTGACCAGATTCGGGTTCAAGTTCTTGGCAAGATTCCGTTCCCTTCTCTCCATGTGGTATATTCCTATGTACAATAGGAGGAGAGTCGTGTTGTTATATTCTATAATCCACCTTTGGAGAAAGCTAACCTCATTGCTAGCCAAGATGGTCCATCAGGTGGTAAGTCTGCCAAGGATCACTTAACGTGTGAGTAACGTGGTAAGTCTCGGCACACTAAAGATTCATGCTGGAAGTTGAATGGTCGCCCCACTCAAGGTCGTGGTGGAAAACGAAAGGGATAATTCTCAGCCTTAGGCAAATTTGTCAGACTCTGTGATAACAGAGGATAAATCCACTTTTGCGGAAAGTTTTGCCTCGGACGAGATTCAACATTTTTGACGCCTCTTGTTTCAATTGGACTCAACCTCAATTGTCAAGTCTAATCATGTGAAACCAGGTACTATTTTAAATGCTCCATCTACTTCTAACTCTTGGATTATTGATTCCAGTGCAAATAGACATATGACAGGGTCAAACAAAAGTCTATTTAACTATACTACTTGTCCATCTAAAGATAGTGTGCAACTAGCCGATGGCTCCTTTACCTCCATCTCTAGAATAAGTTTTGTTGTTTGTACTCCCCATATCACTTTATCCTTTGTCCTCCATGTCCCTAAATTCCCGGTTAACCTTTTATCTGGTAGTACTATCACTGAAACCTTAAATTGTAAACTTGAATTATTTCCTGATCACTGTGTCTTTTAGGACTTCCAGACAGGGAAGACGATTGGTAGTGGTAGATTGTGTAATGTCTTATATCTTCTGGATTGATTGTCTAGTATGTCTCAAGCATTATTTGGAGACAATAAAGATGTCAACCGGGAGATAATTCCTTGGCATAAACGGTTACTGCTCTTGCCAAGATGTTTCCTAATTTATTTTTCAAGAACTTAATTAGACTTTTTAGTTTGTGATGCCTGTGAGTTGCGAAGCATACAAGAAACAATTATCCTTTGCGTAATAATAGAAGTACTGTTCCTTTTGAGATTATTCATTTGGATGTTTGGGGCCCTACTCGCCTTACTTCTTTATCTGGTAATCGTTGGTTTGTTACTTTTATTGACTGTTGCACTCGGATGGCATGAGTATTTTTATTAAATTCCAAAAGTGATGTTTTCTCTTGTTCTCGTTCTTTTCATAAATTGATTACTACTCAGTTTGATGCTAAGGTTAAGATTTTGCGAACTGATAATGGGATCGAGTATAAATTTAATGATTATTTGGAATTATATAGAATTTTGCATCAGACCAGTTGTCCAGGTACAAGTGCTCAGAATGGTGTTGCCGAAAGAAAAAATCAGCATCTTTTGGAGGTTGCTAGATCACTTATATTCACTATGAATCCCCCAAAACCTTATTGGGGGGATGCGATTTTGATTGCGGCTTATCTTATTGATCGGATGCCTCTTCGGGTCCTTGATTTTAAAAGTCTCATGGAAACCTTAAAAAGCAAGATGCATTATCTAGTTTCAGCGAAGGTCTTTGGTTGTGTTTGTTTCATTCATCTTCGACATGGGAGCAAACTAGACCCTCGAGTAGTTAAATGTGTTTCCATTGGATACTCTCCCACACAGAAGGGTTACAAATATTATCATCCGCCATCTAGAAAGTATTATGTAAGTATGGATGTAATATTTCTTGAGGATGAGCCCTACTTTTCTTCATCACAACCATCTCTTTAGGGGGAGGTTATTGACAATGAAGAGATGACACCTTATTCTATTACTCTTCCGAGGGAGAATTTAATTCTAGTAGAGATTTTGGTTCAAGAGAAGACTAATGGACGGTTGTTAGATAGGCCTGATTTAAGGACATACACTAGAAAAAAGAAAGAAAGAAAGAAGATGCCATCATACAATCTACTTTATGCCCTGACTCTTCACCGTGAGTATTCTTTACTTTCGTTTTCTACTTATTTGGAATTACCAATAGCCCAACGAAAAAGTGTTAGAACTTGCAGTTTACATCTTAGCTCTGACTTTGTCTCTTATGATTCCTTATCCTCATCTTATAGAGCTTTTGCTTTGTCTTTGTTCTTTATGTCTGTTCCACAAGATTGGAGAAAATTTATCACTGATCCAAGATGGAAGAAGGCTATGATTGAAGAAATGAGGGCTTTAGCAAAAAATGAGACGCGAGAATTTGTTAATCTTCTTGAGGAGTAAAAAATGGTTGGCTACAAATGGGTGTATACTATCAAGTTAAGGTTGATGGTTCAATTGAAAGCCTCAAAACTAGATTAGTAGCGCAAGGATTCACTCAGACATATGGACTGTATTGTCAAGAAACATTTGCTTCAGTTGCTAAATTGAACACGATTAAGATCCTTTTATCATGTGCAACAAATCTCGATTGGGACTCACAGCAGTTCGATGTAAAGAATTTCTTCTTACATGGAGACCTAGAAAAAGAAGGGTATATGAAAGTTCCTCTAGGCAAGGGTGTTCAAACAGTTAACTGGACCAAACTAGTATTAATCGAGTCGTTTTTTTCAAAAAAAAAAATTAAATGAATCGAAATATTTCAGTTAATTCGGTCGGTTAATTGAAATAATTGAAATTTATATATATATTTTTTGTTAAAACAAGTATAAAACATATAAAAAAAATTTATAATGTTCATTTGACCGGATTAACCGAATTAGTAATAGCCTAATACATATACTATATAATATTATTTATTAAGTTCTGTTAATTACTCAATTTCGAACGGAATTAACCATTAATCAAAATTTCAGAAAACTTTTAACCAATCTCCGATCAAACTAGGCCGATTAACCGACCGATTAATCGAATTAGATTGGTTTGGTCGGTTAATTCGGTTTTAACCAAAGTTTGAACACCCCTACCTCTAGGATTCGAGGATAAAAATACTAAAGGGAAGGTATGTAGACTAAAAAATGCCCTATATGGATTAAAGTAATCTTTCAGAGCCTGGTTTGACGGATTTAGTATGGCCATGGTGTCGTTTAGCTATCGACAAAGTAATGCTGATCATACCCTCTTCATAAACATCCAAGGCACGAGATGCCGGTCTTGCTCGAGACTCCCACACATCCAACGTCCTAGGTTGCTGATGGTGCCCGAAGCTCGCGCACATCCAAGCACAAAGGTGCCGATGTTGCTCGATGCTCCCGCACCACCAACGTTCTAAGTTGCCGATGGTGTCCGAGGCTCCTGCACATCCAAGCACAAAGGTGTTGATGCTGCTTGAGGCTCCCGTACATCCAACGTCTTAGGTTGCTGATGGTGCCGAAGCTCATATGTAGGCAGTATTGCGAATTTTGTGCTATTTGAAGTCTGCACCGGGTAAATGTATTCTCTTCTCAAAAAATAGTCATCTTAAGATAGAAGTATTTATAGATGTAGATTGGGCTGGCTCTCTTGATGACAGAAGATCTACAATGAGTTATTATATTCTTGTGGGAGGAAACTTAGTCATTTGAAGGAACAAGAAACAAAGTGTTGTGGCTCGATCAAATGCAGAGGCTGAATATAGGGCCATGGCTCAAGGTGTTTGTGAGTTTTTATGGCTGCAAAAGATATTGGAAAAGCTAAAGTTGTTGAATGAAAATGGATCAACCTTGTACTGTGACAACAAGGCAGCTATCAACATAGCTCAAAATCCAGTACAACATGATAGAACCAAGCACATCGAAATAGATCGTCATTTTATCAAGGAAAAAGTAGCCAGTGGTGCCTTAAGTCTATCTTATCTAGCATCCCAGAAACAGTTGGCTCATGTTTTTACTAAAGGGCTCAATTGTAAGACTTATCATAATCTTCTTTGCAAGTTAGGCATACAAGACATCCATGCACCAACTTGAGGAGGATTGTTGAGAATCTTTGATTATTTGATAGCATTGAATAGTATCTTTAGAGATTACAGTTGATTTTGTTTAGAGATTCTAATTAAGAGATATTCTTTCCTTAGTTGATTCAATGCTACATATATATATAGTTGTACATGTTTTTAAGAAATACATACATTGAGAGAGTTTTTTCCTCGATACATTAGAGTATTCATCTCTAATTTTATCACTATCTTTCTAATTTTCTTTCCACTTTATTAAACAAAGCGTAAATGATAATTATACAACTGTACAAAGTCTTCTGTTCAACTTATTTAGTAGGGAAAGCATTTGATAATAAATGCAGCCTTAATTATTTTATTTTTGGATCACCTTGCAGTGGGATTCAAAAGCAGATTTCAACAAGCTCCACTATTCGTAAATTAATTGCAGTTTCATTCATAAAGGTCAGCTTGGCATATATGGAATTCAAGAGAATTTACGAGGTGATAATACTGAGCAAGTCTTACTCATGTTTTCTAGCTTCTTACAACTTTCTGAAACTAAAATTCTGCAGATCCTTGTTTATGCTTTATCTTCTAATGCAGAGTCACTTTTTAAAAGCTTTCATTGTGTTTTATGAAGCCCTAAAACTTGAGATAAGTGGGATTTAGATGCTCATTTAATTTGATACCAATAATTCTTTCAGTTCTCTGATGCGATATATTCAACCAAGGCTTCTGACACCCTAAAACTTGGGATAAGTGGGAATTCGGTGCTCATTTAATCTGATATGCATAATTCTTTCAATGGTCTAATGCCATATATTCAACTAAGACCAAAGAGACCCTTAAATACCACTCCCTTTTAATAAAATTATTATTTAGGCAATACCATTTTTCGAAAAAGTTATTATGTAGTAAAACATGGATGGAGAGGAAGATTGTACATTCTTATTCCTCTTAGACTAAGCCCGTTTATACATGTTACAGTGGTTACAAGAGGTAATAAATTAAAAATAATAATAATCTATCAAATCCATAAGAATCAGCTAAGAGTCGATCCCAAAGGTTATGTGCTATTGATCGTAGTGTCACGATATATCTACGTAACACTCCCCTAAAGCAGGAGCATAAATGTTAATCACTATAGAGATATTCAACTAGAGTTCCATTTAGAGTCTTTGTGATGATGTCACCCAGTTGGGCTCTTGTCTTCACATATCCAATCGAGATCAACTTGTATTATATCAGCATATGGTGACTAGTCTAACAGCCTATGGAACAACCAAACTGACTAAAGAAAGTCAAAACTATCATCTATTTGTATCATGTACTGGATGTGACATTTACTGAGGTTCAGTGCACGGATGTAGTTCTTCTGAATGCCTTTTCTGCTCTAACTATAAGACCCATTGGATTTTAATGTTCTTCAGTTACTTGTCTCTGCTCAATTTTGGCTTTTGATTTTGCTTCATTAACAGGGACTATACCTAACAAGGAATACGGAGCAACCTTCATATCTTGCATCCTTGTTAGACTGTTTATGGGCGAGAATTATTGCTGCAATATTGTGGCCACTGCATGTGTTAGCAAAGAAGCTTGTCTATCAAAAAATTCACTCTGCTATTGGAATATCAAAGGTTTGATCTATTCTCTATATAAACTTGTTATCAAAGTTTCTTCTCAGTTATTTATCAACCAGTTAGAATCTGTATATGCTATTGAAAAAAGAATAAGAAAAAGGAAAGATGGAGAAAAAAAAATTGAGGAATCTATATTGTTGTTTGTTCAGTTCCAGTATATCTGTTCAGGGTTTTGTTGATTCTATTTTCAATCATTCTCCAGGCTGGCATAAATGGGGGTGGAAGTTTGCCTATGCATCTGGACAAGTTTTTTGAGGTTAGATGCTAATATATTTTAACTCTTCGAATCAAAAGATTAGTAGTCATTATCTCTTAATTTATGGAGTCAAATACATGCAGGCAATTGGTGTAACAGTGCAGAATGGATATGGTTTAACAGAATCATCCCCTGTCGTTGCTTGTCGACGACCTTACTGTAATGTAAGGCACCTCTACCTTTTCTTCTGGTATAATTTTAATTGATACTACTCTCTTTATTCCATGCCACCTGTGATATTGCATGTGGTTTTTCATAAGCAATGTAAAGAAATTCTCTAAGAGAATTAGTAGTTGCACACTAGCAACTGACTTTGCTAAACCCATAGTACTGTCTAAGAAACGTGTATGAGGTCATTTGAAATGTAAATCACCCAATTATGATCAAAAGAAAAGGATCTATGTGGGTGCTTCTGGATTAAGGTCTTAGTTCAGCGGTTTGGACCTTTTTCTTTATTCCATGCCACCTGTGATATTGCATGTGGTTTTTCATAAGCAATGTAAAGAAATTCTCTAAGAGAATTAGTAGTTGCACACTAGCAACTGACTTTGCTAAACCCATAGTACTGTCTAAGAAACGTGTATGAGGTCATTTGAAATGTAAATCACCCAATTATGATCAAAAGAAAAGGATCTATGTGGGTGCTTCTGGATTAAAGTCTTAGTTCAGCGGTTTGGACCTTTTTCTTTTTAGCTGCACTGGGATTAATTGGATAATCTGAAGTTATGTTTCTCTGACTCTTCATTTTTTTTTGAAGCATCCATGTCTAAAACATATTTAGAATAATATTCTTGAAATAGAACGAAAACCTGGATTTCCCTGGTGCAACCTCGTAAGCATCTCTTTCTCAATTTTCTGAAGGTTTGCAAAACCTTGTTAAACACATAATCGTTGAATTGCCTAGTTACATTAACTTACTAATCTATGTCATTGTCTTATTCATGTTATCTTTGTCTTATTCATGTACTGTTCTTTATGTCTAAATAGTGTCTACCTCTTGAGAGTATTCCATTATATGACAATCTTTTAGATTTGACTTTTGAAGGTTATTGGTTCAATCGGGCATCCGATTCAACACACAGAATTCAAAGTTGTAGATTCCGAAACTGGTGAGGTTCTCCCGCCTGGCACCAGAGGCATTGTAAAGGTTAGGGGGCCACAGGTGATGAAAGGTTACTATAAGGTAAACATTGACTCAAAATTTGTCAAGATTTAACCAATGAAAACATATTTCTTATGCAGCCTGATTTAGTATTACTATCTGCTTTATTTATATTTCACGAAAAGAAAAAAAAAATCTAGAAATTTAGTCATTAGTCAATAGTGATTCAGAACGAGTGAGATATATTTATGGGGTTAATTATATATTTAGTACCCAAACTATGATAAAATGTTCATGTCTCTTGGGTTTAAACAATTGCATTAGGTACTCAAATGTTGCTTCTCTTAAATAGCATGCATAAATCTTATTATGCATAATGAAAACAAATATTGTTTTCAGAAAGAAAAAAAATAGCAATATTGGACAGCATCCTAAGCAGGGCTGTCGGGAAAGTTGCATCTTGCTCAGGATGAGAGGGCTCCTTATTGTCAGATTAAAAAGGAAAAAATTCATTAAGAATAGAATACTTATACTGTTCTACGAATTACAAATCAAACTGTCATTGTTTATCAGTGTCATGTGACTTGCATATGAGTTATTGTCACATCTAGGATGACGTATTTTTGTTATGGTTTGGATTAGAATCCTTTGGCTACTAAGCAAGCTCTAGATGAAGATGGTTGGCTAGACACTGGTGATATAGGTTGGATTGCACCTCATCATTTGGCCGGTCGAAGTCGTCGTTGTGGAGGTGTGATAGTTCTTGAAGGACGTGCCAAGGACACCATTGTTCTTTCTTCCGGTATTCTTAAATCCTACTTAGCTTGTATAACAATGCATGCACGACCTTCCTACTAGAAATTTGAAACAATCATCTCCTTGTGGTTTTGATTTGGTCATTTAGGTCCTATATGCTTATCATTTTAGGTTAGTTCAGTTAAGGAGGATCAAATGGTTTTCTGTATGCACTCTTCTCTCACTTTTAGTGTAAGACCACATTTATCTCTTTGCTATAAGCCTGTAGTTATAGAGTTATAATTTTGACAAAGATCTTCCATGATTTAACTGCTTGGGCCTTGAACTCATACTCAAGTTCCGCCTTCAATATGATTATAACGATATAAATCTTTTCTTAGCATATGGCATGATCTCAATATCCTTCATACCTGATTAAAGTCACCTAGGCTCAATTCATGTGGTCAGACATGGGTTTTTTCATGGAGATTATAGGTTGAGCGATTGTGCTGTGTCTTTTATCTTTATGTGATAAGCACATTGTGGAAGTTAACAAAGTCGAACTCCAATGCTGCAACTGTACTTTGAAGTCTTTTCTTTTTCTGAATTCTGTTAAACACATGTTCACTGTACTTTCCTTTATTAACTAAAAATATTTCTTTGGAGAAAATAGGTGAAAATGTTGAACCTTTAGAGATTGAAGAAGCTGCCATGAGGAGCAGTCTCATCCAACAGATTGTGGTCGTAGGACAGGCAAGTTGGACACCTTTCTTTCTCTGAAGTTTGCTTGTGGCTTTTGCATTTCTTTTATTTAGGTATTTTAGACTTGATTTAGAACTTCTCATTGTTGATTGACATCTTCCTTCCAGGACCAACGACGCCTTGCAGCTATCATTGTCCCGAACAAAGATGAGGTACTTCAGGCTGCAAAAGTATCCTCTATCGTAGATCCAGATGCTGTAGATCTTGGCAGGGACAAAATGACAAGCCTGCTATATGAAGAATTAAGCAAATGGTAACCTTTTCAAATTCAGTTTAAATCTTTTTGTCAGGATTTAAGAGCCTCTACTGGTGTCATTTTGTCGGATACAAGTATATGTCCAACATGATATGTTCAGTTTTTTTCTATTTTTCTTTTTGTAAGTTTTTCATATATTTAGAGGATTGTATCATTGTAACAATGTCCAAATTTGTCCGACGCAAATACTTTAAAAATTTTGAAGAGTTGGATGACATGCTGCATAGATATAGATTCCATTATTACCGATGCAACTTGCTCCTCTGACCAAATCACCAAACCGTTAGGGTTTGAGTGAAAGGCTGTTGTCTGACTTGATTCTTAACATGCAGGACCTCGGAGTGTTCATTTCAAGTCGGACCAATCCTTGTTGTGGATGAACCTTTTACGGTAAGACTTGCATGTCAGAAATGAATGTGCTTGATCTGCAATTCTGCATATATTATGTTAGATTTAAGTATAAATCCAAAACCTTGTTGCAGATTGATAGCGGCTTAATGACCCCAACCATGAAAATAAGAAGAGACCAAGTTGTAGCGAAATACAAGGAGGAAATAGCCAATCTGTACAAGTAAATTCCTTTTACAACATATGATATACTTGAAGACTATAATGACCATTCTTATGTAAGTTCCCCCAAACAATTCTGCATCTTTAGGGAACTCTAGTGTTCTTCATTTTTCTCCAAGTACCTCTGTCTACATCTATATTTGATATATATATATATATGTATATATGGGTGTGAGGAAATTACGTTTCAAATAAATTGAAATACTTAACATAGATTAAACATACATGCGCCGATACTTGTTCATAATCGACACTTGCACCCAAGATTGAGCAACATAGATTTGTTTACTTGACTTTTATGGGTCTAATAGATTTCATTTTGTGTTCTATCTAGGTGGGATTCTCAAAATTGATGCAAATAGCGAGGGGATTATAAAGATGAAATGAGAACTGGTGTTTGGTTTCAAAATGACCTACCTTTAGTACACACTTTGTGATCTTTGGTGGAGGCAAATTGATGGTGAACTACTGAAATGTTAAATTTGTAATTAGTGGACTGATTAAGCTGAGATTTTACAGAAAGAAAGACGTATTAAATGTATCTTGCTAAAAACTAATGAAAATAATAAATTAATTGTCATCCTATAATTATTATTATCTTATAATTATTAAATAATCTGACTGGTGTTTATGCGGAATGTACTTAATATATGGTATGATTATTTGTTGATTTCGTAATATCTAAATAGAATTTTCATGAGAGACATTGCTATTTTTGTAATAAATAAATTGTGGATTCCATCGCACTTAAACTTATTTTTTATTTATTTTAATGGTGTAGGGTATTTTCCAGTTTGAAGGTTTGGAGGTTATGTGTAGAAGTAAATTTTGTATAACAATAGATAAATAAATACATTTTTCTAGTGAAATCAATGAAAATAGTCTTTTCTAATTTTACAAGTATATATATATATATATATATATATATATGTATATATCCTCTTTTTAATTGAGTTATACATGCTTTTTTTATTTTATATAAGATAGTTTAAGTCTTTTCCTCTACAAGTAAATTATAGATCTTCTGAGTTGGGACAATAGAATAAATAAATATATTCTCAACTTGTTTCATGCATCACAATTATTTTTGTATGATTTTAATAGGTTGATATAATATTTATTTTATTGAACATCGTGTTATGATTATTCCTAAGCATGCAAATAAATATCTCATTTGCGATTAATCTTTACGTAGATTTAATAAATATTCAGTATCTACATAATCAACTAGTTGAGATTTCAAACCATTTGAAGAAAGTGATCTCATTCCAATTGTTCATTTGAGATATATGGCTATATGTTTAATCTATTCTAACTTTTGTGTATTCGAAAAGAACTAAAACTTGCTAACAAGTTTTGTGTTGTCTGCAAATAATTAATATTTATGACACTAAGATATGATATTTCAAGACGAACAAGTTCATCATTTTCACTAGAATGAAAGAGGCTTTCATTCACATGTAGTGATCTTACAACCACTAGAATACTTAATGGATGTTGTTTGTCCATGTAAAAAAAAAAAAAATAGAAGATGATTAATGGACATGGATCCTATCTTTTAAATGTTTGATCTATAAGGTAAAGTAAAACATATTTTTTTCTAAGATCTTTCATCTCAAATTCTCTTTCAACAATTTACTACATTTTGAAGCTCTACGGGAGTTTTGACAATATTTAAATCGTCAACATAAATAAAAATCATCATGAATTTTAATCTAGATCCGTTTTAAAAACACAAGCAAATCAGATCATTTGTAGGTGCAAGTATCATGGAGACCCTTATACGTGGAGTTGGTTTGCCTTTTGCCCTTTTTACTAAAAAATGAGTAAATTAGTCTTTATATTATTTAAAGAGCAAACTGATCTTTTTGTTAAAAATTTCATCTATTTCTATTGTTAAAAGCTGGTCCTTGCATGTTAACATGAGGTACACATAACACACCTACACAAATTTTTTTATGGTATAAATGGATGAAATTTTTAACAAAAGGATCAATTTGCTCTTTGATCTAATGTATAGAGGCTAATTTTTTATGTTTTGAGTAAATGGGGCAAAATACAATCTGACTCTTAGTACAGGGGCCTCCATGGTACTTTTACCATCATTTGTATAACCTTCTATCTACAAATATCCAGTAAGATGATTGCACCACATATAACTAGATTGTTTTAATCTATAAACATTTCTTTAATCTGATTGAGCAATTTTCCTAGAGAACTTTGTAATCTATTAGTATTTTAAATCCTTCAAGGATTTTCATATAAATTTCACTACCAAGTGAGCTATACAAATATTTTGTAACAATATCCATTAAATGCATGTCAAGTTATTTACATGCCATCAAAATACTAAAATATTTAAACATGACTGCAACCACCACATGAAAGTGCATCACTTCATAATCAATGTCAAGATTTTGTAAAAACCCATGTGCTACAAGTTGTGTTTTATATCATATGATTTCATTTTTATCATTTCATTTTGCACAAACACCCATTCGTATCCTAAAGTTTTAGCACATTTAGGTGTTTAAACTACATGTCCAAAACCTCACTTTGCAAGTGATTCAATTTGCTTGAATTGTGTCTTTTCAGTTGATCTATATTATCTATTTCTACATTCCTCAATATAGGTTCAAGATCCTCATTTTCTATTGTTATTTCGATAATAGTATTATAAGCAAAAATGTTGCTAACAACTATATTTTTCTAGTTCCATTTTTTTCTTGTAGTTAAATAACTTTTTAGATCTCTTCATTATCACTATTTTAAATACTTGAATTTCTTCTAGGGTTTTATGATTAGTTATGTTCTTTGTCTCTTCTTGGGTGCTTGCCTACATAATATGACCATCAATATGTTTGCTCTTTCCTTTTACAACGATTTTTATCTTTAGAATAGATTGGTCCACTATGGTTTCTTTTATTTTCACTTGCAGATTGTCCTAAAAGGACATTAATACGAATTGGAGTATTTTTAGCTTGTATATAATATTTAGTAACTCTTTTAAGGTTCGTAAAAATCTAACAAATTGATTTACAATATTTTACAAATAAATTATTTTTTGAACTTCTAGTTTGCATTGATTTGTTTAAGGATGTAAATGAGATAATAACGATGCATCTCATGTAATTTCTTTCAACAACTATATATTTTCTCCACCTAGTGTTGGAAACGTTATTTCATCAAAATGACATTGAAAAATCGTACCGTAAATATATTTCATGTCATTGGTTCAAGATAATTAATCATAGAAGATGACTCCTAACTAACACATATTTTCAACCTTCTTTAAAGAGCCATCTTTGTGCATTGTGGTGAATAAATATATTAGAACAAATATTGTAACACCCTATACTCAATCCAATCACCAGACTCAAGCTATAGGATGTTACAACAGTAAACCGAACATTCACAAGCAATTTATTCAAAATTACTCAATAATCAATAAATACAAGTTAATTCCATGTTAAGCATGCATTACAATCACATCCGAGTTTTAGTTGGCTTACAAAACCTTTGAACAAGTTCAAAACTAAATGGGACCAATAAAAAACATTTACAAGATAACTGGTAAAATGCAAAACAGGGATCACCAACCACTCAAACAGAGCCAAAAAAGATCAATTCATAATAAATTACGATCATTACTATGTTATTCAATCATATTAAGACCTAAATCAAACTTGTAACACCCCAAACCCGACCTAGACATTATGACCAAATCTAGATTGGTTACGTAAAATGGTTGAAAATTTAGCTTTCCGAAAAATGTTGAAAAACAATTCAATTTCTATCACTTAAAAACTTCAGTATAATAGAAGTTGTTTTTATTTAGCTTTTTAGTTGAAACAATGTACATTTACGTCTTTAAAATCAATTACTTTGCAGCAAAAATACTTAGGTTATCGTTCTTTTGGAAAAACTGATTTGTTGTTTTGGAAAACCCGATTTGTTAATTCCAAAATCAATTGATTTATAGAAAAATTGATATTTTCAGAAAGTAAGTTTAAACAACTATCATGCGTAAAGAAAAAATATGTTCAAAAAACTAACCAAAAAAAAAAAAACCCAAAGAGTCTAGAGAGTCAAAAACTTACAAAACTCAAATACCAAATTAAAAAAAAAAACTAAATTTAGGAAAAATATAATATGAATTGAGCTTCCGATTGCACCAATCCGCCTAAGTCTAAGGATTACCTGAAAATATTAGTAAAATAGAAAGTGAGTTTTCGAAACTCAGTGTATAATGAATAAATTAAAACAGTTGATGCATATTAGACAGATTTATCATAAATATATTTATAACGGAGCAGAATAGATACAATATATAATCCTACCCCCAACCGCTACACACCATCTTCGACCATCCCAACACACCATATGGGTGTAAAACACCCATCCAACCCTACACACCACTTAGTGTCGGTGAGACACTTTATAGAATAGTAGCAGCTGAGCTACTAGATCAATAAGTGATTTATCGCCTTTTTATAGATACACATCCTCCATATGTTATTTCCAACCCAACCCAGATGCAGATACAAAATATAGCAAATATTAGACATATTCGAGGAAGAAATCAAACATGCTACAGCGATGCACAACATATCAAATACAAATAGTATACTTAACATTAATTTTTAGGTTTACTTATCATTTGGCATCTCAACTACTCCTACAAATAGCAAAAAAGTATACTAACCAATGTCCTGAATTCATGTTTTACAGTACATTTAATCATATACTGACCCTACAGAAGGCCCACGATCAATCGTAACTACGTGTATGGTCCTAGGGAAAATTTTAGAATTTTAGGCCCACATGGCCAGCCCGTGTTGTCCTCATGGCCTAAAATAGCCCACACACGGTCTGACGTATAGATTGTCACACAGCTATGTGTCACACATGGCTTACACACAGTTGTACGTCACACATAGCCTACCACACGACCTGGTACACAGCCATATTGCATTGACAATGAACTTTTTTAGCTTTCGTTGATTACTATTTTTTCGTGTTTTTGATACACACTTGATCTGATTTCATTGAGAAAGCAACCACGATACTCTCAAAACCTAAATACAACATATAGCATGATTAATTATAGTAACGCAACACAAAATAACCAAGAACCACACTCTTTCAATATACCAAAACACCTACAAACTCTTAATGTTAAACGAGCAACAACTTCACAAAATCACGATGCTGGAGGAAGAGTGAGCGCCTCAAATTCCCACCTAAGAACGAAAATCTACAAAGTTAAATTAACTCCCAATAAAACACTGATCGAAACACCAACAAAAAACCATAAAAACAAGTCCACATCAAGATTCAAAAAAAAACTCTCAAAAATCAAACTTAGTACAGAAGGCACAACAATTACCTGACGAGATTCAACAACAAGAACAATAGGAAGCAAGGATTGTTGATAAAGAATAGAATAGAACCACAACAAAATAGTGGCAGCCCAAAAGATCAATGGAAAATCAAGAATAAGAAACAAAGGGAATAAAAAGAATAAAACCAAATATAAATAAAAGTGAAACTGATGGCTTAGGATTTGGGGAAAAATTGAAACGTGAAATGTGGGTTAAGAAAAATCAAAATCAAAATCAAAATCAAAATCAAAATCGAATTATTTTGAAAGTAATAAAATAAATATAATGTATTTTATTTATTTAAAACAAAAACTAACTTAAAACTAACCCAAACTTCTTTTAATTAATTAGATTTTCCCACAGGTAGAGTTCAAACTAAGCTCATCAACCAACTTGGTAAAAAGAATAAAAAATCTTTACGCATACGGAGACTCGAACACAGAACCTCAAGCATATATATCTAATGCATAACCACCCTACGAGACAAATCGTGTCAAAAACTAGCAAATCAAAACTAAAGTTTTGGGGCGTTACAACTCTCTTCTCCTAAAAGAAATTTCGGCCTCAAAATTTACCTGACTCAAACAGATGCAGATATTGTTGTCAAATCAAGTTCTCAAGTTCCCATGTGGCTTCCTCAGTGCCATGATTCCGTCATAGAACCTTTACTAATAGAAGAAACTTCCTCCTCAAGACCTTAATATCTCGATCCAGAATTTGAATCGACTCCTCCTTAAATATAAGATTCGGTCTAACCTCAATCTCCTCAACAGAAACAATATGAGATGGGTTTGACCAATACTCCTTAACATAGAGACGTGAAACACATTATGAATATGATCTAACTCTAGAGGTAGCTCTTATTGATAAGGAACTGGTCCTACACGTTTCAAAATTTAATATAGCCCAATGAACCTAGGGCTCAACTTGCTCTTACGTCTAAACCGAAGAACCTTCTTCCACAGAGATACCTTAAGAAACACATAATTACCCAAAGAATACTCAATATCCCTCCCTTTTAAATTTGAATAAGACTTTTTCCATCCAAAGTTGTCTTAAGATTATTCCGAATCAGTCTAACTTTATCCTTAGTCTTAGAAACCAACTCAGGACCCAAAACCCGTCTCTCACCTAACTTAGTCCAACACAATTGAGTACGTCACTTATGACTATACAAAGCCTTGTAAGGTGCCATCTAAATACTGGACTGGAGACTGTTATTGTAGACGAACTCGACTAACAGTAAAACCTCCTCTCAACTATTTCGAAAATCAATCACACAACACTAAAGCATATCCTCCAGTATTTGAATCATCCTATCAGATTAACCATTGGTCTGAGGATGGAACACAGTACTGAAGTCTAATCTCAAACCCAGAGCCTCGTGAAGCTTCCTCTAAAATCGAAAGGTAAACAGGATCTCTATCAGAAATAACCGAGATCGGAACCTATAAAGTTTCACGATCTCAGAAACATATACCTTGGCCAACTTTTGAAGGGAGTAATCTATCCTAACAGGAATAACGTGGACAAACTTGGTCAATTGATCCACGATGACCTACACAGAATCCTTCTTAGTGGGTGTTAAGGGAAACCCACTAACAAAGTCCATAGTCACCCATTCCCATTTCCATAGGTGAATCTTAATGGGTTGAAGCAAACACAAAGGTAACTGGTGCTCAACCTTAAGGACACCAAGAAACAAAATTCGTTACCCTTCGTTTCACCCTCAACCACCAATATAACTCACGTAAATTGTAATATATCTTATTTCTGCCAGGATGCATAACATAGAGGCTACTATGTGCTTCCCGCAGAATGGACTGCCTCAAATCGGAGTCGTTCGGCACACAAACCTGTCTTCGGAAGCACAAAAACCCATCATTGTTCAGCCCAAAATAGACGTACTACCATCCTCCACTTGACGGAACCACAGAACCAAAGAATCATCCCCCAACTGTTTAACTCGAATCTGATTAATCCAAGTTGGCTTAACTTGCAACTCGGCTAACAGACTTCCATCATCAAATTGACTTAAGTGAGAAAACATCACCTTCAAATCAAACATTGCTCTACGACTAAGAGTATTGGCCACCACGTTGGCCTTATTGGAATAATACTCAATAGTACAGTCGTAATCCTTAAGTAACTCAATTCATCTACATTGTCTAAGGTTTAACTCCTTTTAAGTAAGGAGATACTTGATGCTCTTGTGATCAGTGTAAATGATACGCCTCTCACTATACGGATAATGCCTCTAAAATTTTAAGGCGAAGACAACCGCAACCAACTCCAAATCATGCGTGGGATAGTTTCCTTCTTGTGCCTTAAGTTGTCGAGACGTATAAGCCACTACCTTACCATCTTCCTCAGAATGCAACCCAAACCAACATGTGACGCATCATTATAAACCACGAATTCCTTACCAGATTCAGGCTGTATCAGAATAGGAGCATGAGTTAAAACAAATTTGAGCTTCTCAAAGCTTGATTGTTGCTGATTAGTCCAAATAAATGGGGAGTTCTTTTGCAACAACATAGTTAGAGGATCTGCGATACGTAAGATCCCCTCCACAAATCTTCGATAGTAACCTACTAGCCCAAAGAAGCTACGGATCTCAGAAACTTTTCTAGGCTATTTCTACTCAAGCCCAGCCTTGATTTTCTTAGGATCAACTAGGAGCCCCTCAGTAGAAACCACATGACCCATAAAAGTTACCTCCTTTAACCAGAATTCACACTTGCTTAACTTAGCGTAAAGCTATTTCTCATGGAGTATCTGTAGAATTACCTTAAGATGTTCATCATGGTTATCATTAGTCTTAGAGTATACCAGAATTTCGTTGATGAAGACCACAACAAACTGATCCAAAAATGAATAGAAAATTCGGTTCATAAGATCTATGAATGCAGCTGGAGCATTCATCAAACCAAAATGCATGACTAGGAACTCGTAGTGCCCATAACAAGTCCTAAAAGCAAACAAATTGTTAGAAAACACAAAATCCCCATAGTACTGGTTGGACAAGTTGTCGACTAGTCTAAGAATTGGTTAAAACTGTAGCTTTGATACCACTAAATGTAATACCTTTAACCCGTATCCCTCGCTGGATTGGGGTTACAGAACATTACCAAACAAATTGTAACAAATATAAACTTTAGAATCATATACAATACATAACAATCAAACTAATATTTAATCATGGTGAAAACATAGTTATGAATCCTAATTTAAACATACGAGGTCACTAAAATATATTTGGAACATTCAGGTACCAAACTGAAACAAGTTAGAAAGTTTTAAAGCAAACTAAAAATTTTTGAAATAGGGGTCACAGAGTCGTGTGACATAGGCCAGCCCGTATGGCCTAACACATGGTCATGTGATCAACGCACATGCCTATGTGGCTATTCCACACGCTCGTGTTCCCAACATTGACTTGAGTCACATGCCGTGTCACAAACCATGTGTCAGGCTGTGTAACTCACTGGCTTAGGGCACATGGCCGTGTCCCAACTGTGTGTCTGCCCGTGTAGAACATGTACCTATATTTTGAAATGGCACATAGCCGTGGGATAGCCAGTGTCACAGGCCGTGTATAACATGATTAACCTCTTAAACAAACAATTTCATACCTTATTTCTTGCATAACAAGATATACCATAACTATATCAAATCCTATATTTTAATACACATTCAAAACATCCATTTCATGCCAAAATAACATTATCCTAAACCTAACCAATATGTCATTCAAAAGCACCTCAAACAAGTTTAAAACAATCAAATAAGTAAGATAAATACATGCATAACTCAAACATGTCATTCACACTCAAGTATCCACCAAATGACCAAATATAGATAAACATTCATTTATAATACCATTTCAATAATGATAGTTGAACCTAGATTAAAGATTATACTTAAACCACCTCAATTGCATACATATCAAACCAACCACTTCAATAGTATAACAATCATTTAATAACATTTACATTAATATCCGAAAAAAACTATATACAGACATTTATCTAAGTTAACACATCATTCACAAGCTTACAAGACTACATTCCACACAAGTAACTTTCACTAGAATTTAATTAAAATAAAAAGATCATCACTCAAACATTAACATCCTAGGTACATGCCAAGACTCAAAAGTAAACATCACCAACTTGAGTTTGAGATTAACGCTAGATGCTAAGTCGTCAGTCAAAAATAGGTACCTAACCTGCACATAGAATAATGAACAAATACTAAATTCATTTCATAATTCAAGAACTATTATTGTACTCTATAATCATAACTATATAAAAACACATCATGCAATATTCATTCAATTTTTCTATCATTGAATTCAACATAAGCATACATATTCGTTTCATAATAACCTTCATTTACTAGTACGGTTTAATTTGGTAATGGCACCCGATACCTAACGAATATGTAGTAACAAAGTTTTGTGCCCAACGCTAGTCAGATAAATCGACGGTATCAAATGTGTGCCTAGCACTAGTCGGATAAACCGACAATGAGTTGCGCTCAACATTAGTTGGATAAATAGACAATGATTTGCTCCCAGTTCTAGTTGGATAAACCAATGGTATCAGATGTGTGCCTAGCACTAGTTGGATATACCAACAAAGATTTGCGCCCAACGCTAGTCGAATAAACCAACGATATCAAGCACTCATTTACGAATTTTACATTACCACCTTTTGCATTTCAACCATTTATCTCAAATATCTAATAATAACTCTTTGATCAATTTCATAATCATACACATATATATAATCTCATAAAATATCCATTCAATAGAAATTATTCAATTATATATATTTTGAAACATGATTTAATAAGAAATACAATTACGCTAATTAAAATAAGTAACCAAAGTTTGAGTTTAAGGACTACGAACTTACCTACGTAGCAGCTACCTGTACTCGATGATGATTATTCAACAACTTTTCCCTTCCCCCGATTATTGACTGACCTACTTGTTTCTTGATCTAATTATAGCGATTCAACTCAATTAATCTCAACCGATATCTTTAACATTGAAATTCATATAATAAGTCATTAATATTATTTTACATATTAACATGAAACTTCTACTTTTATACACATTAGTCCCTAAAACCAATGCTTCCACATTAACATAAATTTACCCCATCCAAGCTTAACCAAATTTTCCTAAAGCCCTTATAGGAACTTCCTATTTCTCAATTAAACCTTAAATTTCAAATTTTGCACTAATTAGTCCTTTTTACATAATATTAAAAATTAACCTTACAAAATAATCTCATTTCACTTCCAACCTTAAAATCTATCAAAACAACACCAAGAACTTAAATTCATCCATAATGGCAACTTCCAAAAATCTCAAAATTTTTGAAAATTTGAACATGGGCAAATTAACTCATGAGCTTGAGACTTCGAAAACATAAATTTCATGTAAAATATGCAAAATCTACTAACCAATTTAACCATTCAAATTTCAGCCCTTGGCCGTGCATGACTTCTCCCCTTTTTCTTTTGTTTCAAAAGGAAGAAAATTTAAAAGAGAATTTATTTGGCTTCCTTCTATCCACTAACTATTATTCCACCCTTTTTTTAATAATAGTTTAATACAAAATATACATGTATATATTATATTTAACATAGTATATATATTAGTTATATAAAATATGCTATAACCGTCCACTTAATTGAACAACAAAGATATAATTTCTTTTCAAGTCCTTTTGCTATAAATTAGTTTATAATTTAGTAATAATCACACTTTTATCCCTTAAACGATTAAGTCCCTGTACCCTAATTAAAATTTAATTCCACAAAAATTTCTATCCAAAATCTAATTAGCTTCTAAAATGACTCTGTAAATATTAATTAAAAATATTTACGTGTTTGGTTTTACAAAAATAGGGGTTTCGAACTACACTTTTCGACACTGCTAACTTTCGAGTCGTTACACTTCCAACAAGATGGGTTTTTCTAGATCCTCTTCAAGACCTAAAACTAAAAAATCTGTCGGGATAATAAAACTATGCACCTTAGCTGACACATCCTCTAGCATTCCCCTAGGTTGGACTGCAGATCTGTTAGCTAACTGTAGTGTAATTTGAGTGTTTTTTAGGTCCCTACCCCAATTTTTTCATAAATAGATAAGGACATTAGGTTTATACTAGCTCCTAAATTGCATAGAGCTTTCTTAAAATGAATGCTCCCTATCTCTATTGGAATTGTAAATCTTCCGAGTCTTTTAGTTTCGTGGGTACCTATCTAGAAATAATAACATTACAGGATGCGTTTATGTTGACTTGCTCTCCTACCTTAACTTTCCTACGCCTAGACATGATTTCTTTTAAAAATTTGGCATATTTTGGTACTTTTCCAATTAGTTTAATTAATGGTAGGTTGACATTTAATGTTTTCAACAAGTTTAGAAAACTTACAAACTCGTCCTCATCCCGTTTCTATTTCTCTTTTTAATTTGGAAGGGAACGGTACCTGTGTGTTAGTGGCCTTATCTTTTACCCTCTCTTCTGGTTTGGTTGCCTGTTTGATGACCTCCTTTGGTTTTGGTTCCTGATCATTTCTTGGGGTTTTTCTGAATGGCTTTCTGCATTCTCTTTTGCATACTCTTGTGTCAAAGTTACTGGGATACTCAATATTTTGCCCGATCGAAGTGTGATTGCTTTTACTTACTCCTTCCCTTCTTTCTGAGGATTATTCTCAGTGTTGTTGGGTATGCCAGTACTAATTTTCCTTTTAATATCTCCCATTATACTCATTAATTGGCTTATTTGATCCTCCAATTTAGTCAATATTCTTGTTGAATTGGTGCACTCAGATTGCACCTGCTTTACTTCTATTCTCATTGACTGCATTTCCCCTTCAATTCGATCTACACGTTGACCACATACAGTATGGTCATTTGAGTTGACCCTATCTTGAGGTTTTTGCAAATAAAGAGGTTGGTAGCTAGTATTTTTAACTTAATTTGAATTATTACTTCTCCTTGATTTCCTCCCCATCTCAAGTTTGTGTGATCTCTCCAACTGGGATTGTAAGTCTTTGAATAAGGTTTCCACCCCTATTCTTGATGCAATTTACATCATTGATAGGATTATTGATATAATGGAAGAGCGGAATGTCTCTTCTATACACAGAAAGTGCACTATATGTGGATTTAATACGGTTAAGTCTGCCCACTAACTGCTGGTATTTATCATCTTCCTGGATAGACTTTACCTTAAATGGTTTCTGGCCATACATGAATCGCTCAATAGGCCATTGACAGGAGTTCATTACCATGTTTTCTACTAATTCGTACAGATCCTCGTATGTCCTATTCATAAGAGCTCCTCTTGTCTCTCTATCTAATCCAGACCTCGCATGTGCATCTAACTCATTGTAAAAAACCTGCAATCGCATCTACTCAGGGAATCCGTAGTGTGGGCATTTTTGGATCAATGTTTTAAAATGTTCCCAAGCCTATGAAAACTTTCCCCTTCTAATTTGTCTGAATACAATAATTTCTCTTCTCAATTGGACCAATTTACTAATAGGGAAAAACTTCTATAAGAACTTTCCAATGAGCTCAACCCATGTCGTGATAGATTCTGGTGCCTGCAAATCTAACCAAGAAATGACATTATCAATCAAAGAAAGGGAAAAAAACAAATACGAATAGCATCATCAGTGACCTTGTATTTGAAAGTATCACAAAGTTAAAGAAACCGTTTTAAATGTTGATTTGAATCCTCTATCATTGTGCCCTTAAATTGTAGATTATTCTAGATCATCTGAATCATTGTCGGTTTGATCTCAAAATTGTTAGTTGTAATAGGCAACCTTGTTATGCTCTCCTAAACTATGTCCAAGTTTGGTAATACGTAGTCTCTTAAGGTTCTCTTGTTACGTGCCAAAGGTAAATTTTGCAGGGTAGCTGTGGTGGTGATGGTAGATATTCTAAATCGTTAACCTCATCAAATAGTGGATTCTCACATGGTACGTTGCCGATAGCCAATGGTGTTAGATCTTACATCTACTGTTGTTGTTGCTATTGCTGTCGATGATTTTTTTGAATTATTCTTTCTGGATCTGTGACTAACTTTATAGGTGTTCCCCTACTACAAGTCATACACTAAACCTTAAAAGAGAAAATTAGTAACAAAAAAAATTAAAATCATATCTATAATCTAAAAAATTCCTAATTATTCTTATTGAACTGCAAAATTAAAATCGAACTAGAGACGTTGCCTCCCAGACAACAGCACCAACAACTTGACCGCCTTTGGACGTACTAACTTTGAGAGTGTGAATACTGTAGCAAAAAATATATAAATGAAATGATATATGCAAGTATACGGGTCAGGTTGTAATGTAGTTACAATAGAGTAGGTGAGTACTCCAAGGATCGTACCGAAAGGAGGCTAATATTAGATTAATTTCAACCTAAACAACAAAAGATCTAATTAGTACTCGAATTAAGTTATATTACGAAAGTATAAAGAATAGGGATTTTTGGGGTTTTTATAATAATAATAGTAATAAGGAAAGAAAATAATATTGGGAATTTGAAAATGTATCAGATCTGATTATGTGTGATTAGCTTGCTTCAGTAATCTTGATTAACTAACACTTCAGGCTCCTCATCAATCAACTAGCCGATACCCTAGCAGGATCTTTCGATACGTCCACTAAAATAACAAGTCAGCTGAGACTACTTATCTTCTGACCTCACAGTCCAAACTGGCTTGGGAAAAAGGTGTTCACAGATAGGCCATACCACTTTTGGGTTAATTCTCACCTTGATAACTTCCTAGGATCTTAAGTCTAGGGTTTAGGTTTTTTCTTTCCTGAACAGTTAATCCGTTAAGCAACCCTACAAAACAATCAATCCATCATACCTTCACTCGATAATCCCCCAAAAGAAATTAGTTCCTCATGGGTTTCGTAAAAAAATATAAAATCAATATAAAGCTTAAACATAATAAGTGAATTGAAAGTATGAAGTTTAGGAAAAAAAAGTTGATTTGTATTAAGAAAAAGAGTGAATCCAAAAAGTCTAATTGCATCCACAAACTAGATTTCCCAAGATAAAACAAAAATAAACTGAAAATAAATCTTAAACCTAAGAAAAGAGAAAAAATAAACTAAAATGAAAAAGAGAGATTCTAAGCTAAGAAATTGGTGTCCATAACATGTGCCAAATGATTCTATTTATAGACTTGAGGTAGCCGTCGTCCTTAACCCTAGGTTAGTTGACGTTCCCAAGCTTTACATTGGATTGTGCAGACTAAAACACCTCCTGCCTCGTATTAATTTTTGTCTAGAGTCAATGTTGTGACACACCAGGACCTGTGTCGCGACAAAGAAGACAATATACTCTTCTCTAGGATTTCTTCAAGGATATGTTGCGACACCTTTAGGCTGTGCCGCGACATCGAAGGCAGTCTTAGAATTCTTCCATTCTGCTCCCTAAGTTGCGACATCAAATCATTCGTGTTGCAACATAGCCACCAGTATCAGTTTAGAACACCTTTCAATGGTCTCCTGCACACCCACAAAGTACATTAGCTTTCCCTTAGGTCTCATTTGGCCCTTAAGGTCAATAAAAGGCTCAATTTGCACACTTTATTGAATTTAATTAAACTTAATAAAACATAATTAAAGCCTTATGATAATGCTTATTTTCAAGCTCCTAAAGTGTAAAAATTAGTTTAATCTACTACACCGAATCATGACAGTTCAATTAGCTAGATTAGGCTACAATGATATCAAAAACATAAAATATACGAAAAACATGTTAAGTTTGGACTTACATGCAAGGGTCAAATGATTTTTAATGTTTAAAGCTTTCTTCCTTCATTCAACAATGGTGAAAACGGTGGGAAAGAAGAAATGGCAAGATGGTAACCTTCAATTTATGTTTTATTACTTTTTATTATTACTTTAACATTTTAACTAAAATATTTTCAATTAAAAATATCTACTAACGATCCATAGCTTTTAAAAGTGATCTAATTTCCACTTAGATCCTTGTACATTCATTAATTAAACCATTTGAGACTTAAAGATCAAATGCGATAAACTTTTACGGTTTTTACGATTTAGTCTTTGTACCTTAATTAACGAACCAATCATTAAAATTGCCTAACCAAAATTTAATATAATTCTATTAAAGACTCGTAAATATTAATAAATAATATTTACTAACTCAACCATTGAAAAATGGGGATCCGAAACCACCATTTTTGGTACCACTAAAAATAGGTTGTTACAATATGCTTCAAGTACGGATGGCTTCCTAGTAATTTTTATCAAGCATTCTAACATATCATTAGTGATAATATTGGCATCTAATATTTATTTGTGCTTAATAGAGGAATCTCTTTTAAAGATATTAATTGAATTTTTTTTTATTCCTAAGATTCCCAATTCTAGAAACATGAACCATTTCCTGACAAGTAACCTTTGCAATGTTATTTATAAGATTATTTCAAAGATTATTATTAACCTATTTGGAATGTATTAGATAATTGCATGAATGAGGCCCCAATGTTTTTTTAACCAAAATGACTCATTTTTTATAACACTATCATTGCATATGAAATTCTTCATTCTTTCAAGAACAAAAGGACTAGAAACTGAGGTTTGTTTGCTTTGAACCTCGACATGAGTAAAGTATATGACTTGGTAGAATGACATTTTCTAAAGGATATGATGTTGATGATGGGTTTTGCTAATGTGTGGGTTTTTTTGTTATACATTGTAGAGTTTGGTGTCTTATTCGGTGGTCATGAATTTTTTGATAGGTAAAGCTTTGAAGCCTAGTAGGGAGTCCAGTTAGGGTGACCCAGTTAACCCATACTTATTTCTAATTAGTGAAGGTTTTTCTACCCTTCTAAGATTGACAAGTTTGAAGGGTAGGTTAAAGGGAACTTGTATTAGGTTAAGAGGGCCTAACATTATTGTTAAACTAAGCTTTATTTGATAATATGTTTTGGTATAACAAATTAAAGTGTTTTTGAATAAAAGTTAAAGTTGAATAAAATTGACAAATGATTTCTCAAGTGAAGTCTAAGAGATAAAACTTTGAATCTTTACTTTGAACTCTTAGAAAATTTCTTGAACCAAATTTAAAATCAAGCTAAAATGATTTTAATCAAGTAAAAATTCTTTCAACTAGTCAAACTATTTTTAAAACAAGTCATTATACCTCTAGGCAAAAAAGAATCGAGTATCGATAGTTTTCAAAATATTGATACCCCTATTAAAAATGGTACCAACTTGACATTCTATCATTCACAGATTCAGCTAAGTATCGATCTGGTATAGATACTTTTCATGTGGTATAGATAAAATTAGTGTGGTATCAATATCTTCAGCCCCAATAGTCACTAAATTATGCATTTAATTGTATCGATACTCGTTGTCATAGGTGAATTAAATGCATTAGTTTTCACATCCCCAACAACACTATTCATATCTTCAACAACCAAACTGGTTGGAAATCAATTAGGGGTATAAATACCAGCTTCCAAAGATCCTGCAACAACAAGAGAGATAATTTCAAGCCTAAAAGATCAATCAATCAACATTTGTGTTCAACTTTCATACTTTTCTTGTACATACTTTTGAGCTTTCATTGTTATTCCTTTAGCTCAAGTGTTTTCTTGTTTATTAGTGCTTAATTGGAAAATAATTCAATCTTGAAAGGATTTCTTCTTAGTTTGGTATTTTTTTTTTACTCTTTGAGAGGGTTTGTATCTTAAGGTTTAGGTAGAAACCTTAAGGGAGTTTTTAAGGTTAAACATTTCCTCAAAGGTTATCAGATTAGTGAATTTGGGAAAATCCATAGTTGTGGAAAACTAAAGTAGTGGAGTAGAAAATTGGGGCCAAACCACTATAAATCGAAGTGTTCTTTGTCTTTATCTTTTTCTTAGCTACCAAAAATCTTTAAGAGGCCAATTTCCCCCTCTTTTGGTAATTTTGAGTTGAATTATTGAGCTAAAAATTTGTATCAGAGCTATTCTCTTTTAAAAATTTTAACAACCAAAGAGGAGATCTTTGAGGAAACTCAACAATCATCAACTAAATTCATACAATGACGTTTACTTCCGGCTTAATTTTTTCTTGGTGAGTTTCAATCTATTTCTAGGCCTCCTTATTTCAATGTGCTAATTGTTCATATTAGAAGACAATAATGGTGCTATCCCTCTAAACAAATGATCTTGCAGTTAATGACATTATCATGGATGGTCTTTCAATTCCACTCGAGTAAGAAAGAGAGCTCTTAGTACCAAAGAGTAAGAAAGAATGGAACGAAGAAGATAGAAGGAGTATTCAAAAAAATGCCAAGGCCATGCATACTCTTTTGTGTACTTGGTCTGGATAAGGATAGTAGAGTATCGTCATGCTCAAATCCCAATGATATATAAGATAAAATTGAGGTAACTCATGAGGGAACTAGCCAAGTGAAGAAGTCAAAGGTGGAAATCCTCACTCTTAATTATGAGACCTTCAAGATGAAGCCGAATGAGGACATCAAAACAATGTTCGATAGATTCACCATCATCATCAATGGGTTAAAATCCAATTGGAAGACCTATACTAATGAAGAATTTGTGAGGAAGTTGCTTCGAAGCTTGCCTAAAACATAGGAAGCTAAGGTGACCGCAATTGAAGGAGCCAAGAATTTACAAACATTGATTTTGGATAATGTAACACCCGATTATGATGGTTCTAAATCTGTCGGGTTTTGAACTTAGCAGGTTAACTGAGTAGTGTTCTAAGCAGCGTAATGCTACCTGCCAACTGTTGCTTTTGGTTTGTAAAGTGGGGGCTTGGAAGAAATTAGAATATTGCGAGTAATTGTCTTAGAAAAGGATGAATTGTTAAGAAGAGAGCTTGGTAATGAATTAAGGAATTTTGGGTAATTAGACTATCACCTTAAAGTATTGTACACCAAGTTTAGTTTTTCACGATACTAGTTATGTCCTAACAGGGTGGTCAGAAATGAACAATAAAATTGCTATATATATGTGTGCATTGGGTTTTGTATACGTTTCTCTACAGTTGTAAACCACATATATAGTAGATTAAATAGGATTATGATGTGTGTTAAGCTTCCATAAGGATAAACTTTGTATATCTAGATAATTAGGTTAGGAAAAAGGGGAGTTTTTCTTCTTCCTTCTTCAAGAAGTATTTCTACCTAGATCTACAGGAACCTAGAGTAATTCTTTCTTTCACTAAAGCTAAGTTGTAAATCAAGATTTCTACTAGAGAATGCTCCATGTCTAAGTAAGATTTATGACCCTACATGCTATGAATGTGAAAACGTAAATCCATTTAACTTGGTAAGATGGATGATATAAGATCTTATTTGGGTATTTTTAGCTTTAATGATGATGAAAAAAGGGGGTACATTAGTAAATCTTGATAAATTTCTTGTTTTGTAGTAGTTGTTCAAGATGGTTCTATAGAAGTTTCGATATGTAGTGTGGTGTGATAACTCCTGAAAAGAGTTATATTTCATGCCCTTAGACTTAGTTAATTGTCTGTACTTCAGTGATTTTCGTTACATTTAGGATATTGCATTGGTATTTTTAGAGCATTACATTAAAGAGCTTGGATTGTGCTTAAGTGTTATTATATGTTGCTTTTAATTGCCTGTGGGAATAACTTGCTTCGTGATTGATTGGTAGGTGCAAAGTGTATAAAAAGGAGTAAAGCATTGAAGGTTTACTGTAGCAAAGTTTGAATAGTTTACCAACATAAATGCTGTGGCAATGTCGGGAAGATACCTAATCAACACTTAATGCGTACCATTCTTGGCCGCAACTGTACTTATACCAGATAAATCCACCTAAAAAAGAGAGGAAGGATTATAGGTTGATGGACCTACCCTAGAAGGAAAGATATAAAAGCCAAGAGGAAACCCTAAAGAGAAGGAGGATCCTTAGGAAAAATAGAGGGTAGCGACTAAGAACAAGGGTAGAGAAAAAAAGGGGGGGAATGGAAAAAATCATCCTTAGCCACCACAAGACATTGCTTTACCTGTGTTGAGATTTGGATAGACGAAAGTTATCTCCCTAGATTCCTTCTTGTATTTCCTATGTTGCTTCTTCTTAAGCTTAATTGATGAAGGTGATGTTGGTTGTTGTATTAAACTTGAATTTTATTTGCCCAACCATGAGCTAAATCTCTTAGGTTTGGGATTACTTTGATGAAACCCTTATTTCTATTAACGACTGAAGTTTAAATTGGTATTGTTCTACTATTTTATTCAATGGTATTTCAAGTTGCATTCAGGTTGTACATTAACGAATGTGCAGTTTACAAAGAAAATTTAATTCTAATAAGGTTAGTTTAATTAGATTGGAGTTGAGTGATATGAACGAGTGTTTAATCAATTACTCGTAACAGTCTCTAGACATAGGGCAGTATCTCATACAGAAGAAATAATAAATATTAGTGGGAACAAAACTCAAGGCCTATAGACATATAATGCCCTAGGTGGGGTAACTTCAGGTCTTACTCTAGTAAGAAGCAAACCACTATAGAACCCTTCTAAGCAGTAAGATAATTATGATTTTGCTGAGGCATTATTAGTGAGTAAGGGTAGATTCTTAGTAATCCTAGCCTTTCTAATCAACATAATAGTCCCTCTATCCTTTGTCGTAGTATATTTGCCACAACATTCTTAATTGTTTACTCTTTTGTTTTGCATAGTTTATACATCATCATTCTTTCAATTGCCACTTCATTCTTATTATTTGTTTTTCATAGCATTAATCACATTTCACTATAATAAATTGAGCGATTTACACCTATCTGATCCTTATGGAGACGATCTCACTTATCACTTTATTACTTGATTCGATGTTTATACTTGAACAATTTGCATATCATATTCACACGCAACAAGTTTTCGGCGCCGTTGCCGGGGATCAACAATTGGTGATATCTGGTTTTGTTATTTTCTTTTGTTTCATTAGTTTTTTCTAAGTCAGTTGTATTTAATTTTTATAGGTTTTCCATAAGTGCACGAGTGAAGGCATTCTTGATACCGAAGAGTATCCTTTTAACCTATAGATTGAGAGGACTTTATGAAGAAGGAGAAGAGAATTACGTAATATGGCTAGGGAAGAGAATGATCCTGGTCTGAATGATCCATTAAATTCAAATGGTTGGGATATTAATCTTCCTATTCATCATGTGATAGATGATAGAAACAGGCCAATTCGAGATCATATAGTTCCAATTTTGGATGACCTAAATCCAGGGATAGTCAGACCACACATACAAGCTCAGCATTTTGAATTGAAACCGATAATGTTTTAAATCTTGCAAATAGTTGGACAGTTTGGGGGTCACTTACTGAAGATCCAAGACTACATTTAAGACTTTTTCTAGAAATTTGTGATTCATTTCGACAACAGGGTGTTCCTGAAGATGCCCTGCAGCTTAAATTGTTCCCATACTCCTTGAGAGATCGTGCAAGAGCGTGGCTTAATGATTCACCGTTGGGAACAATGGCACCATAGAATGACCTGTGCTAGAGGTTTTTGCTACGGTATAATTTGCCAAACATGAATGCCAAGCTTAGAAATGACATCACATCTTTTTAGAAATTACAGGATGAAACACTTTACGAAGCTTGGGAAATATTTAAGGAATTACTTAGAAAATTTCCTATGCATGGTTTCCAGTACTGGACTCAGATAGAGATGTTTATGATTGTTGGAATCCACATACAAGAATGGTAGTCGATGATTCTGCCAAGGGTACTTTTTTGGATAAATCCTATAATAAAATATATGAGATTTTGAAATAGATTGCCAACAATGATTATCAATATCCTACCATGCAAGTTGGGACTGGCAAGAAAGCCGCTGGCACCATTGATCTTGATGCAATCACTTCATTGACAGCTCAGGTATCATCTTTAACTAATATGATCAAGACAATGAAGAGGCCAACTGCAGTTCAGACGATGAAATCAAATGAGCTATCTTATGTTTATTGTGGTGAAGTCCATGTGTTTGATGAATGCCCATTAAACCCAGCATCTGTGTACTACATGAGTACTTTCAACCAGAATAACAATCCCTATTCTAACACCTACAATCTAGGGTGGAAGAAACATCCAAACTTTGGTTGGAGTAATCAAGGTATGGGGAATTCAAACAATGTTGTTAGATAGAATGCTGATAGGGTATCGCCCAGTTATAATCAACCTATGTCGTGGCAAAATGTCCAACAAGGTCAGGCATCAGCTTCATCATCATCTATTGAATTTTTGCTAAAAGAATATATGGACAAGAATGATGCCGTGATTCAGAGTCAAGTTGCATCCCTTCGAGCTTTTGAGAATCAAGTGGGGCAAATAGAAAATGCTTTAAATTCGAAACCACAAGGAGCTCTGCCAAATGATATTGAGAATTCGAGATCACAAGGTAAAGAGCATTACAAGGTAATCACTCTTAAAAGTGGTACTTAACTAAATGAAACTGTTAAAGATGCAACTGTAGAAAAGGACAAATTAGGTCTCAACCATGGAAAGAATTTAGAACAATCTGAACAGCACGTTGCAAATGAAAAGGCTAAACAGAAGACTATTGTAGTAGAATCAAATCATGTTTCCAATAAAAATGCCACAATAAAATAATATCAGCAACTTGAAGGACGACCACCTCCACCTTTCCCTCAGCGATTCCACAATTGTAAACAAGATTTTTAGTTTAAAATATTTTTGGATGTCCTGAAACAACTCCACATCAACATATCATTAGTAGAAGCTTTGGAGAAAATGCCCAATTATGTGAAGTTCATGAAAGATATAATGTCAAAGATTAAGAGAATTTGAAACTGTTGCTCTCACTGACACGATAATGTTGAAGAATAAATTGCCTCCAAAGTTGAAGGACATAGTGAGTTTTACTATCCCATGTTCAATTGAAAATCATTATGTTGGTAAGGCATTGTGTTCTTTAGGAGTGAGCATCAATTTAATGCCTATGTTTGTCTTTAGGAAGTTGGGAATCGAAAAAGCAAGACCTACTACGGTCATGTTGCAGCTAGCTATCAGTCCTATGCACATCCAAAAGGTAAAATTGAAGACGTGTTGGTAAGAGTAGATTAGTTTATTTTTCCTGTGGATTTAATTATTTTAGAATGTAAAGTTGACAAAGATGTGTCGGTTATTCTTGGAAGACATTTTCTTGCTTTAGGAAGAAATTTGATTGATGTACAAAAAGGTGAACTGACCATGATGATGAATGATTAGCATATCACCTTCAATGTATTCGATGCCTTGAAATGTGATAATAAGAATGAAGAGTGCCACACCATTTGTTTGATAAAGACAGTAGTGTAGGAAGAGTTTGCAAAAATTTGCCATAACAATTCTAATAGTGATACAAATTCACTTGAGCTAAATGAAACATAGACTTTTGAAGAATTCAGTGAACTCATGGAGGCAAAGTAGATTGTGGATAGACCAAGGAGAAAGTTTGAGTCCTTGGATTTATCGGCTCGCACTTTCAATCCTCCTAAACCATCTATAGAGGAGCCTCCTACGCTAGAGTTGAAACCTTTTTTGTTGCATTTAAAATATGCTTACTTGGAGACAACACATTGCTGGTAGTTATTTCTGCGAAGTTAACACCCGATCAAGAGGCCATGTTGTTGGAAGTTCTCTGGTGATCTAAGAAGGCATTAGGATGGACAATTTCCAACATCAAGGGAATCAACCCTACTCTATGCATGCATAAAATTTTATTGGAGGATTTCCATAGTAATTTTATTGAACAACAGAGAAAGTTGAATCCCATCATAAAGGAAGTTGTTAACAAAGAGATTATCAAGTGGCTCGATGCTAGTATTTTCTACCCTATCTCTGGCAATTCTTAGGTGAGTCATGTACAATGTTTCCCAAGAAAGAAGGTGTCACAGTGGTCAACAATGATAACAATAAGCTCATACCAACTCGCATTGCACAGGATGGAGAGTGTGCATGAATTATCACAAGCTCAGCAAGTCAACTAGGAAGGACCACTTTCTCTTATTGTTTATTGATAAAATGTTGGATATATTAGCTAGTAAGGCATTCTATGATTTCTTGGATGGATATTCAGGGTATAATCAAATTGTTATAGCTTTCAATGACCAAGAGATGACAACTTTCACTTGTCCATATGGTACTTTTGCGCTTAGACAAATGTTATTCGGGTTATGTAATTCCCCGACAACATTTTAGCATTGTATGATGGTGATTTCTCTGACATGGTGGAAACTTTTCTTGAAATATTTATAAATGATTTCACTGTCTTTGGGAATAAGTTTGAGGGATGTTTGAAAAATCTGGAATTGGTTCTTTGCCGCTGTGAAGAAACAAATCTTGTCTTGAATTGGGAAAAATGTCATTTCATGGTCTGTGAAGGCATTATTCTGGGCATAAAGTATTGCAACAAGGGATTAAAGTTGACAAAGCAAAAGTTGAGGTAATAGAAAAATTGTCGCCTTCTACTAATGTCAAGGGTATTTGGAGTTTCTTAGGCCATGTAGGTTTTTATAGAAGATTCATTAAGGATTTCTCGAAGATATCTAAACCCTTGTGCACCTTATTGGAGCAAAATAGACCTTTCAATTTTGATGAACCTTGTTTCATAGCTTTTGAGAAATTGAAGAAACAACTGGCCAATTGTAATAGCTCTGGAGTGGACATTGCCTTTCGAACTCATGTGTAATGCTAGAAATTATGCTATGGGAGCAGTGTTGGGGAAAGGAAAGACAAGGCATTTCATGCAATCTATTATGCAAACAGGACCCTGACGGATGCGCAGCTTAACTACACCACCACTGAAAAGGAGTTATTAGCTGTGGTATTCATGTTCGATAAATTTCAATCTTATTTAGTAGGTACCAAGGTCACAGTCTACATAGACCACTCTGCTATTAAGTATTTGGTAACCAAGAAAGATGCTAAGCCAAGATTGATTCAGTGGATACTTTTGCTACATGAGTTTGATTTAGAAATTCGATATAGAAAGGGGACTGAAAATCAAGTGGCTGATCACCTGTCAAGATTAGAAGCTAGAAATGAATATGGCAATGTCAAACTTATTAAGGAAGAATTCCCAAATGAGCAACTATTAGTTTCTATGGCATTACCTTGGTATGCTGATATAGTGAACTTCTCTATAAGTGGTTTGATGCCACTTGATCTCAACAACCAAAGAAGACGAAAATTCCTTCACGATGCCAAACATTATTATTGGGATGAACCCTTCCTATTCAAGCATTATGTTGATCAGATAATTAGGAAGTGTGTCCCTAATGACAAAATACACAGCATCCTGCAACATTGTCATTCAGCTCCTTACGAATGATCATGGTTGCCAAGGTACTCCAATTTGGTTTCTGTTGGTCAAATATGTTCAAGGATGCCTATGAATTTTATAAGTCATGTGGTCATTGTCAGATGGCAGGCAATCTATCTAGAGACACGAAATGCCACTACAAAAATATCCTAGATATTGAGTTGTTTAATGTTTGGTGAATAAAATTTATGGATCCATTTCCACCCTTATTAGGCAACCTATACATACTCGTGGCAGTGGACTATGTCTCTATGTAGGTCGAAGCTGTTGCTCTCTCTACTAATGATGTAAAGTCAGTGATGAAGTTCTTGCACAAGAACATCTTCACAAGGTTTGGAACACCACGAGCCATTATCAGTGATGAAGGATCTTATTTTGATTGCAAGTTAGTGGCTAATGCCTTGCACAGGTATGGGGTGAAAAATAAGATTTCCACGGCATATCACCCCTAAAAAATGGACAAGTTGAGATTTCTAATAGAGAAATTAAGTAGATTCTGGAAAGAGTGGTGAACCCAACTCGAAAGGATTGGTCCTCCAGACTGGAGGAAGCTTTGTGGGCTTATCATATTACATTTAAAACACCATTGAGGATGTCACTTCTTAAGTTTGTCTACGTAAAACCTTGTGATTTTTTGGTTGAGTTAGAGCATATGACATATTGGGCTGTGAAACAATTGAGCATGGATTGGAAAGCTGCTGGCAATATAAGGTTATTGGACTTAAATGAAATGGGAGAATTTAGGACACAAGCATATGAGAATGCTAAATTATACAAGGAGAAGACCAAGTGTTGGCATGATAAGAGGATTATGACATATCAATTTGAACCAGGACAACAGGTGTTGTTATTCAACTAAAGGTTAAAGTTGTTTCCAGGCAAACTAAAATCTCGATGGCCAGGTCCCCTTGAAGTAACCCAAATATACCCTCATGGAGCTATTGATGTCAAGTATATGAAGATGAGAGTCACATTTAAAGTTAATGGAAAATGCTTGAAGCACTATTGGGGTGCTCATGTGAATCAGGACAAATAATCTATTAACTTCCGTGATGTTTAACCTCAGCATCTCGATAATTTTTTTCATTTTATTTTTGCTACTTTTAAGTTTCTCCTAGTTCTTTCATTTAACTTTTTTTAATAATTTTTGTTTACTTTGCGGTGCAAGTATTTCTGTTTCATTGACGGAAGTTTAGAAGTTGCGCCCTATATACAACAATTTGGCCCAATGAAAATTTTTCTCAAACCTTTAGCATCAATTTTACTATTTCCCTCCAATTCTCAATATCCAATTACCCACATCAGGCTATAATTACTTCCCATCCTATCACCCACATCACACCCCCAATTACCACTTACATTTTTTCGTTACCTCAACCTTTGCCCTAATCCCCTTATTTTTTTCCTCACAGTTACCCTAACTCTTTTATCTTTCAAAGCTACTTGTGTCTCTTTAACAACTAAAATTTTCCTCTTTCTCTTCTAAATCAACGTTTTCCCTAAACCTTAACAATGGCTACACAATTTACACCTCAGACAACTATTGTACCACCACGAACGTTCTTCAATGTTGCGGCAGAAAGAAGTATAGAACAATATATCCAAGAGGCCATTTTTCGTCAAAAAATATTTTATTTTCAAAGATGAACCTTTTATGGGGAATGATGCTTCCATCTCTTCTGTGGTAGAAAAACATGGTTGGCAAATCTTTTGCTTACATCCTGAGGATATTTTAACTAAGCTTGTTCGTAAGTTTTACACTCACATCACTTTGCTCAATAACGCTTTCATATATGTTCAATGAGTGCCAGTATTGTTTGATAAGGATAGCAACACTCAATATGGGTTCTCCGATGTACTAGACGAGTATTCTTAATTAGCTGCAATCATCACCTCTGATGGGACCTCAGCCACTTCTACTTCCTACAGTCTATTTGAGCAACAAGTGTTCAGCTCATTTGAGAGGTTGCAGAAGTAGCTCAATCTCTTCGAGATCAGTAACTTCAAATTGTCGCAGACTTGGAAAAGACGTAAGAATGAATGGCCATTTTCTGTACCTATGTGGAGAAGAGAGATGTTGCCCTGAATACGTCCCTTTAGAAGAACTTCACCAAGCCCATGCCTGCATTCCCTTAATTTCTTAAAGAATTGCAGGCACCTGCCGAATAAAGGATGGCTGAAGAAGAGCCTCGAACCACCAACCCTGTTGCTGAAGAGAAAGAACCAAATCACCTGACGAAGATGCAAAAAATATTGAATCAATCATTATGGAGACCGATGACGAGGGGACTGAAGAAGCAACCTCTACACTGGTACCACTGGAGGATAGTGCTATAGCTGTCCCACCTACATCTACTGGAACAATAATAAAACAAGACCACGAAATCAATCGTATCATTAATGAGATGACCAAGTCCAACAACAAAGATGAGGACGTGCCGCTCCAATTAGAAAAAATGAAAATGCATTATAAGCAACCCTTTGAAATTGAACCAATGATAATCAAGCTCCGAGCCAGCGGATTTCTTTTCCTCTTTATTTTTGCCATCATAACATCCATATTTTTGCCATGACATTCTAGGTGTAAATATATTCATTCATTCATGATTAATGTCTGTGCATGCATTGAGGACAATGCATCCCTTAGGTTTGGGGCTGTGTTGAACATTTAGGATGTATTAGATATTTAGTTGAGCATGTCCATTTTGCCATGACACACGTAACTGCCATGGGTTTTTAGCTTGTTATGAGTGTAATTTTTGTCTGTGATGTTCGATGAGGAGATTAATTATTCAATAAATCTAGAAAGATGTGACAGTGGATTAGGAGAATTTAGCTTAGGATAGTTTACCTGAGAATCGACCCCTAAAAATGAGATATACTAACTTCAATTACAATTGGTCTATAGTAAGTTTTTTTAATAAACTTAGATATTTTTGAAGCTAAGCTTAGTAAAATGGCAATACTCAATAATGAATAAAATGGTGAAGCTTAAAAAAAATAAAAGAAATGCCATAAAACACTCCAATGCTTAGAATTGTCAAATAGGTCAACAACACTTTGTTTGCTCCGTTGTGTTGTTGATTAGAAAATCAAGTTTAAGCAATAGTGTGTAATAAAGAAAAATAAGTTTAGGGGCTCCATTGTAGTAATAGGTTGAGTAGCTAAGGAGGCATTTGTTTGCTCCATCCATCTTCTAAGCCAGAAGTATTAGCTTTATGAGTGAATTCCATTCCATTTGTGACATGATTGAATACTCGGCAATTCAGTGAATGCTCCACTATGATTGTCAAGTAAGAGAACCATGTGATGAGCTGAATCCCCTAGTATTCTAAAAGAAATATATATATAAGGGGCCATGGTTAAAAAGAAAATTGAGTTCAATAAAAGATTAACCAAGTAAATTAAGAGATATTTTCTATAGTGAAATTGCATACAGGAGTATGTAGGATTTTTATTCTTAGGGAAATATTTTCTGCACTGCCTTTGCTAAATAAACTTAGGAAACTTCAACAATTTTTTAGACATAGAAGATTGTTGAGAATTGAAGTATAAAATGTTGTCTATATGGTTTGGTAATACAAAAATAGTTATGTGGCCATGGCAATTCTTGCATTCATGAATTCATTAATGCTTTTCTTCAGGGCTAGTAATAACTCAGGTTTGAGGGTGTGATAACTCTTGAAAAGAGTTATATTTCATGCCCTTCGACTTAGTTAATTGTCTGTACTTAAGTGATTTTAGTTGCATCTTAGGATATTGCATTGGTATTTTTAGAGCATTGCATTAAAGAGCTTGTGTTGTGCTTAAGTGTTATTACATGTTGCTTTTAATTGCTTGTGGGAAGAACTTGCTTGGTGATTGTTTGGCAGCTACAAAGTGTATAAAAAGGAGTAAAGGATTGAAGGTTTGTCGTGTAACACCCCTAACCCGTATCCGTCGCCAGAATAGGGTTACGGAGCATTACCGTAAAATCATAACTTTAAAACATGCATTTAGTATCTCAATATAAACATGAAATAAAACGTTCATCTACATGCATATCATCCCTTAATCGAGCCTTCGAGGCCTTAAAAACACTTTAGAAATAATTCGAGACTAAATTGAAATCATCCAAAAAGTTTAAGAAAAAGTTAGAAAATTTGAACTGCATGGTTCACATGACCGTGTGACTCACACGACTGAGACACATGCCCCTATCTCAGGCCATGTAACATTCGAAATAGGGACGCACGGTCGTGTCTCAGCCTATGCCCGTGCTAGTGTAACTTTCGAAGTCGGGTCACATGGTCAAGCCACACGCCCGTGTGCCAAGCTGTGTAACTTTTGAAATGGCTTTACACGCCCATGTGTCAGGTCATGTGCTATATCGTGTAATAGCCTGAATTGTAAACCTTAAAACCTACATGGGACACACGGCCGTGTGTCACATACAGTTGAGTCACACGCGCGTGTGGACATGATATTGGCTAAAACTAAGCTATTTCCATCACCAACCCACATGTGTACCTTCAAGCATTTTGTGCATAACTTCAAAGTGCTAAAACTTTACCAAAACATGCATGAAACAACCAATTCAATAGACCATTAACATTCAACCAATATACGATACAAGGCACCTCAAAAGCAAACATACAACTTACTTAAACATGTGTATATTTGACCATATTTCAATTCTACACATCTAGCTCATTTCCATTTTAAAACATACCATAACTTGACCACATGGAAACTATTCCATCATATACCAAATTGGTTTTTGAAACATGCATCAACTTAACCATATTAACACACACCAACAAGGTACCAAAAGTACATCAACCAAAATAACATTTACGTGCCAAACTTATCAACTAACATCCAACACAAGTCCACCTATACATGCCATTATAACATTAGCCATAACATCAAAAACTACTGATATAATCGCTGGATAGTGTTATAGATCTACGACGAGCTTCCAAATCGATCGAACTTTCGATTATCTATAAAACATAGGAAAGAAAACTACGTAGCATATAATGCTTAGTAAGTTCATAAAACATTAACATAACTTACCATTTCAATGCATAACCTTAAAATTAAACATGATACAATCCAACCATAAGCTTAACACAAGCCTAAGCACCATCAACAACACATGTTAGTGCATCAACTCATAATTCACTTAAATTAACTTAAGGTAAGTCATAATTCAAATGACTTATGTTGAACACTTACCATTCCTTTTCTTTTCATGCCCATTGAACCATTTAGAATAACATCGGATATGCGAGAAAGCTTACACGAAGTGTGCCAAACATATAATCGTAACATTTCCATTTTCCTTTACATCGTTGCTCACATGAGCTGTGAAATGGGTCTGCTCACACAAGCTGTAGGTTAGAATGTAAGCTAACATGATGCTGCTCACACAAGTTGTAGAGTATCCGTAAAAGTTGCAGGATATCAGTCATCGGTAGGACAATCAAGACTAGCACTTGAAACATGGTAACCCTAATGACAATCTCATTTGTATCCTACGTATTCCTAAAGTTTAAACTGTTAGAGTATGCCCAAAGATCAATCATGAGATGGTTGTAATAACATACTTGATTTATCATGTTTATTAATATAAGGCGTTACCATTATTATTTCACTTTCTTTTCTGTGTGTATAAATAAACTATTTTATAATAATGTCTTGAGAATAATATGGTTATTCTTAAAGTTCCTTAGTCAAGTATTATTGTTGGATAGGACAACAATAATGCATTAAGACTAACATTTAGTTGATTGATGATAAAGAGTTGTCATTGATATGGAATATCAGAATCGATGCATGAATATGTGTGTTAGAGAACAACATATTGGACTGACCCATTATGAGTATGTTTCTTGGATTATTATGTAATTGTCACGACATTACTCATAGTGATTAATATGTATATGATCCTTAGACTTGAGATCATCATAATCTCAACATCGTGAGTTGTATATTTTGATACAGTTAAACGTACATCGTAACTAGTTGTTCTATAAAGGCTGATGTTGGATATACTACAATCTATGTAGAGGGATATGGTTGGTCGATATAGGATAAGTCCCTCCTACATAATGGGAGTAATATCTTAGGCCATTTGATTAAGTGAGGCTAGAAATGCATGGCCATGCTCAAATAAGTTGATATGAGATGTCATACTTATTTGTATATTGTAGTCTGCTTAAGATATCAAGGAACATGGAATGGACTATGCAAGTGTGACTATTCCATGACTTGTGTCCAATCTAGAGATAAAGGACTTAAGGATTATTGCATAAAAGGTTAATCATAAAAAGGTTATGTTGAATCATGATTTCTTGTGACTTAGGTAGCAATGATGCATTGCTAGATGCCACTCATTGCTTGTAATATTGGAATCGTTCTAGTATTACTGCTAGCGTTACAGAAACCTACAGGGTCACACCCTATAGTTGAAATAAACGGAATAAACCATAGTTGGTATTGTGTTTGGTTGTCGCTTCAATTAAATTAATTATAGAATTAATTTAATTGGGTAATCAAATATCTAACACATTATGTACAAGGTTGTTGTACGCATAATGAGAACATAAATTTGGTTAGTATATAAATTCAAATAAATATATGGTTTACCGAAAATATATTATAATTAATGTAATTATAATTTTTGGTTTAAAATATTATTATATTTATTTAATTTCTAGAAACCCTAAAATAAAAAAAAGATATATAAAAATCCCGTTTTTTCTTTGCTTGGGGTCTAGTAGCCATCAAAGAAAATTCTTTTCAAAAACTGTTTTGGGGATTCCTTCTGTTCATAACCAACTGGGTGGATTACGTACAGGCCAGGGTCACGATAGATTGCGGCTTGGTTCGATAGTAGATCAGACTACTCATTGTTGAGGCGTTGCTGTCTAGTCAGAATAAACATTCGGTAATTTCGTAACCTTTATCACCCCGATTCATTCCTCACACATGGATCTGTGGTTAGGATCGCCGAATTTTTAATTTTTCCGCTGCGCCGTAGGGGTGCCGGTGATCCAACATAAACAGAGCTCGATAATCGTCGTAACATCGTTGGATTTCAACCATTTAATTTCATAGTAAATAATACATGAATATATATAGACCAATATAACATTAAAACATTATTAGTCATACGAACTTACCTCGATGACAAAGACATAGAAATAAGATTAACTAATCCAAGGCTTTAGTTTTTTTCTTGATCTAGATCCATTTGAGGTCTATCTTGATCTAAATAGGAAAATTCAATCCATTTAATACTTATACTATTCAATTCAATTTAAAATTCATATTTTGCAAAATTATAATTTTGCCCCTAACATTTTAACTTTTTTACAATTTAGTCCTTAAGCTCGTAAATTGAAATTTAAGCAATTTCATCCACATTTCATGCTAGCCGAATTCAATAGGGACCTATACCAACTCATACAAATCAGCATTTCATAATTTTACGATGGAATTTTACTACTTTTATAAATAATTCCCTAAACGGTAATTTCATAAAAAATCCCTTTACAAAACTTGTTTATTTAACAACAAGGACTCATAATATTCCATAAAATATCAAGAATCATGCAAGAACACTCATGGAAAAACCCTAAATCTTTAAAAATTTATAAATTGATCCTTGGGCTAGCTAGATTAAGCTACAACGATCCCGAAAACATAAAAATCATTAAAAACGAGCTCAAAAAACATAAAAATCATTAAAAACGAGCTCAAAAATCACTTACGTGCTAACGCTTGTTGTAGCCGAATGAAAGACCCCTAAAATAGCTTTCTAACCTTCAATTTTCAGTGAAGACAACATTTGGAGAAGATGAATGAATTTTTTTAATTATTTTAACCTTTATTTACCTAATTACAAAATTACCTTTCAAAACTTTAAAAATTAAAAAAAAACCTTGCCATATAATCTCACTAACTAATCTATTGGTCTAATTACTATTAAGTCCTTTCACTTTAAATTTCTATAGTACCTTTAGCTTATAGAACTCTAGTTTTGTACCTTTTACAATTTAGTCCTTTTCACATAATTCAGCATGCAAACGGCAAAATTTCTTAACGGAATTTTTATACGACCTTACTAATGTTCCATAGAAATTAAAATAATAATTTACTCATCAATTGTGGTCCCAAAACTACTGTTTTGATTTCACTAAAAACGAACTATTACATGCCGTAGCAAAGTTTGGACAGTTTGCCAACACAAATGATGTGGCAATGCCAGAAAGATACCTAGTCATCACTTAATGCATACCGTTCTTGGCCCCAACTGTACTTGTACCAGATAAATCCACCTAGAAAAGAGAGGAAGGATTATGGGCTGATGGACCTACCCTAAAAGGAAGGATATAAAAGCCAAAGAGGGAACCTTAAAGAGAGGGAGGATCCTTAGGAAAAATAGAGGGTAGCGGCTAAAAACAAGGGCAAGAAAAAAGGGGGAACATAAGCAATCATCCCTAGCCACTATAAGACATTATGTCACCTGTGTTGTATTAAACTTGAATTTTACTTTCCCAACCATGAGCTAAATCTCTTAGGTTTGGGATTATATTGATGAAACCCTTACTTCTATTAATGGTTGAGCTTTAAAATGTATTGGTCTACTGTTTTATTCAATGGTATTTTAAGTTCAATGCAGGTTGTACATTGACAAATGTGCAGCAAGTTTACAAATAAAACTTAATTTTGACAAGGTTAGGTTAATTAGATTGAAGTTGAATGATATGAGTGAGTGTTTAATCAATTACTCGTAGCAATCTCTAGACATAGAGAAATATCTCATACGGAAGGAATAAGAACTATTAGTGGGAACCAAACTCAAGGCCTATAGACATATAGTACCCTAGGTGAGGTAACTCAAGCTCTTACTCTGGAAAGAAGTAAACCACTATAGAACCCTTCTATGCAGTAAGATAATTATGATTTTGCTGAGGCATTATTAGTGAGTAAGGGTAGATTCTTAGTAATCCCAACCTTCCCAATCAACATCGTAGTCTCTCTATCCTTTGTCGTAGTATTTTTGCCATAACATTCTTAATTGTTTACTTGATTATTTTGCACAGTTTAGACATCATCATTCTTTCAATTGCCACTGCATTCTTATTATTGGTTTGCCAAAGCATTAATCACATTTCACTGTAATAACTGGACCGATTTACACTGATCTGATCCCTGTGGAGACGATCTCACTTATCACTTTATTACTTCATTCGATGTGTATACTTGGACAATTTGCATATCATATTCACACGCAACATGGTGCCATAGAAGATGAAAGTCAAGTGAGTCCCCAAAGTTGACTCTTGGATGTATGCATTATATTGTAGATGCTTCTAGGTAGTATCATATTGACTAAGAAACTTACCCTAGAAAATACGATATATAGAGTATTCTATGGTATGCAAGGTGGTTAGGTTTGCATGTATGGTTGTACAACAATTAATGAGTACCTTTACATCAGAACAAGACTATATAAGTATAATTGAAATATATGAGACGATTTATGTGTATGTATGTCTGGTATATGTGAATGGATCAAAGGGCTAAGTATTAATGTGGTATCAATCCATGAAAGTCTGTCAAGTGAGTCTAAGTTTGTCAAGTGAGTCTGTTTCTGTCTCTGTGAAGTCGCCAAAAGGGGTCCATTAGGACTTTAAACACGATTCCATGAAAGGAAAAGTCCATGGCACCATATCGTGTAAGACCATAGCTAGTGGGTTATGGCATCATATGGAAAGAACAAAATGAAGGTTATTACCAAATGGGGTTTTCTACGTGACCCAGAATGATGAGGGGCAAACTTCACATAATGTTAGTCTAGATGAATCCTTATTGTGAACATATCAGAAAATGGAAGCCTTTGTAGCGTATCAAAAATGGAAGCCTTTGTGGCAAATTTTGTAAAGGACGCCTTGTGGCGCACCCTAAAGGAAGGCCTTTTTGGCAACCTTCTGAAGGAAACGCCTCTGTGGTGGACCCTGAAAGAAATACATGATTTCTATGACGTATTTTTGATGGAATGGAACTCTTTACGAATAAGGAAGGGAACGATATGAAAGGCGAATTCTGGACTTAGAGCCTTAGGTATTATGGTAAAGTACTTGATGCGATCAGTCAGTATAAAACATAAATATGGGTATTATAGTAAAGTACTTCATACGATTAAGATTGGTGTAGAGATGGAAATTTTAAGAAGATTTACCAGGTAATGAGAATGTATTTTGAAAATGAGCATAAACATGATACGTTGTAACACCTCTAACTCGTCTTCGTTGCCGAATTAAGGTTATAGAGCATTATCGTACAATTAGAAAACATTTAACATCATAACATTTAAATAAATTAAACATATTATAAACCATTCAATCATATGTGTTCTGTCACTAAATTGAGCCTTCGAGATCCTAAAAATAGCTTAGAAATGATTCAAGACTAAATTGAAATAGAACAGAATTTTAAGAAAAAGTTATAAAAATTGGAAAAAAGGGGCCACACGGCCGTGTGGCCAGGCCGTGTGACATAGCCTAAGTCGTGTAACATTTGAACAAGGGACACACAACCGTGTCCCAGCCCGTGTCCTCACTCGTGTAACTCACTGAATAGGGTCACACGGCCGTGTAACTCTCTAAGTTGCCACACACGATCGTGTGTCAAGGCAGGTGCTAGGTTGTGTAACTTATAGACTTAAAACACTAGAATTTTACAAAAGACACACGACGTGTGAGAGCCTGTATCCCAGGTCGTGTGAACCTAAAAATTTACCTAAAATCAGGCCATTTCAAGTCCAATTCACACCTAACCATTCATACCATTTGGGTACACATTCAAAAGATTTGAACATCATTCAAATGCATATAAACATGCCATTTCAAACATCTTAATTCACCTAACTAATATGTCATTCAAAGGCACCACAATTGTTCAAAAACATTATGGATCAAACCAAAGCAATTTGACCATATCAGAAGCAAATAACCTAGTTCAAACACCTAACAAAACACATCACAATGACCATTTTCAAGCCATTGCAAATATACCAAAAGAACCTTATTTACAAGCATTTAAAAGTGAACAATATGACATAACTTGGTAAGGCATCAAAGAGCACCAAACCAACATAACTTCCAAAAGCTTAAACATACAAAACATTCATTACACATCCATAAACTACCAATACTAAAGACCTATACATGTCATTATTAACTTCGGCCAAAATACTCAAAATCTACCGAAATAGTTGTTGGATAGTGTCATAGGTCTCCAACGAGCTTCCAACTGATTGAGCTTCCAACCAATCAAGCTTTCAATAATCTATAAAACAAAGGAAAGTAACTAAGTAAGCAATGAGTGCTTAGTAAGCTCGTACAAACTTAAACATAACTTACCATGTCATTTATACAATTTATAGATTAAGAATAAATCATTACCAATGCCATAAGCTTAGTAAAAGCCTATACAACATTATCAAACTCACAAGTTAGTACACTTGTCCATGATACAAATGAAATCAACCATAAGATATGTAGTTTACTATATATAAACACATCATTTAAATCATCAATGTTATCATAAGACCATGATTCATTACATTTGCATACTTACCATTTCACTTCCTTTTCTTACCCATTGAACCATCTAGAATTACATCAGATACTTGGGAATGCTCACACATAGTGTGTCTTTCCATATAATTGTAACATTTCTTTTACATCACTGTTCATACGAGCTATGAAATGGGCCTGCTCACACGAGTTGTAGGTCAGAATGTTAGCTACACAATGCTGCTCACACGAGCTATGGAGAATTCGCAACAAATGCAGGACCTCAGCCATCGGTAGGATATTCAATACCAGCACCTGAAAAATGAAATCCCTAATGACATGTCATTTGTATCCTAAGAATTCTTAAGGTTCAAATGGGACTCGTTATCCAACAATTCATCATAGCATGGATACAGTTATACATAGATTCATTTATATTAAAACAACATAGCAAATAGTCAATTTAACTAACACTAAAATGATCATAGTTCATACAAACTTAGCTCGATAACTAAGGGTAGAAGTAGAACCGAATACTAATCTGAAGCTTTAACTTTTCCTCGATCTAAATCTGATTATGGTTTATCTTGATCTAAATAAATAATTTCATTCAATTAAGTACTTCTAGAATTCAATTTAATCCATAATTCATATTTATGCCAAATTAAGAAATTACCCCTAATATTTTAACTTTTCACAATTTAGTCCTTAAGCTCATAACTTAAAATCTAACCATTTTAACCTAAATCTATATTAATCAAAGCTACAATGGATCTTGTACAACCCATAATTACCAAAAATTCAGAACAAAATCCATGAATTTATACTTTTAACAATTTAAACCCTATTTCCATAATTCATTAAAAATCACTAAACAAAACATGTTTATTTTACAACCAAAACTAATAATCTATCAACTAACATCAAAACCTATTCAAAAACATCCATGGCAAGTCTTTCAACCTTTAACAGTTTTACAAATTAATCCTCAGGCTAGCTAGATAAAGTTAGCACGAACTAAAAACATAAAAATCATTAAAAACAGAGCTTGAAAACCTACCATGCAAGAAGAAATCAAAACCGAAGCTCTCCCCCTCTTCAATGGTGAATTTTGGTTCTAAAAATGAAAAAAGCATGAAGACGATAACTTTGTTTTCATCTTTTCTTACTTAATTTTATTTTTAATTATTAAATTACCACTTTACCCTTAACATTTGTCAATAATTTCAATAAAACCTTGTCCATGCACATCCACTAACTCTTTAATTGGTATATTTATCATTCAAGTCCATTAACCTTTATTTCCATACCCATTTGACCATTTTAACTAATAGAACTCAATTTTTTCACCTTTTACAATTTAGTCATTTTTACCTAATTAACCATTTAAACATCAAAATTTCTTAACGACTTTTTTTTAATACAACCTTAATATAATCCGCTAGACATTAAAAAATAATAAAATAATAATTCACTTGTTGGAATTGTGGTCCCGAAACTACTATTTCTGACACCACTAAAAATGGGTTGTTACATACGCTCAGAAACAAGAATTGATCACTTGTGCATGGATCTCTTCTTAAAGATCAAGGAAATTATGGCTTGGTGAATTGACAATGTAGGCACTAAAGAGAAAGAATTAGACTTGGAGTAAGGTTGGTAACGAATGTGAATGAAGAAAAGAAAATGTGGGCAGCTTTTGTTAAAGACTCGTTGAAGAATAAGAGCAACAAGATGATTCTTGAAATAATAGATGCGGCATGGAAATAGGATTTAGGTAAATGGTGTTTCACACTTATTTTTGCATGTTATGTTTCAAGTAAACTCTCAAATGTTTGCACCTGGATGGACAATGCTAGGGCTATGCCAAGAGAGTAGTGAGGCAGGTTATTATGCATACAAAGCAAATTGTTGGCGTGTTTGGTTGAGTTGTTTTACAAAAGTCTTTTACACGGAATAATTACGATAGACCAGGATACCAAATCAATCATAGTTGTAAATAAATTCTCTGTATATATTAATTAAATTTTTGTTTGGTTTACATTTATGTATCTCATAGAAAATTCTTAATTAAAAAGTTTTAATTGAATGTAATTTGAATGAATAGAACTGAATTTCTTATGTACTTGAGTAGTAACACCTTAGGTTCAGATTTGGATCATCGGATCTGGTTTGGGTCATTACAGATGAGCTCATCGGTTCTTTGCTCACATATGAGATGAGGCTCAATGAAGGGGTAGAAGAAGCTAAGAATAAGAAGGAAAAGGTTGGTGTTGCACTTAAACCCACCACTACATAGTGAATCAAGTGAAGAGGTAAATAAAGACAAAGAGATGGCCATGTTTGCTAGGAGATTCAAGAAGTTTATGAGGTCCAATACAGGGCGAAATTTCCAAAAGAATGAAGTACTCAAGCTTGAATCCACTAAGTATAAGGATCCTATCATATGCTATGAATTCAAGAAGCCGAGACACATCAAGTTCGATTGTCCCTAATGGAAGAAAAATGGGTCAACCAAACAAAAGCTCAAGGCTCATGTTGCTACTTGGAGTGATAAGGATTCATCCGATAATGAAAATCAAGAATTAGCCAACCTTTGCCATATGGCCATTGATGATCCTAAGGTAACTTCTAATTGATCTATTTCAATTTCCTATTCCTTTTAAGAGTTACAAGATGCCTATGATGAACTAGACTTGGAGTTTGAAATTATGGTTTCAAAATATAAAAAAAACTATTTCAAAATTAAAAGATGAAAATAGTTCACTCTCCAAGGCCAATCATGAACTCGAAAGCAAAATTCATTGTATGCAAGCAATTGTAAATGATTTTGAGAAAAAGAACCACGACCTGCATAATTTGCTTTCAAAGGTTCATGATGATCATCAAAACCAACTTGAGTTGCCTGAAAATGAAAAAGCTTCATCTAACAAAGTTTCTCCAAAAGGTTTTAAAAAAGGGAGAAAGTTCAAAAGCAAACTTTGTTAAATCAAGCTTTAATTTCTATAAACATAGAGGTTCCTTAAGGTTTTATAAAGGAAAAAATGTTGAGAGTATATGGGTCCCTAAAGGACTTATTGTTACTCAAAACAAAGAAATGCTTTCAAAATGGATTCCCAAAGGGAAAAAATTTTAGGAACTAATAATTTGGGTACCAAAAACAAAAAAAATAATTTTATGTTTGTAGGAAGAGGAGCATTGCTTCAAGGTGGGCAATTCAAACAAAAATTGACGGTACCTTGATAGTGGATGCTCAAGGCACATGACCAATGAAAAGAGTCACTTTATCAAATTGACGCCAAAAAGTATAGGAGAAGTTACATTTGGTGACAACTCCAAAGGACAAATAGAAGGAATCAGCTCTATTGGTAAAAACTCTTCGATTCTTATTGAAAATGTTTTGTATGTCAATTGTCTTAAGTATAATCTACTAAGTAGTCACTTGTGTGATAAAGGTCTCAACGTCATTTTTGATTCTAATGGATTTAAAGTAATTGACATTGTGTCTAATAACATTATGCTTGTAGGACATAGGATAGAAAATATTTATATGGTGCATTTAGATGACTTGCATGATTCATTCATATACCTTGCTGCTAAAAATGAAAATAACTCTTTATTGTGACATGAGCATTTTGTGGAAGAGTTTTCTATATGTAATACCCGATTTTGGCCCGGGTAAAAGGCCCAAATTACAAACAGGCCCATAAGGGCCCAAACCAAAATGAAACAAAGTCCCAAAGCTCAGTGGCCCAAATCAGTTGCAGAAACCCTAGGGTTTTTGAAGAAACCTTTGTGCCGCAGCCAAGCACCTAGCCCGCACGAACCGCATCCTCAATCTTTACCTGGACCAAAGAAAGGAAACACAGTAAATAAACCACAAAAATGGCAAGAAAATTAAGATTGCAAATCAAATAGATATCAAGCAAAGATAATAGGAGATTTCTTTTTTTTTTCTTTCTTGTTTCACGATTGCTATAAAAGCAATCCTAATATACTGTAAAATGGGGGGAGGATTCAATAAAAAAAGAAAGCAATTATTTTCATAGCAAAGATCAGAGAAATTCAATACGAAGGAAAAAACAATTAAGGGTCGATATTTTTACTGTTTTTCGATTTTGTTTTTTTTTTGTGTGTACTGTAATAGATAAAAAAGCAAATATAAGAGCAAAATGAAAGAAACCACCTTTCTTTGGGCTCTGAAGCGGCACTGAAGCTTTGAGGGAGCTACGCCGAGGATCGGTGGCCGAAAACCGAAGGGTTTCCTTGACGTCTTTGCGATTTTTGTCGAAATTTTGAAAACTACAAACCCAGATTTTGGTCCAGAGAGGCCGAAGGAACCGAATAGGGGATTTTTCAGACGATTGGGGAGGGGAGAGTTTTTTTGAAAGGTTTTCTATTTTTTTTAAAAGAATGAAAAAATGAAGTTTTTTGAATTAAATTTGCCTTAAATAAGCCAACCAAAACGGCGCCATTTGGAAGGAGGTGGGATCCGCGCGTCGACTCGACCCGGACCCAGGATCTGCGTGTTTTTATGTGGAGGGGCAAATTGCGCTTTTAGCCCCTCCGCCTTTTAATATATTTCCAATTAAGTTTTTTTATCTTTTAAATTTGCCCCTTAATTTATTTGCGATTTCAATTCAGTCCTTTTTTGAACTGTGCCGTTTTAGAGGAGAGGGGAAAATTTCTCTTCCAGTCCCTCTATGTTATACGCGCATTCAGTTTAGTCCTTTAGACTCTATGTATTTTCAGATTTGCCCCAGATTTCTATTCTTAATTCAAATTAGTCCTTTTGTTATTTTTTTAGAAAATTAATAATATAACTATTATTTTTATTTTTTAAATAGCTTATATATGCGATCATTATTTTTATAATTTGTATAGTTATGTTATAACCTACATATGTACATATATATTTATAATTTTAGTACATCTTTTGTGATTTATATATATTTTTATATTTTTCTATGTTCGTAAGTGTATTATGTATTTTTTTTAAATTCATATTTATGTATATATTTTTTACACATATTTTATAATATATATTTATATATTTCTTTTTATAAATGCATTATATTTTTTATGAATCTTATAATCTATATATTCATATAAATCCATGTATGTCTTGTACTCTCCATAACTTCAATGTACTTATTATATGCACACTTTATATCGTCTATTTTTTTTATATTTTATAGTTTTGCTTATGTCTTTCACTTGTTGTATTTATTATTGTATTTTACACTTAATGAAGCATTACATCATTTTTTTTTACTCGATTTTAAAATTTTAAAAATTGAGATAATACTCGTATTTAGGATTTTCAAGGAAATTGAGCCCTAACGTATTGGTTTCCAATTTTCTTCGTTAAATCTAACAATCGAGAATTGCTCATTAATCAAAAATAAAATGAAAAGCTTGTTGTCGAGAATTTAATATGTTGTATCCTAACGTATTGGATGTGACGTATTGATTTCTCGAGACAAAGATATTTAAAAAAAAACAATAACAAAAGAAATATTCCCAAGTTTAGGATTTTTAGAAATTGTGCCCTAACGTATTGGGCCGCGATTTCTTTATAAATCTTAAACAAATGAATATTCTTTTAAATTTTATTACACGAGTATTTTGGACTAATTCATTTTTGAGGAATTAAAATGTCGTGCCGTAACGCATTGGGTGTGACATTTTCTTTCTCCGAAATGATAAGAGTCTTAATAAGTAACGTTTTTTTAAGTTTTTATTAAGGATCATATTTTTTAATTTTTGACTTTAAGACATTAATTAATCAATTCGGTACCAATTTTTGGGCGTTAAGAGGGTGCTAATCCTTCCTCGAACGTAACTGACTCCCGAACCCATTTTTCTAAAAACTCGTAGACCCAAGTCATTTTAGGTGATCCAATCACACCTTAATAAAAGATTGGTGGCGACTCCAATTTTCATCGACAACCTAATTTCTGTTTTTCTCCAAAAATAAAAAATAGGTTTCGACAGCTTTGCGACTCCGCTGGGGACTTTTTTTAAAAAAAAGAGAGTCGAGCCACAAAGTTGATTAATTTTTGTCTTATGGTCGAGAAAGTTTTTTTTTAAAAAAAATTCATGATATCTTTTTGCATTCATGTATTTAAATATTGTTTTCATTACACATTACATGAGTTGAATGATTTTATCCTTTTAAGAGGGAGAGAGAAACTAGTCCTTCGTGAGGTTTTCACCTCCATGCAGGGTAGTGGACCGCTTCCGAGATACATCCGTACCTATGTCTTCGTAAGATTTTCATCTCCGTGCAGCCATGGGAAAATGTGTTCCCCTGAACTAAACTTGATCTATATAAGCCTATAATGGGTGAAGATCGAGGAATCTACTAGTTCAGGTACCTTTGCCCTAGAAGCCGAACCACATATGGTAAACCATAGGAACTTGCCCTAGGTAGAGCTATGCCGAACCCCTAGTGGTCACCCGAATAGGTTTTTTATTTATCCTTGCTTTAGCTTTGTACTAACTTATTTTCTTTTTGGTTGTGATTGCATTGCATTTTCATCATAAAAAAGAGGTGTTGATTCACGTTCAGTTGCTAAATAGAGAGCTTGTCATAAGAAAATGAGTTTCTTGATAAAGTGGATGAAAATATGGTTGTCCGAATATGGTTTAGGAAAACGTAGCGAGAGAAAGATGATGGTCTAAGGGAGGACTACATGACTTTACTTCGTAGCTCAAAGATTCAAGCTAATTATTCAAGAGTTTTCGATATTCCAATTTCCTTAAAGAAGCTGATGAGCATTGCAAGGGTAGGCGGGTAATGGATCTCAACCAGGATGAAGTAAAAAGAGAAATGAGACACCCCTTTTGAAGAATGCGCAAGGTTTATCTTAGCATCCGAATGAAGACAGAAAAGATGTCTTCACCTGGAGTATGAGGGCAAGGCCGTATAAATAACCATTTTATGTAAAGAAATTTGTCTTCTAATAAAGTTTTCTAAATAGAATTGAATCAGAATCAACGTCTCTTTATGCATTCATTACATTCATACATTTGCATTACAAAACATCATATGCATTAAAATTCATCAAAAGATCCTAATTGATCAAAATCACTCCTCAGTTAATCTGGAAACCAACCAACCTACCAAACACCGCTACGGTACTCGATCAAAAATTAAGGACATGGACCAAAGGATGGAAAGGCTAGGCCAGTTCCAAAAGGAGATGCAGGATCAGCTTCGACAACAAATGAAAGAGCAGTTTGAGAAGATTCAACAAAAATGATAAAAAAAATGATGGAATCTCAAGGGAGTATGATGGCTAATTAACTCAGTTGTTGACTGGGGTAACTGATAAAGGAAAGGGCTCTGTGCTCAATGTTGAAAAAGGAGACAGTGAGGGACCTGTTTATCCTCCAAGCGTTACTCCTCAGCATGTAGAGGTATACCCACACAAATCCTCTGTCACCATCGAGCCCTAACAGTTTTAGGCCGATCTTCAATACCAATGAATTTTCAAGTTGGATTGGGCTCTAACCCTAGAGACAACCTTGTTAATCCTACTGTCCCTGACTTCGACGAAACAGATGAAAAAGAGAAAATGAAGGATGAATTACCAAAACAGCTCGAAGAAAAGTATAAATGGCTGGAAGAAAATTTAGAGTGATGGAAAATACTGAAAGCTATTATGGGGTTGATGCTAAAGAATTGAGCTTGGTTCCTGATTTAGTACTCCCTTACAAGTTCAAAATGCCTAAGTTTGAGAAGTACAATGGAACTAGTAGCCCCGAAGCTCATATAACTATGTTTTGTAGGCGGATTACTGGGTATGGTAATAATGACCAGCTGTTGATACATTGTTTCCAGGATAGCCTCGCAAGGTCAGCATCCAAGTGGTACAACCAACTGAGTCGTACTAAGATTAATTCATGGAGAGATTTAGCACAGGCATTCATAAAGCAGTACAATCATGTAACTGACATGGTACCTGATAGAATCACTCTACAGAATATGGAAAAGAAGCCCAGTGAAAATTTTAGGCAGTAAGTACAGAGGTGGAGAGAGGTTACTGTCCAAGTCCAACCATCTCTTCTAGAAAGAGAAATGACAATGCTATTCATAAATACATTGAAAGCTCCGTTCATCACACATATGTTAGGGAGTGCCACAAAAAGCTTTTCTGACATAATCATGAATGGTGAAATGATTGAAAGCGCCATAAGGAGCAGAAAGATTGATGCTGGAGGAAATAACAAAAGGCAACCCTCAAAAGAAAAAAAAATAAGTTGAACAACGTGAATACGCACAGCAAATCGATTGCTAATCAGCAGGGTTCATCAAGACAGGAATCAAGTGTGAATCAAGGTACTGAAAAGCTCCAGTTCACGCCAATTCCAATGTCGTACAAGGAGCTGTATCAAAGCTTATTCGATGCGCATGTTGTTTCTCCTTTACATGTGAAGCCTCCACAGCCTCCGTATCCCAAATGGTACGACGCAAGTGCACAATGCGATTATCATGTAGAAATTACGGGGCATTCTATAGAAAATTGCATTGCATTTAAAAAAGTGGTTAAAAGGCTTATCAGTATGGGCATTGTCAAATTTGACAATTCATCCAGTGCAGAAAATCTGCTACCCAATCACATTTGATAATGGGGGTAAATGTGATGTATAAAGAAGTGTTGAGAGGCGTTCACATCAATGCCATTTTTGAAGACACAATTTACAAGGGTCCTTGAAGATATTTGCCCTTATCAACTTGGAGGTGCTCTAAGTAATTGAACTGTGGAAGAAATCTCTGTAGTTTTTAGAGCTTATTTAGAGTAATGTTTAGAACAATTTTGTTGTTTTTAGCCTAAAAATGATAAAAATTTCTTTGTGAAATAGGCTCATGTCTGAACGTCATTATTCTAATAAAATACATCTTTGCATTCATTTTTGAGCCAATACTTTTTTGTTCTTTTTAAATAATTATTCTTTCATTCTTTTGGATTTTCTTCCACATTCATAATTATATTGTACAAATAATTATTCATAAATTCACACATTCTTCTTTGGTACTTATTATGGGTCCTAGATATCAATGACATGAGTGACGCTGCTGCAGACTCAGAATTTTCTTTTGAGAAAGGCATGTGTTTAGAGGGATCTCATGACTTTGAAGATGACATAGATTGTAGCCTATTTCTGGACTTGTTAATGATGGTAGAACAAGTCGAGAAACGGATCTTACCCTACAAAGAATCATTGGGATACATGACTTCTCCTTATGTGGGGCATGAAGGTCATTTGGTCGATCTCGCCAAAGAGTTTGACAGTCATCGATTCATCTCTGTGGTCGTCAATTACTTTACTAAATAAGTGGAAGTTGCTTCATATGCCAATGTCACAAAGTTGACAATTAGCAAATTCTTGAAGAATTATATGTCAGTATGGAATGCCAAAATGATCATATTTGACGATGTACTAAATTTGAACAATAGCACAATATCAAAGTTTACAGTCTGTTCACGATTAATTGCATATCGCAAAAAAAAAAAACTCTTTTGGGGCAATGCATTTCTCTTGGGCCTATCGTGGTTTTGCCTATTGAAGACAAGATTCTTTCTCTCTTAGTTTTGGATCCAATTCCATTTGAAGAGGAATGTTCACAAAAAGGTCCGCCTTAGAGAATTCCTCGAGAGGGACCTGGTATTGAAGAAGATCCTTCACATGCAAAAAAACTTCATCCCAAGTTGGGAAGGACCTTATGTGGAAGGCTTTATCTGGAAAAGCATCAATTTTGATCAGAAGGGATAACAAGGACATGTCTAATCCTATGAGTTCAGATTCAAAAAAAAAAGAAAAAAAAAGGAGGAGAGGCCAAGGTGAAAATCCGTAAAGGACGCCTTGAGACCAAAGGGGATTTGAGTTGAAAACCTGAAAAGGGCGGCTCAAATGTTGATTGGAATGGGGCATGAGGTGATTAGAGCAGTTCAAATTTCGATCAGATGGGGGCATATGGTGATCTTGCTATACTTGAATCATCAGGAAAGGATAGGCGACATCTTGGGGCATTGACAAAGCACTGTAGATCTCCTAAACACATGTCAAGCTGTGATATCTGGGGCACCCAATTTTTTATACTATTGAATTTGCTTTTCTTGGAATACTTTATTCTTTTCCAAGATACACATTCTCAATCAATTTCTTTGCTATCCTTATTTACTATTTTTGATAATTTATTCCTTTCGAGCTATGCTTAGAAATAACTTTAATCTTATCTATTGTTATGACCTTTTTGCAAGCATGTTGCATTGGAATAATGATTAATGGACTAATAAAATTTTCAAATGAAAGTTTTGCATATTGCTCTAGAAGTTTCTAAATAATACGGGAACTTGAAACAGGACTATTTTTTAGAACACGCCAGGTTTAAAGGTTGGGAATCTAAGAGGGAAAAGTCTAAATTGAGACTATCCCTTCAGATTTTGTTGTCAAAGCATTGATGGAACAAAATGGCAAGATGTCAGGTTGGTGAAAATGCTTAAATGAACAAGCAAGCAATGATCACCAAGCAATAGGAAGAAGTTTCCTCGGAGAAGAAAACTTTTCATTTGTGCATGAGCATTTAATATGACACCCTAGGAATGGTGTAGGAAACCAAAGAGTTTCGTATTCTGTATCCTTGAACTGTGATAGCAGAGGATTGAGAAAAGGCCAGATCTTTTTACCCTTGGGTCACAGTAGAAGAAAGAGGGTACAATTTTGCATCCCAGTGGATTAAACTTTGAAGGTTACAGTGGGGGCAATTTGACTAAGTGTTCTTTTGGAGACGCCAATCGAGCAAAAAGGCATTGTGGCACGTCAGCAATAAATCCTTAATAAACTTTGAGTAATGATAACCTGAGTAATAATAAGGGATCATTATCGAAAAAATAACATTTTGCATTCATTCAAATGTCATTCATACACGTCTAGTTAGGAGCATTTGATCCATTATGACATCCTCATCGTAGGCATAATTAGGTTCATTATACAGGACATGTTCCTAGGAGAACAGATTGGTGAAATCACAAAGTCCTATCTCCCTAGTCAGTGGAATAGGTTGAAGATTAAAAACTTGTCCTATCTCCCTGAGCAGCAGTGGAGTAGGTTAAAGATAGCAGATCTTGCCTTCCTGTACTAACAGTGAAGCAGATCAAAGACACTAGCCTTGCCTCCCTCGATGGCAGCGGAGCAGGTTAAAGATAGCAGATCTTGCCTTCCTGTACTGACAGCGAAACAGATCGAAGACACCAGTCTTGCCTCCCTAGTTTGCAGTGGAGCAGACTGAAGATAGCAATCTTGCCTTCTTATACTGACAGCGAAGTAGATCGAAGACACCAGCCTTGCCTCCCTGGGTTGCAGCAGAGCGGGTTAAAAATAGCAGATCTTGCTTCCTGTACTGGCAGCGAAGCAGATCAAAGACACCAGCCTTGCCTCCCTCAGTTGCAGCAGAGCAGGTTGAAAATAGCAGATCTTGCCTTCCTGTACTGACAACAAAGCAGATCGAAATCACAAAGCCTTGCCTCCCTGGGTTGCAGCGGAGTAGGTTGAAAACTCCAGTCTTGTCTTCCTGTACTGACAGCGGAGCTGACTGAAGATAGCAGATCTTGCCTTCCTATACTGACAGTGAAGCAGATCAAAGACATCAGCTTATCTCTCTAAGCAGCAGTGGAGTAGGTTGAAAATTACAGATCTTATCTGCCTAAACAGTAGTGGAGCAGATCGAAGTCCCCAGCCTTATCTCCTTGAGCAGTAGTGGAGTAGGTTGAAAATTACAGATCTCATCTCCCTAAGCAGTAGTGGAGCATATCGAAGACCCCAGCCTTGTCTCCCTGAGCAGCAGTGGAGTGGGTTGAAAATTACAGATCTTATTTCCCTAAGCAGTAGTGGAGCAGATTAAAGATAGCAAATCTTGTTTTCTTGAGAAACTACGGTGGAGTAGATTGAAGCACTAGCTCCTATACTTCTGAAGATGCAATAGGAAGGAGTGAGGCTACTTGAAGAAGAAGAGTTTTAAGGTCCAGCAAGACCGAGCAAAATTGCGCATCTTTTTGAGTCTTTGCTCTATTCTCGTTACACGACAATGAACAAAGAAGGGCAGCTGTGATACCCGATTTGGCCCGGGTAAAAGGCCCAAATTATAAACAGGCCCATAAGGGCCTAAACCAAAACGAAACAAAGGCCCAAAGCTCAGTGGCCATCAGTTGCAGAAACCCTAGGGTTCCTGAAGAAACCTTTGCGCCACAGCCAAGCACCTAGCCCGCACGAGCCGTATCGAAAATCTTCACCTGCACCAAAGAAAGGAAACACAGCAAATAAACCACAAAAATGGCAAGAAAATTAAGATTGCAAATTAAATAGATATCAAGCAAAGATACTAAGAGATTTCTTTTTTTTTCTTTCTTGTTTCACGATTGCTATAAAAGCAATCCTAATATACTGTAAAATGGGGGGAGGATTCAATAAAAAAAGAAAGCAATGTTTTCATAGCAAAGATCAGAGAAATTTAATACGAAGGAAAAAATAATCAAAGGTCGATATTTTTACTATTTTTCGATTTTTTTTTTTGTGTACTGTAATAGATAAAAAAGAAAATATAAGAGCAAAATGAAAGAAGCCACCTTTCTTTGGGCTCTGAAGCGGCGCTGAAGCGTTTGAGGGAGCCACGCCGAGGATCGGTGGCCGGAAACCGAAGGGTTTCCTTGACGTCTTTGCGATTTTCGTCGATATTTTGAAAACTACAAACCTAGATTTGGGTCCAGAGAGGCCGAAGGAACCGAAATAGGGGATTTTCCCCTTTTCTGGCCACCGCAGACTGCGGCGCCGGTGCTAGAGATCGGCGGCCGGTGCGGTGGCCGATGACCGGTCGATGGCCGGACTAGATGCCGGACGATTGGGGGGAGAGTTTTTTTGAAAGTTTTTTGTTTTTTTTAAAGAATGAAAAAATGAAATTTTTTGAATTAAATTTGGCTTAAATAAGCCAATCAAAATGGCGCCGTTTGGAAGGAGGTGGGATCCGCGCGTCGACCCGACCCAGACCCAGGATCCGCGTGTTTTTATGCGGAGAGGCAAATTGCACTTTTAGCCCCTCCGCCTTTTAATATATTTCCAATTAAGTTTTTTTATCTTTTAAATTTGCCCCTTAATTTATTTGCGATTTCAATTTAGTCCTTTTTTGAACTGTGCCGTTTTAGGGGAGAGGGGAAAATTTCTCTTCCAGTCCCTCTATGTTATACGCACGTTCAATTTAGTCCTTTAGACTCTATCTATTTTCAGATTTGCCCCAGATTTCTATTCTTAATTCAAATTAGTCCTTTTTGTTATGTTTTTAGAAAATTAATAATATAACTATTATTTTTATTTTTTAAATAGCCTATATATGCGATCATTATTTTTATAATTTGTATAGTTATGTTATAACCTACATATGTACATATATATTTATAATTTTAGTACATCTTTTGTGATTTATATATATTTTTATATTTTTCTTATGTTCGTAAGTGTATTATGTATTTTTTTTAATTCATATTTATGTATATATATTTTTTACACATATTTTATATATATATTTATATATTTCTTTTTATAAATGCATTATATTTTTATGAATCTTATAATCTATATATTCATATAATCCATGTATGTCTTGTATTCTCCATAACTTCAATGTACTTATTATATGCACACTTTATATCATTTATTTTTTTATATTTTATAGTTTTGCTTATGTCTTTCACTTGTTGTATTTATTATTGTATTTTACACTTAATGTAGCATTACATCATTTTTTACTCGATTTTAAAATTTTCAAAATTGAGATATTACTCGTATTTAGGATTTTCAAGGAAATTGAGCCCTAACGTATTGGTTTCCAATTTTCTTCGTTAAATCTAACAATCGAGAATTGCTCATTAATCAAAAAATAAAATAAAAAGCTTGTTGTCGGGAATTTAATATGTTGTATCCTAACGTATTGGATGTGACGTATTGATTTCTCGAGACAAAGATTAAAAAAATAATAACAAAGGAAATATTCCCAAGTTTAGGATTTTGAGAAATTGTGCCCTAACGTATTGGGCCACGATTTCTTTATAAATCTTAAACAAATGAATATTCTTTTAAATTTTATTACACGAGTATTTTGGACTAATTCATTTTTGAGGAATTAAAATGACGTGCCCTAACGCATTGGGTGTGACATTTTCTTTCTCTGAAATGATAAGAGTCTTAATAAGTAACGTTTTTTTTAGTTTTTATTAAGGATCATATTTTAAATTTTCGACTTTAAGACATTAATTAATCAATTTGGTACCAATTTTTGGGCGTTACGAGGGTGCTAATCCTTCCTCGAACGCAACTGACTCCCGAACTCATTTTTCTAAAAACTCGTAGACCAAAGTCGTTTTAGGTGATCCAATCACACCTTAGTAAAAGATTGCTGGCGACTCCAATTTTCATCGACAACCTAATTTCTGTTTTTCTCCAAAAATAAAAAATAGGTTTCGACAGTATAAATTAGCCAAAGATGAAAATAAAACTAGGACATGCTAGCATGAGCATTTTGTATAAATTAGCCAAAAATGACTTAGTTAGGGGTTTGCCTAAAATTGAATTTAACTTAGATAAGTTTGTGATGCATGTGTTTAGGGTAAACATAAAATAGTTTCCTTTAAACCTATTAATGATGTATCTAGTAAAGTTCTTTAACTAATTCACATTAACTTATTTGGTCTTCCTAGGACAACTAGCTTGGGTGGAAAACAATATGCATTTGTACTTGTTGATGACTATTTTAGGTTTACTTGGGTTTTTTTCTTATGTACTAAAGATACGGATTTAGAAAAATTCATCACATTTTCAAAAATGAATCAAAATGAAAAAGGTTACTATATCACTAGTGTTAGAAGTGACCATGGAACCGAAATTCAAAATCTTGGTTTTGAACATTTTTTGCAACTCAAATGGAATTAGCTATAATTTTTCAACACCTAGAACTCCTCAACAAAATGGAGTTGTTGAGAGAAAAATAAAACTTTAGAAGAAATGTCTAGAACCATGCTTTGTGAAAATAATTTACCAAAATATTTTTGGGCGGAAGCCACAAACACCGCTTGCTATATTGTTAATAGAGTAATGATTATACTTATTTTAAAGAAACTCCATATGAACTTTTCAAAAACAAAAAGTCTAACATTAGCTATTTTCATTCTTTTAGATGCAAGTGTTTTGTTTTAAATAATGGCAAAGACAATTTTGGTAAATTCGATGCAAAAAGTGATAAATGAATTTTTCTTGGTTATTTTTTAAATTATAAAGCTTTGCAAGTGCTCAACAGAATAACTCTAGTGGTAGAAGAGTCTATACATGTTTTTTATGTCTCTAACCTTCTTCCTAAAAGGGATTCTTGTATTGATGATGATGCAGAAAATATTCAATAATGATGATAAAGTGGATCAATCATCAAGTGAGAAAATACAAGAACAAACACAATATGCTCTAAAGGAGCTTACAATAGAGGAGAAGGAAGTCATTCATCTAAGAGAGTTCAACTATATGAAAGATGGTAAGATTTTGGGAGATCCATCCAAAGAGGTAACCACTCAATCTTCTCTTAGAAATACATGTAATTATGATGTATTTATTTCATGCATTGAGCCTACAAATATCAAAGAAGCACTAAATTATGAATATTGGATATTAGCTATGCAAAAAGAATTAAATCAATTTGAGAGAAGTAAAGCATGGACCCTAGTTGAAAGACCTAGTGAAAAATCTACTATAGGTACTAAGTGAGTTTTTAGGAATAAGCTAGATGAGAGTGGAAACATAGTGAGGAACAAGGCTAGGCTTGTTGCTCAAGGTTACACTTAAGAGGAATAAATATACTTTGATAAAACATTTGTTCCCGTAGCTAGAATGGAATCCATTAGTATGCTTTTAGCTTTTGCATGCTTTAATGATTTTAAATTATATCAAATCAATGTTAAAGGTGTTTTTGCTAAATGGTTTTATAAATGAAGAAGTGTATGATGCGGAAACCCGGATCTAGACACAAGAGAAACACAAATTAGGAATATAAACTAGAATAAATAAAATTAGTTAAATATAATAATAATATAATAATAAAAAGGATAGATTTGCCCTATGGAACCCTTGGTTAACTTGCAACCAAAAACGTCAATGATTGAGCGGCTCCCTACGAAACCCCTAGAAGAAGAACCTCTAGAAACACCGATGAACAGAAAGAAATTTGAATATTGGTAACTCCGTAGTACCCTCGAAAGTAACAAAATCCAAACTAAATAGCAAGAGAAGAATCACTCTACTCTCAAAAATTTGCCTCACACAAATTTGGAAGAAAACAAATACTCTCTTTTTTATGTCCCCTCAATGTGTAGAAAGCAAGCCTATTTATAGGCAAATTACAAGAGTAATTGAATCCTAATAAAACTCTTTCAAGAGTAATTGAATCCTAATAAAATTCTTTAAAATTATCTAAGAAAATAAATAAAATAAAACCTAACCAATAAAATTACTTAACTCATAAGTGATGTGTCCCAACCAATGAAAATTAAGTAAATAATAATAATAATAAGATACATAAAAGATTAATCCACCAATTTATGGGCTTTCACTATTCCAAGATTGGTCCAGTGAATTGCACTCCCGTATTTGTCAACGTCACGAACATGATGACTTAAATTTGTAGCAACAAAGTCTTGGACAAAAACATTCATTTTTTATTTTAATTGTCGTGCCTTGCTTCGAGTGATTGGACCACAAGGAAAAACAACCCCTTGAGTGTCACCTCCTTGGCTCGTATCATTCTCCCCCTCTTCAAGAAGATTCGTCCTCGAATCTGAACCTACATCAAATTCAAAAGGAGAAAGATCAGAAACATTGAAAGTAGCACTAACACTATACTCACTAGGAAGATCAATGCGATAAGCATTGTCATTTATTTTCTCGAGTACTTGGAATGGTCCATCTCCTCGTGCATCAAGTTTATTCTTTCTCTTAGAAGGAAATCGTTCCTTCCTCATATGCACCCATACCCAATCTCCAGGTTCAAACAAGACTTGCTTTCGCCCTTTATTAGCTCGATGTGCATTGGACTCATTCTTTTTCTCAATGGCTTTGCGAGCCTTCTCATGGATCTCTTTCACTAAATCAGCTTTCCTTTCACCATCTAAATTAGCAATCTCATTCAAAGGTAAAGGAAGCAAATCTAAAACAGTAAGTGGATTAAAGCCATATACAATCTCAAAAGGAGTAAAACCTGTGGAAGAATGAACAGAACGATTATAAGCAAACTCAACATAGGGTATCCATTCTTCCCAAGATTTAACATTCTTACCTATTATGGCTTTAAGCAACGATCCCAAAACTCAATTTACCACCTCGGTTTGACCATCAGTTTGAGGGTGGCATGTAGTAGAGTAAAGTAGTTTAGTACCTAGAGTAAAGTAGTTTAGTACCTAACTTACCCATAACACCTTCCAAAAGTGACTAAGAAATTTTGCATCTCTATCGGAAACGATAGTCCTTGGGATTCCATGTAATCTCACAACTTCACGAAAAAATAGATTGGCAACATGGGTTGCATCATCAGTCTTATGGCATGGAATGAAATGAGCCATTTTAGAAAATCAATCCACAACCACAAAGATGCTATCTCGTCCATGCTTTGTCCTTGGTAAACCTATTACAAAATCCATTGAAATGTCAGTCCAAGGTGAGCTAGGAACAGGAAGAGGGTATATAGACCATGAGGCATCACAGTGGATTTAGCTTGTTTACAAGTAATGCAAGTAGAGCAAATTTTCTCAACAAGTTTTCGCATGTTAGGCCAATAAAAATGCTCATGTAAAACATCATAAGTCTTAGTGACTCCAAAATGACCCATAAGACCACCACTATGAGCCTCTCGAACCAACAATTCTCGCATTGAACACTTTGGTAAGCATAGTCTATTATTTCGAAAAAGATAGCCATCATGCTTATAAAATTTATGAAATGCACCATGTTCACATGCGTCATAAATGCTTGCAAAATCAGAATCAGTGGCATATAAATCTTTGAGATACTCAAAACCTAATAACTTAGTATGCAAAATACTAAGTAAAGTGTACCTCCTTGATAGAGCATCAGCCACAATATTATCTTTACCTTTCTTATACCTTATAACATAAGGAAAAGATTCAATGAATTCAACCCACCTCGCATGTCGCTTGTTCAACTTACCTTGTCCCTTTAAGTGCTTAAGTGATTCATGGTCAGTGTGAATCACAAACTCCTTTGGTAAAAGGTAATGTTGCCAAACTTCTAATGCCCTTACCAAGGCATACAACTCTTTATCATAGGTCGAATAGTTCAAATGTGCTCCACCAAGTTTCTCACTAAAGTAGGCTAGTGGTTTACTATCTTGCATGAGGACAGCACCTATACCTACACCAGAAGCATCACATTCAATCTCAAAGGTCTTTTCAAAATTAGGTAAAACAAGAATAGGAGCATTACACAATTTATCTTTAAGTTCATTAAATGCTAATTCTTGCTTATCTGTCCAATGAAAATATACATCCTTTTTAGTAAGTGCAGTCAAAGGCGAAGCAATTGTGGAAAAGTTACGAACAAACCTGCGGTAGAAACCGGCTAACCCAAGGAAAGACCTTACCTCAAAAACAGTTTTAGGGATAGGCCATTCTTTAATTGCCTTTACCTTCTCCTCATCCACATGGATTCCTGTAGAACTTATCACAAAACCCAAAAAAATAAGCTTATCCATACAAAAGGTGCATTTGTCAAGATTAGCAAAGAGTCGTTCATGCCTTAACACATCCAACACTAATTTAACATGCCTAACATGATCATTCAAAGTTTTACTATAAATCAGTATGTCATCAAAATACACAACGACAAATTTTCCTAAAAAAGGTCTAAGTATGTGGTTCATTAATCTCATGAATGTACTAGGAGCATTAGTTAAGCCAAATGGCATGACTAACCACTCATACAGGCCATACTTAGTCCTAAAAGCAGTTTTCCATTCATCACCTTGTTTCATTCTTATTTGATGGTAACCACTTTTTAAGTCAATTTTAGAGAAAATGCATGCACCACTAAGCTCATCCAACATATCATCTAATCGAGGAATTGGATGTCGATACTTTACCGTAATCTTGTTGACAGCACGACAATCAACACACTTCTCCAAGAGCCATCTTTTTTTGGGACGAGAAGTACAGGGACCGCACAAGGGCTTAGACTCTCACGAATCAAACCTTTCCCTAAGAGATCTTCAACTTGCCTTTGCAACTCCTTAGTTTCTTCAGGATTGCTTCGATAGACTGGTCTATTCGGAATGCTCGACCCAGGCACAAAGTCAATTTGATGTTCAATCCCTCGTAAAGGAGGTAATCCCTTAGGCATTTCAGAAGGAAATACATCCTCAAAATCCTACAAAAGATCAACAAAACATCTAGGCAAATGTGTATTAGGGTTAGTCAAAACAAAGTTTTCCCTAAACCTAATAATTACAAATATTTGTTTTGTATAAAGAGCAAATTTGATATCTCAAAACCTAGCGAATAAACTCACTCTCTCATCTTGTGACTTGTGTGTGCAATCACTCACCAATGTTGGGCCTTTAAGTTGGCTTTTAACACTAAGGGCCTCTTTACTCTCAGCCTTTTTCAATGATTTTACCTCACTTCCCTTACCCATCTCACTAGCAAGTTTGAGTTGATCATTGTAGACTTCTTGAGGAGGAAGTGGAGCCAAAGTAAACTTCTTTCCAAGGAACACAAAGGTATATTGGTTAAGGAAACCATCATGATTTACTCGTCGATCAAACTGCCATGCCGTCCAAGTAATATGTGCCCAGCTTGCATTGGAACAACATCACACAAAACTTTATCAGAGTATCTACCAATGGAAAATGAAACTAAGCATTGTTTAGATACTTTTACCTCCCCACTATCATTCAGCCATTGCAAGCGGTATGGCCTTGGATGCTTCACACAAGGTAGGCCAAGTTTCTCAACAAGGGAAGAACTCATCACATTGGTGCAACTTCTACTATCGATGATCAATGAACTAGGTTGTCCACCAATCAAACATCTCGTGTGGAAAATGTTATCTCTTTGTTCGCGCCCTTCCTCTTTAAACTGGACATTTAAAGCCCTTCGAGCTACAAGTGCTTTCTCACCATACTCCAAGTATTCTTCATACTCATCATGAGTAAGCACATCATCAGCATCTTCCAAAGGAGGCATCTCATCTTCGTTATCAGACTCAAAATCAACCTCGCCATCTTCTCGAATCACCAATGACTTTTTATTAGGGCATTCTCGAGCAGAGTGACCCCTTCCTTGGCATTTGAAGCAGGTAATATCTTTTGGCTGCTTAATGGCACTAGGAGCAGTAGAATAAGAAGATGGAGCTCGATTAGTAGAAGTAGAACCTTTAAATGAATTATGCATACATCTATCTTTGGAGTAAGTTCTAGGCTCATTTGGCTTGAACCGTGCATCTCTCCCATTCCACAATCTATTATCTTGTTTTTGCCAATTTCCTCTCCAAGCAGGATTAGAAACTGAACTAGCACCCCTCGGTGTCCCTTGCTTTCATAATTGCTTTTCAATGGTGAGTGCGGTTTGAAGCATCTCTTCAACATCCATGTAGTGTTGTAACTCAACTCGATTTGCAATCTCAGGCTTTAGGCCGGCAAGGAATCTAGCCATAGTCACCTCAGTCTCTTCAACAAGATTGGCTCTAATCTGAATAGTCTCCATCTCTTTGTAGTAGTCATTCACAGATCTATCTCCTTGAACAAGATGTTGGATTCTTTGATGGAGTTCTCGATAATAGTATGGTGGAAAAAATAGTTTTCGCAAGATGCGCTTCATTTCAACCCAAGTAGTAACAGGTTGCACTCTATAAAGAATCCTACTTTTACATAATTGATTCCACCATGTTAGTGCATAATCAATGATCTCAGCGACAGCGTATGTTACCTTTTTCTCATCAGAGTAGTTGTAACAAGCAAAGACTGCTTCCATCTTTTCCTCCCAATCAAGGTAAGCATCAGGATCATTCTTCCCTGAGAAAGAAGGAAATTTTGGTTTGGGGGTGTCATTGTTTCGTTCCAACCTTTCTCTAGGTACATACTCGGACTCAAAGTCATCATCAAAAACATGGTCCTCCCTTCGTTTAAAAGTTCGATCGCGCAAATTTGATCGGCTTATAAAGGCTTCGTTCAACTTCTTGTAATTATCGGCAATGTATCTCTCTTGAGTTGTAAGTTTTGCATCAAGATACTCCCTTTGCTCTTGTAACATCTGGGTCATGCGATGTTCGAATTGAGTTTGCAACTTTTTCATCTCTTTTTGTAACAACTCGACCAAAGGATCGTTCTCTCTTTTTTGCTCATCCTCTTCATTTTTACTAGTTTGGGATCTAGTGATCGGCATGGTATCTGTGAAAGATCACACAAACAGGAACAAGAAAGAAAAAATAATAATAACCTCACTCGTTAGCTCTCAAAAGAATAACTCTCTGAATGATTCAAAACTTGTAAATATGTTTGGAGAGGGTTACTAATCAAGATCAAATTACGGAGGTGCAAACTTCAAAGAAACAATGAAGACCCTAATTGCTCTAAGAGGCCAATAAACTTGACGAGGCAATTTGTAATGGAGGCTACACGGATGAAGGAATTGTACTTGCCTTTAATATCTGCTAACACAAGAGGAAACAAAGTGTTAGAAAACGTAAGAGAAACAAAAAAAAACGTAGACATGCAACGATCCCTAACTCTAAAGTCAAAGAAAAGCTTTAATAAGAAGAAAACTTAAGAAAACTCTACCCAATTTAAAAAAAACAAAAATCGAAAATGTTTGGTGTCTTAAGATTTTCAAAATTGAAGCTTTAATTATACTTGAGTCAAGAAAAGAAGAAGGAAAAGAAATTCAATTTTGGGAAAATAAAAATAAAAAATAATAACAATAATAGGAAAAGAAGAAACCTACGAATGAAAGGTAGGCAACTTTTTTGCGGTTTTTTTCTTTTTCTTTTTTTTTAGCGCTTTTTGCTTTTTTTTGCTGTTTTTTTTACTTGTTTTGGATATGATTTTAGCTTCAAAAATAACACCGAATAACCTGAAACTGATACCAACTGATGCGGAAACCCGGATCTAGACACAAGAGAAACACAAATTAGAAATAAAACGAGAATAAATAAAATTAGTTAAAATAATAATAATAATAATAATAAGGATAGATTTGCCCTATGGAACCCTTGGTTAACTTGTAACAAAAAACGCCAATGATTGAGCAGCTCCCTACGAAACCCCTAGAAGAAGAACCTCTAGAAACACCGATGAACGGGAAAGAAATTTGAATATTTGTAACTCCGAAATACCCTCAAAAGTAACAAACTCCAAACTAAATAGCAAGAGAAGAATCACTCTACTCTCAAAAATTTGCCTCACACAAATTTGGAAGAAAACAAATACTCTCTTTTTATGTCCCCTCAATGTGTAGAAAGCAAGCCTATTTATAAGCAAATTACAAGAGTAATTGAATCCTAATAAAACTCCTTCAAGAGTAATTGAATCCTAATAAAATTCTTTAAAATTATCTAAGAAAATAAATAAATAATAACCTAACCAATAAAATTACTTAACTCATAAGTGATGTGTCCCAACCAATGAGAATTAAGTAAATAATAATAATAATAAGATACATAAAAGATTAATCCACCAATTTATGGGCTTTCACTATTCCAAGATTGGTCCAGTGAATTGCACTCCCGTATTTGTCAACGTCACGAACATGATGACTTAAATTTGTAGCAACAAAGTCTTGGACAAAAGCATTCATTTTTTATTTTAATTGTCGTGCCTTGCTTCGAGTGATTGGACCACAAGGAAAAACAACCCCTTGAGTGTCACCTCCTTGGCTCGTATCAGTGTATTGTGAACAACCACCCGATTTTGAAGATCCAAAATTTTCAAACCATGTTTTCAAACTTTTAAAAGCTTTATATGTTCTGAAACAAACTCCTAGAGCTTGGTATGAAATATTATCAAATTTTATTATTGAAAAAGGTTTTTGTAAAGGGAAGGTTGATACAACATTTTTTATTAAAAGAAAAGACAATGATTTATTAGTAGTGCAAATATATGTTGATGATATTATTTTTGAAGCTACTAATGATTTTCTTTTTCAAGAATTTTCTAAGCTAATGCAAGGTGAATTTGAGATGAGCATGATGGGAGAACTAAAATTCTTTTTGGGACTCAAAATCAAGCAAAGGAAAGATGACATCTTCATCAATCAAGCTAAGTACACAAGGGAAATATTTAAGAAGTTTAGGATGGACAAGCTCAAACCATAAGCTACACCAATGAGCCTTTCTACAAAGCTTGACAAAGATGACGAAGGTAAATGTGTAGATTTAAAGTTATATAGGTCAAATATTGGTTCTTTTTTTTATCTTACTGCATGCAGACCTAACATTATGTTCAGTGTTTGCTTGTGTGCTAGATATTCATCATGCCCAAAGGAATCACATTTACAATCCCTTAAAAGAATCTTTAGATACCTTAGAAACACTCCTAACTTAGTTCTTTGGTATCTTATAGGCTCATCCTTTAGCTTGCATGCTTACTCGGATGCGGATTTTGGAGGTTACAAACTAGATAGGAAGAGCCCTTCAGGTACTTGTCAATTCCTAGGCAACATGCTCATATCATAATTTTCAAAAAAAACAAAATAGTGTTGCGTTGTCCACCACAAAAGTAGAATATATTTCTGTTGGTAGTTGTTGTGGTCAATTTTTATGGATGAAACAACTTAAGGACTATGGAATTGATATAGATACTATTCCTATCCAGTGTGACAATACTAATGCTATTTGTCAATTAAAAATTTCATCCAACATTCTAGGACTAAACACATTGAAATAAGGCATCTTTTCATTAGAGATCATGTTCAAAGAGGAAAAATAGTTCTAGAGTATGTAGATACTCTACATCAATTATTTCACACTTTCACAAAACCTTTAGACAATGATGTAGATACTCTACATCAATTATTTCACACTTTCACAAAACCTTTAGACAATGAGATATTTTAGACACTTAGGAGAGAACTAGGTTTGACCACCTCGACTTGACTTTGTGTTGAATCTTTTCCATTCACTTTTATTGATTTTTTAAATTTGTATATTGTTTTTATTGCAAAAAGCATGATAGTATGGTGTTCATGGATCTTGTATGCAAAAATTTAGGGAGAGTTTTATGTGGTTATTTGATCTATTTTGACTCTATTCTGTCTAGCATGACCTATTTTTATGCCCTTACACTTGTTAGAATAGACTTTGTTTGGTTAACTTATTCATTTTTATTAAACTTTTTGTGCTCCATGAATCATATGCATCATGTTTATTTTGTGCATTTTCATACATATGAAATCATTAGAATTTATCCTATAGTCATTTTAGGACTTAAAATTTGCATTTTTAAATTTTTTCTGCACTTGGAAAACATAATAAAAGTTTGGTATCGATACCATTTCAAAGTTATCCATACTTTTATAAAAATATCAATACTCCTCTAAAAATATCAATACCTATTGGGTTTTAAGAGTCCTTGGATGGACAGTTTTCATAAAAACCTAAAACCCCAAAATTTTCTTTTCTCGTATTCATCTAAAAACTCTTCCTCTCCACTTCAAAATTTTTCAAAAAAGAATCTTGATTTTTTCGTGAAATCCTATCATTGCAACATTATCAAACACCATTGTATCAAGATTTCAACAACATTCATAAGTTTTTTTAGGTAAAACCTAACTTTTCTCATTTTAATTTTTTTTTAAAAATTCAGTTAAAATGTTGAATATTGATAAGTTTTTGGGTTGATTTGGAGTACATATATTATGTTTTGTTGTAGGGGTATCCTATTTCTAAATGTTTTCTCAACATTTAGTGCAATTTTAGTGCTTAGATCTCTAGTATAGCCCCTAAGAAGCATCTTAGAACTGGTGCCTCCTCATCAAACTTGTCTAGTGGGTTAAGCTTATCTTTTAATGCATGTTTTCATTCCATAGATGAATAAGAATGTTTCAATAGGAACTTTGCTTCAAAATAGGCTTGGGAGTCTAGAAAGATAGATATAGTCATGTTAAAAGGGATAATTTTTTCTTATCTTCTAATTTTTCAAAATTGGGGTTGGATAGATTTTCTAAAAATTTCCTCGTCGACTTTTTATAATCTTGTTTGATCCTTTTTTCTCTAACGCCAAACTAAAACACGATGAGTCCGATGATCGATATTGCCATCACATTTTTTTAATGAACACCCCTATTCATCTTTCATTGGAAGATTTTGGTAATTTACTTCATTTGCCTTATTGAGGTAACTCCGATGAAAAATGTCATTACAAACCCGCTCTCTACATTGAGTCTGGATTAGCATTTGAACTTAATATCCATGATCGTGTTCTCCATTTGATTATCACTTGGAATTTGCATCCTATTAAGAAACATGCCAAGCTTCGTAACATCAATTATTGGTGGCTCGATTCTGTCCATTTTGATAGGCATCTCGACCTAGCCCTTATTATGTTCAATGACATAATTAAGGCTATCGGGGGGGCTATTGGATCTGATGCCCTAAGTGTATTATTTTCGTCTAAGTAAACTTGTAAATTTTTTGAACAGATTGATTAATAAAATTATTTATGAATTAAATTAATATAGTTCGTATTGTTGTCCTTAAATGATTTTTACACGCAAAGCAAAATAGAAGCAAATGTAAGCAAATGTTCCTCAATGGTTGTCAATTGTTTAAACTAATACTAAGCGGTATTACATGGTCGAATCGTAATACGAAAAGACAACTTATATTAGTAGACGAACCTAAACATGTCATTAGTCTAATAAAAAATGAGAAAATCTATTGAAAGACTAATATGTCATCTATCAAGTCCAATTGGAGAGATGCATTATCTTGGGCATTGGGGCAGATGACTCCTAGAAGATAGAGATATAGATATGACTGACTGGACTAGTAGTACATCAGACTGGACCCAAGTAGAATAGATCCTGAATCTGCTTATAGATTTATTCACTTGTGGCATTCAGAGTGTCACATACCTAAATCCTAAACGGATGGCTGACTATGTATGTGTGACTCGTACACTTTAATGTAAGTAAAGGCCTGAGTTCAAATAGATAAGGAACTGAAAGCTGGTGCGTTGGGTGTACAACTTCTGTAGTATGTAGTTTAATTCACAACAGTGGAATTCATATCCCAAAACATGGATAAATGATATCCTCTCATTGGCATCATACAGTTGATGAAAAGTAAATGTGGCCACGGTTCATCTGTCTTTGTGATGGATGACTTGATCAATATTTGATAGTGATTGACTTTTCATAAAGGAAAATGTAATTGTTACCATGAGATAAAATAGGATCATATAGGCAAAACAAATATTATCCCAAAGAGATCAAGGATATCCTATAAGGGTAACACATATGAAAAGGTCATTGGACAAGCATTGAGTAGTTGCTTTAGTAATGGTATGTCATTGAGGAGAGCTCAGTCACGATACTATAATGGAATGACTTCAAGACTAAATGAGTTTCTAATTAATAGGTGAAATTCGAAACTTAATTATAAATCATATGAGCTTCAACTACATATGTTCATTCAGTCCCTCCATTAGCTCGTTGAAATCATAAATGAACGAAATGGATAGAAAAAGAGAAATGAGAAACATTCATGAATGATAATGGTTTTCTCCAAAATGGGGAAATAGAAATAGAAATTTTCAATCCTATATGGATTACTTAAAAAATATCGGAAGAATGAGTTTATGTTTTTAGACTATTTTGAAGCTCGAAAATGAAATAAATTATTTGGTCATAGTGAACATGTTGAGTTGTGAAACATTGAACATATTTTCTCAAAATTTTACCAGGGGCAAAATCATCAAAATTATATCAAGGGTAAAATTGTCAAAAACTTGTTGGGTAAAATAGGGATGAGAAAGTTCTTTTATATATAAATATTAAAGTTTCTTTTTGGAAATAGAAAAACTGAATCATTTTGGATCACATTATAGAGTATTGGGTTAAAAAGGCTTAGGAAGCACTCATAATTGGATCTGATGTGAGAGAGACCCAAAACCCCTCATGTAACATGAAAGGGGAGGCAACCCTAGTAGGAATACTTGGGTGTGCCATCCACCCCTCTCCTACTCTAACTAGGAAGTTGTTTTTCTATTTGAAATAAACCACTACAACTCAAAAAGAGTTCTACTTTCTCCTCCTATAAATAGATGGCACCAGTAGAGCTATGAACACAACTTTGAGAGATTGTTATTCTATCAAAAAATAGAGAGAATTTATTTTTAGCTATTACATATATAGATATATCCAGAATAATAATTCTATCGATTTCTATTAAAGAAGGGATAGTTTTCGTTTTCACCCCAAAAAGAGAGAAAACTTTTTCTAGTTTTGTATTTTGATTCAATTGGTCTGAACCCACAATTGAAACAGTTCGTGTTATGAGAATAGTAGAGAAGGTCGTTTGGTTGAAAGACTGTAATAATGAACATTTGTTAAGTTAAAAACATAGGTACGATTTTGATATAAGGTTTATTGCTATAAATATCACAAACCGAGTCGATTTTCAAAATTTTAATTTTCCACTGTGAAATAAAACCATTTTCAAATCGGATTTTTTCCAACAAGGGCAATGTCTGCACATGTCACCCTTCCCTATGGAACTTATTTGTCATATATTTTTAGGAAGTTAGGTATTAGTACCCTTAGAAACACCCTCATTTCCTCTAATCAGCCTATTAGTTATGAGGCACTGCACTATGCCGGTCATCATTATAATGCCAACTTTGATGAATAGATCAAGAGTGGTCATCTAGCTACAAATGGAAATGATGACGTCGGAGGCACTTTTGAAGATATCCAGGCAGTTAAGCATGTTCCTTCACCCGAGCATATTCCTCCTCCGGCTACTTCATATCAGGCTACTCAACCTTTTTTCGATATTAATGTTGTCATCCTCGATGCTCTACTCTATTTGAGTAGTGATGTTTGGGGACTTAGAGATAAGTTTAGATCTCATGGAGATGATGTTTGCTCTTGACTGTCGACTTTAGAGATGCAAATGGCATCACTTCTAGCACATCATCCCTCTACTCCTCTGTTTTCCCCTAGTGATGAAGACTAGGATAGTTTTGATGCATTCATATCATTTTATGGCATTTGCACTTTTTTTGTTGCTTCCTATGTCTATGATTGATTGTACCTTATTGCTTAATCGGTATTTAAATATACTTTGATGCTTTTCTTTGTAAACGTTATTTCATTGTTTATTTACTTTTATAAATTACCTTGAACTAACAATCTTTTTCTCCTAATGATTTCTTTGATTTTTTTATATAACAAAAAGGGGAAGAAAGTAAAGGTAAATTGATTGATATTATGTTAAATTAAATTAACTTTGTGCAAATTATGTGACCATTTTTTTCAAAGTAAATATGAATTTCAAATTTGTAAATTTATGTCATTTTTTTTATTTAGGCCTTAAATTGAAAATGGCTTTTATTAAGGGGAAGCATTTTATTCAAAAACAAATTTACCAAATGTTTTGTTATATCAAAAAGGGGGAGATTGCTAAACTAAGGTTTATTTGATAAAATGTTTTTATATAACAAATTAAAGTTGAATAAAATTGACAAATTATTTCTCAAATAAAGTCTAAGAGATAAAACTTTGAATCTTTACTTTGAACTCTTAGAAAATTTCTTGATTCAACTTTAAAATCAAGTTCAAATGATTTTAATCAAGTAAAAATTCTTTCAACTAGTCAAACTGTTTTTAAAAAAAGTCAGTATAGCTCCAAGCTAAAAAAGTGTCGATATTTTTTGGCCAAGTATCGATAGTTTTCAAAATATTGATACCCCTCTTAAAAACGGTATCAATTTGACATTTTATTTTTCACAAATTCAGCTAAATGTTGATCCGGTATCGATACTTTTTATATAGAATAAATAAAATATGTTCGGTATCAATATTTTTAACTCCAATAGTCACTAGATTATGCATTTAATGCAAAAATTATCAATACCTTTTTAGCTGGTATCCGATGCTCACTGTTGTGAGTGAATTAAATGCACTAGTTTTTACATCCCCAATGGCTCTATTCATATCTCCAACAACCACAACGGTTGGAAATCAATTAGGGGGTATAAATACTAGCTTCTAAAGACCCTACAACAACAAGAGAGACAATTTCAAACCTAAAAGATCAATCAATCAACCTTTGTGCTCAACTTTTATACTTTTCATGTACACACTTGTGAGCTTTCATTGTTATTCTTTTAACTCAAGTGTTTTCTTATTTATTAGTGTTTAATTGGCAAACAATTCAATCTTGTAAGGATTTATTCTTAGTTATTTGTGTTTACTCTTTGAGAGGGTTTATATCTTAAGTTTTGGGTAGAAACCTCAAGGAAGTTTTTAAGGTTAAAAATTGTCCTCAAAGGTTATCAAATTAGTGAATTTGGAAAAATCCTTAGCTGTAACACTTGATTTTGGCGGGTTCTAAAATAGGTAGGTAAACCGAGTAGTACTTTGAGTGGTGTGCTACTATCTGCCCAACCGATGCTCTTGGCGTTTAAAAGTAGGCACGTAGCAGGCATTGGATTATTGCAAGGATTTTCTTAAAAAGGATGAATTGTTAAAGAAAGGAGCTTGATAATGTATTATGGAATTCTAGGTAATCTAGTTATTGCTGAAGAGTATGGTATGCCAAGTTTGGTTGGTCAAGGTGTTGGTTACGTTCTAACAAAGATGTTAGAAACAAACGATGAAATTATTATATATATGGTGGGTTTTCATACACATTTCTCTACAGCTATAAACCACTTATACGTCAAATTGAACAAGATTATGATGCATGTCAAGTTTCCATAGAGACAAAGGTTGTATATCTAGATAATTAGGATTGGAAAAAGGGGAGTTTTTCTTCTTCCTCATTCAAGAAGTAATTTTTTCTAGATCTAAAGGAACCTAGAATATTTTTCTTCTTTCACTTAAGCTAAGTTGTAGATATGGATCTTTACCTGTATATGCTCCATGTCAATGTAAGATTTTTTACCCTTCATATTATGTTGTGAAAAAGTACATCTGTTAACTTGGTAGATCCGTAAAAATGATGATATAAGCTTTTTTAGGGATTCCTAGTGTTTGAAATGATGCTAAATGGGGGAAATTTGATTGGATCCTAAGGAATTACCATGTTCCGTAGCAGTAGTGGTTGTTGATATTACAAGGGAAGTTTGGATCTAGAGTTTGTAACTGCTGTGGGTGAAAATCAGGTGAGTCCCAAAGTTAACTCTTGTGTGTATATACTTGTTTATTCTATATTCTCCTGTGAAGAATCATATGAATCATGAACTAAGTTTAGAAAAGAATAATATGATGAGTATGTTGATATATGAATGCTGGATAAGATTTATATGTACAAATTGTAAGAATCTGACAAATGTAGAGTATGTGATAAGAAATATGGAGTCGAAAGTATGACTGTAAGAACATGTCTGGGATGTGTAAGATGAGAGGTAGGTTAAGTCTAGCACCAATGCATAAAAGTTTTAATAAGTGAGACTGGGTCTGTTCACCGCGATGAGGTCTAAAAGGGGTTTATCAGGCTTTAAACACGTTTTCTAAAGGAAAAGCCCATGGCCATGGCACCATATCGTGTAAGACCATAGTTGGTGGGCTATGGCATCATATGGAAAGAACCAAATTGAGGTTATTACCTAATGGGGTTCTCTACGTGGCCCAAAATAATGAGGGGAAAACCTACCGAAAGTGAATCTAGATGAAACCCTATCATAAACACGCCAAAGATGGAAGCCTTTATGACATTCTAAGAGATGGAAGCCTTTATGGCGATCCAAGATATGGAAGCCTTTGTAGTGATCTAAGAGACAGAAGCCTTCGTGACAGATCTTGTAAAGAACACATTTGTTACGCACTCTAAATAATGGCCTTTATGGCAACCTTCTGAAGGAACCGCCTCTGTAGTAGAACTTGAAAGAAATAAATTATTTCTATGGCATATTCTGAATGGATGGAATTCTTGACGAATAAGGAATGAACAACATGAAAGGCAAATTATGGACTTAGAGCCTTCACAACAAAGAATAAAGGATATGCCCTTGTGGCAGGTTACGAAGGAACATCCTCTATGGCGGATCCTATAAAGAAAGTTTTAATGGCACACACCAGATGGGTTACTCCTATGGCATGTTCTAGAAAGGCTCCCAAGAATAAACCATGAAGGACGTTTTTTATGGCAAACTCTATATTGAGTGATAAGAGTATTTCTTATTAAATTTAAAGGCAAACAGTGATATCATTAGTACAAAACATATCTATGGGTATTATGGTAAGGTACACGATATGATTAAGATTGGTGTAGAGATGGAAATTTTAAGAGATATAGCGAAGTAATGAGAATGGATTCTAGAAATGAACGTAAACATGATGCACTCAAAAGAAGTATCAATCACTTGTGTATGGATCTCTTCTTGAAGTTTAAGGAAGTTATGGCCTGGTGAACGAAAATGTAGGTAAGGTCTTAAAGGCACTAAGAGAAAGGAATGGTTTCAGAGTAAGGTAAGGAATGGTTTCAGAGTAAGGTATGGTAACGAACGTGAATAAAAAAATAGAAATAAGGGCAGCTTTTGTTAGAGACTCGAGGAAAAATAAGAGTAGCAAGATGGTTTTTGAGACATTAAATGCAACATGCAAGTATGGTTCAAGTAAATGGTGTTTGCCTCACTAAGTTCTGTTGAACTTATCTCTGTGTTATGTTTTAGGTGGGTTTTAAGGGTCTTTACCTGGAGGGACGACGCCAGGTCTACGCCGAAGAAGTGGCTATTATGCATATAGAGCGAGCTTGATGGTGGGATCGAGTCTGAGTTGATATTTATATATATATAAACCTTTTCGCGGGGTAGTTATATTAGGGTAAGGCCTCAATTTGATCGCAGTTGTAACAAATTTCTCGATGTTTGCTAGTAAGATTTCTTCATGGTTTATACTTACGCACTTATTTAAAGATATTTTAAAGTTGATTAGATGTATTCAATTGAAATTTATATAAGTAGACCTAAATTTTAATTGTATAAGATCGGTAATGCCTAAGATTCAGATCCGATTTATCGAGTTAAGTTTGGTACGTTACAATAGTGCAGTAAGCAATTAGGGCCACACCATTACAAACCGAAGTGTTCTTTGTCTCTATCTTTTTCTTAACAACCACAAATCTTTAAGAGGTCAATTCACCCCCTCTTGGTGATTTCAAGTTGAATTATCGAGCTAACATACACATTTGCTTTTCGTTGAAAATATTATTATATTTGGTGAAGCTACAATGGCGAGTGGCAACATTTATAAAGACAAATATACAAGAATATGAAGCTTACTCTAGCTAAAGTATGAATTTTAACAAGTCCTTGATTTTTTTTTTATAATGCAAATGTGTCTCCTTTGGTTCATGTACATATTGGTAACATTATGGGGATTTAAATTACCTCAAACCCAATGAGGTATTTGGGCTTACCCACGATGGTGGGGAGACATAATAAGGAAGCTTTCCTATATTAGAGTGGTTGCACATTTATGCTTACTAAAAAACACACAAATAACATCCATAATGTAAGCACGACATTACCGCAAGCATGGCAGTGTCAAATTGTAGTATAGTCGTTACAATGGAACACTAAAGCAAGTACTCCACAAATCATTCTTCCACAGGGATTGATAAGGGAATGCACTAGTCAATTAACTTACTCATGAGGAAATTCCTAGTCTATTCAAATTAAGGAATATTAATGCAAACCGATTAAAAAATATCAAAAGTAACTAACTACCTAGTTATCTATCATCTTCCTTGTGTAGACTATGCAAGTAGTTAAAATGATGATCGATTAATTATCTAACTACCATGAAGCTAATATGTATACCCCACTATCTCAATTATTACTCCTATCCAAGAATCTCCTCTCAATCTCATCCTAACTTAAGAATCACTACCTAGGATGCATTTCTCAACGGTCAAGGACTGATGGCATCGAAATAATTGCTTGAAATGAAATAGGGAAGGTTCTTATTGCTGTCATGGCCCCGATTGAAAACATGCAAGATCTCTTTTGTGTTAAGGATGTTGCATGACTTCGATATTTGAAGTTAGCTTGTGAGTCGGGGTTTAGACACTTCATAATTGAGGGTGATGCTCAAGCCATCATCATTTGAATGTAGTAAGGGCGAAGGCAAAAGGGGAAAGTCAGCCTTGGCCTCAAAAATAATAAATTTACTATTTAGCCCCTTAAATTTTTATGAACATACATGTTAATATAATGATAAAAATACATTTCCCTCTCCCTAATAATTTATGACCCATCTCTAACTCCTAAAGCAATTAAAAGAAATATAAATTAAAATATAAAAACTACATTACAAATATAAATAAAATAAAAGATGATCATAAAAAAGGTAGAAGTGAAGACAGAAGTGATTGAAAGAAATGGATTATAGGTAAGGACGTTTTCTAGGAAATCCAACATCCAAATAATTTAAAATAAAGAAGGTTACGGCTGAAACAGTTCATCTCTTACATTATTTTATTTGAAAGATAAGATTCAAATCAATTAGTCTATTTTATCTGTTAAAGATTCCACGGCAGGAACACGTCTGCCGAAATTTACAAAACCGTAGAATACGTGTCAAAGCGTCGACCGTGAGATGAGAGATTGAATCCCGACAAAGGGTCGTGCAAAGTCGGGAATCTCGATACATTGAACTTAGACACGTTGCATGGAGACAAAACCGAGGTCTATATTCAGACAAATTTTTGTGAGAAAACCCGCTCGTTGTTACGGAAGTGATTTTCGGCTTTACATTACCAGTTGTTTTTGTCACCATAAATAATTAACAGAGATTTTCCCAATTCTTTTATAGAGTGAATCTGGAATTGCAAGAAAGCAAGAAAGAAATAAAGAGAGATTTTACGCCATGGTTGAAGGAAATGGGTGTTGCAAGCTTGCAGGACCAGGATATGGTACTCCATTGGAAGCCATGTCTGGTCCTAGAGAAGCTCTTATTTATGTTACTTGTGTTATACTGGTACTTCTTCTTCCTTTTCTTTGTGTTGGTTATATATGATTGTTTATAAATGGGTTGGTTGCAGCTTTTCTGGGTTGTTTGAGTTATTGCTTGATTTTATAATTGATTTAAAGAAATTTTTGCTTTCATATATGTAGTTGGGGGAGCTTTTCTTTTTCTTAAGTTTGTTTTTAATGCACTTATCATAGTAAACACTTTGAAAACTGCTTTCATATATGTAGTTGGGATAGTTTATGCTTTTCTTTATTTATCTTTTACAAATTTTTTAATGCTTATTTTAAAGCTAAGTGGTAATGGATGCTTATGCAATTATAAGTATAGGATGTAGACCTGTGTGGTAGTTTAAATGGGATGTGTGAAGTATAAGTTTTGAGATTTTATTGTATAAAAAAAACGAAGTAAATTGATGGAAATTGGAATATAATTGACTGCTACCAAAATTCCTAGCTCTCATTTTCCTCTAGAAAATTCAATCACAAGGAGCTGATTATTTGTTATCGCTAAATATACTATCAACTTGCTTGTATGTGATTCGGATTTGGGCTAGTGTTGCAACATAAACCTCGTAGATGGCCATTTTTGGGAAAATGAAAGCCTGGATAACATAGACCTACTTTGTTTCTGTCATTCATCGCAAATGATTTTATCAGTTTCTGGTTTATGCAATTCACATTTGTGGTTTGAAATAGTTTTCTTAGTTTTGAAGTTGTAAAAAGAATTTGAGTTTCAAATTATGGTTATGTATATGTGCAGGAACTGGAAGAGAGAAGCCTGATTTCCTTGCCACAGTCGATGTAGATACGAACTCGCCTACATATTCTAAAGTTATACACAGGCTACCTGTGCCGTATATCGGTGACGAACTCCATCACTCTGGATGGAACGCTTGCAGCTCCTGCCATGGTGATCCGTTAGCTGATCGGCGTTTCCTGATCCTGCCTTCATTGGTGTAAGGGACTATGTGTTTTTTTACTTTTATGCTTTATTTTTTTCCATTCCTTTTTCCTGTTACAAATAGCACTATTGTGAGTAAAGAACTGCTCTAATAATTGTATTACTGTTTTCAGATCCGGTCGTATTTATGTGGTTGACACAAAGACAAATCCCAAGGCTCCCTCATTGCATAAAGTGGTTCAGCCTGACGATATTGTTAAGAAGACAGGCCTAGCATATCCGCACACCTCCCACTGCCTTGCCTCCGGTGATGTAATGGTGTCATGTCTCGGCGACAAGGATGGAAATGCTAAAGGAAATGGATTTCTTCTCCTTGATTCCCAGTTTAACGTAAAGGGAAGGTAAAGAAATAACACTAAAAAGAAATCGTTTGTGATTGAACTGTTCTCTTAGCTGCTACTATGGTATTTCGTCAGGTGGGAGAAACCAGGGTATAGTCCTTCCTTCGGCTATGACTTTTGGTACCAACCTCGACATAAAACAATGATCAGCTCATCTTGGGGTGCTCCTGCAGCCTTCACCAAAGGTTTCAACCTTCAGCATGTAGCAGATGGTCTATACGGTAGACATTTGTTTGTGTACAGTTGGCCTGATGGCGAATTGAAGCAAACAATGGATCTTGGAAACACTGGTCTCATACCCTTAGAGGTGATTGATTACATATTAATAACATTGAAACACGTTAGCATCTTTGTTTTCATACATGATCTTTCCGTTTCTATGCAGATAAGATTCCTACATGATCCCTCCAAAGATACAGGGTATGTGGGGTGTGCCTTGTCAAGTAACATGGTCCGGTTTTTCAAAACCCAAGATGGTTCATGGAATCACGAGGTTGTATAGCTTAATTTGCAGGTTCAGTAATTTTTTTGTAAGTCATTGTATTCGACAATCCTAATAATATGATGATCACCTTCTGCAGGTGGCAATCTCAGTGCAACCATTGAAGGTACAAAACTGGGTTCTTCCTGAAATGCCTGGGCTAATAACAGACTTTCTAATCTCTCTTGATGATCGGTTTTTGTATTTCGTCAACTGGCTTCATGGGGATGTCCGACAATATAATATCGAGGACCTAAGAATCCGGTCTTGGCTGGTCAAGTGTGGGTTGGTGGACTGGTTCAAAAGGGAAGCCCTATAGTGGCTGTTACTGAAGATGGCCAAACATGGCAGTCCAATGTTCCTGAGATCCAGGTCTGTTCTGATATTCACTGCAAAAATCCCATTGTTTTGAAAACAATTGATAACCATGTTTTCTGGTTTTACAGGGATGTAGTCTGAGAGGGGGACCGCAGATGATCCAGTTGAGCTTAGATGGGAAACGCCTATACGTAACGAACTCACTGTTCAGCACATGGGATCGACAGTTCTATCCTGAACTCATGGAGAAGGGTTCCCACATGTTGCAGATTGATGTTGACACCGAGAAAGGAGGTCTTAAGATAAACCCCAACTTTTTCGTGGACTTCGGAGCAGAACCAGATGGTCCCTCCCTCGCACATGAGATGAGATATCCAGGTGGTGACTGCACTTCCGATATTTGGATTTAAAGCATGCAAATCCAGTCCCTTTTAACGTAGTAGTAGGACAATAAATAAATGCAGTTTATCTGAAAACATGTCAAGGCAGGGATTGATCTTGAATGATATACTGCATGTGTTAATCAATTGTATATCAGCAGATCAATTTGCCGTCATGAACAATTGAAATAAGTGAATAAAGGGTCCAAATTGCATTGATTACTCCATGGAAGTGGCATGTTATTCGGAATATGTTTGTGTACAGTTGGCCTGATGGTGAATTGAAGCAAACATTGGATCTAGGAATATGAACCGACTATATCCAATCTGAAATTCCCATCTCCCCAAACTATAAAGACAAAGCTATGTTTAAGGAACCAAAACCAGACCTTTACCTGACCCAATACTGAATAAGCATCTCCATTAATGATTAAAGTGATTTAAATTGTGGACTCCAATCATATTTACTATGGTTGTTAAAGGGAAATTATTCAAATTCTTTTAACTTCAAAAATACTGAAAATATATGTATTCTTTTTTGGAAATTACACATACCGTCACAAGTATAATTACAAAGAATATATCTAAATATTTATAATTGAAATTTATCATTATAAAGCATGATCGGACACATGACCAAAGTAAATCTTATAGGATCCATATATGAAGAGGCATAGGCCATAATAGAATAAGAACTCATGCATAGTTTACAATAAGTATGGGGCCGATCTCGACATTAAATTTTGAGAGCCTAATTAATTTTTAAAAAATATTTGGGAGTTTAATTTAAACTTTAAAAACTTTTAGAAAGCTTAATGAAAAGCATAAAAACTTTGAGTGTTTAATTAAATTTTTCAAAATTTTTGAAGGATTTAATTATAATTTTTCAAATTTTTGGAGGGTCAAGCCCCCTTCCCCAACTCCTATAAGGACATGGTCTTAAGATTACCATTAAACTAAGGCTTCATTGATTGTATGTTCATTAAAAAATTAATTATTAATGATAATTATATTGTGTTATTGCTTAATGATTTGTGGTACAAATTGTGCCCACATAACAAACCAAAACTCATTTTATTGTTAGTAATTTTTTACTTTATCTTATAAGCAGTAAAAAACATGGGATATCTATTTACTTGATTCAACACACTTATAAGCAATTTAAATTGCAATTACGATCACGTTTTTTGTCGCGTTGTTTTTACCGTAATCATGGTTATTGTGGGCAAAGCGATCGTCAATTTTTTTTTAAATTCTCACACCTTCTTGTAAAAAGTAACAATTATAATTATAATTAGAGTGATTTTTGTGGCACCTTATAAATTTTTATTTACATGCGAATTTTTTTTTTACAAGTCATATGTTAAAACTCTTATCGGGCACTCGTTTGGTACGAGTCTAAACCGTGTTACGCCATCCCCACCCGATATTGTATAAAAAAATAAGTAAATTCATATTAAATGTCAAACATTTATCTTATGTAATAAATTGAAAAATATTAAAATACCATAAAAAATGTCTTACCTTGCAATTGTGGTACAACTCAATTTCACCGCATAATAGAATGGTGAGCGCAATCAAATCCTTCACCCTCACTTTAAAATATCATAATTTAAAAAATTATGATAAATTCATATTAAATTTTATAAAATATCAAATATTCATCATATGTAAAAAAAAATTTCAAATAAAATATCATAATTATAAAAAATCATACATTGCAAATGGTGGCACAACTCAATTTCACCACATAGTGGAATGATGAGAGAGATCAAGTCCTTCACCCTCACTATAAAATACCATAATAATTAAAAAATATGATAAATTCAAATTAAATATCAAACATTCATTATATATAATAATTTTAAAAAAATAAATACCATAATTAAATAAATTCATACATTCAAATGGTGGTCCAACTCAATTTCACCACATAGTGGAATCATGAGCGAGATCAAATCCTTTACTCACTTTGAGAGCTACCTTGACTCGATTCTGTGGTCTTTATCCAAAATATTGCCATAAAAACTAATATTTTATCCTTAATCTTGATACAGCTGGGGTGGAGGTTACATTTGAGGTTAAGGATATATATGTAATGGAGGAAGGTGATACATTTGAGGCGGATAAGTCATACTAAATTGAGAAATGGTGAATAGTAACCATGTGATTGTAATCGGAGGTTGAAAAAATTGGAGGTAGCTCTAATGGATAATAACCTTGAGTACTAATAGATGAATCGCTACATCCAAAATTATTAAAACTCGATCTCCTACGAGATGAAAAGCCTCCAAAAGTATGCTTCTTCACTTTTCCTTTGGAATGCTTCTTCACTTTTCCTTTGGATGGATCTTTACGTTCATTTCTCTCTCTACTAGGTTCAGTAGACAGATGTCCTTCAAAGTTTGACCTATTACAAAATGCCTAGAAGTGGTACCAAGCCCAAATTCTCCTCCATATGAATTAAAAGATCTATTTTCATCCCTATCACCACTAAACTCAACTCCAACACTACCATTATCACTATCGTCATCATCAAGTAGGGTTAAACCTCCACCATCATCACTTTGACTTAGCATTGTACTTGAACTAGAATGAAACTTGTCTTGCTTTTAAGATTGAACTTTTCATTCAATATTCATTTCATCATAAAAATCTATAAGAAATAAACAGGCATTTTCACCATCTAATAGGGGATTTTCTTTCTCTTGCAACTAGATTGTGGATCATCATCTTCAAAGATAGGATCATTTCTAATAGAATTAAAACTATCATTTATCCCATCAATACTTGTTCTTATATGATGTATCATCTTAAGTCTCATATTGTAGTAGATAAATACTAATTTCTCAAGTCTTTGAAACACTAACCTATTTCTTGCGTTAGTGTGGATGTAGCTAAAATGTGCTCCAATTTCGTTTGTAGTTTGATGCGTAGGTTGTTTGACTAAGCATTTTAACTGCTAACCTTTGTAACTCAAGAACACATGTGCCATAGATAATCTATCATTCAACTAGATAATATTATGCATGGACAACACTTAAGGTTTTTGCAAGTCTAATCAAGTATGATCGCTGCCTGATTGCTAGTCCATTAATCTAATCACCACTTGACCAAAGGCCTGCCCTAGTCCTATTAGGCATGCCAAGATTTGACCAAGGTAGACACATACCAAGGCTAATAAGAAGGGCGATGGCCAAGGAAGCTTATAAACACCTTGATACATGCACGGATGGGATGAAATTTATTAAATTCTAATCACTGAAGGTGGTAATTTTCAAATTTGAAAAATTAGTTAACTTGCAACGAGTTTTTGGATGGGATTCAAACATTTTTTAGGTAAAATGTCTACATATCAATCGAAGATCTCGCTTATCTTTGCAATGCAAGTTATGATCATTTTATTGAAGACTACGTGAGCAAAATTTTTGGATGGGATTATTACGGGAAATTATGAGCGAGTTTTGGGTTTAATTCAAGTTTAAATCATATTGGATTCGATTTTTAGACTTAATTTTTATTATATATGAACTCAATATTGTATTTATCAAATTTTATCATTTTATTATTTATTTATTCCAAATTTTGGATATATTTTTTTATACAAGATTGGGTGAAATTTATTAAATTTCATTTATCGAATGTGTCAATTTTCAAGTTCTAAAAATTGATTGACTTGCGATGTGTTTTTGGATGTAATTCAGTTAGTTTTTGGTTAAGATGTCTTCATATTGATCGAATATCTGTCTCTTAATTATGAGCTTCTTAGTAAAGAAAAATATGAGTTTTGAGCTTTAATTAGAGTTTAAATAATATTGAGTTAAATTTTTAGATTTAATTTTTATTATATATAAATACAATATTATATTTATTATTTATTTATTTCAGATTTTGGATATTTGAAAAATCATAAATAAATAAATAAACATTCTACCATATGGCTTTATCATTTGCGAATTTGGAATCAGAATAAATAGAAAGAGAAAGAGAAATAACACCTTAATCAACAATGGAGGTTGAATCATATTTTATAGAAGTTCATCTCACCCAAAATGACGAAGGTTAAAATCCTAAGTGAACGGACTTAATGGAGGCAAATAACTTAAGCTTGCAATGAAAAAGAAATAACTAGTCTTTGACGGACAGCAAAAAGAATCTAATTGGCAATGAAATATTCACATAAAATCCTCTTCTACTTCCTGGAAAGACTTGCTCGTTGCTGCAATTTGTTTGTTTGATGTCATCTTTTCAGAGACCATCAAATCCTTGTAGCTTCTTATTTCTACTTCTCTTTCCTTTTCAAGCCTTTGCATCTCCTCTCGGTGTTTTTTTCTTCAACTATTGCTTTCTCTGGGTTTTTTCCGCTGCATAAACTGCTTCTTTCTCAGCTTTCGAATCAGGTTTCCTTTCCACTTTAGCCTTGTTCAACCTGTTAACTATCTCATGTATCCGCTTCTCTACTCTCACAGTCCGAACCATCTTGGAATTGTGAAAGCCAACTAGGCCAATATCCATCGAAGGAGTTTTCTTCAAATTGGACCATGGAGTGTAAACAACATCAATATTATTCACCTTCTTACCTTGGATGGAATTAGCTTAAACAAGCTGAGCACAATCTTTGACAACACCTTCGCTTATATCACCAATGGTTTCACTCTTTTTTAAGTCTTAAATAAACATGGGCAGAAGACATCTTATCCACATGGAACTAGATATCTCCCATGAAGCCATATTTGATGAGCTCCTCGTTGTCTTACTTGTCAAGACCCATGAAATCGCCAGCTTCTGGCTGGGCTTTGAAGTAAAATACCATTTTTCCCTCCCTTTCATGAGAGACAAAATTAAAGGAAATATTCTTTTACTTTCCTAAAGAAGATCAAGAAGAATTAAAAATTTTATTACTGAAAAATTGTTGGAACTAAGAATGCAAGATGAATGAAGTTAACAAAGACTTGAGCTAGAAGCTCAATGACTTGTTGAGCAAACAAGAAAAATTAGGCTTGAAGAACAAAAGAAAGCAGAATTTTAAGCAGAGAACTAAGAGAGAATTTGATGAAAATTGATTCATTTATGTTTGAAAATCTAAACATTACATATATCAAGTGATTGTGAAGTTGATTACAACAAAAATTTACCTAAACTCACCTAACTCCACTAACATTGCCTTGAAACTAATAAAACATTGCTTGTACATCTTGTTGTACTGATTTATCAAATCTTATCAGCACCAACTTACAACAAACTCATTACAAACTTGGTTCAAATCTAACTAAGCAACAAAACATAAGCTGAAAAGTAACAAAATGACAAAATGTGCTCTAGCTGCAACTTGCATGGCTCGGGCAGCTTGATCTGCTCCTTGTGCTGGTTCTTATGTTGCATGAAAGCCAACTTCACACTCCTCCTTGGTTTACATGTTGCATACTCCCAATTTAGCTCTTAAAACTTTGAATCTTGACACACACAGAGGCTTTGTCAAGATATCAGCAAGCTGATCTTTAGAACTGCAATGAATCAGTCTAATTTCTTGAGATTGTTCCATTTCCCTAACAAAATGAAACTTTATCTTAAAATGCTTTGTTCTCCCATGGAATACTGGATTCTTTGCAATTGCAACAGCAAATTTGTTGTCACATTTAATCTCTGTTACTTCCCTTTAGTGTTGATTCAAATCAGCCATGATTTTTCTTAACCAAATAGCTTGGTTAACTGCTCCTGCAGCTACCACATATTCTGCTTCAGTGGTTGATTGAGCAACAACATTTTGCTTCTTTGAATTCCAACAAAAAAATGGCTAAACCAAGGGTAAATAATACCCTGAGGAATCTTCATATCATCTATTGATCCAACCCAATCACTATCAGCATAAACAAGTAGCTTCATGCTATCAACTTTGGTGAACATCATTCCAAAGCTCAGTGTACCTTTGATGTACCTAAGAACTCTTTTGGCAGCTTGGAAATGCTTCACATTGTAGCAATGCATGAATCTATATAGTAGACTTACAGCAACCATGATGTCTGGTCTCGTGACTGTCAAAATAGAGCAAACATCTAACCAAACTCCTGTAGGTTGAATTAGCTACTTTCTCAAAATTAGCTTGGCTAGTCAACTTTTCTCCAATAGCAACTGGTGTGCTTGTAGCCTTGTAACTTTCCATAGAGAATCTGATTAGAATATTCAAGGCAAAAGCCTTTTGGCTTAAGAAAATACCTTGCTGAGCCTGTGACACTTCCATGCCAATGAAGTAAGTCATTTCTCCCAAGTCTGACATCTCAAACATGTTCTCCATTTTGCCTTTGAAATCAACCAATATGGCATTGTTTCCTCCTGTCACCTGCAGGTCATCCACATACAAAGATACTATGAGCTGTGTTTCATCACCATCCTTCTTTACATACAAGGTTGGCTCACTAATGCGTCTCTCGAACCCCCAAGCTAGTTAGGTAGTTATCGATTCTGTCATACCAGGCTATTGGTGCTTGTTTCAAGCTATACAAGGCATTTTTTAGCTTATACACTTTATCCTCTTCACCAACAACTTTGAAACCATTAGGTTGCTCAACATAAATTTCTTCATCAAGAAAACCATTGAGGAAGGAAGACTTTACATCGAGTTGATGTATATCCCATTACTTCTGTACAGCCAAAGTAATCAACAACTTGATTGTGTCAAGTCTGGTCACTGGTGCAAATGTCTCAAAGTAGTCAATGCCATACTTTTGATTGAATCCCTTCACTACCAACCTTGCATTCAGCTTGTTCAAAGTTCCATCATCATTAGGCTTGGCTCAAAACACCCACTCCACTCCTATGACCTTTCTATTAGTTGGTCTTGCAACTAGCTCTCAAGTCTGATTCTTATCAATCATGCTCATTTCGTTGATCATAGCCTGTTTCTATCCTTATTGAGCTTTAGCCTCTTCAAAAAAACTTGGTTTAACAACAACCACATCAGCTCTCTCATATATTTTAGCCAATGGCTTGGTTCCCCTAACTGGCACATCATCAATATCCATTTCAGGATCATTTTGATCAGCTTCAGTCTGATTGGCACTAGGTCTTCAACAGTAGCCTTTGGTTTATTTTTATCCCAGTTCTAGCCTGACTTCACATCAAACACAACATCTCTGCTCACAAAGACTTTTTTGGTTGAAGGATCTAGAATCCTATACCCTTTCTTCACAGTGTTGTAGCCCATCAGGATGCCAGGTTGAGCCTTCTTGGCTAACTTGTCCCTTTTTACTACAGGAATATATGCATAACATATGTATCCAAAGACCTTCAGGTGACAAGTGATGGTTTGAACCCAAACCAGGTCTCGAATGGAGTTTTTTGAACCAATGCTTTGGTTGGTAGCCTGTTTTGAATATATACAGCAGTGTTAACTGTCTCAGCCCATAAGGTCTTGGGCAAATTTCTCTCAAACAATAAACATTTTGACATATTCATCAAGCTTCCATTTTTCTCTCACTAACACCATTCTGTTGAAGTGTGTAGGTGTTGGTGAGCTGGTGTTTAATGCCTGCTTCATCATAGAAACCCTGAAACATAGCTAAAGTATATTGTGTCCCATTATCTGACCTTAATGTCTTCAGCTTGCAACCTATTTCTGTTTCTACTATAGCCTTGAACTTCTAAAACAGTGAAGGCCACTTCTGACTTATGCTTTAAGAAGTAATCCCAGTAAAACCTCGAGTAATCATTAATGAAAAGGATAAAATACTGCTGATATTCAAAGACTTTGTCTTCATAGGGCCACACACATCAGTGTGGTCTAGCTGCAACCTTTAGAGGCTCTCCAGGCCTTGTTCAAGGAAATGGGAGTCTAACTTGCTTTCCTAGCTGACACACTTCACAAACATATTCTTTCTTGACTGATTTGGAGAAGTTTTCAACCAAGTCCCCTTTGGTCAGCTGAACCAGTGACTTGTAGTTGGCATGACCTAGCCTTTTGTGCCACAACTTAAACTCATCTAAGACAGCTGTGTAGGCACTGTCTGAACTCTTGTTCCAATCCACTATAAAACATCTGTCAGCCATGGTCACTGACATGAGTTTGGATCCACTTAGATCTCTAATCAGGCATTCTTTGCCTTTGGATACAACCGAGTATCCTTTTTCAAGCAACTGAGCAATACTAAGCAGATTTCTGTCAATTTCAGGCACAAACAAGACATTAGAAACAAGTTTGGTACCTGATGAAGTGTCCATTGCCAACTTTTACCCTTGTTTTGAAGATTTTATCTATGTTCTTGAAGATAGAAGCATTAGGGGTCATGTAGTTTGTGCAACCACTGTCAATCAACCATCTTTTTGTGGTTTTTCTTTTAGCAGCTGAGCATGAGACAACAAAGACTTGCTATTCTTGATCACTATCTTCTTCTGCCACTTGAGCTTCAGCTCTAGGCTATTGAGGCTAATTTTGCTTCAGCTTGCCTTTGTTTCTGCAAACCTTCTCAGAATGGCTTATCCTTTTGCATCCTTTTGCAGAATTTGCACTGCACATCAGGCCTAAACCAGCAGTTTACTTCTGGATAACTGAGCCTTTTGCAATGTGGGCATGGTGGATACATTTTTCTTGCTCCATCTCTTCTAGGCTTGTCTGACCAGGTCTTCTTCCCTTTGTGGCTAGAGGAGCTCGAGGCAGGTCTGCTCTTGGCTTGGAAGGCACCTTCTTGATGCTTCTCATGCCTACTAGCTCTTCTCTGTTCTTTAGCATAAAGATTATTGATCAGCTCAATAAATGAGATGCTTGACAGATTTCTTAAATCTTCTAGGGAAGAAATCTTGGCTTCATATCTCTCAGGCATGGTTGAGATAACCTTCTCTACAATTCTTGCTTTACTAAACTGATTCCCAAGCAATCTGATGTTGTTCACAACAGCCATGATTCTGTCTGAATATTGCTTCAATGTTTCGTCTTCCTTTATCTTCAAATTTTCAAAGTCCCTTATCAAATTCAGTAGTTGTTGCTGCCTCATTCTTCTAGTCTCTTGAAACTCTTCCTTCAGCCTATCCCAGGCTTGTTTTGAAGACTCACAAGCCATGATCCTTGTGAAAATCATATCACACACACTATTTTGGATGCATGACATGGCCTTATGTCTTTTGGTTCTTTCACCTGTGTGTTGCCTGAGCTGAGCCATAGTGGGATTGGCTCTTAGCGGTGTTGGTTCAACATCTGAATTGACAACCTCCCATAGGTCAAATGCCTATAGGTAGGTCTTCATTTTTACTACCCAAATGTGGTAGCCTTCTACATTGAACATTGATGGTGGAGCTGGAGAGAACCAAGATGAAGACATGGTTTTAAGGATTGAAAAATGACAGGTCCACTAAGAAAATAAGCTCTAGATACCAATTGTTGGAACTAAGAATGCAAGATGAATGAAGTTAACAGAGAATTGAGCTAGAAGACTCAATGACTTGCTGAGCAAACAAGCAGAATCAGGCTTGAAGAACAAAAGAAAACAGAACTTTAAACAGAAAAGTAAGAGAGAATTTGATGAAAATTGATTCATTCATGTTTGAAAATCTAAATATTACATATATCAAGTGATTGTGAAGTTGATTACAACAAAAATTTACCTAAACTCACCTAACTCCACTAACATTGCCTTGAAACTAATAAAACATTGCTTGTACATATTGTTGTGCTGATTTATCAAATCTTATCAGCACCAACTTACAACAAACTCATTACAAACTTGGTTCAAATCTAACTAAGCAACAAAACATAAGCTGAAAAGTAACAAAATGACAACATGTGCTCCAATTGCAATTTGCATGGCTCGGCAGCTTGATCTGCTCCTTGTGCTGCTTTTTGTGCTGCATAAAGCCAACTTCAACAAAAATATTTGTGTTTTTTATATAATCTATCTAATTACATCCTAAATAAAACACTCAACTATAACGAAACTTTATTAGTTTTAAACTAAATTTACTTATTCACTAATAAATATAAAATTTTTAAATACTTTAAAATATATATCTAAAATTTGAAATAAATAAATAATAAAATAGTAAATCTAATAAATACAATATTGAACTAATATATGGGATAAATCAACACATTTTACATCCAATTATTGTTAACAATTTTTCTTATCAATTTTTCTAATATTTATATGCTTATTTTTAACAAATAGTTGTAAATAAAGAAAGAAAATAGAAAAGTTGCATGGATTGATAGATGTTTCAATACTAAAAATTCAAAATATCATATAAATTCACAATGTGATTCATATGACTAAAAAAATGAAACAAAAAACACAACCCTAAAGAGGCAAATAAAATTACAACCGCCTTAAATTTGGAACAACAACAACCTTCATCTTCCTTCTTCAACCAACAATTATGAGTGTAAAACATAATTTGAAATTGAGTCAAAATGATCACACTTCAATCGCATCACCTACCTTCTACCAAACATAGAGGGAGCATAGGCCTGTTGGCCCTGGCATTTCAGACTCATGTCCCTCGTTTCAAGCATGCCTCAATCACCAATGTTTCTATCCTCTTCTTGTTGCTTTGTTTCAACACATTTTCTCTTCATCAGTAAGAAATTCAATGTCCATAGTAAAATATTTTTTAAAGAAAAAATAGATGATAATTTTTTAAGGCTACTTATGGAATATAGTAATTTAATTTATAATTAATCTATTAATCTAAAATTTTAATTTCTAAATAAAAAATTTACAATAAATTAAAAAATAACATAATTAAATTTTTTAAACTAAAAAACCCTAAAAAAATTTCTCCAAATCATTTGCTTCTTTTTATTTTTGCCTAGTGGCGGCGTTAGCCTTCGGGCTAGCTACCGCCGTCCTTTCTCTTCTACCCATCAACCCTATTTTTCTTTCTTCTTCTCACTCACTCTATGCGTCTTCTTTCTTTTCAGTTTACAAATCTATTTTGTAGGTATCTTTGTTGTCTTCACAAGTTGTGATAGACTAATTACGATGCTTATCATCGTTGAAACACCACCGACCACTGACAGTTTCTTTTAGAAAGTGGGTAGCTCTTCGTTGACTTCTTAATCTGTTTTTGTTTTGAGAGTTTCAAAATAATAAATGATTTCATGAGTCAATTTGGACTCATGTTATCTTAAGTTTTATATATTTTTTGGTTTGTTTTTCCATTATTTAGTAAGTTTTCACTTTTAGAAGCTTTTGTCTACGCTTGTAGTACACTTTTTAGTCTTGGTTATGCATGTAGTCTTGCTTTTACGAGTAATTTTAGGGTGGATTTGTCGTCGTCCCCTCCAGTTTGGTGGATGCTCAGTTCTTTGATGATTTATGCTCGTCGTTTTGGACCATCCAAGATTGATTTCCTTATTGTATTAAGTGCTTGCAATCACTCCTGATATGTTGTCTTGAGTTGTGACAGAGCTGATTGTCAATGTGCCATAATGTTTTATTGATGCTAAAGCTGAAGCATTTGTTGTGTTGGTGGAGCTTGCCCTTTAGCACGTACAACGAAATTTTTGTTATTTTCCCCCAATTTGTATGGTCTTATTCATTGAATGAATTAATGAATTTCTCTTCAAAAATATTTTACAACAAATTTTTAGATATTTATTAATTTATGAATAAAATGATAGAAAATGAATACACAATAGTTCACATACAACTATGTGTTGTAAAATAAACAGACAGAGAGTAAAGGACAAAGAAAATGGAAGAGCAAAAGAGAGAACATAAGAAAATCAGAATATTTACAAAGCTTCTCCAAAGTCTCTATTTATAGGCATAAGAAGTATAAATGAAGTAGAGATCTACCTCTAATCACTACTAGAATTTAAAGTACATCAAAACTTATCTTGATCTAGATGGATATTCACTTAATAAGATATTCTTAACACTCCCCCTTGGATGTTATTGGTAGATAATGTGCCTCGTTAAAACCTTACTAAGATAAAAACCTTGTAGGAAAAAAATTCTTAGTGAAGGAAAAAGAGTACACATATCTATAATACACATAATATGTTGCCTTATTAAAATCTTTACCAGGAAAACCCAATGGGACAAAACTTCGATTAAGGGAAAAAAGAGTACAGCACGTATTTACACCCCCTCATGAAAATATCACATACTTTCTCATATTCTATGTATTCAATCTTGAATACTAGCTTTTCAAATGATTATTTAATGTATTGACTAAGCATTTATATTATCATTCTTTTGAAAGTCATGAGTGAAGGAAAATTTTGGAAAAATATATTTTGATATCTCTAAGAGTTTCAACAATAATCATAACAAACTATTATTGACTAAGTCAAATTTACCACATATATTCAATTATTTCAATTCATATAAATGAACGATTTCTCGAGAATTTCAATATGCTTCGGCATTCTAAATCCTTTAAAGATTTTAATCTAAATTTTACTATATAGTGATTTGTAAAAGGTTGTAGCAACAACCATTAGACGCAAATTAAATCCTTTATGAAATATCAGTTTAATAATATATCTAAAGGTTTTTGCATCCACCACAAAAGAATATTATATCTTTTCATAATCAATACCATGACTTAACGAAAACTTCATATTTTTATTCCGCTTTTTGCAAAACTACTTTATTTGTATCCTCACTGGCTTTATACTTTTAGATACTTGGACTGCTGGTCCAAAAAACTCCACGAACTTGAGTTGTGTCTTTTATTTTGATCAATTTATTTCATATCTATATTTCTCAATAGATTTATTCAAGATTCTCCTTTTACTTCATTATTTCAACAATAATATTGCATAAAATCATTATCGACTACTTTTATTATTGGTTTGACATTTTCTTGAATTGACATAACTTATCGAGATATCTTATTTTCACTATTTTAATCTTCAGTTTAGGTAGCTAAATCTCTTCTAAAGTCTTACTTGTTAGTTATGTCTTAGGTCTCTTCTAGAGCACCGCCTTCACTATATGACCATCTAGATTTATTATTTTCTTGTATGAGAATTTTCATATTTGAAACTTGTAATGAGTTATCCTTGTTGAACTTCTGGTTCAAATTACTCTCCCCCTAACTCATTACAAGTTATTATTTATCTCCCCCTAATGTCGAGAAAACTATCGAATCAAAATAGTAATCAAAAATCATATCATAATTGAATCTTCGATACATTTAAAATATATTATAATACAAGGAGACTCGTAATTAATATATATTCTCAACTTTCTTTGAGTATTCACTCGTCTTTTTGGTGGTTAAGCAATTGGAACATATACACACATACAAAAATTCAAAGATGAGAAATATTTAGCTCTTGACCAAAAATCAATTTTAATGGGGAGTATTTATAACTTATTAACTTGATGCGTACAACACATAAATCAACATGATTTCATGTTGAAATAGGAAGTTTAGTTCTCATAAGTAATGGTTTAGATATTAACCAAAGGCATTTAATCAATAATTTCTCTAAACCATTATGCATATAAATAACAAACTTTACAAAAGTTTTTCAAGCTCAATCAATAAAAGATTGAGATGTAAACTCATCAATATTAGCAAGATGAACTGTCTTAATTGCATGATCTGAAATTAATTACTTAAATAAACAATCTTGCAAACGACAGATTGCAAGTTGATAACACATACGTGATTATTTTGTAGATGCATTTACCAGGAATCATATAATATCAAAATCATCCACATGGTGGATGAATGGGCTCATATTCATTTTAGAAATGCAAGACATTAAATCTAAACTTTAGCTATTAGGTTTCTAAGAATCAATTTTCATTGAGAACAAGTAACAAATGAGAATTCTTTAAATTAAAAAAAACTTTTGGTTTTTTAATGAATGTCGATATGAATTCTCAATTAATTTTTGCATCATTTATGATCCACAATGATCTAACTGGTCACGCCAAGTAGTAAATGCATTTGTATCAGTAAACTTTTGGTTTATTTTAACATGCATTTCAATTGTACTAATAATGTCAATATAAATTGTGACAAATTGATAATTTTACTGTCATTCTTTTACTTTGTATCCACATATAAGTACTATTGTGACATTTACTACTGAAAATTTCTAAATCAATGTGAAGTTTATAATGTCACTAAGTCAACAAAATAAATATAATTCCCAAAAAATTATATGCAATATTCGCTTTAGGGAATAGGTCAAAATCTTCAAATATCCAAAAAAATATTAATAGCGAACTTTGATAGTGAATCTTATTTCTTAGGTGTACAACAAGTACATAACTAATGACTTTTCATACATAAGTTTTTTCTCTTGGAAGTTCTCATCAGTAATATTTTTCTACATAATTTTAATTGAGAACTTATTCTAAATACTATAGAGTTATACTCATAGTTTTAAAAAGAACTTGCAACTTCAAGTGCATCCAACCATAAAGAACTTAAGATAGAATTACCATATTCTATTACTTATAAGTAGATCTTCACAATCAAATATTTTACTTTCAATCCCTTAATGGGGATGATAACAAAAGAAGATCACAAAGATAGTAACAATCAATACAATTCAATAACAAGAGTAATCAATAACAAAATCCTCTTTTGATTCATATGAAATATAATTTTTTCCTTGTTGACAATCTCAATATGAGATCCATTATAAATATCTTTTAAAACCAATGGATTAACCATCACAAGATATTAATATATTAGTTCTTCTAACACTATTGACTAATTTTGTACTACCAAATATTAGAATAATATTGGTTTATATTTTCTTTTGCGTTCACTTCGGGGAATGCAATAGTTTTACTAGGATGAACTTGTAAATGTTCTAAAAAATTCTTTATTTCATAATCACCATCCAAATATGCGTAGATTTCAAATCAAAATCTATCTATTAATGTTGTCATAATTAATCTTCAATTATAATAAACATGATATAATAAATAAATCATAGTAAAATATACCTAAAAATCTTTAACATCATCGTCATCACCTAGGTAAGGATTATATAATTTTTTTTTTTTTTGCATAAAAGGGCATAAAAATATTTAGAGACTTATGTGTACCTAAGTGGTTAAAGGCTCTAATGATTACCCATAGTACGCAAGCCTCAATTGAAATAGCAACAACTCTAGGGGGCAATCAACAATAGCAAATTTGGAGATATTTTTGTGACTTATGGAGAAAAACAATTAAAAGATAATCGTGCTAGTAGCATGTTATAAAATAAATAAAAAAACAGAGAGTAAAGAACAAAGAAAATGGGAGAGCAAAAGATAGAACCTTTTTTATTGATCAATCGAGGTATTTACAAAGTGTCTCTAAAGTCTCTATTTATAGGCATAAGAAGTATAAATGAAATAGAGATCTACTTCTAATCACTATTAGAATTTAAAGTATATCAAAACTTATTTTGATCTTGATGAATATACACTTAATAAGATATTCACAACACTATGATACTTTTCTTTTCTTTTCTAGGTACATATCAAAGAAAATAAACAATAAACTAAATATTATAGAGTTACAAATAGAAAGGCTAAACTGCATACTAAGGGATCGAGTTTGTGTTGTTTACGTTCCAATTGAAGTTGCAGCTATCGTGTATGTGAAATATGAAAAGCTTTTTAGCATAATTTGTAATTATATTTTCATTTTTTGATTTTATTATAATTAAATTATCAAACGATTGTACTTTTTTTTTTGGTAATATCTTTGTAGCAAAGAGTAAGACTTCTAGTTGGTGTTGTGAACCAATCCTATTTGGGATTTATAAATTTGTTAATTTTGAGTTCTCTTTTTTCAGTTTTAATTAAGCATTTGAGATTAATTATGTAGAAAAATAAAAAAGGGTATAAATCAAAAGAGATTGAATCAAAAAAATAACTTTAATTCATGGGTTTTTTACATGTTTGGTTGATGAGAAAATGAATATGGTTGATGAAAAAAAAGTAATTATAAATTGAAAAAAAGAAATTACAAAATATAAAAATATTTTTAAAATATATTTTAGAATTTTTAGAATTAGAACTAAAATGACAAATTTTGTATACATTGAGGGCTAATTTTTTTAATTTTTTAGATTTAGAATCAAATTGATAAAATGTGTAAACATTAGAGGGCTAATTAGTTATTAGACCAGTAAAAAAAAACCATGCAAGACTTTGTTACTAAGTTAACACAAGAGTCTCTAAAATATTTAGTTTCAAAAAGTAAAGTGACTAAATCGAAAAACGTAATAGTTGGGTAACCAAAATAGAATGAATTGAATAGTTGGGTGTCTATTCTTGTACATTACCCTTATATATTTCATAATTAAAATTTCAAAATTACATAAGCTATTAAGAAGTTTTTATACATTAATATATTTTATCATTATTAAAAGATCACATTGACTTCTTAACTTGAATGAAATGATGGTTAAAATTTTTATCAGACACTCGTTTAATATAGGTTTAAATTGTATGACCCTATCCCTTCCCTCAACATTGTATCAAAAAATTTTGTGCATATTTTATCATTATTTTATGTTTAAAATTATATCAATTTTACATTTTAGCTCACAAATATTAGATATTTATTCATTACTAGTAAAAGGCATTCTCTTCTTATGTCACTTTTTTCATTCTCTCACACTACTTACAATGAGTTTTCCATTAGCTTCAATGCTACATAAAACATTATAAAAATCGTAAAAGTAAGTAATGTCTTATGTAATTAAATATTATAAGATTTATATTAATTTGTATGATTGAATAATGTTATGTGTAGTTAAAAAAATATTTTAATAATTTATATAATTTGAAATAAAAAAATAGGAAGAAATAAAAAGTGTAACACCCCAAACACGGCCTAAACGTTATGGCCGAATCCAAGAGTGTTACGAAGAAGGGTTTTAAAACTGGCGAGACTTCAATAAAACCATGTTTAGTTATTTGATAAAATGTCCAAGTATTTTTAAACATATTCATCATTGAAACCGTTATAAGTTGTTCTTTAAAGTTAATCATTTATTTCGCAGCAGAAGTTTGGAAATCATTTAAAACAAAACCAAGCTCGTGTTTCAAAAAAAAACCATTTGTTTAAGGAAAGTGTTTTTGTTGACGTTGCGAAAAAGTAAGCAAAACCAAAATTCAAATCCAAAAGTTAAAATCAAACAGTCTAGAGAGAGAGTCCCAAAAATTACAAACTCTCAAGAAAAGCCAGATTTTATTACTAATTAAAAATAGTTCTCTGTCGAGTGGTCACCTCTGAGCCTCTGTCACACTGACCCGCCTAAGTCTGTGGATTACCTGAATAGAACAGACAAATAGATGTGAGTTTTCGTAAACTCAGTGTGTAACCCAACAGAAATAGTCATGCCAAATATAGAGAATTTCATATACAGTCAGATACAGATTTAGACCTAAGTCCATAATAGTAACAGATATCAAATCAGATGACATATCAAACATACAAAATCCTACCCCCATCCTCTACACACCGTCTCTGTCCATCCCATCACATCATGTGAGATTAAAAACACTCACTCATCCCTACACACCATATAGTGTCGATGCGACACAAAACATGTAACACCCTTAACCCGTATCCGTCGCCGGAATAGGATTACGAGGCATTACTGGATAAAACTCAGTTTAACACAGTCATGAAATTCATCTCATATTCAATTGTCATAAATAAACTTTTAAATTAAATAGCAATCATTCATTCAATTATAAAAGTCAATTTATCACATATGAAACACATAACTAATAAAATCATTCAAGATTTATTACTTATAATACATATATGAACCATGCTTCATCAATTCAATCACATCAATATATCAATATTATAGGTCTATTCCAAATATTCGAACTAAGTTGTTATACAATAAAACCAATTTATACATGTCTCATATTTACAAGATTTAAACCATATAGCTATCAAATATATGACATTCGATCTCCTAAATTACAACTAGGTATGTATCATTTCATATATCAAACACATATACCACCACAATAAGTTGTATATGACCATTTTATATCTAATCCACAACTAACCATATCAATTCATATCATTATCTAAATATCCAACATATCGTTTAGTAACTTCTGCACATGTGCCTATTATACACCAAACGAGCCATATTACAGTACTTAAAATTTATACACATATACGACATTAGTAACTTATAATATGGTCAAGTGTACTTTTAATACCATTTATGAATATATTCTCATGTGCATAAACACCGTTTCCATTTTAACCCATTTCCAATTATCATGTCTAGACATTACTCTTTCAATCATCCAAAGAGCCATATAAAACCGAACCTATATGACCAAACATTCAAGCATAGTATATGTGTATACTTGTCACAACAAATCGAATCAAAATAGCCAAACCACAAATGATCATATCATAAGTACACCAAATTCACATAATCTGTAACCAACCAAATAACATATGCTCAACCGATTCATTATTCATATAATCGGTCCACAAGTTAAATCTCTTATGACCAAACCAAACTATCATAAAACATATTCATAATTTTCCATCACCAATCGCACCTAAATAGCCAATCAAAAATAATGACATAACCATCACTTAGCCTATATTTCATATACCATAAACACACTTTCAAATTGAGCTAATTTCATTGTCGATTGTAAATCATGCTTTGCACCACTCATTACCGAATCATATATCAAAATATCACAAGCATATATACAAGGGAACATACCTCCATATTAAGATCAAGTTATAAGCAAACACACGCAAGCATTGACATCTATCTCAAGCCATTTTTGCGTGGCTATGTATATAAACAATTTCAAAACCAGTATATCAAAACTAGCCTATACATGCCACATAACCAAAACTCCAAGCATTTATTTACCGAAGCGAAAACTGGATAGTGTGATGTTGTCTCCTATGACTTCCAATCCGAGCAAGTCTCCAAAACTCTATAAACATAGGGAAAATACACAAAGTAAGCTTTGAAAGCTTAGTAAGCCATAAGCAAATAATTCATCACAGTAACATATATAATTCAATTCGAATAGACTGAATTTAGTTAATCTCATACACATATACAACCACTTTTCTCATATAATCCATATTGTCACATTACACAACTTCACTTACCTTATTTATCAATGAACATATAAACCATGCTTTAAAATTCAACCATTTCAATCTCATTTATCAATTCAAATTTTAAATTAACTACCATACATCAAAGTCATATTACACATGCTTCATAATTCCACTGTTCGAACCATATATACTCCTTATTCAAATATATCACATTCGGTCATACAAAACATATAACCAACAAATCAAAACATGCTTATTTAACTCTTTCACATATACATAACATATTTAATAATTTAACCTTATAAATAACATTTATCTAATCATCTTTCAAACCAAACTAGCATACCTCAAAACCATGTTTCATGTTTCATAAATCCATGTTCGAAACATAAGACCACAATTTCATGGTATTCGAACTCTTGAATATAATTAAGCTTATTTCATTACTATTTCACATAACGAGCATATGTATCACAATGTTCATTTATATACATTCATTTCATTCATTGTCATGTATTTCACATATCGTCATTTGAAACTTACTCACCTTTCATTCTTGAATATCATATACACTTCGTACGTACCTAAATCGGATATATTTTTACATAGTCATTCATTTCTCGATATTTCCCGTTGAACCATTTGGAATCAATAAGGATACTTGGATAGCTCGAAAGCTCTTACAATGCCAACGTCCCAAACGCGGTCTTACATGTAATCAAATATCGATGCCACTGTCCCAGACAGGGTCTTACACGAAATTGTATACGATGGCGATGTCCCAGACATAGCCTTACACATAAATCTCAAATCGATGCCAACGTCCCAGATGTGGTCTTACACGATAACTCATATCGAAATCATATGTCATGACATATGTATCCCAACTATTCCTATGGTTCATACGGGACTTTCGGACGTCGTAATTCGATCAATTTAAGCTTAATACTAGTCACACCATGCTTATATTAGTTCGGCAGTATGTCAAATATATACATACCAATTCGGCAACATTTAAAACATATACATTTTAATTTAACAACATTTATTTACTTATGAACTTACCTCGTACAGACATGAACGAACTGGACTACTATTCAAAAATTTTCAATTTTTCCTCGATCCAAATCTGATCTCCTCTTTTCTTGATCTAATTTAATTCAAATTTGGCTTGTTCAATAACATATTCATTCAATTTTATCCAAAAATACATAATTTGGGAAATTTTCACTTTAGCCCCTAGCATTTCACATTTTTACAATTTAGTCCCTATTTCAAAACAACACAAAATACTCAAAATTTCACTAAACCCATGTTAGGCCGAATTCTCCTTAGGTCCCTAGCAGCCCATATATTTCATTTATTTCATATTTAAGCCCCTAAATTTTAAAATTCCACAAATAAATCCCTAATTTGGATTTTTATAAAAAATCACTTAATTAAACATGATAATCAAACATCAAATATTTACTTTTCATCATCAAATAACAAATTCATCATATTATCAACAATGGCAAATCTCAAATTCATCATCAATTCCAAAAATTAAAGCATGGGCTAGGTAATATACAAAGCAACGATATCAAAAACGTAAAAATTATCGAAAACCAAACAAAATCCATACCTCAATTTGAGCTTCAAAGTGTCGAGTCTTTAAAGCTTTCAAATGGTTCTTTTTCTCTTCAATATTCGGCCAAAAGATGAACATGCATGGCCATTTCCTATTTTGTTTTATTTTAATTACATTTTATTATCCATTTACCAATATAACCTTAATGATTTAATAATAAAACCATATAATGCATGCCATTACCATTCATTCATGTCTTCAATGGCTAAATTTCATTTTAAGGACACAATAATTAATTAATCAAAGTAATTTAGCACTTTAACAATTAGAATGCCACTTTTACAATTTATGCGATTAAGTCCTTTTTATAAAATCGAGCACACAAACGATAAAATTTTCACACAAAAATTTTCACACATATAAATTAACATGCTGTAGACACCAAAAACAATATTAAAATATTTTTTAGACTTAGATTTGTGGTCCCAAAACCACTGTCCGACTGAAGTCTAAACCAATCTGTTACAAAACAGATAGTACGCAGTCAAGCTCCCAGAATATAGGTGAAAGGTTGCGTACAGATCACTTCCTCCACATATGCCAATCCCACCCCAAACATAGATACAAAATACGGAATTAACATAATTAACATGCTTAACATGCTCGTATTCAGATAACATATACATATACTCAACAGATCAGTCATACATACATATTAGTACCTACGTGCCTATGACTTCGTTTCCCAGGAAATTCGTCCTACTCAAATCAGGCTATCAAAATATCAGATCACATGTATTAGGGCTTGTTTAGCCCTTACCGACCCTACGGTAGGTCCATAGTCGATCGGAACGACCCGTGCGACCCTAGGGAAAATTTTAGAATTATGGGCCCATATGCCCTTGTGGGCCCAAACGCCCCTGTGGCCCATATGCCCCAATTGGCCTTGCCCGTGTGGCCCACACGGTCTGGCCCAAAACCTATACGGCCACACTCACACTGTCACACGGCCGTGTCTTGCGCACGGCCACACCTTCGTTAGTTACACGGCTGTGTCTCGTACACAGCCAACCACACAGCCGCCCACACGCCCGTGTGGCATCAACAGACTCCAATTTTGGCTTTTGCTGTAACTCAATTTTTTGTGTTAGGAGTATACACCTGGTTCGGTTTTTATGCGAAACCACTCCCGAGACCACCAGAACCTAAAAATTGACATTACCAACTCCCAAAGTCAGTCTTACTCCTCAATTAAACTGAACTAATGAAACCGAAAATAATGAAGTTTAAAAGTTCCACACTTACCCAATTCCTCAAACGATTCTGATTACGATTCTGCAAGAGACGAGTTACGTTCCTCCTGATTAACTGCTGCCAAAACCCAGAAACAACATCAACGAAAGGAACATCAAGTTAAGAAACACTTGCAAAAACCTAAAGTATACCCCCTGCACTTACCAATCCGCACGCCAACACCGAAGAACCAGAATATCAAAATTGAATGACAAAATTGCAACAGAAAATCGAGAGCAAGGAAATAAGATTTTGCCAATTGAAAAAAATATGCAGAGAAAGGGAAACTAACATCAAATTTCTTGAGGAGAGAGAGAAAAGAGAAAAATAACAAAAAGAATTAAAATTAAAATAAATTCCTATCCCACTAAATCTCAACCCCCCATTATCCTACCAACTAACCCACTAACTCTCAACCACCTCCGAATTCTAATTCCACCCAAACTCTCTCAGACAACTGGAGCAAAAATATCACCTACACTCTCACAGGGAATCGAACATGAGGCCTTAGAGTAAGCTAACTCCTTACACTCGAAATCATATTCATTCTAATATAAGTTTACAGAGAATATTACATAAGCCTACACAGTAGGGATTATGCTAGGATAAAAATAACAAAATTTTCCATAAATGAAACTTGAACCCAAGACCTCAATGCACAATCAGAACACTTAACAACTAAAGTAAATACTCATTTATGTTAAATTTCACAAAAAAAAAAAAGACTTAAATTATTTAGGGTGTTACAAAAAGAATCGAAATAATATTTTGATTCTATATCATAGGAATGGATATAGGACTTCTTCTGCTTCTGATTATTGATTCAATGCAATAACAAGATTTTTTTTTTTTTTTGTTACAACAAGCCAGATTGCAGAATCATAGAAAAAATGAGTTATTTGAGTTGAAAAAAAAAATGAGCCTAGCCCGTGGAAATTGGAAATAAAAAAGTCCCTTTTGCACGAAATCAAAGCGATATTCTTTCTTTTTTTTGTTATTTGAGATATTTCTTTAAAGCCCTTGTTTTAGGATAACGTTTTTTGTGTAATTAGTGATAAAAAAATTAGGAAATTTATAATAATTTGTGTAATTGATTTTTTTTTGTGTAATTACACAAAATATTACAACAATTAAGTAATTACACAAAATATTATAAAAGTTATAATAATTTATGAAATTAAGAAATACTTTGTGTAATTAGAGTTCATGGAAAACTCACTCTTAAACTCCTAAGTTTTTTTTCTCTTGTTATAGAATAAAATAGAGAGCCAATTTGAAAACTGAAGCCATCAAATTTTGACAATGCTTGCTATGATTTAAAAGGTTATTTTGGGCATAATTGTATTATATTTAAAATAAATTGATTTTAAATAAAATATTATGAGTGGTTTAGACTTTTAATTAATTTTTAAGTGCATATATTTTGGGTTAGTGTTATTTCATATATTCAAGTTTAATCTTCATCAACTGTTTTATATTTGTATTAATTTTAAGGATGAAATCATTAAACTTGGATAGAATTTATTAATTTTAGATTAGATTCAACTTAAGCAAACTATTTAATGAATTAAAATTTATTGACATATAAAAATATAATATTTAAACATACGTTATGTTTATATTGTATTTGTATTATTTTTTACGTGTAGGTTATCATAGATGCTTATAAATTTTAATACATTAATAATTCATTGATTTTGACATCTTCACATATTTATGTTATGGTTAATTTTAAAATTATGATGACGTACTCTAACTATTATTACTAGATTATGACACGTCCATAATGTTGGTAAAATTCTTTATGTAACAAAATTATTTAAAAATTGATATAAAAATAAAATATGATTTCAGTTAAAATGGTAAGATTAAAGTAGTGAAAATTATAATGTTTTGGGTTCAAATTTCATAACTTCCATCATGTGTATGATTTTTTTTCTAGATTTATATAAAAAAGCATAAATACCCATAAAATAATATTTATTACTTTATAAAAAAATACTAATTTTACAACTAAATTAAAATCTAATTAATAAGTGATACCTATTCAATTAAACGTAGTACGGATTATACTCATCAACTCTAATAATTAGTCATGGATTAAAAATTTTGGCCCATGCGACAAATATCATGTAACATCAAGCTTACTTCCATTTCAAACCAGTGAGATCACCATCGTCCCATCTCAACATGAAAAAGGAAAACATAAATCTTTAATATATTATATAATTATTTGTAAATTTAAATATTATGTGTTATTTCATACTTTGTGTAACATTTTTTGGGCATCCTCCAAAGTACCAAATAAAAAATGGTGAAACAACTTAATAAATCGAGACCTATGAGACTCGAGGCCATATCTAACGGAGAGGAAAATTTTATTATTCCGATCAAAACTTCATTGTTTTTAATCATGTGATCATATGCGTCCAAAGAAAAAAGGGCATGATTGGAGTTAGGTGAAGTGCGGTCCCTGACCTTATTAGTCCGTAATGGAGCTTCCACTAGTGCCACTTTCCGAGAAAAGAATGTTGTTTTAAAGCTCTATAAAGTGCTCAACTACTTCAATTTTCAATGTCAAACCAAAGCCTACAAATCCAACATTATGAAATCTCTCCATTTCTTCTTCCTTCTGTTCTTCTTCCCCTTAAGTTGTTTTAGCCAAACTGAGTCCTCGACCGTTAATGATGTGCTCATGCACTGCAATGGATCTATCAGAGAGTGCAATGAAGCAAACGAGATGCTAATGGAGTCAGAAATAAGCCGGAGGTTTCTAGAACAGAAAAGGTATATATCTCCCGGCGCACTTAAAAGAGATCAACCAGTCTGCCGCGGCGGTGCTGGGGGTGAAGCTTATAGTAAAAGTGGCGGCTGCCTCCCAGAACCATCCAACCCTTACAACCGAGGATGCTCCAAGTACTATCGTTGTAGGTCTGATTCATGATCCGAAGCCGGTCACACCCATTACAACGAAAAATATGAAATTTTCTTGTTCAACTAATATTCATTTACATTCCAAGTATACCATGTTTTTACAGTATTCTTTAATCGTTATAATTGTTAATTAACTCTTAATGAGTTCTAAAACATATTTTCTCCAACATGAAGAGTGTATCAATTATCATCCTTCTTAAATTATTCAATGTTATCTATATCTTTGTCTTTGCTAATATAAGCTTAACAAAGCAAGCTAACTGTTAGAGCATTATCTCGATGAGGGTGGCTCAAACGACAGTGCCGAGAATTTAAGGGTTCACGACCATATCGAGAGTTATAATGGGGTGGCTTACACAATAATATTGAGAGCCACAATGGTTTACACAGCAAAATCGTGCCCAAAGTCATAATGAGCGCCTAAAGGTATCACCTTGCATCCATACTCTCAAAGAGGAAAGAGTTTGAATCTCAACTTTTTAATTTACATGATTTTATCTATTTAGACTTTATTGAGGGAAACCGATTTTTTCAAGAAAAATCTTCGAAGCTTCATCTGTTAGGTAGTTGGAGTTGCCCTCAACAATCGAAAATATTATCTTTTGTTAAGGTTTTATTTTCCAATTCCGTGGAAAGCCGTATGAATTCACAGAGTGAGCTCCTCAATTGATAGAATTGTTACATACCCCTAATCTCATGAAAAAAAAAAATATTAATAATGGAGATACACACACAAAAATTCAAACCACCAACCAAAACATAACTAATCTTTTCCTTGAGTTAATTAGTTGGAGTGATACCATATAGTAATATGCGTGTGTGAGATAAGCACGAGTTAAAGTTATAATATGCTCATCTTTAAATATACATATATATATATATATATATATACACACACACACATACCAACACTCCCATACTAACTACTTGGTCAATATTTAAAGAAGTGAAAGACAGCCAGCACGCACTGAAATTGTAAGACTTTTTACATTGATTCAGTTCCTCTCAATCTTTCACTTCCGGTTTTTTTGTCACTGTTATACACCTTGTCTCACGGGTGGCCTACAGATTACCGTCTCAAAGAATTTTTATGGCCAATATCTGTTACTATTATGTCACCATGATCTTCCATTTACTATAACATTTTTTTGCGATCTTTCATTTATATATATAATACAATATTTATGTTAAACACACATCCAAACATATATGACAATATATAAACTTTTAAATATATGAAAAAACTCTTTTAACTAAAAAGAGAAAATAGATGTTCCTACATACCACCGAGCTCTTAGCTAAGTAATGCAAAAGAATACAAAGTTTTAGATAGGGAGTTGTTCATTTTTAGTTCCAATGATAAATTTCTGGACCATGATAGAGAATAAGAAGACTTAAACATAACTACTGGGCATATTCATGAAATATAATAATCATATATATCGTTCACATATGCAGAAGAACATTTCCTGAAAATCAATCATGTTCAGCATTGTAGCATAGTCAATATCCCAATGAACCAAAATTGTGGATCTACTTATACGAAAGCTTCCATACCTCCCGTACATTAGAGGAACCATCGGCAACTTCAGTAACAAGGGTTGCAGCCATAACACCTGTAGGACCAAAAATAATCACTTAATCAGCGTCTAGCAGTCCATATCTTATACATGGACAGCCTCGGGAAAATGAATGAAATGCAACACTTCATGCGTATCCTCCATGAAAATATGTTACACTGAAACTGAACATACAGACTTTTTGGAAAATAGACATGCATATGAGTAAATAGCCTTCAAAAAATTTTCGGAGATATAGGGTCTACGGCTGCGTTAAAGGGCTTAAAGGTTACAGGAATAAAACTTGGAACTGATGAAGTTTTGACAGGGAAAAGTTTGCTTAAATCGACAAGCTAACAAAAGAATATAATTGTTAGAGAAGTTATCCCAGCCGGTTAGTCTCCTGGTTTACAGAGTGTTAAGAATTTCTCCAAGACTCCACCAAGAACATGAAGAACAATACAGCATATAATATGATTAAGGCTACAAAATAATTAATTTAAAATGTTTCAATTTGTTTTGGTGATGTTCCTTCACTGTAAAGGGAAACTCCAGATATTCCAACAATGAAGAACTAAGAACAAAAGGAGAAACTAATGAATCACTCAACCATGAGTTCTCAAAGAACTCCAGGAAAATAAGTCCATTCCAGTAAAGTACAAAATTACCAAACTATTCCTTGAAACAATGACCCTCAAAAGATTCATTCTGATGAATCACAATGCAGACTTGAGAACAATTTCCCTTGAGCCAAAATGGCTTCTTTGATACCCTAGAATTTATATCTCTTTAATCATACATTTCATAGGAGGAAAGCTCCTTTGCAAAACATTCTAACCACCTATAAAGCAATTATTTAAAAACTAGGCCAGAGGTCAAACCAGTGAGCCTTCCAATTACTGGCTCAACCAGATGATTATATTAAAAAATAATTAAATAATAAATAAGTAATTTTAATACTAAATAAGTATTAAAAAAAAAATATTTAATAATGATATTTATTTTTACTAAATGGTGCAGATTTTAACATAATACACTCAAGGGTTAAATGTCCAGATCTCATCACATAGAATAATTTTTTTCCATTTAAAAAAAAACTTTAAAATAAGTTAAAACAGATTCCCCCCCCCCCCCCTTTTTTTTCCAGCTTTCACTAGTGCTTTTATGGTTCTAGCAGTTCTTAGCCAGCTCAAAAGATTCCAGACTGGATGGACCACCGGTTCCCATTTAACTGGCTAGTCCAGTCAGGCTTTTACAACAGGGTTGTGAACTGCATAAGGAGAAAGGAAAAACCTCATAAATATCTACTGAGTCCTAACTCACATATGCATTCTTTTAATTTACTCTATCGGAAGAGAATATATTCTAGTTCCACTGACATAATCACGTCTATAAAGGATCAGGTTACCTTCTTTCTCAAGCATGGAAAGAAATTGTCGTGTTCCCCCTCCTACACCAAAATAATGCTTCTTTCCAGCCAAGTATACAACTCCATTTGGCTGGTTCATGCACTGTAAATTGAGAATGCTTAGAAGTGAGGAATCTATGAATTTACAATTAACAGAAGAGGCTGAATTACTCAATAAAGAAACACCTTCTTTATAAGTCCATAGAGATTCCTTTGCGCCGAGATTGAGTAAATCGTCTCAGCCATTAAAATAACATCGTAAGCAGAAGCTTGGCCATGTTCTGAGCTAGAAGTCAAGTTTATTTCACTTTCACGTGCATGAGGAAGTAACTGATGAATCTCACCCCAGTCACCAGCAAAGAAGCGCACTTCTGATACAGTTTCAGGTTTAGCCTTCTCCAAGAGATTTGCGTTTACATTTGGGATAGTGAGACACCGTAGGACCTCAGCATTGAAGTCCTGAAAATGCACCTCAGCTGCACTCTGAAAGGGAAAAAAATGATAATGACATTTTAACAAATACTCCCAGTCACAACATGGTGTAATCAAGCATGAATGAGTTTACCTCGAGACATGCAAATATCCCAGGAAGTCCGTGACCACATCCAAGCTGAAAACAATTAAAAGAAACTCAGCAAGCAGTTGCAAGAAAAGACAAGCCAAGATGTCAGCGACATCTATCTAAATATATGTTTACAGATTCAATAGTTCAAGGCATTATTATTACAAGTCAAATCTATTGGAGGGATAATAGCAATTTCTTCACTGGTAAAATTACTCTGGCTGATAAAAACCGAACGAGAAACCAAAGCAAAATACCAGTTATATTAGAAATAATAGTCTGCCAATAGTGTACTACAAAAATTCATGGGACATTCTAGTAATACATAAGCACAACCATTGAGAGCCCAGAATGATGGTCCTTAATCTTATCTTATGATTGATTTATGCAAAAAGTTTCCATATAATATAACCAGCTCAAAAGAAATTTTTCACTGGATATCGATGTGGGTGTCAACTAGCATCCTTAGTAATACATATGACCAATCGAGCAAATTAGTGCGTCAACAAGGGTTGAATCTCAGAGCCCACCTCTAACACTCGTTTTCCCTCAAATGATAGACAACCATTTTGAATCTCAGAGCGCAAAGCTTTAACAAGGTCTAATGAACCTTCCCATAGCTTAAGTCCCCCTACACTCAAAAAACCCAAAAAAAAAAAAACACACACACACACACATTACCAAGTTTTCATCATTTGGAAGAAACCTAAAAATGCTTTCATCATGAGCACGAAACTGAAATGCGAAAACTAAAAATGAAATCTAAAACAAGGTGAAAGGAAGAAAGATCATTACACACCTTCATATACTCCAGGGACTAAATCCGAGTTAGGCAACCCAAGAACCTCTTTAGTACTCACCCTTCCCTAAAGGATGGCAAAATTATAGTTTAGCATAAATAATATCAATCATAGAAGAGTGCTTTGATCAATTTTATGGAATCTTGATTATTTCTAAAAGCTACCACAAAACAAGTTCATTCAATAAACAGAAGTTAAAAGGTTCACCTTGAGTAAAGTAAGGCCATCCAAGTTGACAGGCTCCACAGTGTATTTCACAGAAGAAGAAACCTACTTCAAATTCAAAACCAACCAATAAAAAAAAAAGCGTTTCTCAAAAATCAAAGACAAAAAAAGCTTAGAAATCGGTACCTCTGAGGAGAGGACTTCGACAGAGGGAGGAGGAGGTGGCAGCTGCGGCTCCGAGGACTCCAAGAACCCTAAACCCAAACTGGGTTTATCCTTAGATGATGAAAACAGTTGAAAACTTGTGTTGGTTGCCATTTGTTACCCGCTAGTAACTACAGAAGTTGCAGACCAACAAGGAGGGCCGAACTCCGTAGACGAAACCTTCTTTACTCTGTTTAGTGCGCTGGTTAGGTTACTATGGTACAGTTCCTCGATATTGGACTATGGCCCATCACACTGCAATCTATGCTATTTCAATACTTTGATTATGATGGTAAGTTGTACGAATTATAGGACAGATTTTTGTATTTTTCAAATATATTTATAATTGATGATTTACATCTCTAACAAATATATTTACAATTTATGTACTAAATTATATTTTGTTTTTTTACTTTAAAAATGTATAATTTAGTTTTTGTATATTATATCAAAAAGTAAATTTGTCATTTCTATTAAAAATTTCATCTATTTTTACTGTAAAAACTGGTATGACTAACGGAATAACCAAACAGTTATATATGTGACATGTCATGTGCACATTATTCTGATGTATAGAGACTGAATTTTAATAGTAGAAATTGATGACATATTTAACAAAAGGATGAGTATACTCTTTAATCTAATATGCAAACGCTAATTTATCTATTTTTTCAATAAATGAGACAAAATACAATCTGACTCTTAATAAAAGGGCTTTCATTATACATTTATCGATATAAGTTTTTTTATATAATGCCTATAACTACTCTTAGTTCAATTGATTTGATTGGTTTTTTCGTTTCAATTGAATAAATTATTAAAATATTATAAAAAATTAAAATATATTAAAAAAATTGATTCTTAGTTCAAGTTAAACCAATTCATTCGTATTTATAGTAAATTAATCCAACCATTTATTTTAATTTGCTATTCTAACTTGTTCTCAATTAGACTAATCAATTTGATAGCGCTCTAAGATAATGGTATTTGTTCGAGAAAAAGGCCACTTAATCTCATCATTTTAAACTTTTACATTCTGATTGTAACTATCATCTGGGATACTTTCCCCTTCATTGTTGGCAGCTTCTAGCTCTTGTTACATTTATATAGACAAAAAATAATTAAATATAAATCACAACTAATTAAAATATAATAATTCAAATAATACTATCAATAAAATTAATTGATATTTAATTTAATAGAAATAAAATTAATTACTAGTTTAATAATTAATTTAAAATTTTTATTTTAAATATAATTATGATTTAAATAGTTATTTTTAAAAATTTACCAATGACATGGATTTAGTTCACTATTTATAAATTTGAAGCTGATGCTTTTATTTATTATTATAGATTATATATAATTTATATAAATTGTAATATATTAATAATTTGCTTTCATATCCCTATTATTTATGTCCTTTTATGTTTAATTTTTTTCTAAGGGTTTATTTGTTTGATGTACAAAAATTTAAGAAAAATGATTTTTGAAAAATGTATTTAGTTTTTACAAAATTGATATTTTTCGCTATTTGGTAAATTTTTTAAAAATCATTTTTCAAAAGATGTTTTCTATGAAACAAATATAATTTTAATGAATTTTTTTGTTTTATAATTAATCTCATATCTAAAATTTCGATATTATAAAAACTGATAATATAAAAAAAATGGGGAAAGAAAAGCGAATGATATGAAAAATATAGATCAAATTATATAAAAATGATAATATTTGGCACATTGGTAGTGTATATTTTTTTTATTTCATAAGTAGCTTTAAAAATTTGTCACATGTTTTTTAAAATTTTTAATATTTTAATATTTTATTATACCCTATAGGACACTTACGAAGTCTTTTACCTAGTTTGTGAAGTCTAAAACTTCATTAGTATCGTATTAAATATTAATCCTATATAAAATAGATAATATATATAAATATAAAAGGCATATGTCATGAAAATCAACTTATGGCAAGAAAAATGAAAAAAAAAACAAGGTTATCTAATTTTGTAAAATCTAACTTACACGAGAAAGCTTTTGTAAAATATTTTATGAAGAAACAAGGAAAATTTAGACTGTCTTATAAAAAAAAATTACATTAATCAAATTTATTTTAAAAAATAAACATAGAATAAAAAATTTTGATAGCAATCAAAGCGACCCCTAAATGTGTCATTTATGGCATCCACATGCAACAACCATTATAAGTCCCTTTCAAGTGTCGGCAGGAATTACCACGTCATCCGCCAAACTTCACCTTAAAAGCATCTTGTCAATGCCATTTTCCCTTTTCGGTCAAAAGCTGGGTGTGGACTGATGCTTATTTCACCATCTATTTGATTATAATGTGGAATCAAACGCCTAACGCAATCCCCTCTTCAATTAACGCAATCTCCCACCTATCACCTCCCATATATTCAAACCATATGAAAAATCTTAAAATGATTTAGCATACTCGTATCTGACAAGAACATTATTCAATAGTCAGTTCATGTATGCTGTTTGCCCAATTGGAAAAATTCATCTGATGATGAAGGATTCAGAGTTTTCTATCCTTCAATTTTGTTAATAAAGAAAAACTGAAACCCCAAAAGCAAAAAAAAAATTAAAAGACCAAATTTCAAGATCATGAACATTCAATGCTTCCCCCATCACTACAAAATTATACTCTTAAAATACACAAGTACAATCATTGAGATAGAATGAGATGAAAGGCTATATCCATATCTATATTCATTTCAGCTAAAGGGAAAAAAAAAATCAAAATTACTTAATTATTTATGCAACCATTTTTTTAAAAAATTAGGCTTTCTTCTGTCCTAAAAAAAAAACCATTACGAATGAATTTCTAGTGTAGTCAACTCAATTACCATTACCATAAGTAGAAAATGTATACTTATAATCATCCCCATCTGCAAATCCAATACTAGGATCCTTCCCTTCTCTAATCATAACCCTAACACTCTCTATTCTATCAAGAATTCCCTTAACTGCTAAATCAAATGCATCCTCAAGAGTCTCCGATCGAGATCTCGAACTTGCGTAAACCACTCTCGGAATGAGCTTTATAACCTCCTCCCTCAACCTCAATATTCTGTCTTCTGGCATCCGAAGCAATGTTTCATTGAGGTTGATTTTCCACTCACTTAAATCCTTTACTGGTAGATACACCGAGTATGCAGTATAATTCTTTGGTAAATGCCATATGTATTGAGCATATGCTGTACCTGGATGGAAAAACACCGGAATGCACCCTGCTAAAATAGAGTCGAAAATCGATCTCCTTGTGTAAGAATCCCCTGGGGGCTGCAAGCAAAAGATTGAGCTCTGAAACACCTTCATCACATTAACCGGGTTATCACAGTTTGTAGTACCATAATTACAATCCAGCAGCTTGCATTGGCTCTTTGAAGCTAAGCATTGATCAATAATCTTGCCCCGGATCGAATTCTGATATTCAGGCCTAGGGGCACCAGCAAAGGAGAAAAGATACTGCCGGTTTTGCTTTCTCATTCGATCCTGCCACCGGAAAATCTCACTGTCCTTTGAAGGATGGAAACATGTTGGATATGGAATTGCATAATCATTGTTCCAGGAGCTCGATTCGATCGACAACATCGACATGTTCTTGGATTCAGGCAAGAACCGAAGCTTGCTGCCCCAATCGGTTTCGTTATCGCTTTGTCTTCGGAAATCCCAAGCAATCCTCCCAGCAACTAAGAAATGATCCCTACCCCACATTCTTTTCCATTCAGGCTTCTCTGATAGCCACTTAACAAGGCCAAGAGATGCAGAATCTCTCACAGTAGTGTTGAAACCCCATAGATACAAACTCATATCAAGACCAGCATAAAAGGGTACGTAAATAGCCGATGCAATCGACGAGTCATTGGTTAAGCATTCATATCTTTTCATCTTATTGTGAAAGATGACTTCCAACAAGAACTGATTCGTTAAAAACCAGCTATTGTTCATCAAAACATCTTCAGGGTTCTCAATTTCAGGACCAAAACCCAAGTTGTCCAAGTATGGACACATGTTTTTATCAGTTCCCCTAGTGAGCAACCGACAATTGTTAACCAAATCCTCATTAAATCTACTGGGAAGATCATGAACAAATATATATCTCCCCACACAAGAATCGATCTCAGTTACCACTTTCAAATCTCCCTTTTCATCAGTTTTGGGCAATGGAGAGACGCTAGCATTGGTAATTTCAGTGAAATCATGAGGTAAAGAACTTTGGGTATTGATTACGTTTCCATGATTACCATCCAAAACAGTGACGAGGGCAGATTTTTTAGCAGTAAAACCAGAGTAATCAAAGGAAAATAGCTCAATACAGAAAACGAAAAAGACAAGTAAGACAAACCAGGGCTGATGGTTGCAGCATTTTGAAGTGATGGAGTTTTCCATCTTCGGTAAACAGGCTTTACTTTCTTTCCTCTGAAACTGCTTGGAAACTAGAGCTGGAAACAGGGAGGAAATTGGGGAATGCTTTGAGAAGTCCAGTAAAAAGAAAAGAAAAGAAAGCAAGTGAGAAGCAGTGGATTGTTTAGTGAAGAGCTTGTTTCCTTGATCTGGGGCTTGAGGGAGGGGGGAGATGCTTGATTTATGGTGAAACTGAAAGGGAACCCATTGACATTAAATGCTTGCATTGGTCGTTGGACAAAGGGAGCTTTGACGTCTGGATTCGTGCCCAAAAGTATGGACTGGTGGCGCACCGCCCGGTCCGTTACTTTGTCGGGTGGGTCACCACTCTTTTGTTTTCTCTCACCGTATCCTGAAAGGGTATTGCAATGATAATGAATTGGACGGTTAAACCCTTGAATGATTTAGGTTTAATTGTTAATACTAGTTTTTTAGTTAAATTTAAGTTAATTACAATTTTTTTTAATTACATGGTTATTAAGTGAGTAGCTTTTTTATTTCAAAATGTCACAACAATTAATTTAACAAAAAAACTAACAGTATTAATAGTTAGATTTAAATTTTGAAATATGAAAAGTAGAGAGACTAAATTTCTAGAAATACAAGTACAATGACTAAATTTCTAATTTTCGAAAAGTATAAGGATTATATCACATTTTAACCTTTATATTTTGATTAGAGATTTTCTTTTTAACCTGGTTCTAAAGGTGGGGTGGTTCACATTGTAAAAGATGTTGAGGTTGTATTTGAGTATAGGTTATATGCATGTTCTTCTCTCTTGATTTTCGAAGAGGTGGGATTTATAGGTCAATGAAGACTTGAGGTGAGTCCCATTTGCAACAACCCAATTTTCATTGTTGTTGGGCATGTAATTTTAAGATTGAATTTGTTAAGTCGATTTGTCAGAAAAGTTAAACTAAAAAGTCCACAAGTCGAATATGAGATTGAAAAGTGGGAGAGATAAAATAAGAAAAGGGCTTAGTTTATTTTATTTTTCTTCTTTTCCAAATAAATAGAATAATTTTTGTTTCTTCTTCATTTTCAGTTCAAAATTCACAAGGTAAACATGTTATTTTTGTTGAATTTTTTATGGATGCATAGTCATCCAAGCTTAATTTAACTAACTCAAGTGTTAGTTTTTCCTATTATTAAGTTATATTCTAGCTACCATTGTTGAGTGTCAGTGAATTTGGAACTTGAAATCATGATATACTCATTGGTATAAGCTTAGATTATGTTAAAACCATGTTAGTGTCATGGGTCGCATGTGACCATTGCACCAAATGCATCTGATGGAGGTCTATTGTGTAGATCGAGATCATTTGGCCCGCAAGAACTAGCCCAATTCGGTAAGCTGTTGGAGAAGCCTGTCAGATTGAAGCTTGATTGGCTCGATAATGAAGATTTGACAACTTAGGCTATTTTGGTAACTAATATTAAAAGATTGATAGAATCATATCTAGTAAAGATTAGATTACATTTGATATGACATATCTTGTAAATCCCTAAAATCAAGAGATATAGTTAATCTCGTTCGTCGATGTAAATGTATCTTGACCTTCGGTTTTTGGGGAGCTCAACTATAAATAGAGAGCCCCCTATTTGTACTCACTTCATTCATTGTTTTATTATTCTTTGTGAATAAGAGAATATTGAGAGCAATTACTCAAACACCTTGTGTGTGTTCTTTCTGTTGTTCTTTGTTGCTTCTTTGGCATAAATCGCTTCCGCTATACAAATTGGTGCCTTAGAGGACTTCTAAAAAAGCCTCACTTGAGTAAGGGCTAACTTAGGTGAGTTTGGACAAACGGATCGCCTAAGGCCTCACGGATCGTGAGATGAAAGATCTAGCCCCATGACAAGTGGTATCCGAGCTATTGGTTCGAAGGCACCGTTGAGATGTCGAAAGAAGAGTTCGAACAAAGATGGGCCAAAAAATCAGTCCCTTTGAGGGAGATGCTGTCAGTAGTAGAGGAACGTGTGGGTAAACTCGAGGGATCCATGGAGGAGTAAAGGAGTCACTCGATGGGGTTAAGGATCATATAGACAACTAGAAGGAGTAGTCTAGAGACTATGTAAAGATGTCTCTGGATTCCACCATGGATAAGGTAAATGAGTTATTTAATTCACACAGAGATAAGCTGATAGAGAGGAACGATGCTCTCGAGGCTATAGCGATGGCTTTGAATGAGGAAACAATGGCCATGACAATGGCTCTAAACACAAGAATAAAGGAGCTCGAGGGAAAGTTGGCCTTGTGTCGAGCAGCCGTGGGGGAAGGAGTGCTGAGTGCAGCTCAGTAATGAGGATATCTCGAAGCTGAAAGAGTTTGTGAGGACAAGGTCTACATACGATGTTGACAATTTCTTACGGGAGGATGGAAAACTACTTTTGTGCCAAAGGCATCACGGATGACGCAGTTAAGGTAAACATTATTTCAATATTTCTTACTGATATTGAGTTTTTATGGTGGCGAGGTAGGACCACGGATAAAAGGCAAGGTGAGATTGAGACGTGGCAAGAGTTCCAATGTGAGTTGAAGGGACAGTTTTACCCAGAATTTACTGAGGAAAAAGTTCGAGCAAAGTTTTAAGGGATAACACAATGGGGCATAGTAGGGGAGTATGTTCGAGAGTTCAAGGAACTCATGCTCCAAGTTTCAAGTGTGACCGAGAAAGAAGCATTGCTTGCTTTTCAGAATGGATTGAAGCCGTGGGTTAGACAGGAGATGGAACAAAGAGGTGTCTGAAAGTTGTCAGAAGCCATGACAGTAGCGGAATCCGTGGTTAAGTTTGGTCTAGGGAAAGACAAGCTTGGGTCTTCCAAATCCAAAGAAATGGGCTTATGTGAAAAGGATCACAAGGAAGATAATGATGGTAATGGCATCAACGATAATGATGGTAATGGGAAACCACGAGTTGGGAAGAAAAAACCCAACAGAAAAAGGGACAAGTTGAAATACTTTCTCTGCGACGGTCTACACATGTTGAAGAAATGTTCGAAAAAATCTGCACTTAAGGAAAAGATGGTAGGTAAGGCCTTAGTACTTAGTTCGAGTGCAAGGGGTGTTGAAGCTAATGAGGTCGAAAGTGAAAAGAAGCCAGTAGAGTACTTCTTATGTCATGGTCCGCATAGGTTGTGAAAGTGTCTGAAGAAGTCTGTCATTGAAGGAGACGATATAGCAGACAATGAGCCTAAGAAGCTTGATTCGAGTAAGAGAAAAGTCGAAGCCAAGAGGGCAAAGAGGAGCAAAAAGAAGCGAGTAAAGTACTTCTTGTGTCGTGGTTCGCATGAGTTGTAAAACTGTCCAAAGTAAGCCATAGTTAAAGGAAAGACAACGTCTGAGCTTGGTAAGTCATCGGAGGGGCTTCCACCCAAGGAAGAAGTGAGTTTGTCATCGAACTTAAAGGAAAAAGTTACGATGAAAATAGTGAAGCTAGGACCAATGAGGCTTAATTCGAGTGAAGCGTCAGAGTTGGTTGAGTCATCAACAAGGCTTCCACCTATGGGAGAGATAGGTGGTGTATAGGACTTCAAGGAAAAAGAAGTGATGCAAGTTGGACAGTTGACCAAAGTAAATGCAACGAGTAGGACGGTTCAAGTTAAGAAGTAATGTAAGCCGAGGAAAAAGTCTCGAAGGAAGGGAAAAGCTAAGGTGTTGAGACGAGACCGAGGCGAATCAAGTCAGTGCCATTCAGAAGTCGCAACGAGGGCGTTGCGAGAATAGGTGGGGGAGAATGTCACGGGCAGTAGTTCAAAACCCGTGACCATCGCACCAAATGCATCCAATGAAGGTCTATTGTGTAGATGGGGATCATTTGGCCCGCAAAACTAGCCCAATTCGGTAAGCTATTGGAAAAGCCTGTCAGATTTAAGCATGGTTGGCCCGATAATGAAGATTTGGCAACTTAGACTATTTTAGTAACTAATCTTAAAAGATTGAGAGAGTCATATCTTGTAAAGATTAGATTACATTTGATATGACATATCTTGTAAATCCCCAAAATCAAGGGATATAGTTATTCTCATCCGTCGATGTAAATGTATCTTGACCATCGATTTTGGGGAGCTCAACTATAAATAGAGAGCCTTCTCCTCATTTGTACTCACTCCATTCATTGTTTCATTATTTTTTGTGAATAAAAGAATATTGAGAGCATTTACTCAAACACATTGTGTGCGTTCTTTTTGTTGTTTTTTGTTGCTTCTTTTAGCATAAATCGCTTCCGCTATACAAATTGGTATCTTGGATGACTTTTAAAGGAAGCCTCACCTGAGTAAAGGCTGACTTAGGCAAGTTTGGATGAACGGATCATCTAAGGCCGCACGGATCGCGAGACGAAAGATCTAGCCTTGTGACATTAGAACATAGTGGGAAGTGGTGAATTAAATTCGAATTCTAAGTTATGCTATAAGGTTAATTATGTGACATTAGATACCAAATTGAATAAAATGAAAGTTGTTGAAAATTTATGTTGTAGATTGAAAGGTTGAGAACCCTAATGAAAAAAAAATATGAAGTCGGATTTAGATTTGATCGAATAGATCGTGAGATATGAGCATTTCAAATATTAGGGTTTTTAAGGAATAAACTGAACAAGTGCATTTCATGTTTAATTTGTATGTTTCAATGTGTAATGGGTGAAACTAAAGAATTTCTTTAATCAAATTTATTGAACGTGGCTGAAGGTGATGCCGAGACATCGAGGGATAAAGGAAAAGCGAAAGTCATTGATGAATAGTTATTCTTATTTGTGCTTTCATAAATTGACTTCAATTTATGCTTAAATAGGTAGTTTAATATATTCGAATAATATTGATGTTAAACACGGTTTGAGGTACTTATAAACTTGATCAATTGAGTCGATTGGGTTACGTTGAAATATGTATATGTGTATGTGTATGTATATGTATATGTGTATGTGTATGTTTATGTATATGTCAATGGTACTAGAAAATGCAGTATCGAAACTCTATTTCCGTAAAACGAGTTTGTAAATATAAAATAGAAATATTTATAGAGTTAATATAAAAATACATTGAAGATCGATTATGTAATTTAACCGAGAAATTAGTTAATTAAAGCTCAGAGACTAAATTGAAAAAGTCCAATCGCTATTGAATTTTAAATAAGAATAGACTTAAGGACTTAGATAGCAATTATTCAAAATATCAAAATGGTAATTAATCCAATTGTCCCACTTAGATTAAATTATAATTAAAATAAGTTTAATTATACCTTAATTAACTAAAGTAATATCAAAATAGTAATTAAACCAATAGTCCCACTTAAATCAAATTATAATTAAAATAAGTTTTATTATGACTTAATTAACACTAACTAAGTTAATATCAAAATGGTAATTAAACCAACTGTCCCACTTAAATTAAATTATAATTAAAATAAGTTTAATTATGCCTTAATTAATTAACCAACTAACTAAGGTTAATTAAATTAAACTAAAACTAATCCAAGTATAAATAGGTAAGTTAGTGAGAGATTTCATCGTCTTCCTTATCCTCCCACCGTCCACCACATATAAAATTAGATGAAAGCTTCAAAAATAGCAAATCGGCGCTGAAGCAGAGAAAAGTCAAATCCGTCCGTAACGTAATAGGCTCGTATTAGGGCAATGCAGCGAACCAAATCGGGTATTCAGTGCGGCCACGGATTAGGGGTGTAATGGCTAATCCATTAGACCCAACCAAACATGGTGTTACTTATTTGGGGTTTTGATGTATTATCTGGACTATGGACTGGTTGGCTTTAAATTTGGGACTTTATACTCTTCCTTGCATTCGGCCGCCAACTAAATAAGATAAATAACCCTTTTTTTTGTAATTTTTATAGATTTATAATTATAAGAGTTTGATTTAATTAACTTATGTATCAATTTGTTCAATTGTTAAATTTTTAGCAAATTATTATTGCTGATAAATCTCCAAAACCTGAGCTTTTGTGTTATTTATATAAATAAATATTTACCAAATTAGTACATGTATTTTGGGTTAAGTGGACTTGATTGTTTCCTAAGTTTCTACCAATACAATCTCCTCCGTTTTTCTCGAATCCTCAATTTGCTTAGAGAGTGTGCTCTAATTACACGAATTGATTGCACACAATGGAAACATTTAAGCGGAAAAAAATTAATTCTCTCTATGGGCTAGAAACCTATGATGAGCTCTTTCGATGAATAAAATTTATTTATAGAATAAATTTCACCATAAAAGCGCAACATAACTATGTTCGCTATGGTATATTTTGACCTAGCCCATAATCTCTACTTATAGTGAAAAATTATAAGAGTTTTAGTTAAACATGAGATGACAAAATAACAAGAGAAAAATCATTGTACTATGGGCGGCCACCCCCTTCTTGGACTAGGGTTTGTCGCCCATCATTTATTAGATGGGCTATTGGGCTTGTCTCATATATTGTGTATAGTTATGTGTGTTATTTGAACTTTAAATAAACTCATAATTTATCTGACCCAATAATGAATTTTTTATTCCCAAAATATTATTTATTTAATTAATTGAAATAAATTTAATTAATCCACTCAATTAAATTATTTTTTTCAGCCCAATTTTAATTTCATTAAAGTCATGACGACTTTATCATATCAGAATCTATGAGTAAACAAATTTAATTATCTTGTTTAATAAAACTGTGATGAATACTTAATTCATTTTTATTTTGAATTTTAATTATTTAATAATAATTCGAATAAATTAATTTAATCTCTAAGTTGCTCATAGCAAGAAAGCGTATTCATTGCGAATAGTAATACATGTGATCTATTTTTACTTTATTAAAAAAATTAGGATAAGTAGAATTAGGATTTAATTCAAAATTATTAGTTAAGAAATTTGACATAATTTTTTTTTGTTAATTTTATTTTAAAAATTTGTGTAATTTTATTGATGTAAAATTGAGTTATTATTTAAATAGACTCTAAGCATCTTAATTATCATTTACTTAATGTTAGAGTTATAGATCAATTAAGTTTTAAGTTTAAGTTTATAAATACCATCTAAGAAAATTACTAATAAAAAAATATAGATAGTTAGAACTAATAAGTTAAACTTATATAAAAAAAATGGACTATTAAAGTAATAATTCTTTGAAAAAACAATATTGAATCATATTCAAACAACAAGATATGAGAGAGTGATATAAAATTGTCTTAATTAATGATGAGGTAATATAAAATTATGATATTTCTTTTAAAGTTTTTTTATAAGTTATTTATACTATGTAAAGTAAGCACTTTTAAACTGATTCTTTCTTTTATTTATATCATAAATAAGTTATTTTCTCAAATTGACAGAAGGGTCATATTAAAATTAAAAAAATAAAATCATAAATATTAATGTTCATATTACACATATATATTATTAAATACTATTTTAAAAATTTTTAAAAATATTTTTAGAAGAAAAAAATATTAAAATTTATTATTACATAAAATTATATATAATTTAATATCATCAAATAAAATTATTATTAAATTATTTTTATATATTTTATTACGATATTAATTTGTGTTATTAAGATATTATTATAATTTCATTTTATACATATTCCTCAATTACCTTTAACCAACCAGATAAGATAATCATATTATCAATACCTATTAGTTCTCTATTCTAATCCCGTTGAATTACTATGCAATTCCTTCCTTATTCAATGCAAGATAAATTATTACTATAACAATAATTAAAAATCCAATATTTAAAACTTAATAAAAAATTAAACTCGTAATAATATGCAAAGCCTGTGATCAGTGGTGGAGTCAGATTATTAACATTGAGAGGGTCAAGTTAAAATTAAACGTACTATGTAAATTTAGTTTCACATTATATTTCCAAATGTATATAAGTTAAAAAGATAACTTGAATACATATTTAAAAAGAGTGGGGACAGTTTTTTTCATATTTCAATTTGGCTTATTCAAGAAGATTTTCCTTTATTTTTATAAGAATAGTTTTTTAATATTATTTTTATTATTATAAAATTATTGAAGGGCCTATTTCTATATTTGAGAAGAGGGAAGAATTGAAAAATTTAAACCTAAAGGACCATATCCCTTAATCGTCATTGTATATGACATTAGACATTAGAAATTAATATGAATAAATCATAAAATGAAAATCATATTAGCAAAATATTAATAAGAAAATATTTAAAAGTACTATAGATAATTGAATTGGAGTGCAATGCCATTTGTCAGCGGCTTATGTGCCATCTCACTTTCTAGACAGGGAGTTGGGTCTCTCTGCTCTCTATTTATTATTTCAAGGCAAGGATAGAACACAAGTTTATATTTTATAATAAAAGAATTTGAGATCTATTGTATGTATTGTGTGTGAGAGTTTTCAATTAAGTATTTGCAATAACTATTTTTGATAATAATTACTATGGTAAAAGATCACAAAACTCTTATACTATACTTTGAATTGTATTTAGTTTCTTTATTGAAAAAAATGAACAATAATCCTTATACATTAGATGAATGAGAAAAATAACCTCTCCATTAAATTGCACCATTAAATGTTTGTTTTGGTGTTTATTTATAAACTATAATAATATATTTAGCCCTCAACCTTTATACGTTTATTCAATTTGACCCGTACTCTTTTATTGGGTTAGTATTGAATAAAGAGTAAGGGTCAAATTGAATATATGTGTAAAGGTTAAGAGCTAAATTCGTTATTATACCTTATATATAAACACCAAAATTTAATGGATAGGTTGTTTTGCTCACTCATCTAATGTATAGGGGCTAATTTACCCTTTTTCTCCAATAGAAGAACTAAAATGCAATCCAAAATATAATACAAGGAGTTTTGTAGTACTTTTACCTATCTACCATCTATTAACATAATTGTAAGTTTAAACCTTTTAAAAATAATAGAGAAATTGAATCTGAAATATATATTTCAAAATTATGTTAAAATATATTTGAAATTCAGATCTTTGTATATAACCTTTCTGTACTTAGAATGAGATTTAATATATAATAATAATAATAATAATAATAATATAATAATAATAATAATAATAATAATTTATATTATTATTAAATTTTAGATTGAGTTGGTGTTATAAGTTAATCCAACATTATTCAATTAGAAAATAACTAAAAGTTATTATTTATATAAAATAAACTACATTATTATGAAAGTGTTTTGTCTTTTTAATATATATTTTTATATAAATCAAAAAAATTTCATAATTTTTTAGATTTGATCTTAAAACACTATAATTTTTAATATTCAACTTTATAATTTTAACTAAAGCTTTGATTTTTACATAAACAATTAATAAATATTTTTTTACATAACTTTTTTAACTAAAAAAAAAGAGATTTTAACTAAAATAATAATAATAGATTTAAAAAAAAAAACGAAAGAAAGATAAAGTTTCAGTCATAGTTGCTTGGCTATGGGCTTTAACTAAAATGCAATAGTGTTGGTAGTTATTTTAATTGATAATTAAATTAGTGCCACGAGTTAATTGAGTATTACCTAGTTGAAAATTACTAAATATTTTTAATTTTATAAGTAAAAAATATTAATATAAAGGTTTATTGTAATAAAATAATACTATAATAAAGAATTGAAGTTATAATACATGAGTTTTAAACTTTTAACTTAATCATTCCAATCATCGTCTTAGTTGATTTTGATATAATTTTTTTTATAAATATAATTTTTATATAAGTTTTTTTCGCCCACAATGTACGCCATAAAATTAGAATTAAATTAAAAAATGATTATGGGTCTTTAATATTAATTAAAAAATATAAGAGAAGAATAATAATATAAAATAAATAATATAAAATATGTAATATTATTGTTATTAGATCCATAAAAATTATAAATATTTTAATAATAAATATAAAGTATATAAAATGACATTTTGAAGTTTTATAGATAATGTGCATTAAATGAAATAATATAATGAGAAATTTTGAAAAAATCACCTCTTTAGATATAATCTTTTTTTTCTTTTACAGTAACTACCAACCAATTCTTGCAATTTGATCTCACGACGTGGGTATGGAGTGAACACTCTTGGTCAATGGATCGAACACTCTTGGTCAATGGATCAAACACTAGAATTCTCTTTAGATAGAATCTATATATACAAAGAAGAGATATTTTACATCCTTTTGCATCTTTTTATATAATTAATATTTTAACAATCTAATTATCATTCATTCATATATGATAGAGGGTTGCGCGCGGACCAAGATCGAGTTGTCAAGTCACGGGAAAATCCTACGAGAATGATAGACACTCGGATCTGAAACGAAACAGAAAATTAAACTTAGAACTAATAGATCTGAAACGAAACACCCAAAACAAGAAAGAATCAGCCAAGAATCGAAACACTTATTAATAGCGTTGATTAGAAACAAAGAAACAAAAATTTAGTTTCAAGAAAAGACTCCCCCAAGCTGAATCTACAAAGGAGAACACAAAACAGAGAAATAAACTCAAAACCCAGCAACCGAATTGAATCAGAATTAGGAGGCTTGGGCGGCAAGATCTATTGAAGAGTGTGACTAAGGGACTTTTCTTTAATGCCAAGAATGGTGCCGAACAGATTCTTGAAGATTGGAATGGCTGAAAACGCAACAAGAGAATTAAATCAAGTTAATCAACCAATCGGCATAAACAGAAACAACTAAAGAAGAAAGAACAGCAAGAAGATGAATAAAGTCCTAAGAAGCCTTGAAATCAAGAAAGATTTCACAACTCCCTTCAAACGGCTCGAATCTCCCCTCCGATGTAGAACAACGGCAAGAAGAAGGCTGAAGATGGCTCCCACAAATAAAAAAGATTGTTAAAACTACTTCTAAAAAAAACTCAAGAGAGAATTCTTGGAGAAAACTCAAAGAGAAATTTTCACTAATAAAAAATCTGATTTCAATGTGTTGTGTGTGTGGGTGGCCGGCAAAGCCTTACATATATAGGCCTACTACTACTTTCCTAACCCTATTAGGAAAAACTAAGAAAAAAAACCTAATGTTTGACTTTAAAGGAAAATTCGGCCAATGCCTTTAAATGGGCCTTTTGGACTGAATGTTTACATAGAATTTAATCCATAAAGTCTAAAAATTAAACTAAGTATTTAAAGAATTAAAACTTAACAAATTGGGCCACTTTGACAATCTGGCCTGATTTTCAACTAAGTCTAGTTTGAACTTCTTGATTGGGCTTGGAACATCTTATTGGGCTGTGTCTTCAAGAACTTGGGCTTGTGATCCGTTCTCTCCCGAAATTGGTTCGTTGATGCGTAACTGAGATCCAATGCGCCTTAGCTGCAATATTCGGTTTCTTGGACCAAGATTTCCAAGATTTGAAATCTTTATTTTCTTGATTCTTGAAATCGCTCAAAACAGCAAAATTGGACCAAGATTCGGTTTCTTGATTTCTTGAAAAACAAAAGTGAATCTTGATTTCTTTTTCCTTTGTATACGCATCTAAGGCATTACTAATGAAGTCTTGAACGGTTCCATTTAGTTTCATACGCATTTGCCTGGCCTTTGACCTCGTTATTGGGCCTTGTGGTAATTTGAGCCCATCACGTCCTTGAGCTTGAATTGGGCCTTTGTGACTCATATCAATATAGATCATGCATATCAAATTTTAAGCCTATATTATGTATGAGATATTAATATAAATTAAAATTTTAATTTTAGATTAATGATATAAAAATAAATAATATAAAAATGTAATGTTGTTACTATTACAGTTGGGCAAATTTATACATCTTTTTAATAATATAAAATTTAAAAGTATATATTAAAAATAAATAAAATGATTAATTTTTTTTTAAATTAGGGTTAGATTATGTGTATTAAATGAAATAAAATTATAATGGGTTTTAAAATATTACGTCTTTAGATTAATTTTTTACAACCACTAGTAGGTAATTTTTGTGATTAATCCCACAACGTGAGTATGTAAATATACACCCTTAACCAATAAATCAAATACTATGATTTTCTTTATATAAAATCTTTTTTATATGTGTCTACATATACCTTCAATATATAGAAGTTTTAAAGCTGTGGTATGTACATGATATTTAATTCAATAAAAAGATTATATATTATGTGACTATTTTATTATATGATACTTATAATGTTATTTTAAGGAAGGGAATTTTTGTTTTTTTAATATTATTTATGTTCATTTTATAATTTATATTCAAGATTATCATTATTGGAATTTTAAATCTGTTTCAAGTTTGAAATCATTGAAATGGGTTTACTTTCAATCTATTTAGGTAGACTTTTGTTTGAAAATAAAAGAAATAAAAAAAAAACATCAATTACATGAGATTTTTGAATTAATGATAATCATATATGAGAAATAAAAAAACGAAATAATAACAAAATAAAAGAGAAATGAATTATTATAATCAGAGTAAAATACCATAAACATATATAAAATTGAATTAAAAATAATAAATGGAAATTGTATTATATATATTATACATGATCTAAGACTCAAAGATGATGTAAACAACTTGCTTAATTGACACATGGATAATTATTATTTTAAAATTTTTAAATAAATAAAATTTAAAAATTAAGTAAATTCAAAATGGCTAGATAAATTTTGAAAAATTTAAGTAACATTTTTATGTAAGAAAATAAAATTATAGTAATGATAAATAATATTATCATAAATATAAATATTATTTAATTATCATATTGTTAGTTATCTTAATGTTTAAATTTTTATCATTATATTTTTGAAATTTAATTTAAATTTTGTTTAGAATTTTATTTTTATTATTTCATTAACTTTAAAATTTATTATAAAATATGTATTATTAATTCAAATTTAAATTTAGATAATTAGATTAGACTTGTCCATAGGTCGGGCCACCCGACCCAAAAAAAGGCTAGTTGAGAAAACGGTCTAGGCTTCGAGTAAGGTTTTTTTGCCCTAGGCTCGACTTGGCCCGAATTTGCAAAAAAAAAAAATGCTGTTTTGCTGTTGTTTTCCTATTATTTTTGTAACCACTCATTTTCCAATAGTACTTCTTACTTTGAGCTCGGCCATCCTGATCGTTCTAAATGCCTCTCTTCCAAACTAGGTCTTTCCACTTATCCTTTCCTTGAGCACAAATTTGCTTCCTTACATGCACAGAACTTTGAAAGTACCTTCGATCAAGGTCGTTAGTGGCACAAAGAGATATATCATTACAAATTCCACTGAATACCCATAATTTCCCACATCTATTAAAGAATTACCACACTAAAACACTTCCACCTCTCCATCGATTTTCATAATTAGTTCATTTTTTCTATGTCGATGGTAGATTTGGATGTGACTAAGAATGACTTTCCCAATAGAATGTGAATTTTCATATCTTCCTTAAAGTTAAAGACTACAAACCAACAAGAAATATAAATTGTCTGACCTTGAACTAAGGACCTATCAGCCAACTGTAGTGTGATTGATGTGTTCTTTAACTCCTCAAAACCCAATTTTTGATATATAAACAAGGGCATCAGATTTATGTTGGCTCCTAAGTCACATAGGGTCTTCCTAAGTTAAATTCCCTTATCTCTATAGGAATTGCAAAACTCCTGGATCTTTACGATTCAGATGTATCTTTTAGTTACTATCGCACTATATTCTACATTTATATTAATTTGCCCCTTTTCTTAATTTTCCTATGCCTAGACATGATTTCTTTTAAAATTTGGCGTACTTTGTAATTTTATCTATCAATTCTAAATGGGGTAAATTTACATTGAGGGACTTGAAAAGATTCAAAAAACTTACAAACTCCACATCGTCCTTTTTTTTTGTTTGTCCTCAAGCCTTGATGGGAATGGAATGCTCTTGCCACTCGAATGGGCATTCTTCTTGGGCTCAGTTACAACAACTTCCACCTTAATTTTTATATTCTTATCATCCCTTGGGAGTCATCCAGAGGACCATTGATTTTCTCCTCATCTACTTCATTTGGATTTGGAACACTCGAGTTTTTGCAAATGTGTACTTGAGTAGAGCATAATGGCTTTCACGTGCTCTATTCCATCTCTTCTAGGATTATTTTCGGTGTTTCTTGAGATCCTAGTGTTTCCATGCCTCTGAGAAGAATTCGCCAACTGACTCATGTAATCCTCTAAACTCGCCATGCGACTATCCATCTGTTGTTACATTTGGTTCATTTTCGCTAGTATCTTTTGCACATCACCCTTCAATAAATACATCTCTTATTTCAGTTTCGGTGTAGTAGGCTCGTTAGTTGTGTACCTCTGTTCATACTCCTGAGGCTTAGCCATATGGGGTGGTTTATAAAGAGGAATCGACCTATTTTGATTGAACTTCCCTTCTTAGTTTCTCCCCACTTTAGATTTGGGTGGTCCTTCCAACCAGGATTGTATGTGTTAGAATAGGGGTTTCTGCCCCTATTCCCCAAATAATCGATCTCTTCTAGTTGATTCTTAGAGTATCTTTCCCAAGATGAACTTACACCATTACCACTTGTTCGATATGGCTCAAATGTGGGTGGTGGTCGACTGGAACCCATTTCTAGACAAGTCAGCTTTTTGAGGATTTGCTGATACATGTCATACTCTTGAACTACATTAACCTTTATGGGTCTTGATTATAGGCAAACCTGTCTATAACAACCTGTTTTTCAGTGGTATTGGAAACGGTGGTTCGAAACCCCGTTCTTCAATGATCAAGTTTGTAAATATTATTAATTAATATTTACTTATTAATTAATATTTATGAGTTAATTATGATATCATATTGAATTTTGGTCTAACGAATTGTTAATTGAATAGTTAATTAAGGTACAAGTGTTTCGACCCTAAAGATAGTGGTTTTTATTATATAGGTGAATTGAATTTTGGATAGGTAATTTGCTGAATTAGTGACTAATTAAGGTACAAGGACTAGATTGTAAAACTAGTAAAAGTTAATCATTATAGATTTTTTATTTACTAAAGGACTAAACCAATAATTAAACTATGGTCTAAAATGGCAAATAAGCATTTTCTATTGGTAGGGGATGGGTAATGATGTTTTTTAATATATATTTATATGATTAAAATTATAAAATTATAAGATTATAAAATTATAAAAGTATAAAAAGATATTAGTTAAAACAAAAGAAAAAAAGTTAAAACTTTCATGTTCATCTTGCCTTCTTCTCCACTGAAAAAATAAAGGAAATAAGTTTAACATCATGCTTCAAGTCTCTAAAATTCTAAGGTAATTCTTGTCATTTTCTTACAATTTTTATGTTTTTGAGATCCTGAAAGCTTGAGTTAGCTAGCCGAGGGATTAATTTTAAAAATGTTAAAATTTCTAGAAGTTACTATTGCTGAATCTTGAAGCTTTTGGTACTAAATTATTTACATTTTAAGCTTAGAAATAAAAATGGACTAATTTGTAAAGTGAAAATTGTTAGTTTTGGACATAGGAACTAAAGTACAATAATTCAAATTGGCATGAATTTTTTGTAATTATAGGTTTTGGTGGTCTATAGAATGAAATTGAGATCTATCTTGAAATCAAAGCTCAAATTTGAAAGTTAGGGCATTTTCAGTTTTAAGGACTAAATTTAAAATGCAAAACTTTAGAGAATATTCAAAAATCAAAATTAAAGTTTCATAGGCATATATAAGTGTTATAGGATATTGGAATTGATAAATTGAAATTAATTATTGTACATGTCAAGATTTGAATCGTGTTAAGGATAACGGGGAAAAGGGAAAATTGTTGAATAGTCCCTATAGTTCAACTTATTTGTTGAGTTTGTCAAGAAATTTCATATGGTATAGTTATATTTAATTTTTATAAGTACTCAAATTATAATCTTTGTGTATGTGTATATGAAATTTGACTTATTTACAAATTGGTACAACAAGGTGAGTTTTGGATTGAATTGTAAAGAAATGGTTAAATGTGGTAATTGTGCCCGAGTGAATGTGTATTAAAGGATAGGATCTAATTGGCATGCCAATAGGGTTAGTTGTGCACTTGTACGAGCTTGCACTTCGGTGCCTTGTTAGCACTTTGATGCCCTCTTCTGTGGTGTAGTTACCCATTTATTTGAATCTATTTATTTTAGTTCATCGGGTTACTGGATTAAATGTTTAAAAGGGAAATGATGGATAAATGTTACAAGGTTGTACTCGAATAACTATATGAAAATAGAATGAGTAAATGATATGTATATGTTCGATGATTCTGATGGAAGACATTGAATTGAATTGTATTATTTAGATTGAAATGTTATATGACTTGTATTTGATGATCTCTCTTATTGTTGTGAAATGTGAATACAAGAAAGTTGTGCAGTTAGCTATGTGTATTAAGTCAATGTGTTACACGGCCTAGCACACAGCCTGCGACACGGCCGTGTGTCACAAGTTAGAGAGTTACACGGTCTGGCACACAACTTGCGACACGACCAACTCAGTGAGTTACACAGGCAGGGACAGGCCGGGACACGATTGTGTGTTACAACTTTGAAAGTTACATGGCTTGGGGCATTACAGATTGCTTGGCCACACGGCCGTGTGTCCCCTGTTTTGAAAATTTTCATATTTTCCTGAAATTTTTTTATTTGTTTCAAATTAGTCCTTGAGGGTTTTAAGATTAACTCTTTGGTCCCCAAAGCTCGATTTAAGCTTTTAAATGTAAGTTATCATTGTAATTCAATTGCTTTATGGTATTTGGGAAATTATACTGAAATGATCATGAATTTACTTGTTTATTTTTGTTAACTTACTGTAGCATTCCCTTAACCTGATTCTGGTGATGGATACAGGTTAGAGGTGTTACATATCAATGGTGGACGACGTTGGTATCTGTTGAGAGATCAAGTGAATTGGGAGTTTTCCAGATTGTGTTCCGGAAGAATTATATCAACCGCTTATATCTCAAAAAGAAAAGGAGAGAGTTTGTGGTGTTGAGACAAGGTGATTTGATGGTTATCGAGCGTGAGTGAGAATTTTTTCAGCTCAACAAATACGCTCGAGAATTGGCTTCCACTAAGGCAGAAATGTGTACTCGGTTTGAATGGGGGTTAAATGAAGAAATTCGCATGCTTGTTAGGGCACTTGAGTTAAAAGAGTTTGTCACATTGACTAAACAAGCTCAGAGAATGGAAGAATTGAAAAACGAAAAGAAACTGGTTAAGTCAAAACATAGGGATTCTGTGAAAAGTAGTGTCTCTAAATCATTTCTGACTACTCTATCAAAGCAAACACGACATTTCAAGAATCAATCTTTTGCATAAGTAAAGAATCCGGGGAAAGATATATTCAGGTAGAATTACCATAAATCACAAGCTACGTTGTTTGCTAGTGTTGGTAGTGTCCAGAACCTGAACAAAACAATTTGTAAGCACTATGGTAAAAATCATTTTGGTGATTGTCGAGTGAAATTGGGAACTTGTTTCCGATGCTGTTCTACATACACTTCATGAGGGATTGTCTAAAGAAATCTAGTTTTGCGAGGGATCAGTTTGTTAAGCTTGCGAAAACTCTGCCTAGAGGGAGACGACCTGAGAATAGTAGCAATGCTGGAACTAGCCGAGGTAGAACCAAATATATAGTTGTACGATCAAAAGCCAGAGCCCCTGCCAGAGCTTATGCCATTCGAGCTCGAGGAGAGGCTTTTGCTCCAAACGCAATTGTTGGTACTCTTTTTTTATGTTAATGTTTATGCATTGATTGATCCTGGGTCAACTCATTCTTATATATGCATTTCATTACTAAAAAAAAAGAATATATAGTAGAGTCGACTAATTATATTGTCAGAGTAACAAATTCGTTGGACAATGTGTCTTACTTAGTAGAATTTGTAAAAGGTATCCATTCAGAATACGGGGTTGTAATTTTCCTGTTGACTTGATGCTATTACCATTGATGATTTTAATGTTATTCTTGGCATAGGTTGGTTGATGGAACATGACACAAAGGTTAATTACAGACAAAAATTAATTGCACTAAAAAGGTAAAATGGTGAGTCTATTGATGTTGAGACTAAAAGAATAGATTGTGTGACAAACATCATATCAGTGTTATCGACTTAGGAAGTGATTAGAAAAAGCTTTGAATCATACCTTACTTATATTCTTGATACTCGAGCATCAGAATCAAAGGTTGTTCAGGTACCAATAGTTAATGAATTTACTAATGTATTTCTGAAAGAATTACCAGAATTATCGCCATAAAGAGAAGTTGAATTTATAATTGAAGTGGCACCCAAAACTATTCTAATTTTGATTGCTCCTTATAGAATGGCTCCAACCGAACTGAAAGAGTTGAAAGCACAATTTCAAGAGTTACTGGACAGGGCATTCATTAGACCGAGTGTATTACCTTGGGGTGCTCAAGTTTTGTTTGTGAAAAAGGAAGACGGATCAATGAGACTGTGTATAGATTATAGAAGCTGAATAAAGTAACTATAAAGAAAAAAACTTATTACATCATATCAATAATTTATTTGATCAGATGAAAGGAGCCACTATATTCTCAAAAATTGATCTCAGATCGGGTTATTATCAGCTTCGGGTTAAAGAACCAAATGTACCAAAAACTGTCTTCAGGATTAGATATGGACATTACAAGTTCCTAGTAATGCCGTTTGGTTTGACTAATGCTCCAGCAACCTTTATGGATATAATGATAAGATATTTCAGCTGTATCTAAATAGATTTATTGTAGTATTCATCAATTATATTCTGATTTATTCAAAGAATGAAACGGAACATGCTCAGCATTTGAAAAGAGTGTTGCAAACTTTGCGAGGAAAAAAAGTTGTATGCAAAGTTCAGTAAATGTGAGTTTTGGATCTGAGAGGTTGGATTTCTGAGTCATGTGATCTTTGTGGAAGGTATTCAGGTTGATTTGAGTAAAATCCTAGCAATTGTAAACTGTAACCTTCGAGAAATGTTTCTAAGGTACGTAGCTTTCTGGGATTAGTCAGATATTATGAATGATTTGTTAAAGGTTTCTCTATGATTTGAGAGATGTCAGTTTTATTTGGTTTGATAGATGCCAACAAAGTTTCGATCAGTTGAATGTTATATTGAAAGAAGCTCCATTTTAACACAACCAGAATCCGTGTGAAAGATTTTATTGTTTACAATGATGTTTCACTCAATGGATTAGTTTGCAATCTGATACAAGAAGGCAAGGCTATTGCTTATGCTTCTCGGCAATTAAAGTTGCATGAGAGAAACTATAACAACCCGATTTTGGGCTTAGTCAGAACAGTGATTTCGGGACCACAAATTTGGCGTAAGAAAATTTATTTTTTATTATATTTTTATGGTTTACAATTTCACGAAATGATTTCGTGAAAATTTTGTTTGAAAATTTTGACGTTTGGGCACTCAATTTAGTCAAAGGACTAAATTGTAAAAGTGTAAAAGTTGAGTTCTACATGTTAGAGGTGTCCAATTGTTATGAAATTTTAAATTCGAGGTCCTTATATGGTAATTAGACCATTCGTTAAGTTGGTAGACAAAAATGGACATGGTTAGGCATATTTCCAAAGTTTTTCATTAAGGGCATTTTGGTCATTTAGTTATTAAAATGAATTAAAAACAAAATTAAAAGCCAATTTTCATCCATCTTCAACCCCTTGGCCGAAACCTGCACGGAGAAAGAAACCATGCCTAGGGTTTTTCAAGCTTCCAAGCTCGATTGTAAGTCCGTTCTAGCCCCGTTTTTAATGATTTTACGTTTTTAAAATCCTCGTAACAAGATCTAGCTATTTCTACCATTATTTTGAGCTAGGGTTTGTGTTTAACAATTTACCCAAGGATGACTTGCATGTGTTTTGATGTTTTATGGTAGAATATATGAAAGTTTGAAGTGTAATAAACAACTTTTACCAAGTGATTTTTAGTGAAATTGCATAAAAGGACCTATTTGTAAAATTTGTAAAATATGTCTACAAAAAAGTGATTTATTGAAAGTTGTGGGCTACTATAAGAGGGAATATGAATCGGCTAGGCTTGGGTAATGAGAAAAATGGGTACTTTTCATTTTACGAGCCTAGGGGTAAAAGTGTAAATATGACAAAGTTAGGGGTAAAAATGTAATTTTTGTGAAATATGATTTTTGGGCTGAATTGGTTAGTATAATGATTAAATAACTTAAGTGTGATGTTTTAAATTAAGAAAAACAAGGTTCGGATCTAGATCGGGGAAAAATAAGTAATTGACGAGTAAGTCATTTTCACTAATTTTGCTTTCGAGGTAAGTTGTATGTAAATAATGCATCGTTTTTACTTATGCTTTCATATTTTGATATATTTGTGAAATGTGGCTGAATATTTGATGTATTTGACAAAATATCGACAAGTGAGAAATTTCCAATTGAACCTTAGGAATAGAATAGGATAAGGGTGACATGTCACTAGGGGCCTATATGAAAACTATGTGAAATTATGACTAAGTGAATCCGGGTGTTGGTCTTATAAGTTCTACTAGTGGCTAGGTAATTCAACATGTGTTGCGGATACCTGACAGCTTGTGTGAGCAGCACTGAGTAGTTACGAATGGCCGACAGCTTGTGTGAGCAAACTCACAAATGTGAATAGCTCGAGAACGAGCCTATGTGTGATAAGTGATGTGAAGTAGCTTTGGCTACAAGTGTGACACTATGTGTAATATGCCGATGTATCCGTTAATATTTCAATGTGTTCAACGAGAAATGACTAAGAGTAAATGATTGTGATATTGTGATAAATGAGTGCAGGAACATGTGTATATATATTCATGAGCAATGTGTTCGATATGTGATCGAATTTTGGTAAGGTTGATATGGAGTAAGTATGACTATGAAGACTTGTAAATATTTGATAATGACTAGCTATTGGAATGACTAGCTATGGACATGCTTGGTGTTATGTGTGTGTGTAAATGAAAGTTAATACAAAGAAAACATGAAAGAGTAAAATTAGTAATAAAAATAGTTTTGGATAACAACCATTGTCTAACTTTGAAAAATCACCAAAAATTGTAAAAATTGAATTAGAGGTTGAATAAGATATGAATTTAAATCTTATTGAGTCTACTTTTACGTAGAAGAAACGATGTTGTAAGCAAGAGAATTTTATATTATGAGATATTTGAATTTTTATGAGACAGGGTCAGAGTTATTTTGGAATCCCCTATTTTGACTTTGGAAAATCATTAAAAATTGTATAAAAATAATTATGGGTTAGAATTTATATGTTCAAAATTATTAATGAGTCTATTTTCAATAGAAATAAACAAGAACATCATCTGAATCCCGTACGAGGAGCGAATTAATTTTTAGTGAAGAAGGGTCAGAATTGTCAAATAGTAGAATAGGGATAATTTTAAAGAATAAACTGTACTTATTGGGTAAACCATAAATTTTAAAATTTTATGGTAAGAAGATATATGAGTCTAGTTTTAAAGAAATTTAGCATATTTCAATTCAAATTTCTGTAGCTCAAGATATAAATAATTTAATGACTATGACTCGCGTAGATAGCTTGCTATGAACATGAGTGAATATTGAAACTATGTGCAAATATGATTGTATTATCTTGAGAACACATTATGAGGATTGATAAAAGCATGTTAATAAATTGTTTATTATTTACATACCAGCTTACTAAGCTATATGCTTACTCCCTTTTCTTCCCTTTTCTTATAGTGTCACTAAGCTAGCTCGGGGTACGGAGATCGTCGGAGATCTATCCACACTATCAACACTCTTTTGGTATTTTGAGAGAAATATTATGAATTATGGCATGTATAGAGGACCTGGTTTTTGTTATGTGTCATAATTGATTTGGTCCAAAATGATGGCCTATGTTATTTGATAGTTCAATTTGTATAAGGCCATTGATGTTGGCTATTATTGGTTATGTTTAAGTCCGGTAATGCTCGTACCCTGTCTTGGCGTCTGACACGAGTAAGGGGTGTTACATTTAGTGGTATCAGAGCTATGGTTTAGTTAGTTCTCAGACTAACGTAGCGTGTGTGAGAGTCTAGCTATACATGCCATATAACTTGTGATAGTGTTATATCTCCCGATCCTGACGAAATTGTCTTGCGGAGACAGAGATGCCTTCCAACCGAGCTATTTTGACAATGTTGAAAGTAGTACTAAGATATTCAAAAATGTGTTTATGATGAGTTGAAACTTGACAAGGTATGAGTAAAAATTCATGATTTGTATGTGATGATGTGTAAAATGAAATAGGAATAAGCTGAGAAACAAGAAAAAGGTGAAATTGAATGAAAGTTTATATTGTGATAAGCTTGTCTATGTTTGCTTGGTAATCATATGATGTTATGTGCATAACTTGTTTGATTAAGTGAATGTGATAAGTGATCTTATTCAAAATTGAAGGAATGTGTGTTTATGTACACTTGTTGGAATAAATGCAACCGGTAAGTTCGTGTGACATAAATATGTTTGTAAATTTGCCTGAAGTGAAGTGAATTATATGATTGTGATGATATTATGTTAATGATGGGTGCTAAGTCATATGTGTGTAATCATGAGAGTCAAGTTAGAGGCTTTAAGACCTCCCCCCTTACCAATAGAGCTATATGCCATAAGAGTTATGAGATTTATATTGAATGAGCTCATAAGTGTGAAACTAAAGAGTTCAGTGGTGAAATAATTAGTAATGCATACAAAGATGAGAATAGTTTGGAAAGTGAAAACAGTTTTGGGAATATCAGAATGTTTTAAAGATTATACAGATTACGCAATGTCACGTATAAAGAAAAAGTTAGTCTTGGTTAATCGACTCAATCAGGTATGATGTCTAAAGTATGTATTTGCTGGAAATTCTCCCGGATTGGTTTTTGTCAGTGAACAGAATAATACGAGGTTCATGATGACAAAATTAGTCAGAGAAATGATATTTGAGTTGTAAAGATGTCTGTGTGTGACAGTTACAATTGAGTAATTATGACCATCTCTTCTGAACATTCTATGTGTTCATAGATTCTCGGAGGCATATGTAATTGCTCGTTTTCTGATGAAATTCTTATTGTATGAGACTGCTAGTTAACTAAAAATGTTAGACAAAAGCCTTGTTGGTCTGGTTGGCTTATGATCAGCATTTCTTTATCTCTTCGGGTTTCTGTTCTAATACGTTGGAATGAGTCGATGGTAAAAAAAAAGAAAAATTATATGAGACTATTCTTCTATTCTACTGATTATGGTTTTGTTTTTATATATCTGAAAAATATATTATCTCTGTTACAAATGAATTCCAGAGCTGGTAAGCATTGTTTTCTTCTTGTTTTCTCTGAAGAATCATCAAATCTTTATTATTTCTTATGAGTTATATTCTCAAATTTTTGGTGTGGTATCGTATCTTGGATTTCTTTATCTCGATTTTTCCTACTATCCTTATTTCGTGAACTATCAACTATGATTTATCTTTAAAGTGTATTCTCTGACTTGTGATAATATGTCTATTATGATTATATTTCTGGTTCGATTCTAGGAATGTGGTGATTCTAGTATCTGGATTTCTCTAATTTTCATGTAAGGAATTAACATCAGCAAAGGTATAAATGATGGAAACTCAAGCCCAAATTGTGTGATGGTTCTCTTTTCACAGGTAATTGGATTAAAGTCAATGCGTTTAGTCAAGATATTGTTTTCTTAAGCTAATATGGTTGTAAGGATCTTTGACTAGCTTGTTTGAGAAATTTCGAAAGATTGTGAGTAATAATCAATTTACCTTTGAAGAAAAAACAAGTACAGTTATGGATACTTGATTGGAAAATCTTGATTATTTTGTGAATATTGGTCATGTGATTGATCTTATTTGGTGACGATCTGATTCAGTTAAATTAAAACTTAAAGCGATGTTTTCTTTGCGAGTTTGAGAAGCTTATAAATGTGTTAATGAATGGTAATCTGAATGAGTTCAGAGTGAATCGACTTTGATTTTAAATTTCAGAAGGGACCTGATTTCTGTCATTATTATCATTGTTCTAAAATGGAAATTGCTTATAGAAGAATCCAGTGATTATGCAGAAAATTTGTACGAGGTTCAGTAGTAGCTCATCTTTTCAATCAGAGAGTAACAAATTGTACAGATATTTGAAGTAAATGTTCTGGTGTATGGGTATGGAAACCGATATTTCTGATTCTATGTTCAGATGTTGATTTGTCAATAGGTTAAAGTCGAATAACAAGAGCATTCAGGACTATTACAGTCAGTGATAATATTGGTGTGTTATGAGATAGAGTTACTATAGATTTCATATTGGGATTATATTTATCGCTGAAAAAGGAAAATGTTATTTGGATTATGGTAAATTGTTTGTTAAAAGTCTGTATCATCATTTCGACATGTACGGATTCCTTATTTTGACAGATCGGTTGAGCATATGTGTTTCTGTGAAAGTAATCCAGACCTTTGTTAATATGCTCCGACACTGTGGGTTAAAGTTAAAAGATGATTAGAAAGAGAATTATAAAGTTGATTTGATTCGTGATTTTGAGAAAAGTGAAAGTAATTTGTGAAAGTTGAAAATAGCTTTAGACCGACATGACGGATATGCAGATTGGAAAGTTTAGGATTTTAGATATCAGATCCGATGACAGGGTGTGTTTCTGGAATATACTACCTTGAAGGAGAATCTTCTATGAGTTAGAAGAAACTATGAGTAAGATGCTCTAATCTCTTGTCTAGTAAGATTTTCGGGGACGAAAATCCCTAAAGGGGAAGAGTTTGTAACAACCCGATTTTGGGCCTACTCGGAATAATGGTTTCGGGATCACAAATTTGACATAAAAAATTTATTTTTATTATATTTTTATAGTCTACAATTTCACGAAATGATTTTGTGAAAATTTTCTTCGAAAATTTGATGTTTGGGCACTCAATTTAGTCAAAAGGACTAAATTGTAAAAGTGCAAAAGTTGAGTTTTACATGTTAGAGGTGTCCAATTGTTATGAAATTTTAAATTGGAGGTCTTTACATGGTAATTATACCATTCGTTAAGTTGGTAGACAAAAATGGACATGGTTAGACATGTTTCCAGAGTTTTTCATTAAGGGTATTTTGGTCATTTAGTTATTAAAATGAATTAAAAACAAAATTAAAAGCCAATTTTCGTCCATCTTCAACCCCTTGGCCGAAACTTGCATGAAGAAACCATGTCTAGGGTTTTCAAGCTTCCAAGCTCGATTATAAGTCTATTTTAGCCCCGTTTTTAATGATTTTTACGTTTTTAAAATCCTCGTAACAAGATCTAGCTATTCCTACCATTATTTTGAGCTAGGGTTTATGTTTAACAATTTAACCAAGGATGAATGCATGTGTTTTGATGTTTTATGGTAGAATATGAAAGTTTGAAGTGTAATAAACAACTTTTACTAAGTGATTTTAGTGAAATTGCATAAAAGGACTTATTTGTAAAATTTGTAAAATATGTCTACAAAAAATGTGATTAATTGAAACTTGTGGGCTACTATAAGAGGGAATATGAATCGGCTAGGCTTGGGTAATGAGAAAAATGAGTACTTTTCATTTTACGAGCTTAGGGGTAAAAGTGTAAATATGACAAAGTTTAGGGGCAAAAATGTAATTTTTGAAATATGAATTTTTGCTGAATTGATTAGTATAATGATTAAATAAGTTAAGTGTGATGTTTTAAATCAAGAAAAACAAGGTTTGGATCTAGATCGAGGAAAAACAAGTAATTGACGAATAAGTCCTTTTCACCGATTTTGCTTTCGAGGTCAGTTTGTATGTAAATAATGCATCATTTTTACTTATGCTTTCATATTTTGATATATTTTGTGAAATGTGGCTAAATATTTGATGTATTTGACAAAATATCGACAAGTGAGAAATTTCCAGTTGAACCTTAGGAATAGAATAAGATAAGGGTGACATGTCACTAGGGGCCTATGTGAAAACTATGTGAAATTGTGACTAAGTGAATCCGGATGCTGGTCTTATAAGTTCTACTAGTGGCTGGGTAATCCAGCATGTGTTGCGGATACCTGATAGCTTGTGTGAGCAGCACTGAGTAGTTACGAATGGCCGACAGCTTGTGTGAGCAAACTCACGAATGTGAATAGCTCGAGAACGAGCCTATGGTGATAAGTGATGTGAAGTAGCTTTGGCTACAAGTGTGACACTATGTGTAATATGCCGATGTATCCGTTAATATTCCGATGTTCAACAGGAAATGACCAAGAGTAAATGATTGTGATATTGTGATAAATGAGTGCAGGTACATGTGTATATATATTCATGAGCAATGTGCTCCATATGTGATTAAATTTTGGTAAGGTTGATGTGGAATAAGTATGACTCTAAAGACTTGTAAATATTTGATAATGACTGGCTATTGGAATGGCTAGCTATGAACATGTTTGGTGTTATGTGTGTTAAATGAAAGTTAATACAAAGAAAACACAAAAGAGTAAAATAGTAATAAAACAGTTTTGGACAGCAGCCGTTGTGTAAATTTGAAAAATCACCAAATATTGTGAAAATAGAATTAGAGGTTGAACAAGATATAAAATTAAAGCTTATTCAGTCTACTTTTACATAGAAGAACCGGTGTAAGAAAGAGAATTTCATATTATGAGATATTTGAATTTTTATGAGATAGGGTTAGAGTGATTTCAGATCTCCTGTTCTGACTTTGAAAAATCATTGAAAATTGTATAAAAATAATTATGGGTTAGAATTTATTTTTTAAAAATTTTTAATGAGTCTTTTTTCAATAAAAAACAAACAGGAACATCATCTGAATCTCGTACAGGGAGATAATTAATTTTTAGTGAAGAAGGGTTGGAACTGTTAGACAACAGAACAGGGATAACTTTACGGAATAAACTGTTCTTATTTGCTAAACCATAAATTCTAAAAATTTTATGGTAAGAAGATGTGTGAGTCTAGTTTTAGAGAAATTTAGTGGATCCCAATCCGAAGTTTTTTAGCTCAAGATATAAATAATTTAATGACTATGACTCGTGTAGATAGCTTGTTATGAACATGAGTGAATAGTGAAACTATGTGCAAATATGATTGTATTATCTTGAGAACACATTATGAGGATTGATAAAAGCATGTTAATAAATTGTTTATTATTTACATACCAACTTACTAAGTTATATGCTTACTCCCTTTCTTTCCCTTTTCTTATAGTGTCACCAAGCTAGCTCGGGGTACGGAGATCGTTAGAGATCCATCCACACTATCAACACTCTTTTGTTATTTTGAAAGTAATATTATGAATTGTGGCATGTATAGAGGACTTGGTTATTTTGTTACATGTCATAATTGATTTGGCCCAAAATGATGGCCTATGTTATTTGATAGTTCAATTTGTATAAGGCCATTGATGTTGGCTATTATTGGTTATGTTTAAGTCCGGTAATGCCTCGTACCCTGTCCTGGCGTCTGACACGAATAAGGGGTGTTACAGAGAAACTATTTGAAGCATGATTCGAAATTAGCTGCGATTGTGTTTGCTCCGAAAATTTGGCGACACTACTTATAAAGTGAGAAATCTCACATATTTACTGATCATAAAAGCCTGAAATACTTGATGACATAAATAAAGCTAAATCTGAGACAGTGCAAATGGCTAGAATTATTGAAATACTATAATTTAGTTATTGACTATCACCCGAGTAAAGCTAATGTTGTGGCAGATGCTTTGAGTAGGAAATCGCTATATGATTTGAGTAGGAACGCGGCGGGAACGCGGGTTCAATTCTAGTTGAACTAAGAGGCAGACAGAAAATCTTGCAAAAGTATATAGGAGTTACAGAAAAGTGATCAAAACTTATTAGCAAAATGAAATCTAATAGAAAGTGGCCAGACAGTCGAGTTCAGTACTAGTGATAATAGTAGTTTCTACTTTCATAATTGGTTGCATGTGCCAAATAATTCAGAACTAAAATAGGACATTTTATTCGAATCTCACAATAATGCCTATTCAATTCATCCAGGTAGTACTAAAATGTATTGTTATCTGAAGCAGATGTATTGGTGGCCAAGAATGAAATGAGAAATCTTAGAATTTGTGTCAAAATGTTTAGTATGTCAATAGGTGAAAGCCGAGCACTAAGTTCCATCAAGGTTATTACAACCTGTAATGATTCTGGAATGGAGAAAGGAGTGACTCGCAATGGATTTTTTATCGGGTTTGCTAAAATGAATTGTAACGTATTTATGCAAGTGTACGTAGTCGTTTAATTAATAAGTAAGAAAAAATGAGTTATCGTCTCCACAGGGACTGTATAAGCTTAAACAATTAATTGTAAAATTATAATTAACAATTTGATGTAAAAAAATCAATAAATTTGGATAGTGATGATTAGGTTAGTTAAATGTAAAAGTGATCTCGAATGCAAAACTAATCTAGATGTAATTTACCTAAATGTATGAAATGAAGGCTTTAGCAACAAAAACAATCAACATTAGATGGGCTAGGATAATTATATTAATCAACTCAATTACTTTATCATGCTTAACAATGTTCAGAAATACTTCCATGGAAACTCGATCTTTCATGTGTTTGGAAACCAAATTAAGTCCTTTCGGAGTCTTTTACTTAGTTAGATATGCATTTTACTGATCATATTAACTAAGGGTTTCTTAACATTTATGTATGGTCACAGGGACATTTACGTTTGTAACAGTTTAATTACATAAACGTAAAAACTATTCAAGGAAATAGAGCTAACTAAAGATATTACAAACCTCAACTTAGTCAGGTTTAAGGATCTAAATTGAGCATTGCACTTTCAATTATGTGTCTACTAGCCATCGTCTGGTTAGGATTGCTCAGCTAATCTGAGTGCACCCAATCACGTATGAATGAAATGTATCATGATTTTAATTGAAATCATGATTAACTGAGGCCTAACCATATGAAACATGAATAAGATAGATCTTATTGAATTAACATAATCATCCTAGCAAATAAGATTTAAAATATCATTTTTGATGTCAAAAATAATAAACTCAAAGAAAAACATGATTAAAATAAATAACAAGAGGAAATGGTAAACTCTATTTAGTTCAACAGCATTTCAGATCTATTCTGATTGAGGCGCTTCTCCGTTCTGATTGATGCTTCGTTTGCTAAGTGTTTAAGGGGTAGCAGGCTAAGGAGTGCTTTTGACAAAGCTTTTAAGGCTAAAGAATGGAGGAGAGATGGACGACTATGCAAGGGAAAAAGGAAAAGGAATTGAGATGAAACTAGTGAGAGTGGGGAGAGGAATGTTGAGGGATAAGGGATGAATGAGGGATGGCAAGGTATTTATAGGTGAAGGTAAGGGTTTGAGTTTACTAAAAATAAGTTTAAATTTCATTCCTTCCTTCCCTCATGTGGCCAGCCATGTTTCAAGGAATAAGGGATGACCAAGTCTTCTCAATTTGAATTTGAATTTCAAGCTAAAAATATCTATGTAGTGGACGATTTCAACAAGGAAGTTGTTGGGCTGAATTCTAATTATATTCCAACTACAAGGACCTTCCATTAAATATCCCAAAACATATTTTGGGCAGCCATCATCTATTGCCGAAATTGGGTTTTTAATTCCCCTTGTTGGACGGTGTTTTTAGTCTAATAACTTAGCAGATATGTCCATCATTCATCACGTTCTTTACTAGGTCAAGTAGTCAACTCCATGCCCAAAAAATTCATGGTCTTGTCGTCCACATGGATAATTTGTGCATGACCATTTTTATTTATTTAAATCATGTCTCCAGTGGACCTCCTACATAGTGAAAAAAAATACATACATTAATAAATTAACATGAATTCATATAAAATATACATGAAAATTATGTAATTAAGCATAATTTCACATACTTTCCAAATTCATGTCCAAAATTACTAATTAAGTAAAATTCACCTATTTCAATAATAATTACTCAAGATAAACACAATAATTAAGTAAAAAGGTGGTAAAAATATATAGAAAAACCCTATATAATTTCGAGTTTACATACCCCGAAACTTAAACCATTGCTCATCCCAAGTAATGTTCATGTAGCACAACTTTTACTGAGGCAATTTTGCAAAATGATAAAGCAACATCAATCTTCGCACATAATCATGCATCAATAAAATCATGCTAAAAAATAATTTTTATTGACAAGGAGCTCGAATGAAATTATTATTTCTAACCTCATACTAAGTACATCATAATGTCAACATGTAACAACCCTAACTCGTATCCATCGCCAGAATAGGGTTAAAGAGCATTACTGAATAAACGTGACATAAAAACATACATTTGTAAACTTTAAAATAAACATAGCACAATCCATTCATATACATGCATTTCGTCCCTTAATCGAGCCCTCGAGACCTTAGGAACACTTTAAAAATAATTCGGGACTAAATTAGGAACATTTGAAACATTAAGGAAAAAGTTCAAAAAATTGAACTGTAAGGGCCACACGGCAGAGACACACACTCGTGTCTCAGGCCGTATAACATTCGAAATAGGGAACATGACTGTGTCCTAGCTCGTGTAACTCTTTGATTTAGGTCACACGACCAAGCCACACACCCGTGTGCCAGGCCGTGTAACACTCGAAATGGCCTCACACGCCCGTGTTCACGGCCGTGTGCTAGGCCGTGTAACTGTTGACTTGTAACCTTTAAAACCTATGGGGGACACATGACTGAGACACACGCTCGTGTCTTAGGCCGTGTGGACAAGAAATTGGCCAAAATTAAGCCATTTCCTTCACCCATTTCAAGCATGTACCTACAAGCCATTTGCACCCTTGTCCAAGGAATCAAAATATTCCAAAACATGAAAAAAATGACCAAATTCCATTCAACCAATATGCCATATAGGCACCTCAATCATAATCAAACTAACATACCTAAACTTATGTATATTTGAACACACTGCTACCATTTTAGAACATACCATACTTGACCTATATCATGTCAATATAATCTTACAGTTGGACCATTACTCACATGCATCAAAATCACCCAAGTGAATCAACATATATATACATACCAAAATCAACATTTGGAAAGGTATGAATGTTAATGCTCAATGCATGTATATTCATGATTATGGAAAGTATGAACTCAAAGGTATTATGTTCATGAAATTATCTTATCATATGATGATTTTGTTGAGTTATGTTTAAAGCACTAAGTTGTGTTGTTAATGATGCTTAGGCTTATGCCAAGCTTATGTTGGATTGATTCATGATTAATTTATAAGGTTTAGCATTGAAATGGTAAGATTTGTTCATGATTTACAAACTTACTGAGTATTATATGCTTACATTGTTTTCTTTCCTATTTTTATAGATTATTGGAAGTTCGATCAGTTTGGAAGCTTTTCAGAGACCTATCACACTATGCAATGATTATATCGATAGTTTTTGGTATTTTGGCTAAGTTAATAATGACATGTATAGGTGGACTTGTGTTTAATGATTTAGTTGTTATGTTTGGCATGTTTTTATGGTTTTGTGGTTGGTGTGCTTTTGGCACTTTGATGCCTTGATGGTTGGTGTTATTATGGATAAGTTGATGCATGTTGGATTGACCAATTTGGTATGTGATGGTATGTTTAGAATGTGGCGAAGTTGGGTTATGGTTTGAGATGGTTATGAGCTATGTATGTATTGGTATGGATATATGGTGAATTATGGTCAATTATGCTTGATTAGGTATATTTGATTGTTGTGCTTGAGGTGCCTATATGGCATATTGGTTGGATGGTTAAATGGCCTATTGAATTGGTCTTATTATGCATAATTTGGGCATGTTTTAAGGTCTTGGTTATATGTGCAAGTTGCTTGTAGGTTCATGCTTGAATAGGTGAAAGAAATGACTTGATTTTGGCTAATTTCTTGTCCACACGGCCTAAGACACGGGCATGTGTCTCAGTCGTGTGTGACACACGGCCATGCGACATGGTTAAGCGTATGGCCTGGCACATGGGCATGTAAGACCATTTTGAAAGTTACACAGCCTGGCTCACGGGCGTATCGTTTGGCTGTGTGATCCAAGTCAGAGAGTTACACGGACACGGACACGGGCTGGGACATGACTATGTGTCCCTATTACAAATTTTACATGGCCTCAGACACGTGCTTGTGTGTCAACCATGTGAGTCACACTGCCTGGCCACACGGGCGTGTGACCCCTGCAGCTTGAATTTTTCTAACTTTTTCTGCAATATTTCATATGTTCCCGATTTAGTCCCGAACTATTTTTAAAGTGTTCTAAGGCCTTGAAGGCTCGATTAAGGGACAATGTGCATGTGTAAGAATGGATTATGCTATGGTTATTATACTGTTGGATTGAATGTTTTATGTTAAGTTCATATGGTAATAATCTATACCCTACTCGGCGACGGATACAGGTTAGGGGTGTTACAGGGATAGCTCACACGAAGTGTGCTAAATATATAATCGCAACATTTCTTTCCTTTACAGCATTGCTCACACGAACTGTGAAATGGGTCTTCTCACACGAGCTGTGGGTTGGCATGTAAGCTACACGATGCTACTGACACGAGTTGTGGAGTATCCACAACAAATGCATGACCTCAGCCATCGATAAGACATTCAAGACAAGCACCCAAACATGAAAACCCTAATGACATGTCTTTTGTATCCTATGGATTCCTAAGGTTCAAACGAGGCTCGATAATCGTCGTGACATTGTTGGATTTACATCATTCAGTTACATAGCAATCAAAATATTAACATCTAGATCAATATATAGCATTAAAATGATATATAATCATACAAACTTACCTCGATAACAAAGACGTAGAAACGAGATCAACAAATTAAAGGCTTTTGCTTTTCCCTGATCTAACTCCGTACGAGGTCTATCTTGATCTAAACATACAAATTCAATCAATTTAATAATTTTATTATTCAATTCTGTCCAAAATCCATACTTTTCCAAAATTACATTTTACCCATAATATTTTAACTTATTTACAATTTAGTCCTTATGCTCGTCAATTGAAATTTATGCAATTTTATCCACAATTTATGCTAGCTGAATTACCTAGGGACTTATATCAGGCCATACAAACAATCATTTCACAATTTTACCATGATATTTTACTACTTTAACAAATAAGTCCCTAAATGATAATTTCAACAAAAATCACTTTATGAAACTTGTTTATTTAACAACAAGGACTCATAATCTTTCATAAAACATCAGGAATAATGCAAGAACATTCATGGAAAAACCTTAAACATTTAACAATTTTGCAAATTAATCCCCGGGCTAGCTAGATTAAGCTACAACGACTTCAAAAACATAGAAATAATTAAAAATGGGCTCAAAACCATTTACATGCAAGCTATTGAAGTTGCCGAAACTCAAACCCTAGCTATGGCTTTTTCTTTCATCAATTTTTGGTGGAAGCTTAATTGGAGAAGATGAGTTGAATTTGATTTTTATGTAATTTAACCTTATTTACTATTTACCATTTTATCCTTAAAATTCATTCATAATTTCAACAAAACAAATTCCATAAATATCCACTACCACTTCAATTGGTTGAGTTACCATTCAAGTCACTTAGGTTAAAATTCCATAGCTATTTGACACCTTTAACTATTAGAACTCCACTTTTGCACCTTTTACGATTTAGTCCGTTTTACTTAATTAAGCATGCAAACGTTAAAATTTTTTAATGAAATTTTTGTATGACCCTGTTTACATTCCATAGACATTAAAATATTAATAAAATAATAATTTACTCATTGGATTGGTTTTCTTGAAACCACTATTTTGATTTCACTGAAAACGGGCTGTTACACAACATGAATCATAGTTTCCATGCATTTTCAATGTCATACATAACATTCACCAATAAGGTCAATTATGTTTATGATTAGGTATATTTATTGTTGTGCTGCTGATGTGCCTATATGGCATATTTTTTGCATGGTTAAATGGCCTATTGAATTGGTCTTATTATGCATAATTTGGGCATGTTTTAAGGTCCTAGTTATATGTGCAAGTTGCTTGTAGGTTCATGCTTGAATGGGTGAAAGAAAGGCCTTAATTTTGGCCAATTCTTGTCCACACGGCCTAAGACATGGGAGTGTGTCTCAGCCATTTTGAAAGTTACACGCCTAAAAAAACGGGCGTGTGGCTTGGTCATGTGACCTAAGTCAAAGAGTTAAACAGGCACGAACACAGGCTAGGACACGAATGTGTGTCCCTATTTCGAATGTTACACGGTCTGAGACATGGGCATGTCTCAGTCGTGTGAGTGGCACGGCTTGGCCACACGACCATGTGACCCCTGTAGCTTGAATTTTCTAACTTTTTCCTCAATGTTTCATATGTTTCTGATTTATTCCTGAACTATTTTTAAAGTGTTTTTAAGGCCTCAAGGGCTCGATTAAGGGACAATGTGCATGTGTAAGAATGGATTATGCTATGCTTATTATAATGTTTGGAATTGAATGTTTTCAAGTTACGTTTATATCGTAATACTCTGTAACCCTATTTTGGTGTGATAGATATGGGTTAGGGGTGTTACATTTAGTGGTATCAGAGCTATAGTTTAGTTAGTTCTTAGGCTAGACGTAGTGTGTACGAGTCCAGAAATACATGCCATTATATAACCTGTGATAGTATGATAACTCCTGACTTGTTTTGAACTATGCTTTCATATAGAAAATGTCATCCAACCGAGCTGAGTCAGATGAGGTTGAAAGTTATGCACAAGCCTCCATTCACGGGTTAGCGTCGAGTGTCAGTAGGCTTGTATTTGAGTGTCGGGGAGAAGAAGCTAAGGAAGCCTTCTTCCAAATAATGAATGAGTGGTTTACCGAGTTCGTACGAATGAATCGATGACTCAATGACCTCTACCCCTACCTATTCCCCAACCTGTTCCTGTAGTTCCTCAAGGTTTAGAACCAATGGGAGTTAGCAAGCCTCTAGTCAATAAAATCTGTAAATATGAAGCTAAAGGGTTTAGAGCTACATATGAAGAGGATCCAAAGAGAGTCAAGTTCTAGTTAGAAAATACGATCAGGGTTTTCGACAAATTATCTTGTACATTGGCTGAATGTGTGAAATGTGCTGTATCCTTACTAAAAGATTCAACTTTTCAGTGGTGGAATACCTTGGTTTTGTTTGTGTTGAGAGAGCGAGTAGACTGAGAATTCTTTCAAGTTGAGTTTATAAGAAATATGTGAGTTAGAGATTCCTTGATAAGGAACACAAAGAGTTTCTCGAGCTTAAACAGGGTCGGATGACATTATCAGAGTATGAGAGAGAATTTATTCGGTTGAGCAAGTATGACTGGGAATGTATACCAATCGAGATTTTCATGTGTAAGTGGTTTGAAGATGGATTGAATGATGACATAAAGCTGTTAGTCAGGATACTCGAATTGAAAGAATTTGTTGTTCTAGTTGACTGAGCACATAAAGCTGAAGAATTAGACAAAGCTAAAAGAAAAGCTAATTTTGAGGCTCGTGATTTGGTTAATAGATCAGCGGGAAAATCTTATTAATCACCAAAAAAGAAGTCAAAAGAATATCATAATTATTCATCAGCTTAATTGGTTTATTCTAGTAGAGATCGTGAAAAACAACATGCGAGTTCAAAAACCTCAAGCAGTGTGAAGAGAAACAAGCCTGAGTGTCAACAATGTGGATGTCGACACTTTTGTGAGTACAAGATGAAAGACGAGGCATGTTTTAAATGTTTCCATATGAATGTTTAATTCGAGATTGCCCAGAGAGGTTCAAAGAAGAAAAGGCTCAGACTGTTCGACCGAATAATACAACTGCGAGAGGTAGACCACCGCGGAACACAGGAAATACGAGAAATAGGCACAGTGGGACAAAAGACTCTACTATGAAATCTGAGACACGAGTACCAGCTAGAGCTTATGCGATCCGTGCTAGAAAAGAAGCTTCTACGCTAGATGTTATTACTGGTACATTCTCTATCTTTGATGCTAGTGTTATTACTTTGATTGACCCGGGGTCAACAGATTTGTATGTATGCATGAATTTAGTGTCAAGTAAGAAATTACTTTCGAGTCTACTGAGTTTGTAATAAAGTAACGAACCCCCTAGGTCAGTTTGTGTTAGTTGATAAAGTTTGTAAAAATTATCCTTTGATGATTCGGGGGTTGCAACTTTCTGCTGATTTAATGCTACTACCCTTTGATGAGTTTGACATGATTTTGGGTATGGATTGGTTGACTCTGCATGATGGCGTTGTGAACTGTAGATGAATGCTTATTGTGTTAAAATGCTAGAATGGTGAAAAGCTTCAGATTGAATCAGATAGACTGGATAGCATGTCTAATGTTATTTCGGCTATGTCAGCATAGAAATGTGTAAAAAAAGGCTGTGTGACGTGTATCTTGAGCACATTATTTTCTAGAGTTTCTAAGTTAAAGCACATATCGATAGCTCCTTATAGAGTGACACCTACAGAGTTGAAAGAGTTGAAAGCATTGCTGCAAGAGTTGACAGATAGTGAAGGTTTTGCTCAACCCATTTTTTCTCCTTGGCTGCACCTATTCTATTTTTTAAGAAAAAGGACAGATCCATGCGATTATGTATTGATTATCAACAGCTCAATAAAGTCATGATCAAGAACAAGCATCCATTGCTGCATATTGACTATCTGTTTGATCAATTGAAAGGTACAACAGTGTTTTCAAAGATTGATATTCGTTCTAGTTATTATTTGTTGCGAGTTAAAGACTCAGATGTGCCGAAAAACCGTGTTTAGGACTAGGTACATACATTATAAATTTTTTGTGATGTCGTTTGGTTTGACTAATTCACCCGCAGTAGTATTTATGGATTTGATGAACATAATTTCAAACTGTATTTAGATAGATTCGTCATAGTATTCATTGATGATATTTTTATTTATTCACGAAATGAGATAGAGCATGCCAAGCATTTGAGAATTGTTTTGCAAACTTTGCGTGAAAAGTAATTATTTACTAAGCTTAACAAATATGAATTCTAGCTTAGGGAGTCAGATTTTGGGACATGTTGATCAGTCGAGGGCATTAGAGTTAATACGAGCAAAATTTTAGCCGTAGTAGATTAAAAGCCTCCGAGAAATGTATCTGAGGTTAGAAGTTTTTTGGGGTTTAGCCAGATATTCGTTAAAGGATTCTTGATGATTGCTAGACCTTTGACAAGACTATTGTAGAAAGATGTTAAGTTCGAGTGGTCTAAGAAATGTTAGCAAAGCTTTAATAAATTAAAAGCATTGTTAACCAAGGCACTAGTGTTAGTTCAGCCAGAGTCAGATAAAGAATTTGTGATCTATAGTGAAACATCGTTAAATGGGTTGGGCTCTGTATTGATGCAAGAGGGCAAAGTGACAGCACTCTAGGCAGTTGAAACCGCACGAAAAGAATTATCCAACACACGATTTAGAGCTTGTAGTGATTGTATTGCTTTGAGGATTTAGCGACACCATTTGTACGGAGAAAAATGTCATATCTTCACAAATTATAAAAGTCGGAATGCTTGATGTCATAGAAAGATTTGAATTTGAGACATCATAGATGGCTCGAGTTATTGAAAGACTATGATTTGATCATTAATTACCATCTGGGAAAAGCTAATGTTGTTGCTAATGCTTTGAGTAGAAAATCTTTATTTCCTTTGTGAGCATTGAACACACGATTGATGTTGATTGATGATAGTTAAATTTTAGTTGTGTTGAAAGCTAGATTGATGTTTTTGCAATAGATTTACGAAGCTAAAAAATGTGATAATGTGTATTAGTTAAAAAAATGGATTGAGACGACTCCTGATTCAGAATTTTAGGTTGGATCTGATAGTTTGTATTTTGTAGGTAGATTTACGTTTTGAGAAATTCTGATCTTATTCAGAGAGATTTTACAAGAAGCTAACAATAGTAGCTTGTCTATTCATCCTAGTAGCAATAAAATGTATGGTGATTTGAAACAAATGCACTGGTGGCCCGGTATGAAATAAGAGATTTCTAAATTTGTATTTAGATGTTTAGTATGTCAGCAAGTTAAAGCCAAGCATCAGGTACCTTCTGGTTTGTTATAGCCAGTGATAAGTCCAGAGTGGAAATGGGGACGCGTCACGATGGATTTTTTATTGGGATTGCCTTTGTCTCTGAGAAAGAAGATGCAGTTTGGGTTATTGCTGATTGCTTGACGAAATCTTGCATTTCATCCCAGTGCGTACAAATTATTCACTCGAGAGATTAGCAGTGTTATATGTTGTTGAGATTGTCAGATTGCATAGGGTGCCAGTTTTTACTATTTTTGATAAAAATTTGTTGTTTATATCTCGATTCTGGGGCAAGTTACATGAGGCTTTAGGTACTCGTTTGCATTTTAGTACCGCATTTCACTCTCAGACCGACGGTCAATCTGAGTGAGTGATTCAAATACTTGAGGATATGCTTTGATGCTATATTTTTAGAATCCGAAGTAATTGGGAGATATTTCTACCATTGGTTGAATTCACACACAATAATAGTTTATTAATCGAGTATAAAGATGGCTCGTACGAAGCTTTTATGGTCGAAAATGTTAAACTCCATTGTATTAGACTGAGCTCAGTGAGAAAAAGCTTCACGGGGTAGATTTGATACGTGAAACCAAAGAAAGGTTAAGTAATTCGAGACAATTTGAAAGCAGCACTTCAGATAGACAGAAATCTTATGTGGGATTGGAAAAGAAAAGACATTGAATTTCAAGTTGGTGACAAAGTGTTCTTGAAAGTATCACCCTGGAAGAAAGTTCTTCGATTTAGTCGTAAAGGAAACCTAAGTTCGTGATTTAACAGCGTATGAGATCATTGAAAGAATCGGGCTAGTAGCTTATAGATTAGCTTTGCTGCCAGAGTTAGAAAAGATCCAATGTTTTTCATTTGTCGATGTTACAATGGTATTGATCAGACCTTTCAGACGTGATTTCACCAAGTTGACGTTGAGATTTAGCCTTATATACATACAGTGAAGAACCGATTAGAACTCTTGCTCGAGAGGTTAAGAATTGAGAAGCAAAAACATAGCTTTAGTAAAGTTCTTCGCCAATGTCACGGTATAGAAGAGGCCACCTGGGAACCGGATGAAGCTATGAAAGACAATACCCATACCTTTTTTCTGGTAAGATTTTCGGGATGAAAATTCCTTTTAAGGGGAGAGTTTTGTAACAACCTGTTTTTAGTGAAACTGAAACAGCAGTTTTAAAACCACAAATCCGACGAGTAAAAAGGACTAAATCGTAAAATATGTAAAATTTTCGTTAGGTTGTATAAAATTTTCTTTAAGAATTTTAAGAAATTTTAACATTTGCATGCTTATTAAGTAAAAAGGACTAAATCGTAAAATATGTAAAGTATAATTCTATTAGCTAAAGGTGTTATTTGTTATGAATTTTTAATATGAGTGGGATTATTGGTAATTAGACCATTTGATTAGTTGATGGACATATTTGGACATAGCTTAAATGATTTTTAAAGTTAAAAACAAAGGTTAGTTTAGTAATTAGTAAATTAAACTAAAAACAAATAAAAGAAATAATGTACTCATTTTCTCCAAAGCTTCCTACCATCGATTTTGAAAGAAATAAAGCTGTTTTTAGGGTTCTTGAATTCGTCTATCTAGAGGGAGTGCAAGTAAGTGAAATTTATCCACCGTTTTTAATGATTTTTATATTTTTGAAGTTGTTGTAGCTGAATCTAACTAGCCCAGGGACTAATTTGCAAAATTGTTAAAGGATTAGGGTTTTTCCATGAATGTGTTTGTATGATTTTTAAGTTTAAAATGAATCTTTGTTGTTAAAAAAACAAATTTTTGTAAAGAGATTTTTGATGAAATTTATCAATTAGGGACTTATTAGTAAACTAATAAAATAACCTTGATAATTTTGTGAAATGTGGTTTGTGTGGGCTTGTATGAGTCCTTAGGAAAATCGGCTAGCATGATATGTAGATGAAATTGCATGAATTTCAATTTACGAGCTTAAGAACTAAATTGTAAGAAGTTAAAGTAATAGGGAAAAATTGTAATTTTGCAAATGTGTGAATTTTGGCTTAAAGTGAATAGTATGTATATTAAATAGATAAATTTTCTTATTTAGATCAAGTTAAGCTTCATACGATCTAGATCGAGGAAATATAAAGTCTCGGATTAGTGAGCCTATCTCAACGTCTTTTTATTCGAGGTAAGTTTCGTATGTTTAAATAACGTTTTAATGTTATTTGATTTATATGCTATTACGCTATTTATCATATCATGTTACGACAAAATCCAACACGTTACGATGACTATCGAGCCCCGTTTGAACCTTAGGACTATATAGGATACAAATGACATGTTATTAGGGTTACCATGTTTTGGGTGCTGGTCTTGAATGTTCTATCGATGGCTGAATTTCGACATTTGTTGTGAATACTCGTCAGCTTGTGTGAGCGGCATCGTGTAGCTACATTCTAACCGTCAGCTTGTGTGAGCAGATCCATTTATGGCTCGAGTGAGCAATGATGTAAAAGAAAAGGAAAAGGAATGATTTCAACCATATGTTTAGCACACTTTGTGTGAGCTTCTTGTGTATCCGATAGTATTCTAAGTGGTCCAACGAGCATGTAAAGGGAAGGAACGGTAAGTGTTCCAATCGATTATATTATGAACCTATGGAAAGGTATGAATTGTCAATGATCAATGTATGTATATTCATGGCTATGGAAAGTATGAACTCAAAGGTATTATGTTAATGAAATTATTTTATCATATGATGATTTTGTTGAGTCATGTGTTAAAGCACTAACTTGTGTTGTTGATGATGCTTAGGCTTGTGCCAAGTTTATATTGGATTGATTCATGTTTAATTCATAAGGTTTAGCATTGAAATGGTAAGCTTTGTTCATGATTTACAAACTTACTAAGTATTATATGCTTACGTCGTTTTCTTTCCTATTTTTATAGATTATTGGAAGCTCGATCGATTTGGAAGCTTTTCGGAGACCTATCATACTATCCAATGATTATATTAGTTGTTTTGGGTGTCTTGGCCAAGTTAATAATGATATGTATAGGTGGACTTGTGTTTAATGATTTAGTTGTTATGCTTGGCATGTTTATATGGTTTTATGGTTGGTGTGCTTTTGGCACTTTGATGCATGTTGGATTGACCAATTTGGTATGTGATGGTATGTTTATAATGTGGCCAAGTTGGGTTATGGTTTGAGATGGTTATGAGGTATATGTATTAGTATGAATATAGTCAATTATGCTTATGATTAGGTATATTTGATTGTTGTGCTTGAGGTGCCTATATGGCATATTGGTTGAATGGTAAATGACCTATTAACTTGGCCTTATTGTGCATAATTTGGGCATGTTTTAAGGTCTTGGTTACATATGCAAGTTGCTTGTAGGTACATTCTTGAATGGGTGAAATAATGGCTTGATGTTGGCCAATTCTTGTACACATGGCCTAAGACATGGGCGTGTGTCTCAGTCGTGTGTGACACACGACCATGCAATACGGCCGTGTGTCCCTAGTAGGTTTTAATGGATGCAAGTCAGGAAGTTACATGGCCAAGCACACGGGCTGAGACATGGGCGTGTGAGGCCATTTCGAAAGTTACACGATCTGGCACACAAGCGTGTGGCTTGGCCGTGAGACCCAAGTCAGAGAGTTACACAGACACGGACACGGGCTAGGACATGGCAGTGTGTCCCTATTTTGAATTTTACACAGCTTGAGACACGGGCATTTGTCTTCGCCGTGTGAGCCACACTGCCTGGCCACACGACCGTGTGACCCCTGCAACTTGAATTTTTCTAACTTTTTCCTCAATTTTCATATGTTCCCGATTTAGTCCCGAACTATTTTTAAATGTTTCAAAGGCTTCGGGGGCTCGATTATGGGACAATGTGCATGTGTAAGAATGGATTATGCTGTGGTTATTATAATGATTGGAATTGAATGTTTTTATGTTACATTTATACGGTAATACTCTGTAACCTTATTTCGGCGATGGATACAGGTTAGGGGTGTTACAGGGATAGCTCACACGAAGTGTGCTAAACATATTACTATAACCTTTCCTTTCCTTTACATCATTGCTCACACAAGCTATAGGTCGACTTCTAAGCTACACGATGCTACTGACAGAGATGTGGAGTATTTGCAGCAATTGCAATACCTCAGCCATTGATAGGACATTCAAGACCAACACCCGAAACATGAAAACCCTAATGACATGTCATTTGTATCCTATGAATTTCTAAGGTTCAAACGGGGCTCGATAATTGTCGTGACATCATTGGATTTAAATCATTCAGTTATATAGCAATCAACATATTAACATATAGATTAATATATATCATTAAAACGATATATAATCGTACGAACTTACCTCGATAACAAAGACGTAGAAACGAGATCAACAATCTAAGGCTTTCGCTTTTCCCCAATCTAACTCCATACGAGGCCTATCTTGACCTAAATATACAAATTCAATCAATTTAATAATTTTCTTAGTCAATTCAGTCCAAAATTCATATTTTTCCAAAATTATATTTCTGCCCCTAATATTTTAACTTCTTTACAATTTAGTCCTTTTGCTCATAAATTAAAACTTATGCAATTTCAACCACATTTTATGCTAGCCGAATTACTTAGGGACTTATATCAACCCATAAAAATAATCATTTCACAATTTTACCGTGATATTTTACTACTTTAACAAATAAGTCCTTAAATGATAATTTCAACAAAAATCATTTTACGAAACTTGTTTATTTAACAACAAGAACTCATAATCTTTCATAACCATCAAGAATCATGCAAGAATATTCATGGAAAAACTGTAAACCTTTAACTGTTTTGCAAAATAATCCCCGCTCTAGCTAGATTAAGCTATAACGACTTTAAAAATATATAAATAAGTAAAAATGAGCTCAAAACCATTTACATGCATGCTATTGAAGTTGCCAAAAATCCAACCTAGCTAGGGACTTTTCTTTCTTCAATTTTTGGTGGAAGCTTAGTTGGAGAAGATGAGTTGAATTTGATTTTTATTTAATTTAACCTTATTTACTATTTTACCATTTTATCCATAAAAATCATTTAGAATTTCAAAAAAACCAATTCCATAAATATCCACTACCACTTCAATTTGTTTAATTACCATTCAAGTCCCTCAAGTTAAAATTCCTTAGCTATTTGACGCCTTTAACTATTAGAACTCCACTTTTGCACTTTGTACGATTTAATTCTTTTGACTTAATTAAGCATGCAAACGTCAAAATTTCTTAACGAAATTTTTATACAACCCTACTTACATTCCATAGAAATTAAAATATTAATAAAATAATAATTTACTCATCGGATTAGTTGTCCCAAAACCACTATTCTGATTTCTCTAAAAACTGGTTGTTACACTACATGAATCATAGTTTGGATGCATTTTCAAAGTCATACATAACATTCACCAATCAACATGTTTTCCTTATCAAGTAAACATAGCAATCTCAAGGTTTAATTAGTGTATTCATATGTTGAAATTAGTAATTTCTCTCCACTAATGTAGTCGGTATAATCATCCATCAATAGGTCTTTTATTAGGTTGTAATGGGGCTAGGCTAAAGGTAGGGATAAAGAGAAGTGATTTTTAGGTTCAAAAAATCTTAACCCTAACTTTGTCTTGGATCCTTTTGTGTCACAACCTTCATAAACTTGGATATTTGGAATACCCCCAAACTTATTTTGATCTCATGCTCAACTTTTTTTTTTTTCAGACTTTGAGCAAACTTTGCTCTTTATTTTTAAGACTTTGAGCATTCTTTTATTTGCTCTTATTTTTCTGCATTTGAGCAAACTTTTCTTTGCCCTTTATTCATTTTCTCTTCTTTTTTTAACAAGTGAAGAGCATGTACATCTTCTCATAATTTTACTCAAACTTTGATCACCAAGACAAATTTTTGTTTAAGATAGGTGCAAAAGAATAGGATAAAAAAAAAAAAAGATGTTAATGTGGCTTATAATGTAGGTAATTTGCAATAAGTAGGACATTAAGCTCAAAATTAAGTTTCAAGGGTTAAATTTCATAAGGCCAGCTGGAAAGGCTCAAACGATCCAAAGAAAGTGTGCCTATATCATATTAGAGTCTTATAACTCCTAGGATTTCGCCTCAAGAAAGTTACTAAGTCAATTCTAACGACTTAAACTTTATACATGTCTATTTCTAAAGAAATCAAATTTTCATGGCCAATTCTACATAAGACTGAGATCATACAAACATTCCATTATTCAATGATAACATACGAATAACTTAGATAAAATGAAAAATTATGCTTGCATTTGAACAGACTCTTGTACAAAATTATTTCTAAATATTCATTTATCATACATAAGTAAAAAGATTGAAACATACTTTAAAATTCATGCGAAATTGCCTTACCCCCTTTAAAAAGAAGTAATGTCCTCATAATGAAAACAAAGTAATGAATGAAAAATGAACACCAGGTAGGATTGTAAGAAAAGAGAGGTGAGTTTTAAAGACTACTTAAGTACCATTATCACAATCCAATCCTAGACATGCTCATTCCCCTTATCACATCACTTTATTTTTCCATGAAGAGGCATTATTTTATTCATGCTTGTAATTTTATTATGCAAAAGAAAAATACTAACTAATAAAAAGAAACACCTAAAAAGAAATAAAAATTAAAGAAAAGAATTTCACCTTTTTTATTTGTTTGACTTATCCTCCTCGTCTTCCTCCTTTGATGCTTCGACCTCTCTTTCTTTATCATCCTCCTTCCATGAATCAAAGATATAATCTAGGAACTTAGGAAAAAAATAGTTAGAGATGCTTTTAAAAGTATTTCTTACAGAATCATCTCTAACTGATTTGATTAGTTAGACCGAAGATAAAGTCAGAATTATTCGGGACTATTTTAAAGTCTCCTCAGATCGTTAGAAATCATATGTTGATATGAAAAGGAAAATATTGAGTTTTAGATGGGTGATAAAGTGGTTTTGAAAGTCTCGCCCTAGAAGAAAATCATGTGCTTTGACAGAAAAGCAAAACTCAATCTGAGGTTCATTAGGCCATATGAGATTCTTGAGAGAATCGAACCTGTCACATATTGGTTAGCTTGGCTTCTGGAATTAGAGAAGATGCACAATGTGTGTCGATGTTATGTTGTTATTGTCCTGATCCTTCGCATGTGTTATATGCCAATGAAATAGAGCTTCAACTAGATTTGTCATATTCAGACGTTTTGATAAAGATTTTGGCTCGGGAAGTGAAAGAATAGCGTAATAAATGGGTGTCATTTTTCCAGTGGTATTGGAAACAGTGGTTTTGAACCCCGTCCTTCGATGACCGAGTTCGTAAATATTACGAGTTAATTATGGAATTATATTGAATTTTGGTCTAACGAATTTATTAATTGAATAGTTAATTTAGGTACAAGTATTTTGACCCTAAAGTCAATAGTGTTGGAAAATGAGGTATCAAGACCTCATTTTCGTAAACTGAGCCCGTAAATATTTAAAAATATTTACGGAGTTATTTTATAGGTGAATTGAATTTTTTATAGGTAATTTTTCCGAATTAGTGACTAATTAAGGTACAATGACTAAATTGTAAAAGTGGTAAAAGTTAAACGCTATAGATTTTTATTGACTAAAAGACTAAACCAATAATTAAACTATGGTATAAAATGGAAAATAAGCATTTCCATTGATAGTGGATAGTTAATGATGTTTTATTAATATATATTTATATGATTAAAATTATAATAAGTATATTAGTTAAAATAAAAGAAAACAAAAACTATCATGTTCATCTTGCCTTCTTCTCAATCGAAAAAATAAGGTAAAAATAGATTTGAATGTCAAGTTTTAAGTCCCTAAATTCTAAGGTGATTCTCGTTCTTTTCTTGCAATTTTTATAATTTGTGAAACTGTTAAAATTTGTAAAAGTTACCATTGTTGAATCTTGAAGCTTTTTGTACTAAATTGTTAGATATTAAGTGTAACGCCCCAAAATTTGGGCCTAGAAGTATTGGGCCTTGAGCAAGGGAACATTAGGAAACTGTGCACAAAGTATGTCTGCTTTAGTGGTTAAGGGTCCTGAGAGGAGTTGGAAAAGTCCTGGGTTCAAACTTGGGCTTTAGCAAAAATTTTGTTTTAAGTGGATAAAACCCTGGATGCTTGGATGTAGGCCTTTTAAATTATTATGTTAAAAAAATGTCATAAGGAAGCTTTTGGTCTAGTGGTTGTGTGTCATTAAGGTTATAAGGGAGCCTGGGTTCAAGTCTTGGCTCTTGTAATTTATTTTGTTCTTTTAAAGGAACCTGGACTTTGGCCTTTAGACCTTTTTATTAATTGAAGATAAAATGTGTCACAAAAGAGCTAGTGGCAAGGAGGCAAGTGGCGTGTTGAGCTATTGAGGGGGGCTTGGGTTGAATCCCATTACAAGCAAAAAGGATATTTATATTGCTAATATGAGGCGGCAGGAGTTTGAGGTGGTTTCAAACTCTGTAAGGTGAAGTTTGAATTGGTCTTGGATGGAATTGTGGAGAAAATCGAGAAGGAGATTGGGGAGAAAATCAAGGAAATTCGAAAATGGGAGGTTGGTAAGGTGTTGTGGCCGATTGGGAATCTAAGGCTTAGTGAAATTCGGCTAAGGGAAAGGAAGGAAGCATTTTCGGGACAAGGCAATTCTTTATTCGGTTTTGAGAGGGTTGAAAGGAAGGCGCCCAATGTTCTTTGGGATTTTTCTACCATTTGGGGTTCCTTTCGGGTTTGCGTTTTAGCTATTGAAGTGATCAAAATTTCCACTACTTCTCCTCCTTCCTTCATTTGCCGAATAGGTAACTTTCTTTTTGGTCTCATTTTTCTTTCTCTGCCAAACACCATATTTTGTTTTCTCTACTCTCCTAACAGTGCCGCATGCACTTCTCTTCTCTCTTCTTCCCTCCATTCTTCTATTTTTTTTCAAAGCCAAACCTACTCACCATCTTCTTCTTCTCTGCTTCCCACTCTCCCCATCCCAACCGATTTTCTTCAAGGCTCTTTTGTGTACTTTAAGTTACTATCCTTTCTCTATTGTGCTTGGCCGAATATACCTAAGCTTTTCTAACTGATTTCATCATCACCAATTTTGGGTGTTAAAATCTCGAGAAGAGAAAAGAGGATTCTCTAGTGTGTGGAGGTGTTCCAAATCTTCCCTTCACCAACCGTTTGATCGTTGGGGTAAGTTGGTTGGTAGGCCAAATATGCTGTGATTTTGGTGTTGGATTTTTCTTAAATCATATTTGAGTAACCATGTCCATTTGATAAAAATCGCTGCTTGAGCAGATAATCATCAAGAACGTGGAATCGTGCCTTGGCCAAGAATCTTAGAAGAGTAGGCCATATTTCTTATAATCGTGGTAGGTGATGATTGTTTAAGTGAGGTTTAAGTACTTGAAATTATTGGTTATTGAAGGGCTGACTGAATATTCAAATCAATGTAGGTTGGTGCCAAGAGGTGTTTCACTAGCTTTCGTGAAAAGTAAGTAATCACATTGTCTCTTTTGCAAATCGACAAAAGCCAAAAAGCTGAAAATACAACGTTTGAGGCCACATGGGCGTGTGAACACTCGTGTGGTGAACCGAGCGTACGAATATGGGCATTAGACTGTAGAGGCCACTGCAAGCGTTCGTGCTCTTGGGTCGTTATGGGCCACATTGGGCTAAAATGGGTAGTGTGAGCCCAAAGGCTCATGGGCCCCACAAGAATAAATCCACGTTAAATGACAAATAATAGACTAGGCTATGTAGTTCGTATAGTCGTGATTGAATTGGGGCTAAATGGGCCACACGAGCGTGTAGGCACACTTGGGCAGAATATGGGGCTTGGGCCTATTTGCACCGTTATGACCATTTAGGTTATCTTTGTAGCTTGAAGCGGCTGTAGGCCTTCAGAAAGGTTGTTAAATGACTGAAATACCCTCACTGGGTAAAATTACTGAAATACCCTCGAACGGTAAAATGACCGAAATACCCTCGATGGGTAAAATGACCGAAATACCCTTCATGGGTAAAATAACTGAAATACCCTCAATGGGTAAAATGATCGAAATACCCTCATAGGATAAAATGACTGTAATGCCTCTATAAGGTAAAATGACTATAATAACCCTGTAGGGTAAAATGACCGAAAAACTCCCATAGGGTAAATAATCGTAATGCCCCTGTAGGGTAAAATGATCGTAATAATACCCCCATAGGGCTAAATGACCAAAATAACCCTATAAGGTAAAATGACCGTAATGCCCTTAGAGGGTAAATGACTATTTTACCCCTCGAGTGTAAATGATTGATTTGTCTGTGATTTAAATGACTGATTTGTCTGTGATTTGTATGACTGATTCTGAGCATGACATTCTGCATACATGACATACTGCATGGGGTTGGGATATTGTTATGGAGGAAGTACTGTACTGGTGGCCACAATCACTATTACTGGTGGCTTAGCCACATATACTATTACGGACAGCTTTGCTACGATGCTACTAATGGCTTTGTGTCGATCATATTACCGTTACTGATGGCTTTGTGCCGATCATATTACCGTTTCTAATGGCTATGTGCCGATCATATCACTGCTACTGATGGCTTTTGTGCCAATCATATTACTGTACTTATGGCTTGTAGCCATTCTATTTATAGCTTATAACTATCCTGTTTACGACTCTTAGCCATTCTAGTTACTGGTAGCTTTGCTACGATACTGATTAGTGCTGCAACCGGTGTTGATATTGGTGTGTTGGCTGGGTGGGTCGATTTTATCCCCACATGGTGTTGGTTGTGGTGGTTTGTTGGTGGGGGTTGGCTGGATTGGGATGGGTTGCATGATTGCATTGTTGCATTTCTATTACTGATTCTGTCACTGTATTGGTCTTAAGCCCACATGTCTTCTGTTTCTGATTCTGATACTGTAATGGGCTAAGGCCCACACTGCACATTTACTGTTTTGGGCTAAAGCCACATTGTTCTGTTACTGAAAAGGGCTTAGGTCCGGACTGTTACTGCTTATATTACTGACTGAATGATAGGGATCAAACATTGAGTTTTTGTAAACTCACCTCGTTTTTAACCTTTTAGGTAACCCCCAGTGTTAGATGGTTCAGAGCTGCGAGGGACTCGGAGAGGGCCACACAACTGCACAAGTTTTATTCTTTTTTTCTTATTTACTAAAGCACTTTGATTTTGAGTCGGGTTGTAATAAGGCCTTTAAAATTCAGGATTTTAAATTCAGGATTTTATTGATTGTGATTCTTATCTACTAGAAGGAGAACCCGATTTTCCAAAACAATAACTATTTTCAAACGCTACGTTTTCACAACTCAATTTTTAAACAACACATTTTCGCAAATAATTTGTTTTAAATTAAGCTTCGGCAACAATAAGGTTTTGAAGGTAACAACGTTTCTTTAATAAACTTGATTGAAAATAAGCAAATACAAACTGAGGTTTTGTACAAGTTTTAAATGGCAAGAAGTTTGAAATTTCAAGAAGGGTTTTCAATGAAAACATGGTTTTCGAAAATCACCTAAATGTAACACACATGATGATTGTTTAAGTGTGGTTTAAGTACTTGAAATTATTGGTTATTGAAGGGTTGACCGAATATTCGAATCTGTGTAGGTTGGTGCCAAGAAGTGTTTCACTAGTTTTCGTGAAAAGGTGTGTAATCACATTATCTCTTCTGCAAATCGGCAAAAGCCGAAAAGCCAAAAATACGGTGATTGAGGCCACAAGAGCGTGAGAACACTCGTGTGGTGAACTGAGCCCATGAATATGGGTGTTAGACTGTAAAGGCCTCCGCGAGCGTTCTCGTGCACTTGGGTCGTTATGGGCCACGTTGGGCTGGAATAGGTCGTATAGGTCCCAAGGGCTCGTGGGCCCACACAGATGAAATCCACGTTAATTACAATTACTAGACTGGGCTATGTTGTTCGCATAGTCGTGACTAAATTTGGGCTAAATGGGCCACACAAGCATGTGGGCCCACTTGGGCCAAATATGGGCCTTGGGCCTATTTGCACTGTTATGACCATTTAGGTTATCTGTGTCGCTCGAGGCGACTATAGGCCTTCGAAAAGGTTGTTAAATGACTGAAATACCCTCGATGGGTAAAATTATTAAAATATCCTCGATGGGTAAAATGACAAAAATACTCTCGATGGGTAAAATTATCGAAATACCCTTGATGGATAAAATAAACGAAATACCCTCGATAGGTAAAATGACCGAAATACCCTCGATGGGTAAAATGACCGAAATACCCTCGTAGGGTAAAATAATCGTAATGCCCTATAAGGTAAAATGACCGTAATACCCCTATAGGGTAAAATGACTAAAAACCCCTATAAGGTAAAATACCGTAATGTCCCTATAGGGTAAAATGACCGTGATACCCCCATAGGGTTAATGATCGAAGTACCCCTGTAAGGTAAAATGACTGTAATGCCCTTGGACAATACATGACTATTTTGCCCTCGAGTGTAAATGATTATTTTGTCTGTGATTTAAATGACTGATTTGTCTGTGAATGGTATGACTAATTTGTCTGTGATTTGTATGACTGATTTTAAGCATGGCATTCTGCATACACGACATACTGCATGGGGTTAGGATATTGTTATGGATGAAGTACTGTACTGGTGGCTCTGCCACAATCACTATTACTAGTGGCTTGGCCACATATACTATTATGGGCAGCTTCGCTGCGATGCTACTAATGGCTTTGTGCCGATCGTATTACCATTACTAATGGCTTTGTGCCGATCATATTACTATTATTGATGGCTATGTGCCAATCATATCACTGCTACTAATGGCTTTGTGCCAATCATATTACTGTACTTATGGCTTGTAGCCATTCTGTTTATAGCTTATAACTATCCTGTTTACGGTTTTTAGTTATTCTGGTTACTGGCAACTTTGCTGCGATACTGATTAGTGCCGCAACCGGTGTTGATATTGGTGTGTTGGCTAGGTAGGTCGATTTTATCCCCACATGGTGTGTTGGTTGGTACGGGTGGTGTGTTGGCTGGATTGGGATGGGTTTCAGGATTGTATTGTTGCATTTTTATTACTGATTCTGTCACACTATTGGGCTTAGGCCCACATATATTCTATTATGATTCTAATACTGTAATGGGCTAAGGCCCACACTGTACATTTACTGTTTGGGCTAAAGCCACATTGTTCTATTACTGAAAAGGGCTCGGGCCCAGACTGTTGCTGCTTATATTACTGACTGAATGATAGGGAATCAAACACTGAGTTTTTGTAAACTCACCCCGTTTTTAACCTTTCAAGTAACCCCCAGTATTAGACAGTTCAGAGCTGCGAGGGACTCAAAGAGGGCCACACAACTGTAAAAGTTTTATTTTTTTTTGCTCATTTACTAAAGCACTTTGATTTTGATTCCGGTTGTAATAAGGCTTTTAAAATTTAGATTTTAAATTTGGGATTTTATTTGTTGTGATTTTTATCTACTATAAGGAGAGCCCGATTTTCCAAATAATAACTATTTTCAAACGCTACGTTTCTGAAACTCAATTTTTAAATAACACGTTTTCACAAATCATTTGTTTTAAATTAAGCTTCGACAACAGTAAGGTTTTGAAGGTAACAACGTTTCTTTAATAAACCTCGATTGAAAATAAGCAAACGCAAACTAAGGTTTTGTACAAGTTTTAAATGGCAAGAAGTTTGAAATTTCAAGAAGGGTATCAAATGAAAACATGGTTTTCGAAAAACCATAAAAGTATCACACTTGATGATTGTTTAAGTGTGGTTTAAGTACTCGAAATTATTGGTTATTGAAGGGCTGACCGAATATTCAAATCAGTGTAGGTTGTGCCAAGAGGTGTTTCGCTAGCTTTCGTGAAAAGGTGCGTAATCACATTGTCTTTTCTGCAAATCGGCAAAAGTCGAAAAGCTGGAAATGTGGTGATTGAGGCCACATGGGCGTGCGAACGCTCGTGTGGTGAACTAAGCCCACAAATATGGGCATTAGACTGTAGGGGCTGTCACGAGCGTTCTCGTGCTCTTGGGCCGTTATAGGCCACGTTGGCTGAAATAGGTCCTGTGGGCCCAAAGGGCTCGTGGGCCCCACACGAATAAAATCCACGTTAAGTGACAAATATTGGACTGGGCTATGTAGTTTGCATAGTCGTGATTGAATTTGGCCTAAATGGGCCATACGAGCGTGTGGGCCCACTTGGGCCAAATATGGGCTTTGGGCCGATTTGCACTGTTTTGACCATTTAGGTTATCTGTGTCACTCGAGGGCTGTAGGCCTTCGAAAAGGTTGTTAAATGATTGAAATACTCTCTATGGGTAAATTTATCAAATACCTTCGATGGTAAAATGACTGAAATACCTTCGATGGGTAAAATTACCGAAATACCCTCAATGGGTAAAATGACAGAAATAACCTCATAGGGTAAAATGATTGTAATGCCCCTGTAGGGTAAAATAATCGAAAAACTCATAGGGTAAAATAACCGTAATGCCCCTGTAGGGTAAAATAACCGTAATGCCCCCATAGGTTAAATGATCGAAATAGCCCTGTAAGGTAAAATGAACATAATTCCTCTAGAGGGTAAATGACTATTTTGCCCCTCGAGTGTAAATGATTATTTTGTCTGTGATTTAAATGACTGATTTGTCTGTGATTGGTATGACTAATTTGTTTGAGATTTGTATGATTGATTCTGAGCATGACATTCTGCATACACGACATACTGTATGGGGTTGGTATATTGTTATGGAGGAAGTACTGTACTGGTGGCTCTACCACAATCACTATTACTGGTGGCTTGGCCACATGTACTATTACGGGCAACTTTGCTGCGATGCTACTAATGGCTTTGTGCTGATCATATTACCATTAATGATGGCTTTGTACCGATCATATTACCGTTACTGATGGCTATGTGCCGATCATATCACTGCTACTGATGGCTTTGTGCCAATCATATTACTGTACCTATGGCTTGTAGCCATTCTGTTTATAGCTTATAACTATCCTGTTTACGACTCTTAGCCATTCTGGTTACTGGCAGCTTTGTTGTGATACTAATTAGTGCCGCAACCGGTGCTGATATTGGTGTGTTGGCTGGGTAGATCGATTTTATCCCCACTTGGTGTGTAGGTTGGTACGGGTAATGTGTTGGCTGGATTGGGATGGGTTGCTTGATTACATTGTTGCATTTCTATTACTGATTCTGTCACTGTATTAGGCTTAGGAGCACATGTATTCTGTTTTTGATTCTGATACTGTAATTGGCTAAGGCCCACATTGTACATTTACTGTTTTGGGCTAAAGCTACATTGTTCTGTTACTGAAAAGGGCTTAGGCCCAGACTGTTGCTGCTTATATTACTGGCTGAATGATAGGGGATCACAAACTGAGTTTTTGTAAACTCACCTCATTTTTAACCTTTCAGGTAACCTCCAACGTTAGACGGTTCAGAGCTGTGAGGGACTCGGAAAGGGCCACACAATTGCACAAGTTTTATTCTTTTTGCTCATTTACTAAAACACTTTGATTTTGATTCGGGTTGTAATAAGGCCTTTAAAATTCTGGATTTTAAGTTTGGATTTTATTGATTGTGATTCTTATCTACTAGAAGGAGAACCTGGTTTTCCAAAACAATAACTATTTTCAAACGCTACGTTTTCGCAAGTTAATTTTTAAATAACAAGTTTTCGCAAATCATTTGTTTTAAATTAAGCTTCAACAACAATAAGGTTTTGAAGGTAACAATGTTTCTTTAATAAACCTCGATTGAAAATAAGCAAACGCAAACTGAGGTTTTGTACAAGTTTTAAATAGCTAGAAGTTTGAAATTTCAAAAGGGTTTTCAATAAAAACATGTTTTTCGAAAAACACTTCAATGTGACACACCAGATTCGACAATAACGTCTAGGCTGGGTTTGAGGTGTTACATTTAGCTAAGAAATAAAAAGGACTAATTTGTAAAGTGAAAATTGTTAGTTTTTGACATAGTTACTATAGGTTTTTGTGGTTTGTAGAAGGATAAATTTGAGATCGATTTTGAAACCAAAGCTCAAATTTGAAAGTTATGGCATTGTTAGTTTTAAGGACTAAATTAAATAAAATGAAAAACTTTAGGGAACATTTAAAAATCAAAATAAAAGTGTCATATGCATATATATAAGTGTTATAGGATATTTGGAATTGATAAATTGAAATTAAATCATCGTATACATAAAGATTTGAATCGAGTTGAGGATAATTGGCATGAATTTTCTGTCATTATAGGTTTTTTGCGGTTTGTAGAAGGATGAAATTGAGATTGATTTTGAAACCAAAGCTCAAGTTTGAAAGTTATGGCATTGTTAGTTTTAGGGACTAAATTAAATAAAATGAAAAACTTTGGGGAACATTTAAAAAATCAAAATAAAGTGTCATATGCATATATATAAGTGTTATAGGATATTTGGAATTGATAAATTGAAATTAAATTATCGTATAGATAAAGATTTGAATCGAGTTGAGGATAATTAGTAAAAGGGAAAATTACTGACAAGTCCCTACGATTCAACTTCTTTGCCGAGTTTTTTTAGGTAATTTCATATGGTATTGTTATATTTAATTGTTATAAGTACTCGAATTATAATCTTTGTGTATGTGTATATGAAATCTGAGTTATTTACAAATTGGTACAACAAGGTGAGTTTTGGACTGAATTGTAAAGAAATGGTTCAATGTGTTGATTGTGCCCGAGTGAATGTATTAAAGGATAGGATAAAATTGGCATGCCAATAGGGTTAGTTTTGGGCTTGTATGGTTTTGCAGTTCAGTGCCTCTGTTAGCACTTCAATGCTTTTTGGTGTAGTATAGTTACCCGTGTATCCAAATCTATTTATTTTAGTTCATTGGGCTACTGGATTAAATGTTTAAAAGGGAAATGATGGATAAATGTTACAAGGTTGTACTCAAATGACTATATGTAAATAGAATAAAGTAAATGATATATATATATGATATATATATTTGATGCTTGTGATGGAAGACGCTGAATTGAATTGGTACTATTCAGATTAAAATGTTATACGACTCGTATTTGATGATCTCATCTTACTGTTGTGAAATGTGAATACAGAAAAGTTGTGTATTTAGTTAATTTATTTTGTTAATTGTGAATTGAGGTAAGTTTATCTTTTTAAAACCTATGAACTTAATAAGTATTTGAAATGCTTACTTTGTTGTTGTTTTCTTTTTTATAGTTTTCCATTTGCTAAATTCTATTAGCCGGTTCATCTCGGGGCTCACACTATCCTATCGTCGAATCGATAGCCTTTTGCATGTTCCTTGTCCGATTATGGGGCATGTATATAGATGTTATTATATGTGTTTACTTGGAGGGATAGTTTAGTGTGAGATTTTTAATGTTTAAGTATGGAAAGATTATATGCATAGCATAATGCAAATGTTTGGTATCATGTAGTAGTGGTTAATCTATCTTCTAAGGGATTATTGAGTATGTTTTGATATAGTATGGTTAAACGTGATAAGGATACAGTGGTTATGTGTTGTGTTATCATAAACATTACTTGAGTGGTATTTTGAGTATGACAAAGGATGGTACATTTGATGATTTTTGATGAATATAAACCAAACATTGGTTGGTTGAATTGGTATAACTTGGTTTGATTTGTGGTTGCCACAGTTGTGGAAATGTTGTAGTGGAAGTTTAAATGTAGTTAAATGAATGGTTAGACATGCTTTTGAATTGATTTTGTACAGGTTATAAGTGTGCAATTTTCACCATTTGATCTAATTGTTTGGCTTGGCAAGGAATAGGTACCAAATGGCCTAAAATGTACCAAAACAAAGTCTACATCTAGATAAGAAACTCTCCTCGTCGCAATGTCAGACAATAGTTTGTAAGTCCTGACATCGAGTGGCCATTCATCACAACGTAAGAAAATGTTTGGTGATGTCACGACGTAGAGAAGGAAACATCACGATGCCAGCCCTAATTTTTTAAAACTTTGCAATTTGGTCCTTATACATGCTCTGGGTCAATAAAAAAGCTTTCATAAGCTCGATTAAGGCTCGAATTTAGTTGTGAATCATATTATGAATGTTTTTAAAAGCTCAAATTTGGTCCTCCTATATATTGATTGATTCTGGAGCCTGAGAATCCAAACAAGTCAATATGTTATCACATAATGAAAATGGGAACAAACGAAGACGAATAATGTCACTAGTGACCCCATTAAATTTAAAAGTATCACATAGATGCAAAAAAAGTTTAAAATGCTGATTCAAGTTCTCTTGTATTAAGCCTTGAAACTGCAGGTTACTCTATATCATATGTATAGTAGCCGACTATTGGATTTGATACCCTAAGTGTAGTATTTTCGTCTAAGAACACTTGTAATTTTTCGGACAGATTGTTTAATAAAATTATTCATGAATTACATTAATAGTTTGGATTATTTTCCTCAAAAGGTTTTTGCACATAAAGCAAAATGGAAGCAATATTGCTCACTGGTTTTCTAGTGTTTAATTACTATTAAGCGGTATTACGTGGTCGGATCATAATACAGAAAGAAAACTTGTATTAGTAGATGAACCTAAACATGTCTTTAGTCTATTTGAAAATGAGCAAACCAATTGAAAGACTAATATATTTTCTATCAACATGTTATCACATAGTGAAAATGGGAACAACTGAAGATGAATAGCGTCATCGATGACCCCATTAAATTAAAAGTGTCACACGTATGCAAAAAGAGTTTAAAATGCTAATTCAAGTCCTTCTATATTGAGCCTCGAAATTGCAGGTTACTCTATATCATCTGTATAGCAACTGACTATTGGATCTGGTGCCCTAAGTGTAGTATTTTCATCTAAGAAAACTTGTAATTTTTTGAATAGATTTGTTAATAAAATTATTCATGAATTACATTAATAATTTGTATTACTGTCCTCAAATGGTTTTTGCACGTAAAACAAAATAGAGGCAAATGTTGCTTACTAGTTTTCTAATGTTTAACTACTATTAGGCGGTATTACGTGGTTGGATCGTAATACAAAAAGACAACTTGTATTAGCAGATAAACCTAAATATGTCCTTAGTCTAATTGGAAATGAGCAAACCAATTGAAAGACTAATATATTTTCTATCAAGTCCAATTGGGGTGATGCTTTGTCTTGGACATCAGAGCGGATGACTCCTAGAAGATAGACATAGATGTGATTGATTGGGCTGATAGTACATCGAACAAGACCAAGGCAAAATAGATCTTGAATCTGTGTATGCATTTATTTACTAGTGAAGTTCATAATGTGGCATACCTAAATCCTGAGTGAATGACGAACTATGTATGTGTGACTCGTACACTTTGAAGTAAGTAAAATCCTAAGTTTGAATAGATAAGGAATCAAAAGCTGGTGTGTTGGGTGTATGACTTCTACAGTTTATAGAATTATTCACAATAGTGGAATTCATAGCCTGAGACATGGGTAAATGATATCCTCTCATTGGCATTACATGGTTTATGAAAAGTAAATGTGGCCATGTAACATCTTGCTTGACGAAGACCTAGTGTTTGAATACTATTTATAGAAGTAAGACATATAGAGTAAGTTCTGAGTAGGAAGGTATTAAATTTGGCTAAAGATAAGAATTCTGTAAGTGTGCCTTCTAGCGAAGTCTGCACTAGGTGAGCTTGATGGCTTGGCAAACTCTTCTAGAGAGTATACGCCACCCCAGCTGTTAGATGAAAATTTAAGCCCGTAGTGTTAAAGACTTATTTTGAAAGAATCGTATGCTTTATTATAGTTTTATTTATCCTGGTTAAACAATCTGGTTAGACAAATGAGAATTTGGTTAGTACAGGACTAAGTTTCTGTAACCTGTCAAACCCATATTTATGAAGAGAGAGAAGTGCTTAGTCACAAGGATCGAGGGTTTGGAGGGAAATCAGACTTACCCACTAAGTTTTTCCTTTCGGGTATATTTGTATAAAGCAAGCTTTGCTTCTTGAGAAGTTTTATGCTTTCTTTGGCAACCATGTTTTCTTCTCAAACTTTATCTGAAATTCTCTTTCAAGAAATCCTAGACTCAAGACGTGCTTAAAGATTCAGGTTCGCTGTACTCAGCTAACTCTATCATCGTTTGGTACCTGCTCAAGAATCTCCTAAAAACTCTCGGATAAGGGCAATAGTCCTATTATTTGATCTTGCTGCATTTTTCTGGTGAGTTCCTTCTTGCTTCTATGTGTGTGTTTTATACTCTCATTTATGTTTGATTGAGGTAAGCACTTTTATCTCGCAAGATGATATGTTCATGTATAAGTAATAAGGGCCTGTGTTATAAGTCTGAGTTAGTTTTTTGTGTAAATGGAGTAAGGGCATTTCTTCGTGTCTAAGCCATTACCCATTGTTTCTGGAATGAACAATATGAACCAAGTTATGAAAATGAAATCATGGCGATGCCTTCAATGAAATAAAATTGAATTAGCAAATCGTGATACATGAAAAGGATCATGTAGCTTTTGGTAGGGCAAGAGTTATTGCAAACCAGATTGACAAATCGTAAGGGAATGAATGAAAGGAATGATAAGGCTTGATCATGGACTTGGGTGTGGCTAACATGAAGAAGGTTGTCTGCATGGTTGCATGGGTGTAGTGTATGTGCCAAAGGAATAGTGTCTGTAGTAAAGTCTATTTGTGAATGGTATTCGCCAATGGGTTAACTGTATGACTTACTGCGTTGGAAAGGTTTATTGGTATTATATATAGCTATTGAGATGTTTGCTCTGGTACTCACTAAGTTCTTTGAACTTATTTAGTTACCTTTCCTTCTCTAGATCAATGACGAAGTAAAGGACTTCTCGAAGACTACGTAAGAGGACATCTAATCTATGAGATTTCTAAGTATTTTGTATTATGCATGACATGTGGGTGGTGTCAAGTTGGTATCAAAATGTTATCATTTCAAAGAATGAATTTTTTATTTTAAAAGTATTCTTTTGAAATCGTTAATTCAATGAAACCTTAGTAAGGTGATTATGTTTTTGCAAAGTATCGAATTATTAACCTTGAATTATTAATGTTTGCCTAATTATATGTATATGTATTCGGTGCGGTAGTTATAAATAGGTTTACGCCAAATATGTTTTTTAAGAACTTCTATGTTTTCGCAACGGATTTTCAGTTCATGTTTATTTGATCTATATTTTTATAAAGGCCATGCTTGTACAAATCAAAAAGGAAAAATTTTAAGGCAATGACGTGTCAATCCTGGGTCCTCTTTAAGGATCGGGTTTGGTGCGTTACAGGTCATGGGTCCTTCATCTTTGCGATGAATGACTTGATTATAATTTAGTAGTAATTGAGTTTTTCTTGAAGGAAGATGTAATGATTTCCATTTGATAAAATAGGATCACATTGGGAGAATGGATATTATCCCAAAGAGATCAAGGATATCCTATGAGGGTAAAACACTTATGACAAGGTCATTGGAAGAGAATTAAGTTATTACTTTCATAATAGTATGTCATTAGAGAGAGATCAGTCAGGATACTATCGTGTAATGACTTTGTGACTAAATGAGTTTATAATTAATAGGATAAAAGCTGAAACTTAATTATAAATAATTTGAGCCCTAATTACATATGTCCAATTGGTCCCTCCGCTAGCTCTTTGAAACCAGAAAGGAATTGCGAGTTTGAATAGAAATAAACAGAATGAATAAAAAAGAGAAATGGAAAAAATTCAGGAATAATTATAGTTTTTTCCGAAATAGAAAATGGAATCATTTGGAAATGAATTGTAACAGCCCGTTTTCAATGATATTGGAATAGTGGTTTCAGGACCACAGTTTTGATGAGTAGATTATTATTTTAATTTCTATGGGATTAAATTAAGGTTCTATTAAAATTTTGTTAAGAAATTTTGATGTTTAAGTGATTAATTAAGTAAAAAGGACTAAATCGTAAAAAGTGTAAAAGTTGAGTTCTATTAGCTAAAAGGGCTAAAAGACTATGGAAAGGAAATTTAATGGACTTAAATGGTAATTAGACCATTTGATGAATTAGTGGAAAGTTATGGATATGGTTTTGATGAAATTATTATAATTTTTAAAGGTTAAAATAGTAATTTGATAAATAAAGTTAAAATAACTTAATGAATTAAGCTCATCTTCTTCCCCATTTCATTTTACCACCAAAAAACACCATAGATATAGAGCTTGAGCATTCGGTTAGCTTTCCATCTTGCATGTAAGTGATTTCAAGCCCCATTTTTAATGATTTTTATGTTTTTGAGTTCGCTGTAGCTTAATCTAGCTAGCCGGGGGGTTAATTTGTAAAATTATTAAAGGTTAAGGGTTATGCCATGAATGTTCTTGAATGTTTTTTTTATGTTAATTGCTAGATTATGAATCTTTGTTGAGAAACAAACAAGTTTTGTTAAGTGATTTTTGATGAATTTTGGAAATTAGGGACTAATTTGTTAAAGGTATAATTTTAGGGTTTTATTGTGAAATGATGATAAGTATGGGTTTTTTCAAGGTCCCTTGCATATTTGATTAACATGGATTGAGATTAAAATGGTTAGATTTTAAGTTATAAGATTAAGGATTAAATTGTGAAAAGTTAAAATGTTAGGGGTAAATTAGTAATTTTCCATAAATTTGAAATGTGGATTAATTGAATAATAGAAGTAGTTAATTGATTGAAATTACCTATTTAGATCAAGATAAACCATGTATGGACCTAGATCGAGGAAAAGCAAAAGCTTTGGATTAGCTCGATTTAAGCTTCGGAATGGTATGATAATGGTCAAAGTTGTGGCATGTATTGGGTAAGTATGGAACTAGGATATGATTCATGAAATGTGGTAATATTGACATGTTTAGGTAGGTGTTGTTTGTATGCATTTGAGGTGCCTTTGAATGACATATTGGTTAGTTGAATTAAGATCTTGAAATGGTATTCTGAAGTGTGTGTTATGGTGATGTTTAGGTACTTTTTAAAGTGTGTTTAAATGGGTTGAAAGGTCATGCATGAAATGGTCCTAGAAATGGCTTGATTTCAGGTAAATTTGGGTCCACATAGCATGAGACACGGGCATGTGACTCAGCTGTGTGAGACACACGGCCTGGTGACACGGCTGTTTGTCATTTGATGACTTCTTTAGGTTGCAAGTCAGTGAGTTACACGGCTTGGCACACGGGCGCGTGGGGCAACTGAGAGAGTTACACGATCTGGCACACAGGCGTGTGATACGATCGTGTGACCTTACTCAATGAGTTACACGGGTGAGGACACAGGCTGGGACATGGTCGTGTGTCCCTAGTTCGATAGTTACACGGCCAAAGACACGGTGTGTCTCTTAGTCCGTGTGAGGCACACGACCTAGCCATACGTATGTGTGACCCCTGTTTTTGCAAATTTTGCATCTTATTCCTAAACTTCTTTAGTTGTTTCTATTTGTACGGTAATGCTTCGTAACCTTAATCTGGCGACGGAGACGGGTTAGAGGTGTTACATGAATGTAGGTTTCCAAAATGGAAATGGAAATGAAAATGAAAATGATTCATTTGCAGTTCTATATGGATTACTTAAAAATGATCAGAAGAATGAGTTTATATTTTTAAGTTGTTTTGAAGCTCGAAATGAAAATAAACCATTTGGTCACAGTGAACATGTTGAGTTGTGAAATATTAAACATATTTTATCAAAATTTTACTGGGGGTAAAATCGTAAATTTTAATAGGGGCAAAATAGGGATGAGAAAATTGTTTAATATATACTATTATAGTTTATTTTGGGAAATAGAAAAATCGAATCAGGTTGGATCACATTATAGAGTACTCGGTCAAAAGGCTTAAGAAGTATTCATAATGGACACGATGTAAAAGAGGCCCGAATCCTTATCATAATACATATGAACGGAAGCACACCATATTAGCCCTTCTCCCTCTTCTAGTTGGACTAGGAAGTTGTTTTTCTATTTGAAATAAGCCTCTACAATTCAACAAGGGTTGTACCTTCTCTCCCTATCTATATGGCACCGGTAGACCTATTCACACAACTTTGAGAAATTGTTACTCTCCCAAAAAATAGAGAGAATTTATTCTTAACTATTAATATATTTTTCTAGAGAAACAATTCTATCGGTTTTTATTAAAGAAGAGGGAATTTTTGTTTTCACCCCAAATAAAAGAGAAAACATTTTCTAGTTCTGTGTTTCGATTCAATTGGCTCGAGCCCACACTCGAAGCAGTTCATTGTAAGAAATAGAAGAGAAAATCATTTGGTTGAAAGTAAAAAACAACGGCCGTCCGCTAAGCTGAAAACACTTGTATGAATTCGATTAGGGTTTATTGTTATAAATATCACAAATTGGGTTAATTTTCAAAATTTTAAATTTTCGCTATGCAAGAAAATAGTTTTCAAACAGGATTTTTTGCAACACCAGCTTGATCTCAAAGATGTTTGCATTCACATTTGGTCTATTGATGCTGCCTCACACAACATCCAAATTTGGCATTGGGTAATCACGCAACATGTAGTCTCTCTCTTCCACTGGCTCTACAATCTATTGCATCAACCCTTCTTATGGCGGTACTGGCTCTGGCTGATTCTTGAATAGTGGTTTTCTTTGCATGGATCAACTATTGGTGACTCTTCTCTTGGGATGAGAGTTCTTCATGCTCTTTGTAAGGTGCATTCTGGTTTAGATTCTGGTTTGATCAGGTCACCCCTTCTCCGAGTCAAACACTATAAAAAAAAGAAAACTAAGTTAATGAAAATAACAAAAAAAATAAATTGTGAAAAATAAATATAAAAAAGTAGCTTTAACTTTCTACTTTACTACTTATCCTAACTAGCATGCAATAATTACTAAAAATTTAGCTTAACACCGAAACCTCACCGAAACCTTCCTGGCAACAACACCAACTTGACTGTGCCCTAGCGTGCATGCGCTGGGGCTTAGAAATATGCACTTTAATATGGAATTAAAGTGTAGTATCTGCAAGTGGATATGTCAAGTTGTAATATATATATTTTACAACAAACACGTAAGCATTCCGAGGATCGTACCTGATCTGCCATGAATCACACTATTATTTACATCCTTTTTACACATAACTTGAGCTTGTTTAATAGTTAAATCAAAGCATCTTAGTATATATTTAGGTTTTTATGCTTAAAGTAGTAAATTATGTTTTTCAGTAGTTATTATTACATTTTATATATCTAAGTAAGGTTTCATGATCTTGTAGGGCAAATTAGGAGCTAGACATACATATTCGGGTCGAAAATGATACCTATGTCGCGACACCAAGTCACTGAGGTCACAACACCGAAATTACCTTTAATGTTGCGACACGCCCCTTGCTGTGTCGTGACATACCCCTTGTGTTGCAACACCAACAGGTTTATGTTGCAACATAGCCCTTGCGCAGCCCAAAAATCCCTACACATGATAATTACATTTTGAAGGGAAATTAGGTGTATTTGTCCTAGTCAAACTCCAAAGACTTCAAGGATAATTTAGACACTTTAATATTCTGAGTCTAGCCTCTATAAAATCCATTGTAATCAGTTTAAACACACAATTTTAGGGAGAGAGAAAATATACTTAGTATTTTTTATTTCGTTCTTAGTTTTTACTTAGGTTATTTTATGTTCTTGTAATCAGAAGATCCTATTCCAAAGTGAGACTTTCACAACTGGATATTTTTATGGAGCCACGTTTTCATCAATAAATCCATGAACATCTCTTTCCTTTATTCTATTCTTTATATCTCTTTCTTAACATTGTTAATTGAATGTTTGTGTAAATACTAGAATCAATTTATACTTTACCTATATTTCACATGTTTTACTTGTATTAATCTTATTAATTGATTGAAAGGTAGAGTTTTCTTAGCAAATCAACTATTTGGGAGTGGAAGAACTTAAAACGTAGGCTTGATGACCCTAGTAAGTCATTTTGGTAGGAATTAACCTAAAATTGGTATGACCTATCCGTGAACACCTTAGCCCTGAACCAATTTGGACTGTGAGGTCGAGATATAAGTAGTTCTTGCTGACTCATTAGGTTAGTAGAACGCCGAGAGGGTCAAATAGGTTGATGACTAGCTGTTGAATAGAGCCCTACATCAATAATTAATTAGGTAAAATACTTGGATCTAGGCTAATGGAACTCCTGTATTCGAAACAAGGGATATGAGAAACTGATACATGAACGTAGGAGTAGATATAGGTTTAATTCAATTTATTTAGCTTATTAATATTATCATATTCTTGCTTCCATATTAACACTACTAATTCGTGACTCAAATAGATTAGTAATTATTTCTAGTAATTGGCTTGATAACAATTTTCCCAAACTGCAATCTCTTAGGTACGATCCTCCGAGTACTTACCTACTTCGCTGTAACTATATTACAACCTGACCTATATACTTGCGGGCACTACCTAAATTCCATATATTTTGTAGCAATATGCATACTTTGGATGTTAGTATGTCTGCAGGCGGTTAGTACCCATGGGAGGTTTGTTTAAACTAAATTAACAGCAAAGAAGAATACACTAACTTAGGTCTAAATGGTTACTAATTTACTTAATGGCTAAAATAAGATATAGAATTTCCAGAAATAGAATAAATTTGATAAAATACTAAATACAAAATTCACAATCAGATTAAGCAGATAGAAGATGATTAACTTCCGTGTTCATGATTAACTTAGATTTTAAGGGTTTTTCCTAATTAGCTAGTAATTAAGCTAGTTAATACCTTTCGGCCTATAACTAAATTAATTATTGACTTAACTCATTTATCTTTTGACCTGATGAATTAAACTGGGCTAGCTTGAATCGGTGCTAAGTAGAATACTCTTTCAATCTCATCTACCTAAGTTGCTTCCTAAATTCATCAATTCTAGGGTTTAATTGTAACATCCCAAAATAGGATCTAAAAGTTTGAGCTTGGCGAAAAGAGGTCACCAGTGGCTTTGGAGAAGTAGGGTTCACTAAGTGGATTTAGCAGACTATGATCACCCATAGGCCTGGTGAGCTGGCGTTCACCAGAAGGCTTGGCGAGCTAGTATACTGTAACGCTGGGGTTTGTGCAAGTGTACACAGTCGTTATCAAGTAATAAGTAAGTATCAAGTTATCGTCTCCATAGGGATTGTATTTGTGCTAAGTCACTTAATTTGTAAAATTATATTAAAAATTTGGTAAATAAAAAACACAATATAGTTGAGAAGTGGTGATTAAAATATATTCAACTAATGCAATTATCGCTAATGCAAATTATCCTAAGTATGCAAACTATATGAATGAAATAGATTTTAGTAAAATTAAACACAATTTGCAACAATTATAACATAAATAAACTAGGACAATTACTTTAATTAAACTTAATTTATTATCACCATGCTTAATAATATTCAGAAAAACATTCCTTGGCAACTAGATCTTTCATGAGTTTTGGAAACCAAATTAGGTCCTTTCGGAATCCTTTACTTAGTAAAAACGCATTTTATTGATACTTATTTACTAAGGGTTTCTTAGCATTTGTGTGAGGTAAGAGGGACGTGTTAGGTTTGAAACAATTTAATCACACAAATCTAAAAACTATGCAGATAACAGAGCCTGGTTAGGGTTGTTATGCAACCTACAATTTAATCGGGTTAGGATCTAAATTAAGCATGCACATTTTAATTATGCGTCCATTAGCCGTCGTCTGGTTAGGATCGCTCAGCTAATTTAGGTGCATTTCAATCACGTATAAACGAAATACAGACTTGATTTTAATTGAAAACATGATCGATTGAGGCACAAACATTATAAGCATGAATCACATAAATATTATTTAATCAAAATAATCATCCTAGATTAAATAAAATTTAAGCTATCATTGTTGTAAACAAGAACATAGAACTCATAGCAAACATTTTTAAATTAAATTAAAGAAAAGAAAAGAAAGATTAAACCCAATTCAGAGTGGCTATCAACCAAGACTCTGACTGACGAGGCTCCTTCACTTCTTTACGTTGCTCCTTTGCTGATGGTTCTCCAAGGTGGCTGACCAAGGGCTCTTTAAGAGGCTAATTTGCTAAAATCCTTATGCAAGGATGATGATAGGCGTGAGAGCTAAGAGAGTTGAGAAAGAGGATGAGAGATGAGAGGGATGAGGGATAAGGGATAAGGATAAGGGATGATTGAAAAAGTGAGAAATGAGCTCATATTTATAGGTGAGGCAGGGGAGCTAGTTTGATAAAATTAGGATTGTACATCCTTTGAAACCTCCTCCAAGAGTGGCCAGCCATGAATTGAGGAAATGTGGCTGATTTATCCAATGTGGCTGATTTATCCTTGATTTTTGGTCAATTTGAATGCGACAACAACTCAGGACTAAGACTCGGTCTCCAGCAAATCTCCTGGTAAATCTCTATTTTCTTTAACTCTTCAAGGGCCTTATGTAATTAAACCAAAAATTGGTTTATAATCAGCCATGTGTAGCTGAAAATTGGGTTGACTTGGTCCCCACTTTGGACGGTTTTGCAATTAGAAGAAAACTCTCAGACCTGTCAAAAATAGCAGATAGTTTAGAGGACCAAATGAATTAATTTAACCACTTTAATTGATCAATTTACTTAATTAATTAAACCCAATTTTATTAATGAAATATTTAAAATGAATTATTAAAATATAACATTATATTTTATTATTTAATTTAATCATGCATGGCCCACTCATAGCTTAAAAAATATAATATGCTTAAATTAATATAAAATAAGCCATTTTATGCATGAAAACTATATAATAAAACATAAAATCACATTTTACTAATTTCTATGTCCTAATTTCATATTTTCACATATTTCATTAATTTATTAAACCATTACTTGGTTTTAACAACAATTTTAAGTAAAAAGGTGCTGAATTATGTAGGAAAAATCCTATATATTTTTCTGTTTACATATACACCAATAGGTTTTGCGAGATGGTATACGCCAGAAAGACTAGTGTGATAGGTACGCCAATAGGTCAGGTGAGGTAAATTTCAATAGTTGGCTTGGCAAGATGGTGTACGCTAATAGGCTAAGTGAAGCAATGATCGCCAGTTGGCCTGACGAATTGGGGTTGCCAATGGGCATGGTGAACTATGATAGTTATTTTAGGTTGAGAGTTAACAGTAGGGTAGTTAAGGGTAATGATACTAAAATTAGGAAGTCAACTTATTTTAGAACACCGCTCATGCACATAACCATAAATTAAGCCTTTTTCAGTAGAAATATCATATTCTGATAAGCAAAAAATTTCTCTCAAATTTGTCATCAATTATTCTATTGTCAAATTTTAAGAACCCAACACTTAGCTCTTAGGATCTAAGGTAAGACTTTATTTCTCTATTATGTTTAGAAGTAATTAAGAAAGGAAACTAGGTTTGCCAAAAGATTGGCATGTGCGAACCTAGGATCATTTGTAATTATGTATGATTTTTTATGTGCTTTGTCTCTTAGTGACTTTTGTATGTTTGTGAAATTGAAAAGCTGACAGAACCATCTACAAATAAGGACAAGGGAAAGACAAAACTTTTCTAAAGTTTTCAGCAAAATTCGTGAGTGTTCAGGGATTGCCACATGTATGGGTGAATGTAAATGGAAAAATATATAGGATTTTCCCTATATAATTCATCACCTTTTTACTTAAAATTGTTGTTAAAACCAAGTAATTATTTAATAAATTAATGAAATATGTGAAAATATGAAATTAGCACATAAAAATTATTAAAATGTGATTTTATGTTTTATTATATAGTTTTCATGCATAAAATGGCTTATTTTATATTAATTTAAGCATATTATATTTTTAAGCTATGAAGTAGGCCATGCATGATTAAATTAAATAATAAAATATAATGTTATATTTTAATAATTCATTTTAAATATTTCATTAATAAAATTGGGTTTAATTAATTAAGTAAATTGGTTAATTAAAGTGGTTAAATTAATTCATTTGGTCCTCTAAACTATCTGCTATTTTTGACAGGTCTGAGAGTTTTTTTCTAATTGCAAAACCGTCCAAAGTGGGGACCAAGTCAACCCAATTTTCGGCTACACATGGCTGATTATAAACCAATTTTTGGTTTAATTACATAAGGCCCTTGAAGAGTTAAAGAAATCCGAGTATTACCTGAAGATTTGCTGGAGATCGAGTCTTAGTCCTGAGTTGTTGTGGCATTCAAATTGACCAAAAATCAAGGATAAATCAACCACATTTCCTCAATTCATTGCCGACCACTCTTGGAGGAGGTTTCAAAGGATGGACACTCCTAATTTTATCAAACTAGCTCCCTTGCCTCACCTATATATAAGAGCTCATTTCTCACTTTTTCATCATCCCTCATCCTCTCATCTCTCATCCTCTCTCTCAACTCTCTTAGCTCTCACACCTATCATCATCCTTGCATAAGGATTTTAGCAAATTAGCCTCTTAAAGAGCCCTTGGTTAGCCACCTTGGAGAACAATCAGCAAAGGAGCAACACAAAAAAGCGAATGAGCCTCGTCAGTTAGAGTCTTGGGTGACAGCCACTCTGAATTGGGTTTAATCTTTCTTTTCTTTAATTTAATTTAAAGATGTTTGCTATGAGTTATATGTTCTTGTTTACAGCAATGATAGCTTAAATTTTATTTAAGCTAGGATGATTATTTTGATTAAATAATATTTATGTGATTCATGCTTATAATGTTTGTGCCTCAATCGATCATGTTTTCAATTAAAATCAAGTCTGAATTTCATTCATATGTGATTGAAATGCACCTGAATTAGCTGAGCGATCCTAACCAGACGATGGCTAATGGACGCATAATTGAAATGTGCATGCTCAATTTAGATCCTAACCCGATGAAATTGTAGGTTGCATAACAACCCTAACTAGGCTCTGTTATTTGCATAGTTTTTAGATTTGTAAATAAGGATCAGTAAAATGCGTATTTACTAAGTAAAGGATTTCGAAAGGACCTAATTTGGTTTCCAAAACTCATGAAAGATCGAGTTGCCATGGAATGTTTTTTCGAATATTATTAAGCATGATGATAATAATTAAGTTTAATTAAACTAATTGTCCTAGTTTATTTATGTTATAATTGTTGCAAATTGTGTTTAATTTTACAAAAATCTATTTCATTCATATAGTCTGCATATTTGTGAACCAGACTTCGCGTAAGGCGAACCATGTTAGCAAGTTATGTGACTTTGCTAAGTTTTGTTTAACTCATGCTTTGTGCATATTTTCTGGTTATTCGTTACTGTATATTCACTAAGTTCACAAGAACTCACCTACTCTTTTTTACTCACTATAGATAGCTAGGTCACACGGTGAGTAGGGGTGAGGTAAGTGATCCAGGTGAAGTGTACATGATCTGAAGGTAGTACAACTGAACTCGAGATTAAAGACAATGTGGAAATTATGCATGGGCGCAGAGATATCTTCTTGCTGACTTCGTCATTTGTCTTCAGACTTAGTTATTTTCTTTATGACTCATTCTGTTTCATTTAATGCTTATATTTGCAAACCTATATTATCTAATAAACATCTGTGTTTCAAGTACATGAATATAATCCAAGTCTGATTTGATGTTTATTTAAATCACAAGTTCATATTTAAGTAGTTAAATTTCTAAGCATAGTGATCACCATAAGCAACAACATGAAATGAATCAAATTGACTAACTTATAAAGAGTTTGCTAAAGTTACTATAAAATGGTAGGGTGTGAAACCTAATGATTGGTGAACTACTTTCAAGTTAACCCTTAAAGAGTTGTTTGTCAATTCAAAAATGAAGAGAAACAAACAGTCCCAAAGGATAAGCCTGAATTGACCATCCTTTTCACATCTTTAGTTCTAAAACAAGCTATAACAGCCTGATTTTCAGTGGTGACGAAACAGTAGTTTTGGAACCACAAATTTTCGTTGTGTTGACTCATAATTATTATTTTTAGAATATTTATAGAGTTATTAAGTTTATATTAAATTTGGTTTGAAAATATTAACGTTTAGATAGTTAATTAAAGAAAAAGGACTAAATTGTAAAAGGTGCAAAATATAGTAATTAAGTGATCAAATGGTTTAACTAATAGATGAGGGAGGACTTGAGAAACAATTATGCCTTAATTAGAATAGTGGGACAACAATTAAATGGACAATAATAAAATAGTGTGAATTGAATGGCAATTTTGTAAATAAATAGAAGTTTAATTAAAATTAAGTTAAATTAAAAGAATGTAAAACAAAATTCATTTCATTATCTTCTTCAAATGGCCGAATGCCATAGCTAAGGTGGGGAGAAAGCTTTGGTTTGCTTATTTCATTGCATGTAAGTCCATTTTGATTCCATTTCTTGTAATTTTATATTTTTGAGATCGTTGCAACTGGATCCAATTAGCCCGTACCTCTATTTTTAGTTCTGTTAAAAAATTTGGAAGTTTTCATTGATGAATATTGAATGTTTTTGATGAATACCATGTATTTGGAGCTTTGATTATGTTATTTGATGAATTTGTAAAGTGATTTTTATAAGATTTTGATTTTAAAATTAAATTGTGAAAATGTCAAAATATTAGGGTTTAATAGTGAATTTGATTTTTTTAAGGGCTGATTGAGGACCTAGTAAATTTGAATAAAATATTGATTTGAGAAAAAAAGGTTAATTTGATGAATTTAAGGTTAAGGGATTAAATTGCAAAAATTGTAAAAGTTTAGGGTAAATGTGTAATTTTGAAAATAAAAGCATAATAATTATAAAATGGTTTGGAAATGAAATATATGCTGATAAATAAAGAATTTTAAATTTTAGATCAAGATCCCGTAGATACTCGTGGAAAAGGAAAAATTACTGAATAGTCCCTAAACTTCTACAACTCTTACAATTTGGTCCAGGTAAGTTCGTGCGGTTTATATTTTAACATAAAAATGAATTATTGTGTAGAATAACATGATAAAATTTATATATTTATTTTTAATTTACGGGGGATGGTAATTTGAGGTTTAATATTGAACTTGATCCTCGGCTTGATTTGAATGCGGGATAGAGTACAATTGTGTTTTGGTGTGTTATGGTGGTTTGGAGTGGAGATGGTGTTGGAGGGATATATTTGTATATTTCTTGAGTAAACCGAGGTTCAACATTTCTTGCGAACTCTCGTGTTATACTATTTTTGGTGTGCTAGTTGGATTAGCTCTTATGAGCATTGGTGTGATGGTTGGTTTAGCTCTTATGAGCATTGGTGTGATGGTTGGATTAGCTCTTATGAGCATTGGTGTGATAGATGGATTGGCTCGAGTGAGCATCTGGTGTGTTTGATTGGGTTGATAATGTACTTCTATCCGTAAGCCGTTTTTTGAGTTGAAAATCATGGTAAGTTAATTTGTTGAGTAACTATGATGAATTTTTCATATATACTTGAAATTTGAATTGATAAGTTATGAGTTACCAATTGAGATTGTGGATGACAAGAAACTTTCATGGTTGTTATATTACTTTTTGAATTTTTGTATTCATTTCAGTAAGATTTATCGATTTAATACGTTGAACTTACTAACCTTCATTGAGCTTACTTGTGTTAAATTTTATTCTTGTAAATACTCGGAAGGTTGGACGATCGGATCAGCACACAAGTCACACTATCCAGCTTAGTTCGGTAGCTTTTGAAGGTTTACTTCAAATAATATGGCATGTAATAGGTTGAATGATGACACTAACCCCTGATTTTCGAGATGTTACAAGTTTCAACTCGAATTGTTGAGCTTGTATGTGTGGTCTTACTATCCCTAGATCCAAATCATCCAAAATTGGAACAACATGTTCCCAAATTGGTCTATCTCAATCATCTATCACACTAGAATAGAAGGATTAACATCCTGACCATTTGGATTATCATTGATACCATGATCATTGAGACCAGGATCATTCCCTTCCCTAGCCATATTTCCCAACGCTTTTTGCCTCATATACAAATTTCTCTCGATCTCTAGGTCAAAAGGATACTCGTCGTTAGCAAGAATGCCTCTTCTCATACACTGATGGCAAACTTTTAGAAATTAAATACAACTAAGTTAGCTAAAACTAAGAAAACAAAAAAAAATAACAAACCAAATTTCACCAATTGCCAATCCCTGGCAACGACGCCAAAAACTTGTTGCATATAAAATGATATGCGAATTGTTCAATTATACACGTGGAATCAAGTAATAAAGTGATAAGTGAGATTGTCTCCACATGGATTGGTTAGGTATAAAATGGTTGAGTTATTGTAATGATGTATGATTAATGTTATGAAAAAAATAATGATAAGAATGCAGTTGTAATTTGAAGGAATAATAATGTGTATAATATGTGTAATTGATAAATAATGGAAAATGCTATGTCAAGTAAAGACTAAAAATGCAATGGCAATTACGAGAATAATTACGTGAATAATATGCGAATAGATAAATAAACAAATAAGAATGCTATGACAAAGATACTATGTGAAATGATAGAGGATAGAGGGTCTACGATGTTGATTTGGAAGGTTGGGATTACCAGAATCTACCCTTATTGAAAATAATGCCTTGGTAAAACCTTACTTAATCTACTGCTCAGAAGAGTTCTAAACTGGTACATTTCTTTTGAGAGCAAAACCTTGAGTTACCACGCCTTAAGCAATAATGTCTATATGCCTTTAGCATGGTACCCTACACTATTTTTTTCTTTTCGTATGAACGCTGCTCTATGTCTAGAGTCTGTTACAAGTATTCGGTCGAACACTTGCTCATATCATTCAATTTCAATCTCATTAACCTATCTTTTCTAGAATTAGATTAATTAAATGAACATGTTGTACATCCAAACATGTCTAAAGTTTGCAAACATGTAATTTTGTAAAAACCATTGAATGAAATAGTGTATTAAAGCATATCTACGCTTCAGTCATTAAAGGAAATAAAAGTTTCATCTAGTAATCCTGACCTTATAAAGTTTAGCTCATGGGTCGACAGTTAAAATTCAAATCTAAAGTATCATTCAACATCGTTTCAACAAATCAATTCATGAAGAGCAATCAAGAAATAATGGAAGAACTTTGGGAGGATAGCTTTCATTTATCCAGCCTACACTCCAGTGATATAGTGTCCTGTGGTGGCTAAGAGGGAATGCCTTCATCTTCCTCTTCCCGTTACTACTCAGCTGCTACCTTCTATTTTTTGCCTAAGGATCTCTTTTTTTTTTTTTTTGTTTGCCTAAAGGCTTTTACAATCTTTTTCCCTAGGGTAAATCCAATAGCCCATGATTTTCTTCCATTTTTTTTAGGTAGATTTTTTTGGTACAAGTATAGTTGGGCTGAACTAGTATGCGTTGAGTGTTGACTCGGTCTTCTTCCTAGAATTGCCACGACATCCATGTTGATAAACTATTCAGCCTTTGCCCCGACAAACCTTCACTCCTTTACTTCTTGTTCCTCATCCTGCACCTGTGTACAAGCAATTATATGTACCTAAGTACAAGCAATTAGCTAGATCAAAAAGCATGAAATATAACTCTTTTCAAGAGTTATCAGCCACTGCACAACACCACCTATTTTTCTTATTTTCTCTTCTCCTCTCTTCTTCTTTAAGTGAGTGATCAAAACCCATATTTTCTTTTCTTTCTCCACTGTTGGTCCATCGCTTCTATCGTCGGACCACCATCACCGTCGTAACACCACCGTTGATGGTTGTGGTTTCTTCCTCCTTTCTTCTTCATTATCAACTTCGTTAATCTTTTCAGTCATCAAAATTCTGCATTGTGTATTTTAATTAATTCTTAAATTCTAAACTTTTTCATGGGCTCATTTTCAAAAAAAAAAATAGTCCCCCTCTTTAGATCCTCCGTTCCTCTCCCACTCGTGTTCAAGTTGATCTATTAATCCTTACGTTTTGATCGTAATAGAGTAAGTGTAAGGGTTGTGTAGAAATATTTTTCTCCTCCCTATTTTCTTCCCTTGGTCGAATGCTTTTGAGACCCTTAGTAACTTATTTTCTCAAATATTAACATCTTATATGTCATGCTTATTGAATGGCCGATCGACACTAACTCGAGAGATCATTAGCCTGGGAATCAAAATCATTAATCCAAGTGATTATTTTTTTTCTAAGGGTATGTATTAAAGGGAAAATTGGTACCAACTATCGTATGAACCTTAATAACGATCGTTATTAATGTAAGATTGTTATTTTTTGATTGATTAGGTAATCTAATTGTTAGATCGATGTGTGGGCACTTTTGGAGGGTTGTTAGACATCAGATCTACAATCAAGTGTGGGTTTTAACACTAAACAAAATTTAGTTTATATTTTATGTTGATAAAAACATTATTATCTAAATTATATTTGTTTGATGAGGATGCTTTACATATCCTTTAAGAGAGATAAAACTCATCATTATGGTTTATGACAAGTAAGTGATTCCAAATTGTATATGTTGTGCAAAGCATGTTTTGTGATATTGATGATTATTATTGATTTGAAAAGCATGTAAATCTCATTCTCATGTTATGTGATCTTATGGCATATGTGATTTTTGCATAATTTATAAAATGTGAGATTTTGGTACCATGTGTACATATGTGATTTGCATGTTTAACATGTCTATGTGATTCTAAGTGATTTTGGCCATATCACATTCATGGGGTAAGATATGTGAAATGTGGAAGTTATTGGCAGTTTATCTGCAATTATGGTGGTTTGTCCACGATTTTGATTATTGGCATTATATCTGCGATTTTGGTGGCTTGTCCACAATTTTGATTATTGGAAATTTATCTACATTATTGTAACATTGTTCACAATTTGGTATGTTATTGGATGGACGAGTTTTGGGGAACTTAATTATGGTGTGTAACGGAGTTGGGTGGGACTATTTTCCAAAAAAATCTGCATCATTTTACGAAATGTGCATTGACATGATCATGCATCATATGAGTATGAAATATTGAGTTATATAATTATCATGATTGTATAATGTATATGTTTATAAGTATGTGATTGATTCTATGTTAATCTCACACTAGGCTTAGAAAGCTCACCCCATTAGTGTTTTAAAGCTATCAGGTAACACTCAGACATAGGACTCGAATTTGGCATTCGGTGGAGCCTTTCGAATGATTTTAGCTTATGATTATTTATTGGATTTTAAAACATTTGGACTATTGTAACACCCCAAACTCAACCTAGACGTTATGGTCATATCTGGCAATGTCACATGATAGTGTTTTTGAAACCTCGTTGTTACGATGAAAACATTCCATGTTATTATCTTTAGTAAACCTTTGTTAGAACTTAGGAAGTCGTCTTTATTCATTTAAAACATTTGTTTTGAAACATCCCTCATTTCAGAAGCTTTAATAAAATAGTCTAAGTGATCATGCGTTTAGAAAATACTTTAACTTTTTGAAAACTTAATTTCCTGCGACCAACAGGTATAATTCCATAAAGTAAAATAAATAAATAAAAACCCAAAATTTAAAACCAAATCCAATAGGGTCCTTAAATTTCAACCCAAATAATCAATAATAATCAAATCATAAATCGTAATTGAAAACCATGAAGTCCAAAAATTACTATGGTCACCGTTGAGTCCTCCGTCGCACTGATCCATCTAAGTCTGGGGATTACCTGTGCACATTAAACAAAAAGGGTGAGTTTACGTAAACTTAGTGTGTAATCTTGCATAAACAAACAAACAATCAGTATTCACAGTGCAAAGTTGAACCGTCTTGGGCCTAAGCCCTCTTCTGTATCAGTGACAGTTTGGGACTTAGCCCATCTCATTACAGTGTCAAAAATGGAGTAGGGTCTTACCCTATCACAGTATCAGTAGCAGTAACAGTTAAGCAATAGCAAAATCCTACCTAACTAGCCTCTACAAACCATCTCCATCCAACCCTACACTTCATGTGGGGATATAATCAACCCACATATCCCTACACTCTAAGTAGTACCGAATGCGGCACAAATCAGTAGTTTGCAGCTGAGCTGCCAGTAAATTAGGCTTAAAGGCTTTCAGTACACTTCCTCCAAATAACAACTCCCAACCCAATGCAATGCAACATACCTTGGATGATATGTTATTATGCAATTTCAGAACATATTCAGTTTAAATATTAACATGCTCAGTACAAATATCATTCAGTCAATTTCACACATTTAGGGGTCTAAGTAGAGCTTACCGACCTTACAGTAGGATCACAGTCAACTTGGGCGACCCGTGCAACCTTAGAAACATTTCGGTAAAAATGGGTCCATACACTTGTGTGTGCCTGCGTGGGCCATGTAATCCATTTTTAATGTAACCCATGCTAGCTAAATATTCATATATGTTTCCACTATTTACTAATATGATCATTCAGACCTGTCTACTTGAGTCATTGTCACTAAATTATTTATAACTTGAACTACAGAATTCCAAATTAAGATCCGCTTGATGTTTTCGAAACTAGACTCAAATACCTTTCTACCATAAAATTTTTAGAATTTATATCTTACTAAATAAGTATAGTAAAATCTTCAAAGTTATCCCTATTCTATTATATGATAGCTTCATCCTTTCCTTACTAAAAATTATTTGTCTCTTAGTACGAAACTTGGATGATGTTTCCGTTTTTTCTCTTGAAAGTAGACTCATTAAGGATTTAAACATATATATTACGAAATTTTTTTACAAATTTTGATGATTTTCCAAAGCCAGAACAGGAGAACCCAAAACCATTCTGACCTTGTCTCACAAAATTCATTATATCTTATAACTTACAATTTCATTGCTTACATTGTTTCTGCCATGAAAAACTAGACTCAATAAAATTTAATTTCATATTTTATTCAACCTCTAACTCTATTTCCACTATTTTTGATGATTTTTCAAAATTAGACTGCTGCTGTCCAAAACTATTTTAGTGTAGAATGTTGATTTCCAAGTTTATAACACCCTTATTTCCTTTCCCTACAATTTTTCGTACCATTTTCTCTTAATTCTCTTATTTCTCAACAGCAAGCAATTTTGGCTTTTTGTTGAATCCTATTTTCTGCATTTCGGGTACACACTTGGTATTGATTCACTGTGCAAAGTAACCCGAGCCTTTAGAAGCCTATATTTGACCAATATATCCCTTAATTAATCACTTGATTCGTCAATCAACCAAATATTCCCAACATAAAACTCGAGAAACTAAACCAACGAAGATTCAAAACTTACTGCGACAAATCCGATAACCAGTCGTCTCCACACACTGGAATATCCACTTTAAACCTTTGAACAGCACCTAAACGAGAGTAAAACGAACCCTTTGTTAATTACTTAACTGAAATAAGAGAACTAAGGGGGAAAATTCCACTTACCAAAACAAATGAAATCGAAAGTTGGACCTAAAGAGATGACTAGAAAAAAATACAGAAACGAAACGAGAGGGGAAAGATAATAAACAAGATTCGGCCAAAGGAGAACAAAACCAAAAGTGAACAAGGAGGGAGAAAACACGATAGAGAAACAAAAGTCTAACGTCAGAAATTTTTTGGGAAAAGAATAAAAAGAAAATAGAAAACTGATATGGAGAAAATATTATTTTGATAACTTCTCCCCTATTATCTCCTAAAAACACTCACTATTAACCCACTGAAACACAACTACTCAGCAGTCCAGTTTAATTTGAACTCCACCACGCCACACATCTCAAACAAAATTAATTCCCCTACTTGCGTAGGGACTCGAACACAGGACCTCTTACACACTACCACTCTACTTAACCACCAATTAGCAGGCCCATTCTGATAAATTTTTACCAACAATCAAATAAATTCCTACTGAACAAGAGCGAGGTCTAATTCATTCAAAATACCAAAATTTGCCTAAGCGAAGGCTTGAACTTGGGACCTACCAAACACTCCCAGAACTCATAACCACTAAAGCTAATAGATATGTGTGTCATATTTTCACAATAACGAAATTAGAAATTTTGGGGCGTTACAATTCTACCCCCTTAAAAGAAAATTTCATCCTCGAAATTTACCTGATCAGAATAGGTGAGGATACTGCTGACGAATCGCATCCTCAAGTTCCCACATGGCCTCCTCAATGCTACGATTACGCCACAGAATCTTCACTAAGGGAATAAACTTTTTTAGAAAGACCTTTACATCACGCTCCAGAATCTGAACCGGCTCCTCCTCGAAGGTCAAGTCTGGCCTAACCTCAATCTCTTCAATAGAAACAACATGTGTGGGATCAGAGTGATAGCGCCTCAACATCGAGACATGAAATACATCATGAATGCAGTCCAACTCCAGAGGTAACTCTAACTAATAAGTGATAGGTCCCATACGTTTCAAAATGCGGTAAGGTCCAATAAATCGAGGGCTCAGCTTGCCCTTGCGATCGAACCTCAGAACCTTTTTCCATGACGAGACCTTGAGAAAAACTAAATCCCCCACAGAATACTCGATCTCACGCCTCTTCAATCCGCATAAGATTTCTGCCTGTCAGAAGTCGCTTTCAAATGATCCCGAATCAATCTAACCTTATCCTCTGTCTCAGAGACCAACTCAGGACCCAGAACACGTCGCTCACCCAACTTAGTCCAACATAAAGGAGTGCGACACTTACGACCATATAGTGCCTTTTAAGGTACCATCTGGATGCTAGATTGGAAGCGATTATTGTAGGGAAACTTCGCTAACAACAAGTACTCCTCCCAATTGACTCAAAAATCGATAACACAGCTCCTCAACATGTCCTCTAGTATCTGAATCACCCTCTCCTACTGACCATCTGTCTGAGGGTGGAAAGCAGTACTAAAGTCTAATCTTAAACCCAGAGCCTCATGAAGCTTCTTCCATTACCGAGACGTAAAATGAGGATCCCTATCAGAAATGATCGAGATAGGTACCCTATGCGGTCTCATTATTTCTGATATGTAGAGCTTAGCTAATTTTTGAAGAGAAAAGTCTGTCCTTACCGGTATGAAGTGAGCAACTTGGTCAATCGATCCACGATGACCCAAACAGAATCCTTCTTAGTGGTTGTTAGAGGCAACCCACTAACGAAGTCCATCGTTACCCGCTCCTAATTCCATAACGGTATGTTAACCAGCTGCAGTAAAACCGAAGGTAACTGATGCTTAGCCTTAACCTGCTACAAGTCAAACAGCGAGCAATGAAGTCAGTAACCTCACGCTTCAACCCTGGCCACTAGTACAATTCCCAAAGATCTCGGTACATCTTGTTCCCACTGGGATGCATAGCATAAGGACTACCATGCGCCTATTTTAGAATCGATTACCATAAATCCTGATCATTCGGTACACAAATCTAACCGCGGAAACAAAGTACCCCATAACTGTTTATCCCAAAGTCAGTAGTGCAACCATTCTCAACCTGACGAAAACGCAACCTGAGAGACCTATCCCCCAACTGTTTACCTCAAATCTATTCAATCCATGTTGATTTGACCTGAAGTTCTGCCAACAGAATTCTATCATTGAATAGGCTAAGTCAAGCGAGCATTGCTCTCAGATCGGTCATAGCCCTACGACTCAACGTATCGGCCACCATATTGGCCTCGCCAGGATGGTACTTAATGGTACAATCGTAATCCTTAAGAAGCTCAACCCATCTTCGTTACCTTAGATTCAGCTTTTTCTGAGTAAGGAGATACTTGAGGCTTTTATGATCAGTATAGACGATACACTTCTCACCATACAGATAATGCCTTCAGATTTTCAATGCAAAGACTACGGTGGCCAACTCTAAATTGTGCGTTGGATTGTTTGCCTCGTGTGCCTTAAGTTGACGAGTTGCATGTACAACCACCTTACCATCCTGCATCAACACACATCCCAAACCGACATGTGATGCATCACTATAAACTGTGAACTCCTTTTCAGGTTCAAGATGTACCAAAATAGGAGCCTCATTCAATACAGTCTTAAGCTTCTCAAAGCTCTCTTGCTGTGCATTAGTCCAGTCAAATGGTACACCTTTACGTAGCCATTGAGTCAAAGGTACTGCAATCAGGGAAAATCCTTCCACAAACTGTCGGTAATAACCAACTAGCCCCAAAACGCTGTAGATCTCAAACACATTCTTAGGCTGCTTCCAATCCAATACAGCCTCAATTTTTCGAGGACCAACTCGAGTCCCCTCAGCAGACACCACATGACCCAGAAATTTTACTTCACGTAACCAGAACTCTCACTTGCTGAACTTAGCATAGAACTGCTTTTCCCTCAAAATCTAAATAACAAACCTAAGGTGCTCATCATGCTTATCCTCAGTCCTCGAATAAACCAATATGTCATCGATGAACACCATTACAAACTGATCCAGGTAGGGCTAAACAACTCGGTTCATTAGATCTATAAAAGCTGCCGGTGCATTAGTCAGTCCAAATGGCATCACTAGGAACTCGTAGTGACCATAATGAGTCCTAAATGCCGTCTTATGCACATCAGCCTCCTTAACCCTCAATTGATGATACCCAAAATGCAAGTTAATTTTGAAGAATACAGACGCCCCTCGGAACTAGTCAAATAAATCACCAATCCTTGAAAGTGGATACTTGTTCTTAATAGTCAACTTATTTAGTTATCGGTAGTCGATACACATCCTCATGGATCTATCCATTTTCTTAACAAACAGTACCAGTGCTCTCCACGGGGACACACTAGGACGGATGAACCCACAATCCAATAAATCCTAAATTTGTACCTTAAGCTCCGTAAGCTCCTTCGGTGCCATTTGATAAGGAGCGATAGACACCGGAGCTATACTAGGGAAAAGCTCAATCCCAAACTCCACTTCCCGATTTGTAAGTAAACTCGGTAGCTCCTCAGGAAAGACGTCCAAAAAATCCCTCACAGTTCTGATGTCCTTCACAGTAGAGTCCCCAGAAGCAAAAACACTTACGTAGGCCAAATACGCCTCACATCCCTTGCGAACCAGTTTCTCAGCTACTAGTGTAGAGATCACGTTAGCCAAGTAATTCTGACGTTCCCCAATCACAACTACTTCATTACCCTTCTTATTTTTCAATACAACCCTATTAGTTGCACAATCCAAACTGACACGATGTTTGACCAACCAGTCCATCCCTAATATCATATCGAACTCCCCAAACGGAAGCTCTATCAAATCAGCCAGAAATACCGTCCCTTGAACCTCTAAAGGAACATCACTGTACAGTTTGCTAACTTTAACAGATTGCCCTAGTGGGCTCAGAACAGTCACCTCACTAGAAGTACTCTCAACCGGAATCCCCAAGTTTCTAGATATGTTGCTAGCTATGTATGAGTGAGTAGACCCTATGTCTATCAAACCAATATACGGCATATCAAGAATAAAGAATGTACCCATGATGACGTCTAGAGCATCTCCATCCTCTCGGTGACTAGCAGCATAAACTAGGGCCGGCTGTCTCGCCTCAGCTTGTCCAGCAGCTCTGCCCGATGCTCTGTGCCCACGACACATACCATTACCACCTCTGGCCTGTCCACAGCCCTCAGTGGCTGCTGCACTACCCTCTGTGGGTGTGTTGTACCAGTATCTGGAGCTTGCATTTGATCAGCCCTCAACGGACACTCCCTAATATGGTACTCTAATGACGCACACTGCAAGCATGTCCCAGTCATTCTCCAACACTTGCCCTGATGGCGTCTACTATAGTCAACAGATGGCTGCAGTCCAGTAGCGGTAATAAGGGGCCCAGCTTTAATTGGCCCATCAGCTCTGGTCTTTTTCTTAAGCCTTTGCACAGAACTCGAGGGCTCCGAATCCCTCTTATTCCTACCTCTCTCCCTATCACAGTTTTGGTGCTCAGTGCATTTAACCTCCTCGGTAATCTTCGCCTTCTCAACCAGTGAAGAAAAATCACGCTCCCTCTGTGGAGTTATTAGGACTCTCAAATTAGCTCTGAGGCCATCCTCAAAGCAGACACAATGCTCATACTCAGTCGCCACCATACCTCGCGCATAGCGGTTCAGCCGTAGGAATTCGGCCTCATACTCAGCCACTATCGATCTCCCTGTGTTAGATTCAGGAACTCCCTCCTACAGGCATCCACATAACTAGCTCCCACATACTTCCCCTAGAAGGCGGTCTTAACGAACTCCCAGGTCAGACGTTCGGGCTGAGTGCCCTCCTTAATAGTAAGCCACCACTGATAAACCTCACCATACAGCAGCGAGACTGCACCCTTTAATTTTTGCTCGGAGGTGCAATCCAGGTCATCCATGATCCTTTCCATGACCTCAATCCAGTACTCGGCCACGTTATGAGTGACCCTAGTGACACCCCCCCGAAGAGCTCAATTCCATTGAACCGGAGTCGTTCCGTAACTAACCATCGGGCCCCAGATCTAGTATTAGGCCCAGCGACCCTCTCCAATATCCTCAACATAGCCTGGGAAATGCGTCGTCCCCAGCCATACGATCATGAGACTAGTCTCAGTAGCAGGCGACACTAGCATCTCACACGTGTCCAAATTCGGTATATTACCTAGGGAAGATGGCTCAGATTGAACCCCATACGGCCTCTACCTTGGTCTTGAGTACTACGTCCATGAATACCTCGTGTACTTATGTCTATTCGGATTTATCTATATTACGAATTTCTATGCATCAGTTTCAGTTTCAGTATTTACTAGCAGATGTTTTATGTAAACACTTTCAGCAATTCAGAGTGATTTTCGTAAATCGCAGTCTCTATCAGTTTTGCTACAGTCTCAATATACACTATTTAGAATGTTTTCACAGTATACTACCTACAGTAGTTTCAGAATATCATAACATATATCAGTTTCAGAATATCATAGCATGTATCAATTTCAAAACACTTACAGGATCGGCGCCGAAGACTTTGTGCACCACATCCTCAGTAGAAATATTTCAAAACTAATATTTCAAAGACCAAATTTAAAACCCATAATCCACAGTCGAGTTTTGTAACCTGGCTCTGATACCACTAAATGTCACACGATAGTGTTTTTGAAACCTCGTTATGGCTATATATGGCAATGTCACACGATAGTGTTTTTGAAACCTCGTTGTTACGATGAAAACATTTCATGTTATTATCTTTAGTAAACCTTTGTTAGAACTTAGGAAGTCGTCTTTATTCATTTATAACATTTGTTTTGAAACATCCCTCGTTGCGGAAGCTTTAATAAAACAGTGTAAGTGATCATGTGTTTAGAAAATACTTTAACTTTTTGAAAATCGAATTTTCGACGACCAGCAGGTATAAATCCATAAAGTAGAATAAATAAATAAATAAAAACCCAAAATTTAAAACCAAATCCAAGAGGGTCTTTAATTACTACCCAAATAATCAATAATAATCAAATCATAAATCGTAATTGAAAACCAAGAAGTGCAAAAATTACTGTGGTCACCGTTGAGTCCTCCGTCGCACCGATCCGTCTAAGTCTGGGGATTACCTGTGCACATTAAACAAAAGGGTGAGTTTACGTAAATTAAGTGTGTAATCCCGTAGAAACAACAAACAATCAGTATTCACAGTGCACAGTTGAACCATCTTAGGCCTAAGCCCTCTTCAGTATCAGTGACAGTTTGGGCCTTAGCCCATCTAAGTACAATGCCAAAAATGCAGTAGGGCCTTAGCCCATTACAGTATCAGTAGTAGTAACAGTTAAGCAATAGCAAAATCCTACCCAACCAGCCTCTACAAACCATCTCCGTCCAACCCTACACTTCATGTGGGGATATAATCAACCCATCCATCCCTACAGTCCAAGTAGTACCGAATGCGGCACAAATCAGTACTTTGCACTTGAGCTGCCAGTAAATTAGGCTTAAAGCCTTTCAGTACAATTCCTCCAAATAACAACCCCAACCCAATGCAATGGAACATACATTATGCAATTTCAGTACATATATTCAGTTAGAATATTAACACGCTCAGTACAAATATCATTCAGTCAATTTCACACATTTAGGGGTCTAAGTAGAGCTTACCGACCTTACAGTAGGATCACAGTCGACTTGGGCGACTTGTGCAACCTTAGAAACATCTCGGTAAAAATGGGCCCACACGTCCGTGTGTGCCCGCGTGACCTACTCAGCCCAAATTGGCCTTGGCCGTGTGATCTATTTTTAATGTAACCCATGCTAGCTAAATATTCATATATGTTTCCATTATTTACTGATATGATCATTCAAAGCTGTCTACTTCAGTCATTGTCACTAAATTATTTATAACTAGACTCAATTACCTTTCTACCATAAAATTTTCAGAATTTATAGCTTACCAAATAAGTACAGTAAAATCTTCAAAGTTATCCCTATTCTGCTGTTTGACAATTTCAACCTTTCCTTACTAAAAATTATTTGTCTCTTAGTACAAAATTTGGATGATGTTTTCGTTTGTTTCTCTTGAAAGTAAACTCATTAAGGATTTAAGCGTATATATTTAAGCCCCTAATTATTTTTTTACAAATTTTGATAATTTTCCAAAGTCAGAACAGGGGAACTTTAATCCATTCTGATCTTGTCTCACAAAATTCATTATATCTCATAACTTACAATTTCATTGCTTACATTGTTTCTTCCATGAAAAACTAGACTCAATAAATTTAATTTCATATTTTATTCAACCTCTAACTTAATTTCCACTATTTTTGATGATTTTTTAAAATTAGACTACTGCTGATGTCCCAAACTATTTTAGTGTAGAATGTTGATTTCCAAGTTTATAACACCCTTATTTCCTTTCTCTACAATTTTTCGTTTCATGTTCTCTTTTCCCTTATTTCTCGATAGCAAGCAATTTTGTCTTTTTGCTGAATCCCATTTTCTGCGTTTCAGGTACACACCTGGTATCGATTAGCTGTGCAAAGTAACCCGAGCCTTTAAAACCTATATTTGACCAATATATCCCTTAATTAATCACTTGATTCGTCAATCAACCAAATATCCCCAATATAAAACTCAAGAAACTAAACCAATGATAGTTCGAAAACTTACCACGACGAATTCGATAACCAGTCGCCTCTACACACTGGAATATTCGCTTTAAACCTTTGAACATCACCTAAACGAGAGTAAAAAAAACCTTTGTTAACTGCCTAATCGAAATACGATAACAAGGGCTAAAATTCTACTTATCGAAACAAATGAAGTTGAAAGTTGCACTGAAAGAGAGGAGTCACAAAAAATACAGAAACGAAAAGAAGGGAAAGAGAAGAAACAAGATTCGGCCAAAGGGGAACAAAAACCAAAAGTGAACAAGAAAGGGGAAAACATGATAGAGAAACAAAAGTCTAACGTCAAAAAATTGTTGGGAAAAGAAAAAAAAGAAGAAGATAGAAAACTGATAAGGAGAAAATCTTATTTTGATAACTTCTCCCCTATTATCTCCTAAAAACACTCCATATTAACTCATTAAAACACAACTACTCAGCAGCCCAGTTTAATTGAACTGAACTCCACCACGCCACACGCCTAAAAAAAATAATTCCCCTGCTTGCGTAGGGTCTCGAACACAAGACCTCCTACACACTACCACTCCTCTTAACCACCAGACAAGCAAACCCATTCTAATAAATTTTTACCAACAATCAAATAAAAGCCTACTGAACAAGAGTAAGGCCTAATTCATTCAAAATACCAAAATTTGCCCAAGCGAAGGCTTGAACTTGGGACCGCCCAAACACTTCTAGAAATCATAACCACTAAAGCTAACAGATATTTGTGTCATATTTTCACAATAAAAAAATTAGAAATTTGGGGCGTTTCAACTATAGACTTTTGGACATTGGACTTTACTTTTGTTTTGGGTTGTGATTTATTTTTGTAACTTTAGAACTTTACTGAACAAGTATTTTTTATTATGAAATCTATCTAAATTAATTACGTTTTTACTCGGTGTTTAAATGAAATAATAAATCGTAAATTTTCTAAATAGTTTTATGAAAATCTTCTACGAAGTTCTTTATAAATTATTTTTATAACTATAATGCAAAGGTCTTTATTTTAAATAAATTTAAATGAAATTCCTATAAAAAATATTTTTTTCAAATAAATATTCTAATAAATACTTTTCAAAGAAAAAATCAATCAATCTTTAAAAATGTAAGCTTTTGCAAAACAACTCCAACCTAAATATTTTCAAGAAGTAAATATTTTCAAGTGTCATTAATATAACCTCCGAGATTCAGCTATAACGCTTAGGCCAGGTTTGGGGTGTTACATTAATGTTTTAAAAGTATAAATAATCTACAGCTTATCAAATTAAATATGAAAGATATTTTCTCTAACAAACCGTATTTTTACTTAGCAAGAGCTAGCTTCATCTTTACAAGTCAAAAACTCTGGGTTTTCAAATGAGTTCAGGTAAATTCTCTAGATCTAGCCATAACATCTAAGCCAGGTTTGGGGTGTTACACCACCATTGTTGGACCACTGACAACCTCAGCTATCAGATCATCGGCGGTCATTTGCTGGTTGGCTAGGTTGTGTTTGTGTCATCTCTATCAGCATTTGATGCGTCTTGGTTCTTCGAGTTCCATTGAAAATATTGGTTACGTAAATCTTATGTTCATTTCTGGCTCACATAAATTATTCTAAAATAATAATTAAATAAATCTTGCGTAGAGACGATCATCCACGATCTAATTACATACCTCAAAAATTAATAATAATTACATTCAAATTTCTAGAAATCACAAATTTAAAAAATTACTTTATCATATAAATAATAAAATAATAACATACATTCATTCACATATATATCCTGACCGAATGACCTTCTCTATTATTTTTGTACCACAAACTGCTTTGATTGTGAGATCAGATACTTTTGAATCAAACACAGAACCAAAAATATTTTCTTTACTTTCAATGGGAAACTAAAACTTTCTCTCTTATAAAAACCGATAGAATTGTTATTCTTAAAAATAGAACTTAAACTTAGAAATAAATTCTCACAATTTTTTATCAGAATAAGAATATCTCAAAGTTGTATATAACTTTTTTTTTAGCCCTTCCAGTGCCATCTATTTTTAGGGAGATGAAGTGGAACCATAGTTGAATTAGTTGAATGCATTTAATGCCTATTAAATAGAAAAACAATCTCCTAGTTAAACTAGGAGAGAGAGAGGCAACAACCCTAGTTAAAATACTAGGGCTTGTCGTCCCTATTATTCAATATGAGGGGCTTTGGGCCTCTCTTGTATCAGGTCCAATTATAAGTGCTTCCTAGACTTTTAACCAAGTGCTTTATAACTCAATCCAACCCAATACATGTATTAACTTTTCTACATTCAACAGATTCACAATGACCAATTAATTTAATTCCTTTTTTAACTTTAATTAATTAATAAATAATTTAAAAAACCATCAATTAATTCTTAGGTCATTTCCATACTTAGAGAGAAATCCACATTCATTTCTAAATGTTACCCATTTATCATGTCTATCAATTTCTATTTATTTGATTCAACATGCAATTCATTTCTGATTCCAATGAGCTAGTGTAGGGACCGATTTGACATATATGATTAGTGTTCAAATGATTTATAATTAAGTTTCATCTTTTCACCTATTAATTATAAGCTCATTTAGTCACGAAGTCATCCCACTATTGTATTGTTAGAAAAAAATCTGATTCGAAATAATTTTCTTACACATAAAAAATTTAAAAACCAAGCCGATTTTTTATTTTTATAGCAATAAATTTTTTCCCCAAATAGTACTTGTATTTTGGGTTAGATGGATCCTAGATATTCCCAACTTTCAACTGAACGACCTTCTCTGCTATCTCGTACTATGAACTGCATCGAGTGTGGACTAGAATAATTTCGAATCAAACAAATACCCATAAATAATTTTGTTACTTTCAATAGGAAATTAAATGTCTCTCTTATAAATCGGTTAGAATGGTTATTCCTAGAAAATAACATTATACTTTGAAATAAATTCTCAATATTTTTGGGCAGAATAACAATATCTCAAAGTTGTATATTACTTGTTGTGTTTTTAGCCCTACTGATGCCATCTATTTATAGGGGAGGAAGTGAAACCCTAGTAGAATTAGTGGAATGCATTTAATGCCTATTTAATACAAAAAAACCAATCCCCTAGTTGAACTAGGAGAGAGAGGGGCTAATAGGGTGTGCTTCCCCTTATATGTATTATGATGATGATTCAGACATCTCTTGTATTGGATCCAATTATACGGGCTTCTTGGAATTTTAACCCAACACATGTTTTTCTATTTCTCAAAATAAATTAAATTTCTAATTAAATAAATTTCTCAACCCAATTCTAGTACCGTTAAAATCATGACAACTTTACCGTAAAATAATCAATGAGAAATATATTTAATTTCTACATTTAATGGATTTCATAATAACCAATTAATTTAATTCTATTTTTTGATGATCTCATTATTTAATATAATAATTCAAAAAACTTAAATTAATTATCTGGTCATTTTCATACTAAGTGAGAACCAACATTATTTTCTAAATGTAACTCATTTCTCTAACTTTATCATTTCTATCCATTTCAGTTCATTTGATTCATCATACAATTAATTTATGGTTTCAAAAAGCTAGGTGAGAACGATTGTACATGAGTAGTTAGGGCTCAAAAGATTTAGAATTAGGTTCTAGTTTTTCTCCTTTTAATTATAAACTTATTTAGTCACGAATTTATTCCACTATGGTATTGTGACTGAGCTCTCCCTAATGGCATACCATTACTAAAGCTACTTGATCAATACTCATCCGATGACCTTATCATAAGTGTGTTACCTCATAGGATATCCTTAATCTCTTTAGGATAAAATTGTTCTCTTAATATGACCCTATTTTATCTTATGGTAACCATTACATCTTCCTTCATGAAAATTCAATTACTATCATGTAATAATTAGTCATTCACCCAAAGACAAATGACTTGTGGTCACGTTTACTTTTCATCTATCATGTAATGCCAATGAGAGGATATCATTTACCCATGTCTTGGGCTATGAATTCCACTATTGTGAATGATGCTACATGTTACAGAGGTTTATATACCGAACGCACCAGATTTCAGTTCTTTATTTGTTTGAAATCAGGCTTTTACTTTCATCATCGAAGTATACGAGTCACGCATACATGTCCATCATCCACTCAAGATGAAGGTATGTCACACTATAAACATCACAAGTGAATAAATCATAAACGAATTTAGGATTTATTCTACTTGGGTCCTATTTGATATACTATCAGTCTTTGTTTCTATCTTCTAGGAGTCATTTGCTCCGATTGTCACATCCCAAAATCTGGGTTAGTAGGAAATGTGCTAATGAACCAAGAGTGTCACACCCCAAATTTTTTTTAAATGACCTTGAAACATTTGTTAATATATAATTATCAAGTATAGTGATTAAGTAGTGGAGGAGCTATCCTTGATGATTTGAGTTCGAATCTCTTCCCTCTTATTAATTTCTATTTGCTGCAAATTTGCTTCAACCCTTATCAAAGGGCACACCATGTTTTTTAAAACAATATTGCAGGAGTGTTAACAAGTAAGTGAGTTAGTCTAATGGTTAAGAGCTAAATTAGTTTCCTAAAGGCCTATTTTCAATTCCCCATATTTTCATGTTTTTTATTTAATTTTTGGATCATAAACCCATAATCAACACCCCATTTTCGTCTGTCGCATAGTTTCCATATAAGAAAAATTCTTTCCTCCTTTAGCTAGTCAACTGTAACAACCCGTTTTCAGGGTGCCAAAAATAGTGGTTTTGGGACCATAATTCTGACGAGTGATGTGACGGGCTAAACCCATAAGGAATGCAACGGGAAATCTGCCATTTACTTCCAAACTAAAACCATAAGTCATTCCTAAAAATTATGTAATCATTAAAAACAATAGCAAATTGATTAGCTAAAAATCATGCATGGAAATCGCAGTTTAAACCGAAACCAAAATCCAAACTTAGCGGAAGTCCAAAAGCAAAACTTAAACCACAGTTCATGAACTTTATTTATAGTTTGAATAAAATCAGTTTCATGAATCTCATTAAAAACTTTACGAAATCAAACCGAAAATGAACCCCGAGACCTCCGATTGCCGAGTCTAAAACCTAATCATGTAGGTTACCTGAAAGGGATAAAACTAATGGAGTGACCCAAAAACTCAGTATAAGTCTAAACAAATGAATGAAGGCAATGACAAAACAACGCAACAGAGGTAAAAGAAATAAAATAGAGTCGAACAATAAGTTTGGAATTACAATTAACTTAATCATAACATAATAGAAGTCATAACAGTTTGACGTATCACATTATCATATCTAATAATGAATATAACAAATGTAATCATGTGAATTTGCTCTCACACTTGCAATTGTCGAGCTTATTTCAAAATCAGACAGTTATAAGTAAAGTACTTACTCAAAAACAGAAAAAATGCAATTCATAAACTCATGTACCAGTCCTAATATCAACCTATCCAATCTTTACACATCATCTTAAACCGACCGTATCACACCAAAAATAAGGTATACTAAACCCTTCCATTCTCTGCACACCACTATCGGGTTATAGTGGATCCGTCCAAGCAATCCATACCATGAAGAGGACATTTGCCTTATTATTATGCAATCAAGCTACTAATGAAATTATAACGCAGTTTAACTACCGAATTAAACTTCCTTCACTTCAAAATCGAATCCTAATTCCAAATACAGATGCAAACCATATCAAAATGCACATGGATTTACAAAATTGACTTACTAGTATACAGTTTTCAAACTATAGAACAATGGTAAAAATTTTCCATATATCGCCTCATATAAACACTTAAGCAAACAATATAATGTAATCTTATAAGCATACATACATAAATCAATTCAAGCTGTAATGGTGTTCCAAACACGTCTACAGAGGCTTAAACATGCAAAATTTAACCAAAGACTAAAACAAATCAATATGAAAAATAGGGTCAAAATTGCAAAAATAGAGCCACACGACCGTGTGGCCAAGTCGTGGGGAGGGTCCAAACCATGTGACAGGGGTACACAGCCGTGTGACAGAAGGACACGACCGTATGGCTGAAGGACATGGCCGTATGGCTGAGGGACACGGTCATATGGCTAAGAGACACACGTATGTTACTAGGTAAATGGTCGTGCGGGTAGACCGTGTAACTTCTAACCATATGTGTTAAAATTTCATAATTTAAGAGAAAGGGAGACACGACCGTGTGGCTATATAACACACCCGTGTGACAGAGGCACACAACTATGTGAATGAATGACATGTCCATGTGTGATAGACAAGTATTACCCTACAGGGGTCACACAGTCATGTCGCCAGCTCGTGTGACACACCCCAGGCTGTATGACTCGTAAATTACCCAGTCTTTCAGCTCCACACGGTCGTGTGAACCATTTGTTGCGGCGCCACACCCGTGTGGTTTGCAAACCACCCCAAAATTGACAGAAATTCATGAAATTCCTCATCAATTTGACCCCTAATTACATTACTTTTAGGAACACACTTCATTACGCAATTCCAAAGCTCAAAAAAAAATGATCAAGGCACTTCCCAAACAAATCTGAAACTTAGTTACACACATACTAAGCCCATAAGAAATTGACCATATCTTATTAAAGAAACGAAGAAAACACAATATAAAAGAAATCCAAAATAACACTTACCCGATTCAAAACCTTAATGGGCAAAAATAAGGACGAACGAATAAGAGAAAAAATCAATTAAAGTAGAACTTCGATTGCTAGAACTTCGATTAAAGTAGCAGTGGTCCAACAAGAGAAAAAATCAATAAAGAATGAAAATGGTGGCCAAGAAGAAAGTTCAATGAAACAGAACGTCAAAAATTAGAAATCGGGAGAGAGAGACTGACGTGAGAGAATAATGAGGGAATGTGAGAGGTGTTTTAGATTTTTCTTTTTTTTCTCAAATGTAAAATAGGATAAAAAATAATTTAAATAATATTTAAAAGAAACCATTTAGATTTTTTAAAAGTTTGGAACAAAAACAAAATATTTCCCTACTAGGCACAATAGAGGCTTCGAACACAAGACCCAAGGGTAAGCTAATAAACACCTTACCACTGAACCAACAGACTCATTCTGCTTCCTAAAATACAACAGCTAACTTAACAACCCAGCTGAAACACTGACCTAACTAATAGACTTAAATACTTCTAGCCTTAATTTCGGGATGCTACAACTCAACCCTCCTTAAAAAAATTTTGTCCCCGAAATTTCCCACAAACATAACAATTGCTAACACACATTTTGCTACCACGCTTTTGTTGCGCACTCTAATCTCAAATGCATTATCAAACAAATACCTAACCCTACACTTATAGATCTAACTCACTAACACGCGAACACTACACTAAAATCAAAAGCCAACCATATCGAAAGCAGTACAACACACAAAACAAATATCCTGTATTAATACCTGTCTTGACGTTGCCTCCAGATCCCCAATCACGAGTCTTCTTCGGGGCTTACCTTTGAGTAGGTGGTAGATGAGGGCACTCCTTAATTTGATGGTTTGTGGAACCACATCAGAAACACGCTCCAGACTTCTTCCGACACTCGCCCGGATGGTGCTTACTACAGAACCCACATACTGAATAATTTGTGCCACTACCAAAAACTCTTGTATCATCTTTCTAAAATCTGGCCCTTTTTATACAGCACAACTCCAAAGCAGAGGAACTAGGACCTCTCTTATAAGGGCCTTACCATGACCCTTACACTGACACTCGCATCCGTACAATTACCTTTTTCCTCCACTTTGGACGCCTCTAGCATGGTCTTAACGACCCTCTCCAAGACCCCTAACACTGACTGAGTTAACATGTCAACACTAGTCTCAGAATTACTGCCATTATCAGTTAGCGTAACCTCCGCCCCATGAGCAAACACATGCCCTGAAGAAACAGATGACTCTTCTAGAGTCCCATTAGGCTGATCTTTTGATTTTGCTTACCATCAGATTCCATTGCAGTTCCCGAGTCTAAATTCTTAAGGTATCTACAATTTCAAACACAATACTAACAATTATTTAAAAGCCTTACAATTCTAACCTTATAGTTTCAAAGTTCATATGGACCAACACCAGTCTCGAACACTTGTTTGGAAAACACAATTTCAAAAGACTATGGTTTGTTTTTACCAAAACCTCTTTTTAAACCCATAGATGTAGACACGTTAAACAAAAGGTTGAGTTCTTGCAAACTTGGCTCTAATACTAGTAAATGTAACACCCTAAACTAGGCCTAAAAGTTACAACCGAATTTTGGAGGTTACATTGGCCACCAAAATGGCTCTAAATCAAATACCAATACAACTTGTCAAAAATTTGTTAAAGATCCATATTTGATCATTCTTGATAGAAACCATACTTGAGCTTTGTTTATAACTTTGCAAGTAAATAAACAATTTTTTTACCATTTAAAGTTACTTTAAAACCAAAATTCAATATATTCGTAACAATCTTAAAAACGAGTCAATTTCATATTTCGTTAATTGAGTTTCAAGAAAATTAGTCACGTGATTTACCTCCAAACTGAAACCATAAGTAATTTTGTAAAAATCATGTAATCATTAAAAATAATAGCAAATTTATTAGCTAAAAACCATGCATGGAAATCACAGTTTAAATCGAAACCAAAACCCAAACTTAGCGAAAGTCCAAAAACAAAACTTAAACCACAGTTCATAAACTTTATTTACAGCTCGAAGAAAATCATTTTCAAGAATCTTATGAAAAACTTTCCAAAATCAAACCTAAAATGAAACCCCGAGACCTCTGACTACCGAGTCTGAAACCTAATTACATGGGTTACCTGAAAGGGAAAAAAAACTAATGGAGTGAGCCACAAAGATCAATATGAGTCTAAAAAATGCAAGAAGGCAATGATGAAACAATACAACAGAGGCAAAATAAATAAAATAGAGTGAAACAGTGCATTTGGAATTACAATTAACTTAATAAAAAAATTAATAGATGTCATAAAAATTTGACGTATCATAGTATCATATCTCATAATGAATATACAAAATGTAATCACGTGAAGTTACTTTCACACTTGCAATTTTCGAGCTCATTTCAAAATCAGACAGTTATAAGTAAAGTACTTACTCAAAAATAGAACAAATGCAATTGATACACGTATGTACCAGTCCCAGTATCAACCTATGCAACCTCTATACACCATCTTCAAGCAATCGTATCACACAAAAATAGGGTATACTAAACCCTTCTGTCCTCTACACACCACTATCGATTTATGGTGGACTCGTCCAGCCAATTTACACCATGAAGATGATATTTGCCTCGTTATTATCATGCAGTCAAGCTACTAATGAAATTATAATGCAGTTTAACTACCAATCAAATTTCCTTCACTTCAAAATCAAATCCCAATCCCAATCCCAAATGCAAATGCAAACCATATCAAAATGCACACAAATTTATAAAATTGACTTACTCAATTTTAGTTTTCGTATTAAATAACCATATATACAAATCAGTCTAATTTAACTGAAACAAAATCAAACTTACTCATATACAGTTTCCAAACTACAGAACAATGGTAAACAATTTCCATATATTGCCTCATATAAACACTTAAGCAAACAATAGAATTTAATCTTATAAGCATACATGCATAAATCAATTAAGTTGTAATGGTGTTCCAAGCACGTCTACAGAGGCTTAAACAGGCAAACATTCAACTAGGGACGAAAATAAATCAATATGCAAAAATCGGGTCAAAATTGTAAAAGCAAAGCCACATGACCATGTGGCAGGGTCGTGTGGGAGGATCCAGACTGTGTGACAGTGTGTGACTAAAGGACACAGTCGTGTGGTTAGATAACACGATCGTATGACTTAATTGCACACTCGTGCGTGATCGAGAAACATTTCCCTACAAGGATCACACGACCGTGTGGCTAGCCAGTGTGACACACCCCAGGCCGTGTGACTCACAAATTACCCAGTATCTAAGCGCCACACACCCGTGTGGTTCATAAAATACCCCAAAATTAATTGAAAATCATAAAATTCCTCATCAATCTGACCCCTAATTACATTAGTTTCAGAAACACACTTGATTATGCAATTCCAAAGCGCAAAAAAGAAAAGATCAAGGCACCTCCCCAAACGAATCTGAAACCTAGTTACACAACGCACTAAACCCATAAGGAAATTTACCATATCGTATAAAAGAAACGAAGAAAACACAATCTAAAAGAAATCCAAAACAACACCAGATTGCTAGAACTTCGATTAAAGTAGCAGTGGTACAATAAGAACAAAATCAATAAAGAATGAAAATAGTGGCCAAGAAGAAAGTTTAATGAAACTAAACGTCAAAAATCAGAAATAGAGAAAGAGAGAGATTGACGTGAGAGAATAATGAGGTAACGTGAAAGGAGTATTAGATTTTTGCTATTTTTTTTCAAAATTCAAAATAGGATAAAAACAATTAAAATAATATTTAATAGAAACCAATCAGATTTTTTTAAAAGTTTGAAACCAAAACAAAATATTTCCTCGCTAGGCACAATAGAAGATTTGAACACGGGACCCAAGGGTAAGCTAATAAACACCTTACCATTGAACCAGTATGCTCATTCTATTTCCTAAAATGCAACTACTAACTTAAGAACCCAGCCGAAACAATGACCTAACTAATTGACCTAAATACTTCTAGCCCCATTTCAGAATGTTATAAGTGAGTTTGTAAAAAGTATTTATTAATATTTATGAGTTGATTATATTATTCTAATAAATATTAGTTTGGTGAATTTTTTTAATTGGATAGTTATCAACGATCAAGCGGGTTGTTCCTTAAGTCAAATGGTTTTAGAAAATGAGGTATTTAGACTTCATTTCTATAAATCAAGCCCATTAATATTTTTATTAAATATTTGTGCAGTGATTGAATAGGTCTATTGAAATTTGATATAGAAATTTTGACGAATTGATAGTTAATTAAAGAAAAAGGACTAAATTTTATAAATGAAAAAAGTCAATCTCTATGATTTTAAAAGTGTAAATTGATTATGAAACCATAATTTATGAAATTTTAGTTAGATTAAAATGTTAACAAGTAATCAAATTAAATAATAACTTAAATAAAAGAAAAACAAAGCCATTATCTTCATATTTTTCCTTAAAAACTGAAACTCCATAGGTAGATGAACTAAATCTTCGGTCAATGTTGAATGCTCTTGCACGGTATGTTTTCCTAGTTCGTTTTCAATAATTTTTATGTTTTTAATATCGTTGTTGCTTAGTCTAGCTAACCCAGGGACTAATTCCTAAAATTGTTAAATGTTTTGATTTATGCCATTGATGAATTTGTGATATTTTTAAGTTTGATGATAGATTATTAAGCTTGGTAGTTAAATAGGACTATTTTGTAAAGTTATTTTGATTAGTTCTAAGTTTAAGGACTAAATTATTAAAAAGTAAAATTTCTTGAAATTATTGTAAAATTTTGAAATATATGGGCTGCATAGGGACTATATGAAATTCAACCAGTTGAGTTTAAGTTTAATTTTGTTAAATTTGAAAGTTTCGGGTTTAGGGATTAAATTAAATAAAAAGTCAAAGTTAAGCATAACAAATTAAAATGATGATTAATGGTCAAATATATGAATTTCAATACTTTATGATATTTGAATTGATTAATTGAAGAAAATTATTATATTTAGATCAAGAAACTAATCAACTTGACTTTAATTGCAGGAAAAGAAAGTTAGAGGAGAAGTCGTCAGTGTTGCGTTCATAACTATTTTTGATTAGGTAAGCTTGTAAATTGATTAAATTAGTTATTTGATTTTTTTGTGATTTAATACATATCTATTTATGTTGTAATTGAGTTTAACCGCTTGAGATTGGTATGTGATGAGTTGGACTAAATTGTGATGATATTTATGTTAATTACTATGTTTACAAAATGTGAAATACATGAATGTAGGTTTGAAATGGTATAATGGAAACAAAGTTAAAGATTCGGATATGAAATGTGTCCCGTTTGAACCTTGTGAATACTTAGGATACAAATGACATATCATGAGGGGGTTATTTATAGTTTTGAGTATTGGTCTTGGATGTCATACCAATGGATGATGTCTTGCATTTGTTGCGGATTCTCCATAGCTCGTGTGAGCAACATCGTGTGGCCTAAAATTTTGAACCATAGCTCGTGTGAGCAGGCCCGTTTCACAGCTCGTGTGAGCATATACAGTTGCATGTTAAAGTCACAGCTTGTGTGAGAATTTCCCGAGTATCCGATGTTATTTCATTTGGTTCAATGGGTGATAAAGGCTTAAATGAATATGTATATATATGAAATGGTATATGGTCAAGACATGTGAATAGGAAGATGTTGATATAAATGATCTGTCGTAATCTAGCGTAGCAGATTAAACTAGTTTTCACATTTGAGGAGCTTTAGTAAAAGCACTTTTGTTATATTTTGGTCGAGTTTTCAAAACTTCATTTACATTCAATAAAAAGTGTAATTTGAGTATTTTATTAACCTTAGGGGACGAATGAGGCCTAAAGGTGAGCTAATATACATTGTGAGTGTGCAGGAGACCATTAGAAGGCGTGCTAACTCGATATTGGTCACTGTGTTGCAACACGGAGAATCTGATGTCGCAACATAGGGAGTAGAATAGAAGAATTTTGAGACTGCCTTTGGTGTCACGATACGACCTGAGGATGTCGGGACACACTCTTGAAGATACCCTAAATATAAGCATACTGCCCTTGATTTTGTGACACTGGCATTAGGGTGTCGTTACATCGATCCTATACGGGAAGCACTTACGAGCCAAAGGCATTTTGGTCTACACAATCAAATGTTTAGCACGAGAATGTCAGCTAACCTAAGGTTGAGGACGATGACTACCCTAATTCTATAAATAGGCTCATTTAACACTTGTTATGGATAGCTTTTGATATTATCATTTAACACTTATTAGGGTTTAGACTTCTTTACAACTCTTTTCATTAGTGTTCTTTAGAGAACTTGATTTGTAGACGTAGTCAAAACATTTGAGGATTTCAGCACTTCATATATCAAATTCAAATAGGACTATCTAAAATCTAATCTTGTTTTATTCTTTATGTCTATATTCAATACCAAGTTTATGATGTTTATTGATTCTATAAGGAACTAATCCTCTTATGGGGGATTAGTGAATGAAGGTATGATCTATTAACTTTTTTATAGGGTTACTCAATGGATTAGCTATTTAAGAGAGTCAGAACCTAAAACGACAACCCTAGAAAGTCATTAAGGGGGGAATGAACCTAAAATTGGTATGACCTATCCGTGAAAACATTCACCCCAAGCCTATCTGGACTGTGAGGTCGGAAGATAAGTAGTCCTTGCCGACTCGTTATTATTGGAACATCCTACTGGGATAGTGACTAGTTGATTGACGAGGAATCCAAAAATGACAGTTGATAAAGATTGCCGAAACGAGTTAATCACCCGTGTTTACATTTGATCCAGTTTATAATCTAGTTTTTTGAAGACTCATTTTATTTTAGTTATTTTTAGTTCTTTAATTATAATAACCAAAAAAACCTTTATTTATGTTTATTCATAATATAGTTTATTTAAAGTACTAATTATATCTATTGGCGTTTAGGTTAGAATTAATTTTGTACTAGCCTCCTCCTTGGGTACGATCCGTAGAATACTTACGAAGTGTTTTGTTGTAAACAAACTATATTAGAACCTGACCCATATGCTTGTGGACATCTCCTCAAATTCTATATATTTTGTAGTAATATTCACACTCTGGACGTTAGTACGTCCGGAGGCAGACAATAAATACTTGGAATGGGAAGTTATGTTATCGAACGTATAATGGATGTAATATGTACTTGTTGTGTTATTAATACATGTTCTATTATTTGTTGGAATTATATGTTTCTTTGTGATACTTACTAACCTTGTGAGGTTGTGTTGTATAAGGAAGAAATATAAGTACAATATTTAATGAATGATTATATGTTAAATGCTAAAATGAAATTTTTAGATGAAATGGTTTTACGAAATGTTTTTATGAAAATAGATGTATGAAACGGATATATAAAGTGTTTATACAAAATATCTCTAGGAATATAGATATGTGAAAAAGGGACATTTGAAATATATATTTGAAGTAAAGATGTTAAATGTTAAATGAAAATGTGATGGTTGAGTTATGTATCAAATGTGTTTTTAGGTATATGTTTGATGATATGATAATGTTATATGTATTATATATGAACTCTCTAATCTTGTGAGACTTGTGATGTGTATAGGTAATTAAGGAGCTTATGATCAGGATCTTAAATTATCTTGTAAATTGTTTTATTACATCCTTTTTGGTAAGTTAAAGTTTAAGTATATTACGAACATACTAAGTTTTAAGCAAGCTTACCTCATTTCAATTTTTCGTTCTTGTAGTTTGTCGGAGACGAGCTGTGTGTAGGGTAGCCACATAGGCTGGCATTTGTCAAACGACCATGTGTGTAGCAGCCCGATTTTGGGCCTAGTTAGAATAGTGGTTTCAGGACCACAAATCCGACGAGAAAATATTTATTTTTATTATATTTTTATGGTCTACAATTTCACGGAATGATTTCGTGAAAATTTCGTTCAAAAATTTTGACGTTTGGGCACTCAATTTAGCCAAAGGACTAAATTGTAAAAAGTGCAAAAGTTGAGTTCTACATGTTAGAAGTGTCCAATTGTTATGACATTTTAAATTGCAGGTCCTTAAATGGTAATTAGAACATTGGTTACATTGTGGACAAAAATGGACATGAGATAAGTGAAATAGGAAATTTTTAAGTTAGGGGTATTTTCGTAATTTGGTAATTAAAATGTATTAAAAAGACAAAATAGGCCAAAAATCATCATCTTCAAGCCTTGGCCGAATTTCACAAGGGGGAAAGCTATTTCTAGGGTTTTCAAGCTTCCAAGCTCCATAGTAAGTGGTTCCAAGCCCCATTTTTAATGTTCTTTACGTTTTTGGAGTCCCGGTAACTTGATTTAGCTTATTCTAGCAATAATTTAATCTAGGGTTTATATTTGGAAAAATACCCATAGGTGAAATGTGTTTATTTTGATGTTTTATAGTAGAATATGAAGCTTGAAATTATGTTAAACAACTTTTGCTAAGCGATTTAAAGTGAAAACGAGTAAAACGACATAATCGGTAAAAATACCTAATGTTCATAAGTGTTAGAGTGGGAATTTGATGTTGCCATAGAAGGGAAAAATGTTCATCGTATCATAAAACATAAGAATAAGAGATGAATTTTAATTTCGAGCATTGGGGAAAAACTGTAAATGTGTAAAAGTTTAGGGGAAAAATCGTAATTTTTCCAAAGTTTGAGACAAAGACTGTTTTGATGAATGTGAGTGTTAAATAAGTTAAATGTGTCATTATAAGTCAAGAAAGATAGAATTGACTTTGATTAGTGAAAAAGAAACTGAAAAATTCCCAGTTGAACCTTCGGAATAAACAGGGATACAAATGAAGTGACAGAAATGATCACACGTGTAGCACGGACTGTGTGTAGGCCACTATGTAAAAGTGAAAGTGATGGTCACGTATGTAGTACTATGTGCAGGCTACTACGTGTACCAGAAAGATAGGTCGCATGTGTAGTACTATGTGCAGGCTACTATGCATACCAGATAGCTTCGATCACGTGTGTAGTACTATGTGCAGGCTACTACGTGTATCGGATAGTGATGGTCACATGTGTAGTACTATGTGTAGGCTACTATGTGAACCCGTATCATTGATTATAAGGTGGTTGCTAAGTGCTGATTCCACCATATCCTTGATTGTGAAAGGGGTTGTTATGTGCTGATTCCCCGTATCATAGATTATAAGGTGGTTGCTAAGTGCTGATTCCACCGTATCCTTGATTGTGAAAGGTGTTGCTATGTGTAGATTCCCTGTATCATTGATTATAAGGTGGTTGCTAAGTGCTAATTCCACCGGGATCCTTTGAACATGAGGTGGTTGCTAAGTGCTGATTCCACCGTGTAACAGTTAATATTTCGAAGTGTTCATCGGGAAATTGGATAAGTGAAAATATATGTGAATCGAATAAGGTTACGTGATGAATATTGGGTTCGATATTTAATCGACCCTTGAGTAAGATGAAAAGGAGTAATGAAATTATGAAAAAGTAAAATGTGCAACAAAACAGTTTTGGACAGTAACAATAGTGTGAATTTGAAAAATCACAAAAAATGGTGGAAATTGAATTAGAGAGTGAATGAGATATGAAATGAAATATTAATGACTCTATTTTTACATAAAAAAAACATATCAAGAAAAAGAGTTATCAATTTTGAGATATTTGAATTTTAGTGAGGTAGGGTCGGATTGATTTCAGAATCCCCTATTCTGATTTTGGAAAATCATTAAAAATTGTAGAAAAATAATTACAAGTTATAATTTATATGATTAGAATCCTTAATGAGTATATTTTCAAAGGAAACAAATGAAAATATCATTAGAATTCCGTACAATGATATAATTCATTTTTAGTGAAGAGAGGTCAGAGATGTTGAGTAGTGAAACAGGGGTGACTTTAAAGAATAAACTGTACTAATTGGCCAAGTTAAAAATTCTGAAAATTTTATGGTAAGAATACATCTGAGTCTAGTTTTTGGGAAATTAATAGATCTTAATTTGGAGCTCTGTAGCTTTGGATAAAAATGATTTAGTGACTCTGACTCAAATAGATAGCTTTGAATTTAAATATAAGTGAATAGTGAAATTATGTATAATGCTATTTAAGCATGTTTTATACATAGAGGATGTGAATGGAGAGGAGGAGGAGGAGGAGGAAAATTAATTATATATGTGAATGATTTGTATATAATTGGTTATATGCTCGATTATAATTATAAACGTTAAAATAGAAATGATGCTTACATTTGCGTATTATTGATCATGATTTAAGTTCATATGGGAAAATAAAGTTTCATAGTATGTGAGTGTGGTATATTTGGTATATGATTTGGTGTGAAGTAAGACCATGAATGGTTTATGGATTAACCCATGTTGGTAAGTTTGCTACATGAATAAATGTTGAACTCGGCCATACTTATAATGCTTACGCTATATGTTTATTTGGCTAACATGTGTAGTGTACACGCTTAAACTTTGGCCATGTGGTGGCTTAATTATGCCACTTTAAATTTATAAGTTATGCATTGAAATGATAAGTGCCTAGATGGGAATATGCTTGTGATCATGGAGAGGGTGGTAATGTTTAAATTATGTAAACTTACTTGAAATGGTTTATCATGTGATTAATTCCAAAAAGAATTATGTTTAAATGTACTAGCTTGTGACTATAGTTGAATGATATGTTATTGTTTTGTGTGATATTCGTAGGAAATGAGTGTGAAAAGGAAATGAAGTACTAAGTTCATACTTGAAGAATAAAATGACGAAAAAAGGGATGATGAGTTGATTTGATGTTTTTATTTAAGCTTAAGTGATGTTTTCATTGTAATATTAAGAATTTTATAAATTTGTTAATGAATGGTATAATCGATAAACGTTGAGTTAAATGGTGAATACGTATTAGTATTGAACTTAACGATATTAAAGTGTACATGAATTAAATGGAAGCTTCTAGTGATATGATTTGAATTAAAAGAATTATTGTGGTATTGAAATATATATATTGGATTGAGAAATTGATTAGAATTGTGAACATGAAAGATTGTGAATCAAATAAAATGGAAATGAAGCATTGAATTACATGAGTAAGTATCGGGTCTCGTAGGATCTATTTGTTATGAATATAATATTTTGAGGATATGTTGTAACGAATTATAAAAGCATGTTAAAATTTGAATAGTTTAAATTTGAATAAAATTTTGTAACTCGGTTTAATACGTTTACATGTGTAAGTGTTCTAGTAATGCCTCATACCCTATTTCGGAGTTGAATACGGGTAAGGGGTGTTATAATGTGACCCCTATTTTTAGTTTTTTTCCACATTTTTCTATTTTATTTAAGATTAGTCCCTATTTGTTTCCAAACTATTTTTAAGCCCCCATAGGCTCGATTTAATGTCGTTTTTTATGAATGCTATGATTATTGATTAGACATTGATTTATGATATTTAAATTTATTTTTTTATTGTGTTTAAATATTATCGGATTGTTAATCATCGTAATATCTCGTAACCCTATTTCAGCGACGAAAACGAGTTAAGAGTGTTACATCAACCTTTCTCTCTTATCCCATTTTTCACTCCACATGTTCCCATGATCAACCTTTCATGCCTTTTTCCCCAAAGACTTTCATTTTCTCCCTTTTACTAAGCTTGAACCGTCCATCTCACCAAAAGAGGCTACCACTCTCATTTTCTCTCATTTTGGTGCTTCCTCATTCTCTCTTGACCAGTTCCTCCACTGCTCCTCCTTTCCCTTCCATTTTCTTCTTTTTTGAGCCACCACTGCACCTCTATTTCTCCACTTCTATTTATCCTTCCAAAACCATTAATTAACCACACCACTGTCGCACCATCGCCGCACTACATGTTGGGACTGTCAGTTTACCCCATGGCATAGCAGAAAAAATATTACGGCGATCTACAACCAATGATCCATGTATGAGGAACAAATCAAGTTGAAATAGGGTTAAAAATATAACTTCTTTACTGAGAACATTAAAAGGATGCTACTGATTTGATGTCGATTCCAAGCCACAACGATACGTCCAGACCTCTACGTAGTCTACCCCGTCAAAACAAATAACCACTTTCTCCTGAATTTTTCAGAAAGAATAATAAAAATAGTTGCTAGACCTTTATTTATTAAGTTGGTAACCTTCACACACTAAGGGATTATTATCCTTTTATCCTCTTTGATGTCACATATTAAAGAGGAAAATTAGGATTGTAACGCCCCATACCCGACTTAGACGTCAATCCGAATATTGAGATGTCACATCACTGTCTCATGTAATGCCCCAAAATTCTATTTTTTAATTTTGTATGTTTTGACAAATTGCTTGTTTGCTTCAATGGCTAAGTGATTTGGGTATGTTTGGGAGTGTTTGAGAAGCTTAGGTTCGAGTCTTGGCTTTTGCTGAATTTTTAAATTTTGCTTTTAAAAGGATCTGGACACTAGCACCTAGGTTTTATTAATTATTGTGCTTACTTTAAGTCACAAAAAGCCTAGTGGTGCAGTGTTGAAGGTGTTACAAGTGTGGCAAGCGTGTCTGAGGTTCGAGAGTTGGTGTAGCATAGGGGGCATTTATTTTTGCAGCTAGGACAGCTAGAGTTTGTGTTGCAGTAGAAGTCTGAGGGATGAGAGGTTGAATTGGTCATGGAGAGATTGTGGAAGCAAGTTATGGAGAGGATTATAGAGAGATTGGTAGAGTGAATCAAGGAGTTGGAGTGAGAGGAGAGATGTGCCGATTTGGGTGTATAGCTACTTAGATTTTCGGAATAGATGCCTTTTGGGTATAGTCCTTGTTAGGGTTTTTCTTCTTTCTTTTTGACATTTTTGTTTACTTCTTTTTTTCTCTGGCCAAATTGTTCTTTGGTGTTTTAGCATCGTTTATCACCCTGGATGATATCTAGTAAGTGAAGTACCTCTCGGTACCTTTCGGTTTCTTTTCTGTTATTTCTCTTTCAGTCAAATTCACTTCTCTCTCTTCTTTCTCCTTCACTTTTTCGCGACTGATCTTCTTTTCTCTTAGTCTAAGTGGCCGACTTTCTCTTTTCTATTCTCTCTCTGCTAAGCCTATCAATTTGAAAGTGGTCGACGATCTCTTCTTCTAACACAGTGGTAAGCCAAATCCTGCATCTCCTTTTTCTTCTCTCTTTTGTCTCTTTGTTTGTCCAATATAGACTGAATGACACAAATCTTATTTTGTTTATTTTCGAAACTTTTGGATGATAGTCTCTGATAATCGGTGGAGGGTCGACTGCCTTGCTTCTCTGGACATCTCTGCCTTCTTTCTTTGAATATCTCTTTGGCCGAATACTGTGGGGGTAAGTAGGCTTATTTTGTAATGTTGACCGAATACCCAATCTGCTCTAACACTAATTCTTTGGACTTTGGGCATCAATTCAAGCCTTGTATTAATCCGTCTTATGCACAGTAAGTCGAGAAGGAAGGGGTGATAATTCTCAACTAGTGATCTAGATGGGCTAAACCACATCTGTCGATCAAGGCAAGTATTAAATCATTTTGGATGGTAGTATTGAAAGGAATGATCTAAATCTTGTTGATTAATTGATTGATGGTGTATCCTGGGTGTTTAGGTTTGGAGTTCTCGTAGATCTTGGCACATTTTCGCAACAGGTGTGTAATCACACCCTCTCTAGACTGCTTATAGGCAAGAGCCGAATAATCGAAAAAGATGGCACTGTGAGCATACGAACGCTCGTGTGGTAAACTGAGACCACAAACACAGTGTTGGACTATAGAGGCCCTATGAGCGTTTCCATGGGCTTTGGCCATAATGGGTAAATTATCGAAACACCCTCGATGGGAAAATTACCAAAATACCCCCGGAGGGTAAATTATCGAAATACCCTCAAAGGGTAAAAATTACCAAAATACACCTAGAAGGTAAATTATCAAAATAGCCTCGATGGTTAAATTACCAAATACCCTTAAAGGGTAAAATTTATCGGAATACCCTCGGAGGGTAAATTACTGAAATACCCTCGAAGGGTAGAATGACCGTTATACTCCTAGGAGATAAGATGATTGTTATAACCGTATGGTTTATGATGTTTATTTGACTGTTACTGAGTATGACATGTTGCATACATGTATAATTTATGCCATGACATACTCCATGGGTTGGGTTTCTGTTACAGAGGAGGTACTGTTTCTGGTGGCTCTGCCACACTCATACTGATACTGATGGCTTTGCTATATATACTGTACTGGTAGCTCTGCTGCTATATTATTATTGGTAGCTATGCTGCAATATTGGTGTGTTGGCTGGGTGGGTCGACTTTGTCCCCACATGTTGTGTAGGGTTGGTACGGGTGGTGTGTTAGGCTGGATTGGGATGGGTTTGCATACTTGCACTTTACTGATACTGTATTGGGCTAAGGCCCACACTGATACTGAAAGGGCTCAAGCCCAGATTGTTATCGCATGATAGGGGATTACATAATGAGTTCTCGTAACTCACCTTTTCCTTCTGACTGTGCAGGTAATCCCTAACCTTAGATGATTTGGAGCTGCGAGGGGCTCAGAGGTGGCCACACGTTCGCTAATATTTAATTCTAGACCAGATAATTAAACTTTACTTGGGGGTGATTTTTATGTATTAAGGCCTCTGGTGTTTTAATTTTCTTTTAGTTAGCTTTTATTTCCTTATTTTAAACTTCTTAACGGATTCAAATAAGTTTTCACAACAAACACTAGTTTTTTTCGTAACAAACACGTATTTTCAACTTCAAAATAACCTTAAATGGAATAGCTTCAAAAATCTACAATAACAAACCGTTTTCCTATGTGATGTGTTTAAAAGATTGCTAAGAATTAAGAACTAACTGGATTTTACTGAACGAATTTCCCCATCAGACATGGATTTCGAAAAACCCTTCCATATGACACGTCAGATTCAGCCGTAACGTCTAGGCTGGGTTTAGGGTGTTACATTTAGTGGTATCAAAGCCACGAACTCAGCTGTGGAATGGGTTTAGAAATATCTGAAATTTTTGAAAACCTATTTTAAATTATTTATGAAGGATGCAAGTGTGGCACACCGAGTCTCCAGCACCGAATTTGTAAATTTTTATATACTGTAGACTGCTTAAACTGAAAAACACTAAGAGATTACTATAGATAGTAGGATTGCACTGTAAAAATCTAGATAAAGGAAACTGAAACCGTAAGAGACTGTAAATTGTAGTGAGACCTCGATCCACGAAAACCAACCTCTCATAATTGTTTTTCATAATACATTTGTTAATAATTACTAAATTTATAAGCTGATACATAAAAGTTCTTAAAACACATAATACGTTGCTAGATATAAGCTCTAGAGGTACTCGCGGAAGGTGTACGCGGGGTCACGGTAGAGGCCAAGGAAGTACTCGGGCTGGATCATCGGCATCGGGCCATATGCCTGCTGGAGAAGTACCAGCCTCACCAGTAATTGGGACGGGGTCTTTTGATCGAAGAGCTGGGGATGATGCTTTATCCCAAGCAATGCTCTGTATTCTAGAGAGGGTTGCTCGAGCTAGTACTAGAACAGTGGGCTGAGGGTCAATTTCAGAATGACTCTGGTCTAATAGAGCAAAAATTTTTAGGGGTACTTCTGGTGCAGCTTTGAATATGGCAGAGTACTGGTTAGAGGCAATGGAACGAATAATGGACGACCTTGACTGTACTGTGGAGAAAATAAAGGGGGAAGTTTCCTTACTACGAGATGAGGCCTACCAATGGTGGCTTACCATGAGAGAGGATACACAGGCAGATCGGGTTACGTGGGATATCTTTAAGATGACATTTCAAGGAAAGTAAGTGGGCGCAAGTTATGTGGACGCCTATCGAAAGGAATTTTTGAGCCTGACCCAGGGGAATAAAACAATGGCAGAATATGAGGCAGAATTCTTGTAGTTGAGTCAGTATGCCCGAGGGATAGTAGCAATCGAATATGAACGTTGTGCATGTTTTAAGGATAGTATTCGAGACGAATTAAGGGTATTGATAGCTCTGCAGAGGGAGCGAGATTTTGCTAATCTTGTAGAAAAGGCAAAGATTGCAAAAGAAGTGAAGCACTCGGAGCGTCGGAATCGTAAAAAAATAGGGGCAGGAATAAGAGGGATTTTGGGCCCTCAAGTTCTTCTGGGAGGTTTGTTAAGAAGGCTAGGTTTGATGGGCCGGTTCGGACTGGAGTCTCTGTTGCTATTGCTAGGCCATAACCTTGTGCTGATTGTGGGAGATCTCATCAGGGTGAGTGTTGGAAGAGGACTGGGGCGTGTTTTAGATGTGATGTGGGTCCTGTTAGAGTATGCCTAAAGATCAATCATGAGATGGTTGTAATTACATACTTGATTTATCATGTTTATTAATATAAGGCGTTACCATTATTATTTCAGTTTCTTTTTTGTGTGTATAAATAAACTGTTTTATAATAATGTCCTAAGAATAATATGATTATTCTTAAAAGTTCCTTAGTCAAGTATTATTGTTGGATAGGACAACGATAATGCATTAAGACTAACATGTAGTTGGTTGATGATAAAGAGTTGTCATTGATATGGAATGTCAGAATTGATGCATGAATATGTGTGTTAGAGAACAACATATTGGACTAACCCATTATGAGTATGTTTCTTGGATTATTATGTAATTGTCACAACATTACTCATAGTGATTAATATGTATATGATCCTCAGACTTGAGATCATCATAATCCTAACATCATGAGTTGTATATTTTGATGCAGTCAAATGTACACCGTAACTGGTTGTTCTATAAAGGCTAATGTTAGATATACCATGATCTATGTAGAGGGATATGGTTGGTCAAGATAGGATAACCCCTCCTACATAATGGGAGTAATATCTTAGGCCACTTGATTGAGTGAGACTAGAAATGCATGGCCATGCTCAAATAAGTTGATATGAGATGTCATACTTATTTGTATATCATAGTCTGCTTAAGATATCAATGAACATGGAATGGACTATGCAAGTGTGACTATTCCATGACTTGTGTCCAATCCAGAGATAAAGGACTTAAGGATTATTGCATAAAAGGTTAATCATAAAAGGTTATATCGAATCATGATTTCTTGTGACTTAGGCAGCAATGATGCATTGCTAGATGCCACTCATTGTTTGTAACATTGGAATCGTTCTAGTATTACTGCTAACCTTACAAGAACCTACAGGGCCACACCCTATAGTTGAAATGAACGGAATAAAACATAGTTGGTATTGTGTTTGGTTGTCGCTTAAATTAAATTAATTATAGAATTAATTTAATTGGGTAATCAAATATCGAACACATTATGTACAAGGTTGTTGTACGCATTATGAGAACATGAATTTGGTTAGTATATAAATTCAAATAAATATATGGTTTACCGAAATTATATTATAATTAATGTAATTATAATTTTTGGTTTAAAATATTAATATATTTATTTTAATTTCTAAAAACCCTAAAAAAAAGATAGATAAGAATCCTGTTTTTCTTTGATTGGGTCTAGCAGCCGTCAAAGAAATTTTTTTCAAAACTGATTTGGGGATTCCTTCCGTTCATAATCAACTGGGTAGATTACGTAGAAGCCGGGGTCACAATAGATTGTGGCTTGGTTCGATAGCAGATCAGACTACTCGTTGTTGAGGGGTTGCTATCTACTCAGAATAAACATTTAGTATTTTCGTAACCTTTATCACCCCGATTCATTCCTCACACATGGATTCGTGGTTAGGGTCGCTGAATTTTTATTTTTTGCTGCACCGTAGGGGTGCCGGCGATCGAACAGGTCCATGGATCATCAGATTAAGGATTTTCTTCAGAGGCCGGTTCAGATGCAAGCTGCAAGACCGGGTCATGTTCAGCCAGTGAGAGGTGGTTAGCAGCCATCGAGAGACCGTGGGCTGATCAGAGGTGGAAACAGTATGGGGCGAGGTCGTGGAGCCCCAAGCAGAGGTACTGGTAACACTGTAATGAGACAGCCAGCTCTGGTGTATACTGCCCGTCGCCAAGAGGATGGTGATGCTCCTAACGTCATAATCGGTACATTCTTAATTCATAATGTACCCTACACTACTTTGATTGATATTGGGTCTACACATTCATACATTGCATGCACTGTGTCTTGCATTTGGGTATCAAGTGTGAGAGTTATGTTAATGAGATGACTGTATTAAGTCCACTGGGACAATCGGTAAAAGGAGACAAGTTGTTCAGAGATGTGCCACTAGAGATTCAAGGGGTTATTGTTCTAGCAGATTTGATGGAGCTACCGTTTGGTGAGTTCGATCTAATCTTGGGGATGGATTGGTTGGTTAAACACCATGCTAAGTTGGATTGTGCTGCTAAGCGTTTGGTGTTAAAGTCTATTAGGGATGAGGAGTTGGCTGTGATTAGGGAGTGAAAGGACTTCCTGTCTGTTGTGATCTCTACTTTAAGGGCCGAAAAACTAGTTCCTATGGGTTGTGAGGCATTTTTAGCTTTTATTAATTTATCTGAAGCTAAGGGTCCTTCTGTTCGAGATTTTAGAACTGTTAAGGAGTTTTCTGATGTTTTTCCTGATGAGCTCCCTGGGTTACCTCCGAATTGCGAAGTTGAATATGGAATTGAGCTTCTGCTAGAAACGGCTCCAGTGTCTATCGCCCCTTATAGGATGGCATCGAAAGAGTTGGTGGAATTAAAAGCTCAAATCTAAGAACTGTGGGATCAAGGGTTTATTCGACCTAGTGTGTCTCCGTGGGGAGCACCAGGGTTGTTCGTAAAGAAAAGGATGGGACTATGCGCATGTGTATCGACTATCGACAACTGAATAAACTGACTATTAAGAATAAGTATCCCTTGCCAAGGATCGATGATTTATTTCATTAGTTGCAAGGAGCTTCAATTTTCTCCAAGATAGATCTTCGTTCTGGGTACCATCAATTAAGAGTTAAGGAAATTGATGTATATAAGACTGCATTTAGGACTCGTTATGGTCATTACAAGTTCTTAGTGACGCTGTTTGGGCTGACGAAGGCACCAGCTACCTTCATAGACCTAATGAACTGAGTATTCCAGCCCTACTTGGATCTGTTCGTGGTAGTTTTCATAGACGATATCTTGGTGTATTCAAAAACTGAGGATGAGCATGATGCACATCTCTGAATTGTTCTGCAGATCTTAAGGGAGAAGCAACTGTATGCTAAGTTCAGCAAGTGTAAGTTCTGGCTACAAGAAGTGACTTTTCTGGGTCATATGGTATCTGCAAAGGGGATTAGGGTTGATCCTCAAAAAATTAAAACTGTACTAGATTGGAAACCACCTAAGACTGTATCTGAGATTTGAAGTTTTTTGGGTTTGGCAGGTTATTACAAATGCTTTGTTCAAGGGTTTTCCTTAATTGCTGCACCTCTGACTGAGTTGTTAGGTAAAAGGGTACCATTTAATATGATTGACAAGCAGCAAGAAAGTTTTGAGAAACTGAAGAAAATTTTGATTGAGGCCCCTGTTTTAATACAGCCAGAGTCTGGAAAGGAATTCACTGTCTATAGTGATGTATCACACGTTGGTTTGGGTTGTGTGCTGATGTAGGAGGGTAAGGTGGTCACTTATACGTCTCGACAGCTTAAGCCTCACGAGGCGAATTACCCAACTCATGATTTGGAATTAGCTACGGTGGTTTTTGCTTTAAAAATTTAGAGGCACTATCTCTATGGTGAAAAGTGTACTATCTACACAGATCATAAGAGCCTTAGGTATCTCCTCACCCAGAAGGAGTTGAGTCTTAGGCAGTGAAGATGGATTGAGCTACTTAAATATTATGACTACTCGATTGAGTATCACCTTGGTAAGGCTAAAGAGGTAGCTGAAGCATTAAGCCGTAGGGCTATATCTGATCTGAGAGCAATGTTACTCGTCTTAGTTTGTATGATGATGGTAGCTTGTTGGCTGAGTTGCAAGTTAGACCGACATGGACTGAGCAGATTAAGGGTAAACAATTTATGGATGAGCCATTGGTTTCTCATTTTCGACAGCTTGAGAATGGGAAAACTTCAAATTTTGGGTTGAATAATGAAGGAGTACTATGTTTCTGTGGAAGAGTCTGTGTTTCGAGAGATGATGATTTGAGGCAGTTTATACTGTGAGAGGCGTATAGCAGTCCTTATGCTATGCATCCAGGCAGGAATAAGATGTATCGAGATCTTCATGAGTTGTACTGGTGGCTTGGACTGAAACGTGAAGTAACTGATTTTGTGGGTAAATTCTTAACTTGTTAGCAAGTGAAGGCTGAACATCAGTTACCTTCGCGGTTACTGCAGCCAGTTAAGATTCCACTTTAGAAGTGGGAGAGAGTAACCATGGATTTTGTGAGTGGGCTGCCCTTAACGGCTACCAAAAAGGATTCAGTATGGGTCATCGTTGACCGACTGACTAAATCTACTCATTTTATACTAGTCCGTACTGATTACTCCTTGCAAAAGCTAGCTAAGCTATATATGGCCGAGATTGTAAGACTGCATGGGGTACCGATTTCCATTATATCAGATAGAGATCCTCGTTTTATGTCTCGATTTTAGAAGAAGTTACATGAGGCCTTGGGAAAAAGATTGGACTTTAGTACCGCGTTTCATCCCCAGACAGATGGTCAATCTGAGAGGGCGATTCAAATACTGGAGGATATGTTTAGGTGCTGTGTAGTGGATTTTCAAGGTAACTGGGAAGATTATTTGCCGTTAGCAGATTTTGCGTATAATAATAGCTATCAGTCCAGTATTCAAATGGCACCGTATGAGGCATTATATGGTCGTAGGTGTCATACTCTTACTTGTTGGACATAGCTTGGCGAGCAGCAAGTTCTGGGGCTAGAGTTGGTTTCTGATACCGAAGAGAAGGTAAAATTGATTCGAGACTGGTTGAAGGAAGCATCTGATAGGCAAAAGTCTTATGCAGATCTTAAACACCGAGAGATTGAGTATTCTATGGGGGATTATGTGTTCCTTAAGGTTTCTCCTTGGAAGAAGATACTGAGGTTTGGACGGAAGGGTAAGCTTAGCCCTAGATTCATTGGGCCTTACCGTATATTGAAGCGTGTGGGGCTGGTTGCATATCAGCTTGAGTTGCCTCTAGAGTTGGATCGGATTCAAGATGTATTCCATGTCTCCATGCTAAGATGTTATCACTCTGATCCTACTCACATTGTGTCAGTCGAGGAGATCGAAGTTAGGTTAGATTTGACTTTCGAGGAAGAACCAGTACAAATTTTGGACCACGAGGTTAAGGTATTAAGGAAGAAGTCTATTCCTCTAGTTAAAGTGCTTTGGCGTAATCACAGTTCGGAAGAAGCCACGTGGGAACCTGAGGAGGCAATGCAACAATAATACCCTCATCTTTTTGGATCAGGTAAATTTCGAGGCTGAAATTTTGTTAAGGGGGTGGAGTTGTAATGCCCCAAAATTCTAGTTTTTAATTTTTGTATGTTTTGACGAAAACGGGCTAAGAGTGTTACATCAACCTTCCTCTCTTAGCCCCCTTTTTCACTCCACATGTTTCCCATGATCCACCTTTCATGCCTTTTTCCCCAAAGACTTTCATTTTCTCCCTTTTACTAAGCTTGAACCGTCCATCCCACCAAAAGAGGCTACCACTCTCATTTTCTCTCATTTGGTGCTTCCACCTTTTCTCTTGACCAGTTCCTCCATTGCTTCTCCTTTCCCTTCCATTTTCTTCTTTTTTGAGCCACCACTGCACTTCTTTTTCTCTACTTCTATTTCACGTTCCACAACCATTAATTAACCACACCACCGTCGCACCATCGCCGCACTACATGTTAGGACTGTCGGTTTACCCCATGGTGTACCAGAAGAAAATATTACAGCGATCTATAGCCAATGATCCAAGTACGAGGAACAAATCGAGTTGAAATAGGGTTAAAAATATAACTTCTTTACTGAGAACGTTGAAAGGATGCTACTGATTTGATGTCAATTCCAAGCCACAACGAATACGTCCCGACCTCTACGTAGTCCACCCCGTCAAAAACAAATAACCACTTTCTCCTAAATTTTTCAGAGAGAATAATAAAAATAGTTGCTAGACCTTTATTCTATTAAGTTGGTAACCTTCACACACTAAGGGATTATTGTCCTTTTATCCTCTTTGATATCACATATTAAAGAGGAAAATCAGGATTGTAATGCTCCATACTCGACCTAGACGTCAATCCGAATATCGAGATGTCACATCATCGTCTCATGTAACGCCCTAAAATTCTAGTTTTTAATTTTTGTCTATTTTTACAAATTGCTTGTTTGCTTCAATGGCTAAGTGATTTGGGTGTGCTTGGGAGTGTTTGAGAAGCCTGTGTTCGAGTCTTGGCTTTTGCTGAATTTTTAAATTTTGCTCTTAAAAGGATCTGGACGCTAGCACCTAGGTCTTATTAATTATTGTGCTTACTTTAAGTCAGAAAAAGCCTAGTGGTGCAATGCTGAAGGCGTTACAAGTGTGGCAAGGAGGTCTGAGGTTTGAGTGTTGGCGTAGCATAGGGGGCATTTATTTTTGCAGCTAGGACGGCTAGAGTTTGTGTTGTAGTAGAAGTCTAAGGAATGAGGGGTTGAATTGGTCATAGAGAGATTGTGGGAGCAAGTTATGGAGAGGATTATGGAGAGATTGATGGAGTGAATCAAGGAGTTGGAGTGAGAGGAGAGATGTACCGATTTAGGTGTGTAGCTACTCAGATTTTCAGTAGAGATGCCTTTTGGGTATAGTCCTTGTTCGGGTTTTTTTCCTCTTCTTTTTGACATTTTCGTTTACTTCTTTTTTTCTCTGGCCAAATTGTTCTTTGGTGTTTTAGCATCGTTTATCACCCTGGACGATATCTAGTAAGTGAAGTACCTCTCGATACCTTTCGGGTTCTTTTCTGTTATTTCTCTTTCAGTCAAATTCACTTCTCTCTCTCTTCTTTCTCCTTCACCTTTTCGCAACTGTTCTTCTTTTCTCTTGGTCTAAGTGGTCGACTTTCTCTTTTCAATTCTCTTTCTGCTAAGCCTGTCGATTTTAAAGTGGTTAGCGATCTCTTCTTCTATTCATAACACAGTGGTAAGCCGAATCTTGCATCTCCTTTTTCCTCTCTCTTTTGTCTCTCTATTTTTCCAATATAGACTGAATGACACAAATCTTGTTTTGTTATTTTCAAAACTTTTGGATGATAGTTTCTGACAATCGGTGGAGCGTCAACTGCCTTACTTCTCTGCATATCTCTGCCTTCTTTCTTTGAATATCGCTTTGGCCGAATACTGTGGGGGTAACTAGGCTTGTTTTGTAATGTTGACCGAATACCTAATCTGCTCTAACACTAATTCTTTGGACTTTGGGCATCAATTCAAGCCTTGTATTAATCCATCTTATGCGCAGTAAGTCAAGACGAAAGGGGTGATCATTCTCAACTAGCGATCTAGGTGGGCTAAGCCACATTTGTCAATCAAGGCAAGTATTAAATCATTTTGGATGGTAGTATTGAAAGGAATGATCTAAATCTTGTTGATTAATTGACTAATGGTGTATCATGGGTATTTAGGTTTAGAGCTCTCGTGGATCTTAGCACAATTTCGCAACAGGTGTGTAATCGCACCCTCTCTAGACTGCTTATTGGCAAGAGCCGAATCATCGAAAAAGACGGCACTGTGAGCGTACGAACGCTAGTAAGGTAAACTGAGACCACGAACATGGTGTTGGACTGTAGAGGCCCTATAAGCATTTCCATGGGCTTAGGTCGTAATGTGTAAATTATCAAAATACCCTCGATGGGAAAACTACTAAATACCCCAAAAGGTAAATTACTGAAATACCCTCAAAGGGTAAAATTACCGAAATACCCCTGGAGGGTAAATTATTGAAATACCCTCAATGGGTAAATTACTGAAATACCCTCGATGCGAAAATTACTGAAATACCCTCAAAGGGTAAAATTTACCGGAATACCCTGTAGGGTAAATTACTGAAATACCCTCGAAGGGTAGAATGACCATTATACTCCTAGGAGATAAGATGATTGTTATGACCGTATGCTTTATGATATTTATTTGACTGTTACTGAGTATGACATTTTGCATACATGTATAATTTATGACATGACATACTGCATGAGTTGGGTTTTTGTTATGAAGGAAGTACTGTTTCTAGTGGCTCTGCCGCACTAATACTGATACTGGTGGCTTTCCCACATATACTGTACTGGCAACTCTGCTACGATGTTATTACTGGCAACTATACTGCAATATTGGTGTATGGGCTGGGTGGGTCAACTTTGTCCCCATATGGTGTGCAGGGTTAGTACAGGTGGTGTGTTGGGCTGGATTGGGATGGGTTTGCATCCTTGCACTTTACTGATATTGTATTGGGCTAAGGCCCACACTGATACTGAAAGGGCTCGGGCCCAGGCTGTTATTGCATGATAGGGGATTACACAATGAGTTCTCGTAACTCATCTTTTCCTTCTGAATGTGCAGATAATCCCAAACTTTAGATGATTTGGAGCTGTGAGGGACTCGGAGGTGGCCACACGTTCTCTAATATTTAATTTTAGACCAGATAACTGAACTTTACTTTGGGGGTGATTTTTATGTAATAAGGCCTCTGTTGTTTTAATTTTCTTTTAATTGGCTTTTATTTGCTTATTTTAAACTGCTTAACGGATTCAAATAAGTTTTCACAACAAACCCTATTTTTTCGTAACAAACACGTATTTTCAACTTCAAAATAACCTTAAATGGAGTAGCTTCCACGAATTTAAATCTACAACAATAAACCATTTTCTTGTGTGGTGTGTTTAAAAGATTGCTAAGAATTAAGAACTAACTGGATTTTACTAAACGAATTTCCCCATCAGACTTGGATTTCGTAAAACCCTTCCATGTGACACGCCAGATTCGACCGTAACGTCTAGGCCAGGTTTGGGGTGCTACAGTCTCATGTCACATACATCAAGTAGAAAACTCATTGTGAACAAAATGTCAATTATTTTTTTGTTATTATAGGTTTTAAGTCAATCATTCAAGATATTTACCATTGCTACATGCTAAATTTCCAATAACTAGTCTCATAAACAATTTATAACATGCGAGGTCCATTTAGCAAAATTCCCAGAGCATGTCCGTAAGTATCGATACTGACAAGGGTATCAAAATTTTCTCTAAGTGGTATCGATGCCAAACTTGCATTTTATTTATCGATTAAAAACCCAAAGTCTTGAAAATCATCTATACCTGTCGTGAAGTATCGATAAATTTACCCTGGGTATCGATACTTGAGAAAAGGTATCGATACCAAATCTCTATTCTAACTTCCTGTACGTTTCAAAACACAGAGGTATCATTTTTTAAAACACGAGTATCAATACCTCTACTCTAGACCTGAAAAATACAAAATTTTTAAGCATTTAAGTCATTCCAACTCGTACCACTTCAACATGCTATCATATCATCATCAAATAAACACCGAAACAACAATAATAATAGTTCTAAACATCAAAAGAAAATCTGAGCAATAGTTAACATATTACGAAACAAATCCCAAAATCCTAAGAGCAATTAAATCATAGAGACAACTCAAAATATCATATACAATATTGGCACAGATACTACCACATTGCCTTATTCCCAAAACATAACCAAATAATAAACATCTACGAATAACGAAAATGGACTTGCTTGGATCACCCCTCTGGAAGCCACACCGCTCACACCGACACACAACTAATCTGGAAAGTTTAAAGAAGTGAGTGGGTGAGCTTAACAAGCTTAGTGAATGTCTAGAACAACTTCCATGCAAACAGTTCATCAAGCATTAATGAAACAACCATATAACATAACCTTAACAGTTACAACTTTAGTGTCATAATATACTTACTCGTGCATTAACATTGGTTCTTTTACATGGTGAACATATTCACTTTAAAGCATATAACATATTTCACTTATGGTCACCTAACATGCATGTATATATCACCATACACATATAATCTCATGACATTTAAGCATATGCCATAATACTCGTAAAATCACATAACATTCAAGCATATACGACCATACCCTAAAGTATCTTTATAGATAAATTGCATAGTGGTCACATGTCAAATAAACACATAATACACACATATTTATAAGTTAAGATACTTTGCATATCAACCACATACTCATTTAGACATATATCACACTACACATATATACATTTTAAGTAAGATAGTTTGGCACTTGAGCTATGAAACATAAAAGTGAGCTCTATCATCACTTGTAACATCCCGATTTTGGGCTTAGTCGAAACAGTGGTTTCGGGACCACAAATCTGATAAGAAAAAAAATCTATTTTTCTTATATTTTTATGGTCTACAATTTCATAGAATGATTTCATGAAAATTTCGTTCGAAAATTTCAACGTTTGGGCACTCAATTTAGACAAAAGGACTAAATTGTAAAAAGTGTAAAAGTTGAGTTCTACATGTTAGAGGTGTCCAATTGTTATGAAACTTTAAATTGGAGGTCCTTATATGGTAATTAGACCATTGGTTAAGTTGGTAGACAAAAATGGACATGAGATAAATGAAATAGGAAATTTTTAAGTTAGGGGCAATTTGGTAATTTAGTAATAAAAAGAATTAAAAAGGGAAAAAAAATAAAAAGAATGCTGCACAGGTGGACAGTTTTATTGTGAATAGTGAAATAAATTATTTTGATTTGTTTAAGTAATCAAAAAAATTTTAATGTTCCTGGTTTGGACCTGAACTGTTTCTATTGCATGTTTTAGGGTCTCGAGGATCCCTTTTAGGGACATATTCAATGAACGTGAGAGAATTAATTTTAAAGGTGAAAGTTTTATTCTTCGAACTAGGAAGTTAAGTCAAGAAACGCCTTGTACTCGACTCCGGCAACGGTCTCAGGTAAGGGTGTTACATTTGTTGGCATCAGAGCAGGTTTAGCCGGTTCTCGAAATATTCAGTATGAATAAGAGTCTAGCTATACATTCCATACTTGTATTTTGATAGTGTGACGACTCCTGATGATTTTAAATTATTTTTCTTTTATAGTTATGGATCCCGAAAGAGCTGGTACAGATGATGTAGAAAGTAATGTGCCCGCTCCCGCAGAAGGGACGGTGCCACCAGATGGTAGTGAAAGGCCCGTTACAGTTAGTCAGGGAGGAAGGGCTCGAAAAGCCTTCTTTCAAGCTATGAATGTATGGTTTGCCGAGTTCATTCGTACGAATCCGGCTGTTAGACCTCTACCCCCTCATGATTTTTAGATTCCCCATGTAGCTCTCCTAGTTACAGGTACAGGTACAATTATAAGAGAAAGACCACCAGTTGATAAGATCAGAAAACAAGGGGCTAAAGAGTTTCGGGCTACTAAAGATGATGATGCAGAGAGAGCAGAATTTTGGCTTGAGAATACTATCAGAGTATTTGATGAGTTATCCTGTACACTTGAGAAATGTTGAAGTGAGTTGTCTCACTCCTTAAAAATTCAGCCCATCATTGGTGGAAGACTCTTGTGTCAGTTGTACCGAGCGAGAGAGTTACTTGGGATTTCTTTCAGGAGGAGTTCCGTAAAAAGTATATCAGTCAGAGTTTTATTGACTAGAAAAGAAAAGAGTTCCTTGAGTTAAAGCAAGGTAAGATAACTGCTACTGAGTATGAACGTAAATTTGTCAGACTCAGCAAGTATGCTCGAGATTGTGTATCTACAGAAGCTATTATGTGTAAAAGATTTGAGGATGGGCTCAATGATGATATCCGACTATCAGTTGGTGTTCTAAAGATAAAAGAGTTTGTTGTTCTAGTTGAGAGAGCCTATAAGTAGAGGCGCTGTTAAAAGAAAAAGAAAAGGGCAAAGCTAAAATTGAAGTTCAAGACTCGAAGAAAAGGCAGATGAGTCAGATAGTTCTCTTGCCATGATTTTTGTTATGTCTGCTCAGAAATATTTGAGAAAAGGGTATGAAGCTTATCTTGCTTTTGTATTGAATACTAAATATCCAGAGTTGAAAATTGAATCAGTGTCAGTAGTTTGAGAGTTTTCCGATGTGTTTCCAGAAGAATTCCCAAGTTTGCCTCCTATTAGAGAAGTTGAGTTTGGTATTGAGTTGATTCTAGGTACCACTCCTATTTTTATTGCTTCTTATAGAATGACTCCAATGGAATTGAAAGAATTGAAAGCTCAGTTGCAGGAATTAACTGATAAAGGTTTTGTAAGGCCTAGTTGTTCTCTGTGAGGTGCACTAGTGCTTTTTGTGAAAAAGAAAGACGGTTCGATGAGGTTGTGTATAGATTATCGACAGCTAAACAAAGTAACAATAAAGAATAAATATCCACTACCTAGAATTGATGATTTGTTTGACCAATTGAAAGGAGCCACTGTGTTCTCCAAGATAGATTTAAGATCCGGTTACTATCAGTTGCGAGTTAAAGAATCAGATGTTTTGAAGACTACTTTCCGGATTAGGTATGGTCACTATGAGTTTCTTGTTATGTCATTTGATTTGACTAATGGTCCTGCCATATTCATGGATTTAATGAACCGAATCTTTCGACCGTACTTGTACAAGTTTGTAGTTGTGTTTATTGATGATATTCTGATTTATTCTCCTGATGAGACTGAACATGCTGAACATTTGAGAACAGTTTTACAGATTTTGAGAGATAATCAGTTGTATGCCAAGTTTAGCAAAATTGAGTTCTGGTTTCGAGAAGTCGGATTCCTTGGGCACATTGTCTCAGGTGATGGTATTAAAGTTTATCCGAGTAAAATTTCAGCAATTGTTGAGTGGAAACCACCCAGGAATGTATCAGAGGTTAGAAGTTTTCTTGGATTAGCTGGTTATTATAAACAGTTTGTGAAGGAATTTTCCATGATTGTTACCCCATTGACAAGATTGTTGCAGAAAGATGTCAAGTTTGAATGGACTAAGAGGTGTCAGCAGAGTTTTGACAAGTTAAAGGCATTGTTGACTGAAGCTCCTATTTTAGTACGGCTAGAACCGGGTAAAGAATTTGTGATTTACAGTAATGCAACATTGAATGGATTGGGTTGTGTACTTATGCAGGAAGGTAAAGTAATAGGATATGCTTCCAGACAGTTAAAGCTACATGAGAAAAACTACCCTACACATGATTTAGAGCTAGCTGCCATTGTATTTGCGTTAAAGATTTGGAGACATCACTTGTACGGTGAGAAGTGCCGAATATTCACTGACCATAAAAGTTTGAAATACTTGATGACTCAGAAAGATTTGAACTTGAGGCAAAGAAGATGGCTAGAGTTGATTAAAGATTATGAGCTAGTGATCGATTATCACCCGGGTAAGGCAAATGTTGTTGCTAATGCCTTGCGTAGAAAGTCTTTATTTAAATTGAGAGCTTTGAATACTAGTTTGGCTTTATCAGATGACGGTTCTATTTTAGTTGAGTTGAGAGCTAAACCGATGTTTCTTGAAGAAATCTGTAAAGCTCAAAAAGATGATAGTGAGTTACAAGCTAAAAGAGCTCAGTGTGAGGCAGGTGTAGAGTCTGATTTTCAGATCGGTTCTGATGGTTGTTTGATGTTCAGAAATCGGATATGTGTGCTAAAGAATGATGAGTTTGTTCGAAAGATTTTACAAGAAGCACATAGCAGTTCTTTGTCTATTCACCTAGGTAGTACAAAGATGTATAATGATTTGAAGAAAATGTACTGGTGGGTAGGAATGGAAAGAGATATTTCAGAATTTGTTTCTAGATGCTTGATTTGTCAGCAGGTAAAGGTCGACCATCAGGTACCTTTAGGTTTATTGCAGCCTGTTTTAGTTCCTGAGTGGAAATGGGACCGAGTTACCATGGATTTTGTAACAGGGTTACCGTTGACACCTAGAAAGAAAGATGCAATATGGGTTGTGATTGATAAGCTAACGAAGTCAGCTCATTTTATCCTAGTTCGTATGGATTATTCACTTGACAAGTTGGCGGAGTTGTATATTCACTTGACAAGAAATTGCAGGAAGTTTTGGGCACAAAGTTAAGTTTTAGTACAGCTTTCCATCCTCAGACCGATGGTCAGTCAGAGAGAGTTATTCAGGTACTTGAGGATATGCTCAGATGTTATGTTTTAGAATTTCAAGGTAGTTGGGAGAAATATTTGCCGTTGGTAGAGTTTGCCTATAATAATAGTTATCAGTCGAGTTTGAAGATGACACTTTATGAAGCTTTGTATGGACATAAGTGTCGTACGCCTTTGTATTGGATAGAGCTTAAAGAAAATCAGATTTACGGGGTTGATCTAGTCAAAGAAACAGAAGAGAAAGTAAAAGTCATTAGGGATTGCTTGAAAGCAGGTTCGGATAGATAGAAATCTTATGCAGATTTGAAAAGAAAAGAGATTGAGTTTCAGGTTGGTGACAGGGTACTTTTGAAAGTATCCCCGTGGAAGAAAATTTTTAGATTTGGCAAGAAAGGGAAACGAAGTCCACGTTTCATTGGACCGTTCGAGGTGACTGAAGAATTGGGCCCTTAGCATATCGGTTAGCTTTGCCAACTAAGTTAGAGAAGATTCATAATGTATTCCATGTGTCTATGTTACGTCGTTACCGTTCCGATCCATCACATGTGATCTCACCGATAGAGGTTGAGATTCAACCAGACATGACTTATGTTGAAGAACCGGTAAAAATTCTAGATAGAGAGATCAAGCAACTAAGGAACAAGAGTATTACTCTTGTGAAAGTGTTATGGAATAGGGATGGGGTTGATAAGGGTACATGGAAGCCCGAAGAGGCTATACGAAAACAATACCCAAATCTCCTCACAGGTAAGATTTTCGGGGACAAAAATCCCTTAAAAAGTGGGGAGAAATGTAACATCCCGATTTTAGGCCTAGTCGGAACAGTGATTTCGGGACCACAAATCCGATGAGGAAAATTTATTTTTCTTATATTTTTATGGTCTACGATTTCACTAAATTATTTTGTGAAAATTTCGTTCGAAAATTTCGACGTTTGGGCACTCAATTTATTCAAAAGGACTAAATTGTAAAAAGTGCAAAAGTTGAGTTCTACATGTTAGAGGTGTCCAATTGTTATGAAACTTTAAATTGGAGGTCCTTATATGGTAATTAGACCATTGATTAAGTTGGTAGACATAAATGGACATGAGATAAGTGAAATAGGAAATTTTTAAGTTAGGGGCAATTTGGTAATTTAATAATAAAAAGAATTAACAAGGGAAAAAGATGGCAAAATGTGCTCATCTTCTCCATGGTGAACGAAAATAGCAAGGGGGAAACCATAGTTAGGGTTTTCAAGCTTCCAAGCTTCATAGTAAGTGATTTCAAGCCCCGTTTTTAATGTTCTTTACGTTTTTAGAGTCCCGGTAACTTGATTTAGCTTATTCTAGCAATAATTTAACCTAGGGTTCATATTTGGAAAAATACTCATAGGTGAAATGTGTTTATTTTGATGTTTTATGATAGAATATGAAGCTTGGAATTATGTTAAACAACTTTTGCTAGCCGATTTAAGTGAAAACGAGTAAAACGACATAATCGGTAAAAATACCTAATGTTCATAAGTAAGTGTTAGAGTGGGAATTTGATGTTACCATAGAAGGGAAAAATTTTCAGCATGTCATAAAACATAAGAATAAGAGATGAATTTTAATTTTCGAGCTTTGGGAAAAAAGTGTAAATATGCAAAAGTTTAGGGGTAAAAACATAATTTTGCCAAAGTTTGATTCAATGACTGTTTTGATGAATGTGAGTATTAAATAAGTTAAATTTGCTATTATAGATCAAGAAGAACAAAATTCAGAGTTAGATCGGGGAAAGAAAAAGATAAAGGACTAAGTTGCTAGATTTGGTCAAATTTTGTACCGAGGTAAGTTTACGGTAAATAAATGCAATATTTCAATAATTATTATTAATGTTGTTATTTTCCAGCAATTATATATTTATTTCATGAATTTATTTAATGCTGACTCAAGTATGAGACGATAGAGAATTAGTATTAAAAAGCCCCGTTGAAACATTGGGAATGTATCGGATACAAATGTCATGACATTAAGGGAATGAGATCACATGTAAGACCATGTCTGGGACATGGCATTGGCATCATTGAGGTTATGAGAGGTCCCAAGTAAGACTATGTCTGGGACATGGCATTGGCACCGAGACGAGAGGTCCCATGTAAGACCATGTCTGGGACATGGCGTTGGCACCGAGATGAGAGGTCCCTCGTAAGACCATGTCTGGGACATGGCATGGGCATCAATATGAGAACTCCCATGTAAGACCATATCTGGGATATGGCATTGGCAGTACAAGAAACATCCCATGTAAGACCATGTCTGGGACATGACTTTGGCATGTTATTATCAGAAAAGAGACCCATGTATCCTTATTATTCCAATGTGGCTCAACGGGCTAGTAAACAAATTATGTTCCATGAAAGTTCAGGTAAAAGCATAAATAGCAAATTCAGATGAGTTATAAGAGTTAAGAACATATTACGTTATCAATTGAGAACCAACATTTCAGTAAGAGAAGAGTAAGTTATAATCATGAGTTATCTAAGTAAATAAGTAAGTGAACGAAGAGATTAAGTAAAGAGGAAATTAGAGATCATGACACTTGAGTATGTTTATTTGTGTTAAATGTTGTTATTTATTTGCTTGTGAACTTACTAAGATTTATGCTTACTTCATTTATTTTCCTTCTTTTATAGTATTGCAAAGCTAATTCGGGGATCTTAAAGACGTCGGAGAACGCTCACGCTATCAACAACAACAACTCGGTATTTTATGATGATCAATGTTTGAGCTATGGCATGTATAGGGACTTAGTCATTTTGAATGTATGTCCGTATGATATTGCTAAAGGATGATGTGTAAATATGTGACAATGTTTAGCTATTAAAATGGCTAAGTAAGAATATGTTTGGTATTATGAATGCCTAGGTGATAGTTTATACCTAGAAATTATGAAAGAGTAAAATTTGCAACAAAATAGTTTTGGGGCAGCAGCAGTGATGTGACTTTGAAAAATCACCAAGGATAGTATAAAATGAAATAGAGAGTTAATGATATATAGAATTAAAGCTTATTGAGTATATTTTCATAAAAAAATAACGATGTAGGCAAAGGAATTTTATATTATGAGATATTTGAATTTTAGTGAGATAGTGTTAGAATGGTTTCTGAAGTCCCCTGTTCTGACTTTAGAAAATCATTAAAAATTGTGTAAAAATAATTAGGAGTTATAATTTATATTTCTTGATTCCTTAGTGAATCTATTTTCAGTACAAACAAGCATAAGTGCCATATGAAGTTTGTATAATGAGATATTTAATTTTTAGTGACAAGAGGTCAGGACAGTCAAATAGTGAAATGGGGGAGAATTTAACTAATAAACTGTACTAATTGACCAACCCAAAATTCTTAAAATTTTATGGTAAAAATATATATGAGTCTAGTTTTTGGGAAAATTTACAGATCTAAATTTTGAGTTTTGTAACTTGATTTATAATTAATTTAGTGACCGATGCGCAGGTGAACAGTTTTATTGTGAATAGTGAAATAAATTATTTTGATTTGTTTAAGTAATCGGAAAATTTTTACTGTTCCCGGTTTGGACTCGAACCGTTTCTATTGCATGTTTTAGGGTCTCGAGGATCCTTTTTAGGGACATATTGAATGAATGTGAGAGAATTAATTTTAAAGGTGAAATTTTTATTCTTCGAACTAGTAAGTTAAGTTAGGTAACGCCTCGTGCTCGACTCCGGTAATGGTCTCGGGTAAGGGGTGTTACATCACTCATTGGATACGCAAATCTCCAACACACCAAACATAGACTTATAGAGTCAAACAAGTTCCAAAACTGAATCATAAAGCAAATACTCTCCTTATTTCCCCTCACATGTCCCGTTGAATGGAGCTTAGCTCACATTCCCTTATCCCTTCAACATGTCCAAGGGCCTCAAATCCCAAAATCACTATACATATAGGTGAGTGCTCATAATTCGATGGCATGCCAACTATATCCAACGGTTTCAATAACCATAAGGCCAAAATATCTGAAATCAAACACATATCACTTACTGATTATCCGTGCACAATCACTGCATATTTGCATCTTTAGCAAAACACTGTCACTAACATATACATAACATGTACACATTTGCACTTTCACAGTGGTTATCATATCCACATATCACATATTCACTGCAACAGCCCTAACCCGTATCCGTCACCGGAACATGATTACGGAGCATTACCGTTAAAACGTAACTTAAATAATTTATTTCAAAACATTTCATAAATCATATCATAGTTCATTCAAGCGCATGCATATCATCCCTTATTCGAGCCCTCGAGGCTTTAGAAACACTTTAAAAATGATTCGGGACTAAATTGGAAACATACGAAACCGTAAGGAAAAACTTAAAAAAATATTCAAACTACAGGGGTCACACGACTGTGTGGCCAGGCCGTGTGGCTCACACGGTTGAGACATGGGCGTCCATGTTCGTGTAACTCTCTGACTTGGGTCACACGGCCAAGCCACACACTCGTGTACCAGGCTGTGTAACTCTCGAAAAACAATTCTTAAAATCTTCAGGGGACACACAGCCGTGTCGCATGACTGTATGTTACACATGGCTGAGATACACGCCCGTGTCTTAGGCCGTGTGGACAAGAAAGTGGCCTATTTCTTGCCATTTCTTTTACCCAATTCAAGCACACACCTACAAGCCATTTGAACATACAATCAAACCTTTAAAATAAGCCTAAAACATGCATAATAAGACCAATTCAATAGGTCATTTATCCATACAACTAATATGCCCAAAAGGAGCCTCAATCACAACAATCAATCATACTTAAACATATGCATAATTTCTTCATTCATCACTCATACATTTTTATCCTGTTTCCATACCAAACTTGCCACAATGACCACATGTAAAATTACATTCAAACATACCAAATTGATCATTCCAAACATACCATTATTTGACCATTTCAACAGCAAATATTAAAGCATCACTTTGCCAATAGTTCATCAACTATAATATCACATTTACAAGCCAAACATAAAAACATTTCATTAAACACAATTCACCTATACATGCCATTATAACCTTGATCAAGATATCAAATCTACCAATATAATCGCTGGATAGTGTGATAGATTTTCGATGAGCTTTCAACCTGATCGAGCTTCTGATAATCTTTAAAGTAAAGGAAAATAACTACGTAAGCAATGAATGCTTAGTAAGCTTGTATAAACTTAAACATAAAATTTCATTTCAATAATGAACTTTATAGGTGAACTTAAACCTATACCAATGCTACAAGATTTATCAAACCATTAACATTAACTCACAAATGAGTAAGTCCATCAACACTATGTATATTTATCATTCCTAGCATAGTAGAATTTTATAAGACATATTAAACAGTCATTAACCCTTTTCATAAGGCTTTGAAACCTTTCATTTACTTACTTTTCATTCCATTTACTTACTTTAGCTTAAATAATATTATCAAGTCACAAATTAGTGTACTTATTCACCATCTAGATAAATTCATCCATAACTCAAGTAAATTTTCTCACATATAAGTATGCCCTTTAACTCATCAATCCATTTACATTATCATATTATATCCAAATTATGAACTGTTCGTTTTATTACATTTCCTTACCCGTATCATATGTAAATATAAGACGTAAGCATAAACATCAACCATTACACAAGCTAGACACAAGCCTATATATATCATCATCAATATACAAATTAGTGTATCAACTCATAAATCCCTTGAAATAACATAAGGTAAGTCATATACATGAATAACATCATTTGAAATCATCAATTTCATGAACATAAATATACTTTCATTAAACATTACTTTTCATTCCTTTTCTTACTTATCTTATTTGCATAGTAGAAAGTATAAACATAAAATTAACCATATGTGTTCCTGTCATCCACAATCTCATCCGGTGAATTGTAACATTCAATTCAAACTCAAATATATGACAATTCCATCAAAATCACTAAACAAGTTACCTTATCGAGATTTACAATCCAATGAATGACTTATGGATACGAGTACATCGATAATCCAACCGTAACACACCAAATGCTCAAACGAGCCAATCCCTCCAAAACACTCTAAATACTCACAAGAGTTAGTCCAACTGAAACACTCCAAATAGAGAGTATAACACGAGAGTTAGCAAGCTGAATCTTGGTTTACTCGGGAAAACATATATATATATCACACCCCAACAATATCCACTCCAAATCCCCCGCAACACACCAAATCTCGATTGTACTCTATCCCACGTTCAATTCGAATTAAACATCAACATTCAATCACATTTCCCAAATATTCTATCGTCAACAAAATTAAATATATCATTTGTATCATTAAATTATTCAAAAATTCATATAAATTTTAAATTTCAAACCATACAAGCTGACTTGGCTAAATCGTAGAAATGTCAAAGTACAGTACAGGGGCTTTTTGGTAAATTTCTATTCTCCTAGATTTTCCACTCGTTCTTAATCTAAATTAATAATTTCATTCAATTTATTAATTTAGATAGCAAAATAATTTATTTTATGCAATTTAGTAATTTTGCCATTTTTACAAAATCACCCCTAACATTTTAATTTTATTCAATTTAGTCCTTAAGCCTAAAACATGCAAATTAATGATTTTTACCCAAATTTAAGCTTAGCCGAATGTTCATAGATTCCAATACAGCCCATATTTATAGAAATTTCTCATCAAATCCTTGTACTTTTCTTATTTCAACAATTTAGTCCCAGATCGAGAAATTCATCAAAAATCATTTAACAAAATACTTTTAAATACTAACCAACACTACAAATTCAGCATTTAACATCTAAACTCACAAGATTCATCAATGGAAAAATTCAATATCTTTAACAGTTTCGAAATCGAAGGTACGAGCTAGCTGGGCCTAATTGCAACGATCTCAAAAACATAAAAATTAAAAAAAATGGGTGAAAATAGCTTACCAGGCACCCAAAAATAAATTGGCCGAATGGTTTTCCTTCACCCACCATAGCAATTTGGTTGAAGCAATTAAAGAATGAAGAAGATGATAATTTTAGGTTAAGTTATTTTTGTTCATATTAATTAATTACTATTATAACCTTTAAAATTTACAAGATTTACCATGCAACCTTCCTATGAATATCCAATCACATTAAATATGGTATAATTACCATCCAAGTCCATGAATTTACCCTTTTCATAGCTATTAGATCCATTTAACTAATAGCATTCAACTATTGCACCTTTTTCAATTTAATCCTTTTCACCTAATTAACCTTTTAAACATTAAAATTTCTTAACGAAACTTTAATACAACCTTAATAACACTCCATAAATATTTATAAAAATATTTACGACTCGGTTTATAGAAATGAGGTCCTAATACCTCATTTTCTAAATCCACTTGACTTTTAAGGTCTTACCACTTGAACTTAATTAATCATTTATATAACATAAATTACCAAATCAAAAACCTTTTTAACACCATATTTGAATTGTAAATATTAAATAATAATATTTACGAACTTAGTAGTTGGATTTTTCACCCCGAAACCATTGTTTCTGACAACACTGAAAAATAAGATGTTACAATCACATTCACATAAGTACATAATTCACAAGATAAACATAGGTATGAGAAAGCTTACACTCGAAATTTAGAGTAGGAGTTTAGGCTACTACTAAATTCCCAAATAACACATTGAATCATGTCCACAAGCAATTATTCCAAACACTCACTGATTACGCTTTCGTTGAAAAGCCAAAGCTCAAACGAGCTTTTCCTTGCCTTTATCTCTACTCGTAGAAGGTTCTATCGAATCTGGAACTTCAACACAACAAATTCACACAACAATACATTCAAAAATTAGCCAAGGACTCATTACAAGCATACAAAGCATAAGCCTCAATTAAGTTCTCATATAACCGAAACTTATAACATAACAGACTTTAATTTTGAATATCTCGATCTATTCTTAATCTTTTCGCCGAAAACCAATTCAGTTCATCTTATAATTCACCTACGACTAATTCCCAACCTTTAAACTAAAATAAAATACTAAATTCATAGTATCCACTAAAATAAAATAATTAGAAGAATGGGGGTTTTTAGCTTGAATTTTAAAATTTGGTTTAATTTCTTCATAAAGACTCACAAATTTGACTCTTTTACAAATTAGTCCTATTTTTAAAATTAAAGTTATTTAAAACTCATTTTCAAAAATTGATTTAATTTTCTAAAAATCGTAATTGAAAACATTACCAATAAACCATGTTGCAAAATTTTGAACACTCTAAGGCTAAAATTCCTAAAATACCCCTAAAACTATTAGGCCCTATTTTGGGTGTTACAAAAATTATTCCATTATTAATAGAGAAGGCAAATAGAAAGTTAGAAAAATGAATTATATTCTTTCCAAAAGAATATATGATTATTCTTTTATTAATAGAGAAGACAAATGGAAAGTTAGAAAAAGGAATTATATTCTTTCCAAAAGAATATTAATTTCCATGTCTTTTATATTTTGACATAAACTAATTAATATAACTATTTATATTAATAAATTCAGTAAAATATATACAATATATTTTTTGTATGAATCAAATTCATATATTAATTATATTCTTTCCTAAACAATATTAATTTTCATGTCTTTTATATTTTAACCGAAATTAATTAATATAACTGTTTATATTAATAAATTTGGTAAAATATATACAATTAATATTTTCTATGAATGAAATTCATATATTAATTATATCTATGTTCTCTATTTGTGTACAACAAGTTTGTACACATAATAGTTTAATATTTAACTATCAAATTAAATTAATTTAACAATTAATTTAATTCATGTGAGAACTAAATACAATACCAAATGTATTTGGATTCTGTTCGTTTCAACTATAGGGTGTGACCTCGTAGGTAACTTTAGTAGTAATACTAGAATGTTTCTAACATTACAAGCAATGAGTGGTATCTAGCAATGCATTATTGCCACCCAAGTTAGAAGAAGTTGTGATTAGACATAACTTTTCTGTGATAATCTTTTCGTGTATTATATCCTTAATAACTAGATTGGACACAAGTCATGAAATAGTCACACTTGTATAGTCCAATCTCATATTTCTTAATTTTCTGAGCTGACTACATTAAACAAATAAGTGTGATATCTCATATCAATTTATTCGACCATTGCCATGCATTTCTAGTCTCACTCCATCAAGAGGTCTAAGATACTGCTCCCATTATGTAGAAGGGATAAATCATATCTTGATCAACCATATCCCACTACATAGATTGTGTTATATCTAATATCAGTCTTTATAGTACAACTTGTTATGGTAGACGTTTTTATTGTAACAAAATATACGACTCACGATGTTAGGGCAATGATGATCTCAAGTCCGAGGATCATACACATAGTTACCACAATGAGTAATATTATGACTATTACATAATAATCCAAGAAATACACTCATAGCGGGTCAGTCCAATATGTTGTTCTCTAACACATACTCATGTATTGATTTTGAAATCCCTATGTCAATTACAAATCTTTGTCATCAATCAACTACACATTAGTCTCAATGCATTATTATTTTCTAAGTCCACAATAATACTTGACTAAGGTCATGTTTAAGAATAATCATATTTTCTTAGGACTTCATTACAATTCAGTTTATTTATATACACAGAAAAAGACACTGAAATATTAATGGCAATGCCTTATATTAATAAACAAGGTAAAAAAGTATGTGATTACAATCATCTCATGATTGGTCTTTGGGCATACTCTAACACCACCACCGTGATCGATTTTCCTTTCCTTTTTCTCTCTACTTCTTAACCAAGTGATTTTTGCTCTACATTTGCATATAATACTTATTTTGAAAACCTTGCTTGAAATTTATTATTTCCAAACCAAAAATTGCATCCTAGCATCCATCTTTCTCGATTTCATTAGATTAGATTGATTCAACTCATTTTCGGACAGAACAAATGTAAGTAAAGTGTTACTAATCAATTTGGTCGCATTTCTTCCATCCTTTTTCCTTCATTCGCTGAATGTATATATATACATATAAGTTATTGACATCTTTTTTCTGGGTCTAATCCTCTGTACATCATTTTATTGATGAAGGACCAAAAACGTCCACTTTTAATCACTATAAATTTTGGAAGTGAATTATATCTCTGACATAAATATTATAACGTAGGTATGGGATAATTTGGGATAATCATCATTTGTTTTCCATTCTTCTTATTAAGGGATGGTTATAATAGTAATTATTAGATTTTTGGTATCAATATTAACAAATTGTAATATTCGCATGATTAAAGGATTAATTGCTATCAACTCAGGATCACCCCTTGCTTTGGAAGTGAACCATGAGATCGGAATTAATAATAATAGCGTAAGTGTGGGTTTTGAAATCTAGATTAAATTGTTTCCTATTAAAAGGAATAATTAGCATAACTATCTAATGATGGATCATCGTTATATACTCAGATCTATCATTTTTTTAGTTAGATTCAAGTATGTGTGTTCGAAGAAGTCTAGTGTTGTGTTGGATCTTCTACGTCAGGTGTGGGTCTAATCTAAATAAAAATTTATACACATTAATTCTAATTATTTAATAAATATTATTATTGGATTGTGCATTATTCGAATACTTAAATTATTCTAATTATTCTAAAAGGGGAGGTTAAACCTATTGATATGTATCATACCAAGTAAGTGGCTCCAAAACAACTCGCTTGTGAAAAGTATGTTGTGTGGTTATGTTTATCGTTGATTTGAGAATTATATTGTTCTCATTCTCATCTTATGTGATATTATGACATAATTGATTATACATGACTGTTAAAATATGATGTTTTGATACATCGAGATAATACGTGAATTGCATGTCAAAACATGCCTATGTGATACTATATGTTAAATGATTTGATGAGCAAGATTCTCATGCCTAAAGTGATATTCTGTAACAAAGTGAAAATGTGTTCATCGTGGTCATATCACATGCATGGAGTTGGGACATGTGTAAGGAGGAAGTCTTGATAGTTTATCTGCATTACTAGGGACCTGTCCAAAATACTGGCAGTTTGTCTGCATTACTGGTAGTTTATATGCAATACTGGTAGTTTGTCTACTTTACTGGTGGGTTGTCCACATTACAGGCAACTTATCTGCAAATTTGGTGGCTTCGCCCATATATATATTAGAGTGTTTAGATGGACAAGTTCTAGAGAACTCGATTATGGAGTGTAGCAAATATAGGTAGGAATGTTTTCTGAAAAACTTGCATCAATTTATGAAAAGATCTACATTGACATCCTTATGCATATTGCAATCTGTGAAATTCTGTTGTTATATATAAATTCTGTTATTTTTATGAAATGTATGTTTTGATTATTGGTTGTTACCCAAGTTAAGATTCTGTGGAATTAAGCTATCTAAATTGGCTATGATATTTTGATTTGTATACTGAATTCTTGCTTAATACTTGAGTTAAAACTCACACTGAGCTATTGTAACACCCCTAACTGATCTCCATCTTCGACTTAGGGTTACGAACCATTACCATACAAATCAGAACAATTAACTTCAAAAGAAATCAATAATGCCATTTAATATTAATTACCAAAAACTCATTGCAAAACCTAGAAAACATACACATTTGAGCCTTAAATCGAGCCTTCGAGGCCATAAAAATAGTTTGGGAACTATCTAGGACTAATTTAAAACAAATCAGAAAAATTTGGGAAAAGGTTGAAATTTTGAAAACAGGGGTCACACGGTCATGTGACATAGCCAAGACCGTGTGGATGTTCAAAGTTAAGACACACGGCCATGTCCCAACCTGTGTGTTTGCCCGTATGGGTATTCGAAATTAGGTCACATCGTGTCACCAGGGCATGTAACTCTCTAAGTTCGTGTGGTTCATCTTGCACCTAAAATTAAAATGACACACGACCATGTGAGGTGACCGTAGTGGCATACGGTCGTTTGATAGCCTGTGTCCTAAGCCATGTCCTCCATTAACAACCCCTAAAACAAGCCTTTCAAATACCATTTCTTAACCACCAAACCATACCATCTATAGTTACATTTATATGCTTAAATCACGTTCAAAATCACCTAAAACATGTCAAGAATCATTCAACCTATACCTAACCATTGTTCCTATATTAGATATCACAACTCATTTACCTAAAACACATCAATTTCAACATCATAAGTCCATGACCACAACATACATCACACACACCTCATATAATCACTTCATTATACCTAGCCTATTTCACATGATCAAAAGTGCATTCAAATACCAACAACATGCCAAACATTCAACCATCTTATGTTTAACCAACATGCCCTTTAAAGGCTCCACATATCACTCACCAAACTTAGTTCTATTTAACATCTCAAAGTCCTAATTTGAACCTATGCCAACCATGCCAAAATAACAATTCCAAAATATGCCATCATACCATATAATATTTATTATCTATAGAGTATGCATAAGGGTTCATCCACTCATATTTGCTCCTATTATTTACATACCATCATCTAACATCATTAACCACAACAAGCTTGGCACAACTCAAAATAAGCCAAATTACTTGAATAACCTTTTAACTCTATCACATGTCATTTATAACCATTAACCAAAACAACCAAAACTACCTATATGATGAATGGATAGTGTGATGATGCTCCGATGAGATTCCAACTGATCAAGCTTTCTGATGATCCACAAAAAAAAAACTACATAAGCAATTAGTGCTTAGTAAGCTCATATAAAGGAAACTTAAACTTACCGAACATATTAAATTGAACAACCAAACCTACTTTCATCATGTCATATGCCAAACTTCATTTCCTATACACATCACCTTATAAGATTAATAAGTAAACATAACATGTAAGTTCCAAGTAAATCAAGGCATATACATAATAAGAATTTAGGCTTTATTTATCATCCATCACATATATATCCATTACACATTCTTCTCATTTGAATACACATAGTTAATAAATAATAAGTAAACATAACATCTACGAAACGTAGCCTATATTAAGAAATAAATTCCATGCATATTTCATCTATCACATGATAAATTCTTATCATTTTCATTTCATATATGCATAACTATCTTTCCATTCCATATGAACATAAGACCCGATCCTCATATGCTACTATTTCAACTAGTTTCTCCTTATAGGTTAGACCAGGTCGCACCTCAATATCATCTACTATTACTACATGGGAAAGGCCTTATTGAAGTATTTTACCAGAGGTTTATATTGAATCAATCTACCTTTGTATGTGTGATTCCTGTTGAAGCATATACTCGGGGGTGGGTGCAGGGTGAACAATTTCAAAGTGGACTCCCTATTCATTAGATAGAGAAGATCACCAAGATCTCGTGATTTGCTACCTAACTTATTCCAATTCAATGAGCATTCTTAAAATTATGCCTTGAAGAGGACTCGAACCTTCATGCTATTTAACACGAGATTTTGAGTCTCGCATGTCTACCATTTAACCATCAAGGCATCTTGAAAGTGAACCGTATTCCATGAATATGATATCTATCTAGTGTGATGTATGGAATATATGACAAAGGTGGAGTGATGGAGTATTTCTATTGATTGATCATGTCATATGGGCCTGAGTTGGACATCTAATTGCTTCAATTTGAAGTACCCGAAGGATATCTATATTAAGATTATATTAAATATATATAGATTATATAAGAAGATGGACAATCAAACCTATTTATTTCTCGATTCAATAGAAGAAAAAAAAAAAAGAGGTGAATACGGTCTCAAATAACAAGAGATATGTAAAAAGAAGGCTCGATTACGCCCATTCCTAATCCTAAATGGAATGTAACGACGTAGGAATCCATATGTACACATAGTATCTATTTAGACAGGCTCAAATGAACCTTTCTCATAATGAGAATGTATATAGCCCTATTCTGGTCTGTTCCGATATGGAATGAACTTATAATCATGGAATCGACTCGATCATCAGATTATAAATTATAAGTTCATAACCCCAACCCATTCCCATTTTGAGCATAACAAATCTACTAATTCTTTGATTCCAGTTAGTAAAGAGGGACCTTGAACTAAGAAATAGATTCTAGAAGCTAACTAGAAGCTAAACTAAAAAAGGGTATCCTGAACAACTGTAATAATCAGGTTCATTGATAATCCTGGTATAGTAGATGCTATCACACATACAATCATACTCAATTCGATGGAATTGTTTGATCTTAAAGGGAATCCTCTATAATTTTGCACGTTAGAGGTTATTTCTTGGTTTTGTCTCTACCCAATACAAAGGGGTTCGACACTTCCTTCCATACAATGCTTTGAAGGGTGCCATCTGGATACCTGTTTTGTAACTATTATTAAATGCAAACTTAGCCAAGGGTTAATATCATTCCCCACTTCCTGTGAACTCCAACACATAGCTTCACAGCATGTTCCTCTAGTACTTGTATCACCTTATCAGGTTAGCCATCTATTTATGGATGATAAGCAGTACTGAAGTTCAGTTTCGAACCCAAGGATTCTTGCAAAATTTTTCAAAATATTGAAGTGAATTGATGATCTTGATCGAAAGTAATAAAATTCGCATGCCATGGAGTTGCGTTATCTCAACGATGTATAACTCTGCACGCTTTTGCAAGGTATAAGTGGTGTGAACTGCTAGGAAGTGCGCACTCTTTGTAAGGCAATCCACAATTACCCATATTGCATATTTATTTGTCGAAGTCAGGGGCAAGCCTGAGACAACGTTCATAGTGATTCTTTCCCACTTCCACTCCGGAATTTTGAGTGCTTATAGTAATCCTGAGGGATATTGATGCTCTGCTTTAACCTTTTGTCAGACGAGGCACTTCGCCACAGGTCAGTGACATCTCGTTTCAAAACAAGCCACCAGTATAGCTTGTGGAGGTCATGGTACATCTTATTACTTCCTGGGTGCATTTGTAAAGGCTACTGTGAGCTTCTACAAGGATAGCATGTTGAAGCTCTTCATCACAAGGCACGAAGAGTCTTCCTAGAAAACAAAGTATCCCTTCTTTATTTAGTGTAAAGTCCCCTTGCACTTCTTGTTCCACTTGGTGAACCCACTTCGCCAAATCCTTATCTATGACTTTTTTTTCGTTAATTTGTTGTGAGACGGTTGGTTGTACTTGCAGTTCTGCAAGCAGCTTTCTATCACTTGTTACACTCAATCATGCGAATAGAGCTCGAAAATCACTCATTAACTTGCTACTCAAGGCATCAATGACCACGTTCACCTTCCCAAGGTGATATTCTACCACACAATCACAGTCCTTTAGCAGTTCTATCCATCTCCTCTATCGCAAGTTTAGTTCTTTCTACATAATTAAATATTTAAGACTCTTATGGTTTGTATAGATAGTATATTGCTTGCCATATAGGTACTGTCACCAAATCTTGAGTGTAATCACCATTGCTGCTAGCTTCAGATCATGATTTGGATAGTTTCATTCATGAGGCTTCAATTGTCTCGAAGCATAGGCCACTACCCTGCCTTCTTGAATCAGAATGTAACCAAGTCCCATGTGCGAAGCATCACTATAGACTACAAAATCCTTCCCAGATTCTGGTTGTATCAACATAAGTGTCTTAGTGAGTATCACCTTAAGTGTCTCAAAACTCTTCTTTTCTTTCTTCTGTCTATGCGAACTCTTTGTCTTTCTGTAATAGCTTTGTTAAGGGTGTCGTAATGGTGGCGAACCCTTCAATAAATCTACAATAGTATCTTGTGAGCCCCAGAAAGCTTCGTACTTCAATAACACTCTTTGGTGACTTCCACTCCAGAATTGCCTTGATCTTCTTTGAGTCTATGCAAACTCCCTCTGCTGAAACCACATGACCCAGGAATGCTACATCTTTGTGCCGAAACTCACACTTGCTAAGCTTTACGAATATTTGCTTCTCTCATAGAATCTATAGTACAGGTCGCAGGTGAACATCATGCTCTACTTTAGTTTGCAAGTACACCATTATATCATCTATGAAGACCACCACGCACTGATCCAAGTACTTATGAAACACTCGATTCATCAAGTCCATAAATTCAACAAGTTCATTTGTTAATCCAAACGGCATGACAAAAAATTCATAATGCCCATACCTTGTTCCAAATGTTGTCTTTAAAACATCTGCCTCATTCACCTTTAATTGATAGTATCTAGATCGCAGCTCTATCTTTAGGAACACTGTGGCACCTCGCAGCTAGTTGGAACAACAGAAATGTGCAAGTGTACACAATCGCAACAACTAATAAAGTGACAAGTAAATGCCGAGTTACTATACCCATAAGGACTGTGAAAATAATTATTTATGAATACATTTTTAAAACACTTTAGTTAAGAAAAATATTTTGATTTGAGGAGATAATTAAAAACTAGGATTTTAACAAAGTAAAATAAATAAAAATAAAATAAAAGTTCCAATGCACGATTTCAAAAGATAATTTTAATCAAGATGACATAATTGTGCTAGATTAATTACATTTTCTAACTTAGAATTATTAAAATCATGTTTATGTTGTTACGAATAAATTAACGGCAACTCGGTAATTTGATAACTTATGAACATACTTACCTACAAAAATTCATTTCTCTCTTACTATATCTCTATGTCAACTCAACTGGTTAAACTAATTTTAATAAGCAAATGTGTTAATTCACATACATACTTATGAAATTAAAATAATCTCTAGTACATATCTCTATGCCAATTCAAACAATTAATTCAATCTCATAAGCACATAAAATATTACATGAGGTAACAATGTATTTCTACCTTGAAATATTTTAATTACAATAATCTTGCAAGTTATGCAAGTTAATGTATCATTAGATACCGTTGCAAATTTAACCTTCAGCTACCTTAGATGATTAAACATGCATTGATTAAGTATCATGTTAATTAATTACAATTTCAGTCCGTTTAAATAATTAATTCATTAGTTACGTTACAATTGTAAGTAAGAATAACTTAGTCATGGTTTTACTTAATCAAACATCTTACCGAGGCCTATAACAACACAAACACAATTTTAATAAATTAAGTAGAAAAATGCAATCAAACTAACACAAATTAAATTTAAGTCATATTAATTAAATTAAACATATCAACATCACAAACATTCATAGACATGTTCATAACAACACAATAAAATTAAAAGGATAAGGAATAAGAATCAAATCCAGTGTTTTCTTTGAGGCTTGACTAGTTTACTCTGCTCCTCCTTCTCCGCTTGTTCTTGTTGAACTGAGGCTTCCATAAACACTTGAATGTTTTTACAATTGGTGGTTGAAGACTCTTTTTCAAGAGGTGAAATCGGCAAGGGAATAGGGGAAGAAAATGAAGAATAATGGAAGGGAATGAAGAGAAAAAGTGAGAGAGAGTGAAGAAATGAATGGGTTTGAGATGTGTTTGAAGTGAGCAAACAATGGGGTATTTATAGGTTGAGATGGCTGCTAAAATTAGCAAAAATCAGCAGCCATAGAGTCCCCCCATGGCTGGCCACACATGTGGCAAGTTTGAAGGTTTCAAACTTGCTATTTTAAGGTAGGGGCAAATTTAGAAAGGCATAAATAGTAGAGGGGTTTGAATGCAATTTGAAGGAGTCTTCAAGGGCTATTTTGCAAGCCAAATAATCATTCAGACAAGCTGATTGGGTCAGCATGTGGGAAGATTTTGGGCTGCCCAGTGCTCGGTTGGATTAGTTTTCTCGATTCAGCTCAACTAGGCCACTTTTCATAATTAATTAATAATATTTATTTAACCCAAATTAAATTAGATTAAAATTAAAATTAATTATATTATGACTTAATACACATATTTGGACCATCTTACGCTGAAAAACTAATTTCCCTTGATGCTTCAAAATTGCTTCTTGATTTTGTACTTCTAGCAATGTCTGTCGAGCCGTTTTTCGCCCTTTGTGCAAATCTGTCGAAATTAATCAAAATTAATAAAAATTTGATATAAAATTAATTAAAATTTAACATGTTCATAATTTGAGTGCAATTTAATTATTTTATAATTATTATATATTTTTATACAAGAATTTTACCGAAACTGCATGAATTTGAGTTAAAAAGGGCATGAAAAAGTGTGTATATTTTCGTGTTTCCACACCCCAAACTTAATTCATTGCTCGTCCGAGTAATGCACAAATTGAAAAGAATTTTTTTCGAAAAAACTTTTGAAAAATTCCTTCAGAACAACATTCTTCCCAAAATAATGAATTTGATATACTTATGCTCAAGAACAAGAATTTTAAGATTTACGCTACTTAAGTATACATATCATTCAAATTAATCTCAATTATTCTTATGATAGAAAAAAGTAGACTAAATGCTTCTTCCTAATAAAGACATGTTAAGTCCCTACCAATTTGATTTTATTCCCTTATTCAAGACTAAGCTGCAAGCATTAAGTTTAACTTATGCCTTCATATGTTGAACATAGCAATTTCTCTCCACTAATGAACGTAGCATAGATACTTGAATCAATAGGTCTTTAAAAATGTTGTAAAATGGCTAGGCTAGGGGTAGGTAAAAGATAGATAAATTTAGGCTAAAAACCCTAGACTCAGCTTCACTCGGACCTTCGAAATAATTACCTTCAATACACGAACTAACTTTGCTTTCACATGCTTTTTTGTACATCTATTTTTTTTCAAGTATATATGCTCTCTTCTTTTCTTTTTTTTAATGAGCATTTGTTGTATGTACTACAATGTTTTTTGAGCATTTGATACTTCTTTTCAACTCCCCCCAAACTTATTTTCAAAGAACATTCTGAATAGTACAAAGTCTAATGTTTGAGACAATTTAAAGATAATTAAGAGAAAAGTGATGGCTAAATATTTCAAAGGTTCAAATAAAATTAGGCCATATAGTCTCAAAGTGGGTTTCAAAGGATAAAAATTCCTCAAGGTTGGCTTGAAAGGCTCAAACAGTCCAAACAAAAGTTGCCTAAATCATTTTCAACATTCCATGCTTCCTAGGATTTCACCTTGAGAAACTACTAAGTCAATTCTAGAAACTTAAACTTCATGCATGCATTCCTAACTTTCCTAAGGAACTAAAATTTATGGTATTATTTGCATGCATTATTAAAAATACATTTATGTCATTATTAAGCTAACATAACAATTATTGAAATAATCAAACTTTATTTATACTAAAGTTTAGCATACGTAACAAAATTCAAATTTTTGAACAAAATATATCCAATCATAATTAAAAGAAAATTTTATTCTGAGAGGAAATAATTTCAATTTTTCGATCCCCCTACTTAAGATGAACAATGTCCTCATTGTTAAAAGTGAATAGATACTATACACCAGGTAAGATTCTAGAAAAGAGGAGATGAGTCAATTTGACTGCTTAAGTACCAAGCTCTCTCTAGATCCAATCCTAGACATGTATATATCTATTGCCATACTTTGTACTTTGCAACTTATTCATTTTTATTAATGATTTCTACCTTTTGTTTTATTATGCGAAAAATAAAATTCCTAATAAAACCTAATCCTATTAAATAACCTAAGAACGGAAATAAAATAAAGTCAAGATCCTCCCTTTTTTTTATTTGCATATCCCTCCGAATTCGACTCATCTTTTGTTCCATCGTCTTTGTTTTTGCATGAATCTCTTCGCTCCCTCTTCGATAGTGGACTCCATGGTTCAAATATAAAATTTGGAAACTCAGGCACAAAAATAAATGGGTCATTATCTATTTTCGTAAGAGCGCTTCTTATTAAGTCATCCCGTATTTTTGAATATCTCCAGTAAGCTTGTTGTTGCCACTGTATATGTTGCATGATGTCCATCAACTTTGACAGCTCATCTCGAAGATTTGGGCGAGGCGATTGAGTCCTAAACATTAAAGTTGCGACGTTAGGTTCGGTTACTAGTTCCATTGGTTTTACCTTATCAGGGATTTCAGCTGACTGCATTAGTTCGATCTCTGTGGGATCTTCTTCTTGTTCTTCTTCTTTGGGATCCTCGCTCTCTTCAACTTGTTGCTATAGAACATTATCTCCAACTATCCGGTAGAGGTCCCTATTTGTGATTGTGCCCTATCTATAACCTGCCTCCTTTAAGTTTGCAAGAATTTTAGCTGTCAAACATAAAATTGTTATCATAAAGGGAAAGTAAGCTGGCCTAAAACGTCTAGCGGCACAATTCCGCATTTCTCTCAAGATGATTTTTCTCACATCATTGGTCTTTCTAGTTAAAATTGAGTATAATAATACCATTCGCTGTAGTGAAATTGTAGTCCAATGTGAAATGGGCATAAGGCTGAATCGAATGAAGTAGAACCATACCTTCGCTAGTAGTATCAAATATTCTCTGCGACAAGTGTGAATTCCTTACCTTGACACAGTCCACTTAGAACCTAGAACTGTAAGTTCCTCAAGAATTTCTTGCAGATTTTCAGAATCAATATTACTCATTAAGGAAGAATATTCGTCGTCTTCGAAATCAAGTAATTCAAAGAATTTATTAATAGCTTTTGAGGTTATTGGTACCTTGATTCCACAAACAAAACTTCCGTCAATTCTCTTGAGGTTAAATTCACGTAAAATTCACAAACTAACTCCTCATCTGCACTGGGTCTTTTCTCACAAAATAACTCCCAATTGAGATCTTCAACAATTTGTTGAATGCGCGCCATGAAATCAATATAGCTGCTTTCTTTCAGCGTAAAACCTTTTTCTGGGTGCATCTATTGATTCTTGAAAATGCTTTCGTATCTCACTTTGGCTTCTTCACAATGGGATTTTTTTTTGTGATTCGTCAATTTGGATAGAGGCACGAGTTCTCTTGCAAGGCATGATTAAGCTGAATATAAGATGGAAACAAATATTTTCTCAAAAATTTAATTAGTATAAAATATTAATAATTCAATAAATTGGAAAATTAAATAATTAAATAAAATTAAAATTTAGGAGAAAGATTTATCTTACCACCTTTTTATAAAAATTAAGAACTCAAAAATAAATAAATATAAAGCAAAAGGGGTTGGTTTAGGTATGGTTGTAGGGTGTCTTGATGGTGTGGTGCGATAGGCAAGGGTGTTGGTGCAAGTAGCAAGGCATGATGTGAGCAGATGTGCAGATAGCAGGTGGTACTATCGGGCGAACAACAGGGCTAGTGCATTGGCACGCGCGAGCGGGTGCATGAGAGCAGGTCTGGCGCAAGTAGTAGTAGCGGTGTGAGCTGCTGGTGCATGCATAGGTTGCTGGCAGAGTGGGGTTGCTGCTAGGCATAAGGGTGACGTGCGGAGCTGGGCGGTGTTACGGCTAGAGAGTTCAGCACTAGGTGATTTGGTACTTGGTGGGTTTTGGATGTAGGATTGATGGAGGGATGAGTGAAAAAAATGGCAAAGGTGGATTAAATTTATAATGAAAGGAGTAGCAGTTTAATTAGAATTCTTAGAACAAATTAATAATTAAGATATTCCAAGTAATTCTGCATAGAGTTGACAAAAATTAATTATTAATGTAATGCATATTAAATTATTATTTACTATTAATTTATTAAAAATAAATACTTATTAAATAAAATATGATCAAATTTAAACTAATCCTAATTCTACGCAAAATTCATAATAATTAATATATATTATAATAGATATAATTATATATTAATGATTACCATCTTATTTATTAAATTAAATTAAAAACATTTATTCTAGATGCCTTTTGAAAATATTTACAAAAAGAGACATCTAATTTTTAATATTTACAAAAAGAACAACCAAATTTTGAAAATAATTCAATTAAGTACCTAGACTTGAGGAAATTTGAAATTGAGTTGCAATTAAGACTTGGATCAAAATTAACCCTTTTATTTGAAAAATAAAAATTTATTTTGTCATTTAGGGAATAATTTCTCGGAACATTATGTAAAAATCAATTCCTAGGAAAGATTGGAGGGGTTACAAGCAGTCCTGCTTAAATTCCAATCTCCTAGATAGAATTTATTTAAACATACTAATCCCGAAGATATACTCTAAATCATTTATTTAAAAGAAAAATAAGAAAAATTAAATATCTGATAAATGAATGGGAAAAATAAGAAAAATTAAATATCTGATAAATGAATGGGATTTGATACCGTTCAATTTTATCTCCCCAGTAACGTTTTAAGCGCTGAGCATTGACTCGAAAATTACCTCCCTTACTTTGAAGTTCGACAACTCCTTATGGGTAAGCTTGGTGAATTGTAAATGGACCGGACCAACGTGATTTTAACTTACTTGGAAAGAACCTTAATCTGGAATTGAATAAAAAGACTTGCTAACCTGCTTCAAATTCTCGAACTTGAATGTGCTTGTCATGTCATCTCTTAAGTCTTTCCTTGAGTAATTTGTCATTCTCATATGAGAACATTCAGAATTCTTCTAACTCCTTGAGTTGAAGCATCCGTTTCTCTTTAGCAAGCTTAAGATCCAAGTTGAGTTGTTAGAGAGCCCAGTAAGCTTTGTGCTCTAACTCCAATGGCAGATGAAAGGCTTTCCCAAAGACCAACCTATAGTGAGATATTCCTAAAGGTGTCTTGTATGTTGTCCTGTAAGCCCATAAAGCATCATCTAGTCTTTTGGACCAATCTCGTCCTACCTTCTCGAGTATGCCTTTGATCTCTTTGTTTTCCAGTTCAGCTTGCCCATTCGTCTAAGGATGGTAAGCTATGGCAACCATTTGTTCACAAAATGGGACCCTTCATCACTGGTGATAGCTCTTGGGGTTCCAAACCTTGTGAACACATGCTTCTACAAAAACTTCATCACAACCTTAGAATCGTTCGTCAGATATGCCTTGGCCTCAACCCAATATGTACTTATGACCAAAAGACGAAGGGAAAGGACTGAGAAAGTTAATACCCCAAACATCGAATAACTCTACCTCAATGATGTTTGTCCGGGGCATCTCATTTCTGTTGGTGACATTTCCAACCCTTTGACATCGATCACAACTCTTTACATAAGCATACGCGTCTTTGAATAGTGTTGTCCAAAAGAATTCAGCTTGAAATACTTTGGCCACAGTATGTGTACCTCCGAAGTGTCCCCCACTCAGAGCTGAGTGGCAATGATATAGAATCTTATGTACTTCATTTTCTGCCACGCATCTCCTGGTCATTTGATCTACACACTTTTTAAACAAGTATGGTTCTTCCCAGAAATAGTACTTCACATCGTGAAGAAACTTTTTCTTTTGATGATACGTCTTATAAATCGGCATCAAACCACAAGTTAAATAGTTAGCAATATCAACAAACTAAGGTGTATTATGGACATGATTTACCTTCAGTATGTGTTCATCTGGAAATGTCTCCTGAATGGGTATAAGTGGAGAATTCCCTTCTTACAACTCTAATCTGGACAAGTGGTCTGCTACTTGGTTTTCTACTCCCTTTCAATCTTGAATTTCTAGATCAAACTCTTGAAGTAGAAGTACCCATCGGATCAGTCTCAGCTTAACATCTTTCTTGGCAAGTAAATACTTAATTGTCGAATGGTCCGTATAGACAGTCACTTTGGTACCTACAAGATAGGATCAAAACTTGTCAAAAGTAAACACAATAGCATGTAACTCTTTCTCTGTTATCGTATAATTCAGTTGAGCTCCTGTCAGAGTCCGACTTGCGTAGTAGATGGGATGAAAAACTTTGTTCCTTTGCTGGCCCATGACAGCTCCTACCGCAAAGTCACTTGCATCACACATCAATTCAAATGGCAAATCCCAATCTGGTGTGACGATTATGGGTGCCAAACTAACTGAATCTTCAAATATTTGAAAGCTCTTAAGCACTCCTCATAAAATTTGAATGCCGTGTCCTTCTCCAATAATTTGCATAAGGGTTTAGAAACATTGGAGAAGTCCTTGATAAATTTTCGATAGAAACTGGTGTAGCCCAAAACGCTCCTAACACTCTTTACAGATGTTGGAGGTAGGAGTTTCTCAATAATGTCTACCTTTACTTTATCTACCTCGATTCCATGTCTCGTTATCCGATGCCCTAGAACAATACCTTTTGTACCATGAAATGGCACTTTTCCCAGTTGAGTACGAGGTTCGTTTCTTCGCATCGCCTTAGTACCTTGGCTAGATTGGCTAGGCAATCATCATATGTATCTCCGAATACTCATTAATAAAAACTTCCAAATATTTCTCAACCATATCAGTAAAAATAGACATCATACATATTTGAAATGTAGTAGGTGCGTTACATAAACTAAACGGCATACGTCTAAATGCAAATGTACCGTACAGGTAGGTGAATGTTTTCTTGTGTTGATCTTCTGGTGCTACTGTAATCTGATTATACCTCGAGTATCCATCAAGAAAACAGTAATAGTCTCACCCTGCGAGTCTATCTAGCATCTAATCCAAAACGACAAACGAAAGTGATCTTTCCTAGTCGACTTGTTGAGCTTCTAGTAATCGATGCAAATTCTCCATCCCGTAACCATTCTAGTCGATATCAACTCATTATTCTTGTTCTCAATTACCGTAATACCTCCTTTCTTTGGCACGCACTGGACCGGACTTACCCACAAACTGTCTGAGATGGGGTAAATTATACTCGCATCTAACCACTTGATGATTTCTTTCTTTACCACGTCCTTCATGATGGGGTTCAGTCTTTATTGTCCATCAATCGTCCCTTTTTCACCATCCTCCATGATGATCTTGTGCATGCATACAAACAGACTAATCCTGCTAATATTGGCTATGGTCCATCTGATAGCCTTCTTGAATTGCTTCAATACTAGGATGAGTTTCTCTTCTTGCTTAACGGTTAATTCCACTGAAACAATTATAGGCAAAGTAGAAGCGTTGCATAAATAAAAATTTTAAATGTGAGGGAAGTACCTTCAGTTCTAATTTAGGTGGCCCCTTGATTGATGCTTTTGGTTGGGCATAATCCCTAGTCTCTAACTCCAAAGATTCAAAACAGGATTGTGGATTAAATCCTCTTTGATTAGCTTCTAGCAAAGCTAAGTATCCATCCTTTTCTGCATCACTTGGAGGGTCTGATGTCAAAATTTGTTCTAATGTGTCCTCAACATAGTTGAGTTCCTTTTCCATGATTAATTCGTCTAAATCAGACACTATAAAATAATCGTCAATTGTGTCAGGAAATCGCATGGACTTAAAAACATTAAATGTTACTTAATCATCCTGGACACGCATAGTAAGCTCGCCCTTCTGCACATTAATAAAAGTCCTTCTAGTTGCTAGGAAAGACCTTCCTAGGATGATTGACACTTCTTTATCTGCTTCAAAGTCTAGAATAAAAAAGTCAGTAGGAAAAGTAAATTTGTCTACACGTACCAATACGTCCTTGATTTTTCCTTCTAGATGTGCTAGGGATTGATCTGCTAATTGAAGTGTAACCGTAGTAGGTCTAACTTCACCTATCCTCAACTTCTTAAATATTGACATGGGCATCAAGTTGATACTCGCACCCAAATCACATAGTGCCTTACCATGTTGCTCCAATGCTGCAAGGTATGGTAAAGCATCCAGGATCTTTCAACTTTGAGGGTAGTTTGTCTTGAAGTCTTCATTTTTTTTGACAAGATATCCTTCATGAATTTGACATAGTTTGGCATTTGCTCAAGTGCTTCAACCAACGGGATGTTGATATGAAGTTGCTTGAGTACGTCTAGGAACTTCTTGAATTGAACTTCCTGCTTCTACTTCTGAAGTCTTTGAGGGTAGGGTGGTGGAGGCTTATTTACCATTACTGGTTGATTTGTCTTCTATGGCAATTCTGCGTCTAACAAAGTTGTTAGTTTCTCAGAATTAGCCAGTTCAGAAGTTACCTTTTAATATTTTTCAGATTTAGGTTCTGGTGAAACTGGATTTTCAGCACTCGGTTGAACTTCCATTGAGTTTTGAGCCTCAGCTAGCTCTTTTTCAACTTTGATGGTGTTGGGCTCTAATGTATTTCTGCTCCTCAATGTCAACGCTTTACAATGCCCCTTTCCTATATTCCTCAGATTATCCATATCACTAGGTAAAGCACCTTGTGGTCAGTTTCTGAGTTCAATTGCAAGCTGGCCCATTTTGTTTTCTAGGTTTTTCAATGTAGCTACTTGGCTTTGGTTTAAGGCATCATTCTTGGCTATGTATGCCTTTAACAAATTTTCTAATCCATTGAATGGTTCAACTTAAGTTTATTGCTGCACTTGTTGGGTAACAATAGGTGGCTCGGTCGGTCTAGGTTGGGCGTATGTGTTATTAGGTCCAGCCCCTTGGTTACTCCAGGAGAAATTAGGGTGGTTTTGCCACGATGGGTTATAGCAATTGGATTGAAGTCCTTGCCTTCCTCGGTTTTGGTTCTGGTTACCCATGTAATAAACGGATTTTGGTTTTGATAGACATTCTTCGAACAGATGTCCTTCCCCACAATAGACATAGACTACATTTTCAAATTGATTAGGTGGCTGTGCTACAAAACTATTAAACCCATCAGTGGTAAAATTTTTAAGCATTGAGAAAATCGAGGATACCTGAGATGCGAGTGGAGCGAGAGCGTCTACTTTGTGTATTTCGACGACTTGTTTTCCTGACGCTGCTCGATTGGTTGGCTATTGATAATTGTTACTGGCAATCCTCTTGATGATTTCATAAGCCTCATTATAAGACTTAGAAAGGAGAGCACCATTAGCAGAAGCGTCCACTACCATCCTCGTATAAGCATTTAGACCATTATAAAACGTCTCAAGTTGGATGCAATGAGGGATTCCGTGATGAGGGCACTTCTGTAATAATTCTTTGTACCTTTCCCATGCCTTATACAAGGACTCATCATCCATTTGTTGAAAAGTAGTGATATCGTTCCTCAATTTAGCATTCTTGCTAGGTAGAAAATACTTCATAAGGAATCTTTCTGCTAACTCTTGCAATGTGGAAATTGAATTTGGTGGCAATGAATTCAACCAGGCTCGAGCTCTGTCCCTTAGCACATATGGGAACAACTTCAATCGTAGTGCATCTTCGGGTACTCCGGCTAACTTGAAAGAATCGATCACCTCCATGAACAGTCTTAAGTGTAGGTGAGGATCTTCGGTAGGCATTTCACTGAATTGGCCCACTGTCTGAAGCATCTGGAACATGACTAGCTTCAATTCGAACTATTGTGCCTTGATTTTTGGTCTCCTAATACCCGAATTAAGATCATGAAACACTGGGATGGCATACTGTCTTAGAGCTCTATCCCTATCATCGGCAATAAGGATAGTATTTTGAGTAGGGTTTGCACCGTTTCCTTGATTTGAATTTTTGAAGTTCATCTCTTCAGCCCTTCTCTAGCTTGCTTGTCTTCTTCGCAGTCAAAAATTTCTTTCAATCTCAGGGTCTATGGGGAGTAAATCGATAATTCGGTCAATACTCATAAACACCTGAAATAAACATAGAAAAATTAATTAAGTTAAAATTGAACAGAAAAAGAAACCAAAATGCAAAATTCTCAAATTCACAAATAATGGCTTTTTAAAACAGTCACCGGCAACGACGCTAAAAACATGGAACGACAGAAATGTGCAAGTGTACACAATCACAACAAGTAATAAAGTGCCAAGTAAATGCCGAGTTATCGTACCTACAGGGACTGTGAAAATAATTATTTATGAATGCAATTTTAAAAGCACTTTGGTGAAGAAAAATATTTTGATTTGAAGAGGTGATTAAAAACTAGGGTTTTAACAAAGTAAAATAAATAAAAATACAATAAAAGTTTCAATGCACAATTTCAGAAAATGATTTTAATCAAGATGACATAATTATGCTATATTAATTACATTTATTAACTTAGAATTATTAAACTCATGTTTATGTTGTTATGAATAAATTCATGACCACTCGGTAATTTGCTAACTTATAACATACTTACCTACCAAAATTCATTTATCTCTTGACTATATCTCTATGTTAATTCAACTAATTAAACAAATTTTAATAAGCAAATGTGTTAATGCACATGCATACTTATGAAATTAAAATAATCTCTTGTACATATCTCTATGCCAATTCAAACAATTAATTCAATCTCATAAGCACATAAAAGATTACGTAAGGTAGCAATGTATTTCTACCTTGAAACAGTTTAATCACAATAATCTTGCAAGTTATGGAAGGCTAATGTACTGTTAGATATTCTTGCTAATTTAAGCCTCATCTACTTAGATGATTAAACATGCACTGATTAAGTATCATGTCAATTAATTACAATTTCAATCCATTTAAATAATTAATTTATTAGTTACCTTACAATAGTAATGCAAGAATAACTTATTCATTGTTTTACTTAATCAAACATCTTACCGAGGCCTATAACAACACAAACACAATTATAATAAATTAAGTAGAAAAAATGCAATCAACCTAACACAAATTAAATTTAAGCCATATTAATTAAATTTGAATACAATTTGAAGGAGTCTTCAAGGGTTATTTTGTAAGCCAAATAATCAGCCAAACAAGCTGATTGGCTCAGCATGTGGGACAATTTTGGGCTGCCCAGTGCTGGTTGGATCAATTTTCTTGGTTCAGCTCAATTAGGCCACTTTCATAATTAATTAATAATAATTTATTTAACCCAAATTAAATTGGATTAAAATTAAAATTAATTATATTATGAATTAATACACATAATTTGGACTGTTTTAAGCTGAAAAATTAATTTGCCTTGATACTTCAAAATTGCTTCTCGGTTTTGCACTTCTAGTAGTGTCTGCCAAGCCATTTTTCGCCCTTTGTGCAAACTTGTCAAAAATAATCAAAATTAATAAAAATTTGATATAAAATTAATTAAAATTCAATATGTTCATAATTTGAGTGAAATTTAATTATCTTATAATAATTATATATTTTTCGACAATAATTTTACCGAAACTGCATGAATTTGAGTTAAAAAGGGCATGAAAAAGTGTGTATATTTTCGTGTTTCCACTGGTCAAACATGTTATTGATTCATGGAAATAGGTACTTGTTTTCTAAGTCAATTTGTTCAACTGTCTATAGTCGATGCAAATTCTCAAGCTACCATCTTTCTTCTTTATAAACAATATTTGCGAACCCTATGGTGACACACTTGGTTGAATGAAGCCTCTGTCAAGTAACTCCTGTAGTTATATCTTTAGTTCTTTGAGTTCCTTTGGGTGCCATACGATAAGGTGTAACAGACCCTAGTGAACTACCAAGGTATAGTTCAATGCCAAACTTCACTTCGCGGTTTTGGGGTAAACTAAGTAGCTCGCCTAGGAATACATCAAGAAAATTCTTCACAGTGCGTATGTCGTGAACACGTATTTCCTTGTTCTACGAACCCCTCACATAAACGAGGTAGGCTTCTAGAAACAAAAAAATATATATAGACTTTTCAGCACCTTTTTCAAAAGAGGCCTAATTTTGCTAATTAAAGAAGACTGGTCCACTTAGCAAATGGGGCAGCCCAAACCGTCCATAGAGCTGACCCCATCAACTAATTTTACCTAATTTCCACACTTGCAAAATAGCCCTTGAAGTTTCCTTAAAATCCTATTCAACCTCTCCACTTTTCGTGCTTTCAAACTTTTGCCCCTAACTTAAAATAGCAAGTTTGAACAATTCAAATTTGCACCATATGTGGTCGGCCAAGGGAAGAGGAGTGGCTGCTATTTATTTGCTATTTTTAGTAGTCATTCCCACCTATAAAAAAACCCTCTTCCCTTCCTCCTTCAACACATCCTTCATTTCCCACACATCTATCTCTTCACTTGCTTTTATCTCTTCCGTTCCCTTCTTTATTTTCCCATTTCCCTTGTCGATTTCCTTTTAAAAAAAGACCTTCTTTCACCTTGGAATAACATCATTCAATTTTTTGTATAGGCCTCAATTCAACACAATGAGCAGAGAAGAAGAGGAGTGCACTAGCCTGGCTTCAGAGAAATATTGTATTTTCTTCCTCGTTCCCTTCTCTTTAATTTTCTTGTTTATGTTGTGATCATGAATATGAATAATTCTTTTATTGTTGTTTTTTTTCTAATTAAAATGGCTTAAATTAATTCATGTTAGTTTGATTTCATTCTTTCCACTTAAAGTATTAAAATCATGTTTGTGTTGTTATAGGCCTTGGTGAGTTGTTCAATTAAATAAAACCATGCTTGCGTTATACTTGCATTATAAAATGTAAGGTAACGAATGAATTCATTATTAAACGTATTAAAATTGTAATTAATTGACACAATATTTAATTGGTGCATGTTTAATCTTCTAAAGTAGTTGAAGGTTAAATTAGCGACAGTATTAAACGGTACATTAGCCTTGCATAACTTGCAAAATTATTGTGATTAAATTGTTTGAATATAAAAATATATTGTTACCTCACTTAATCTTATATGTCCTTACGAAGATTGATTAATTGTTTGAATTGGGATTGAAAAATGTTTAAGAGATTGGTTAATTAGGTATGTATTTGCAGTAGTTAACAAATTACCAAGTTGCCATGAAAATATTCGTAACAACATGAATATGGGTTTAGTAATTCTAAGTTAAGGAATGTAATCGATCTAACACAATTATGTCGTATTGATTACAACTCATCTTTTTGAAATCATGCATTGGAACTTTCACTTTTTATTTTATTACATAGTTAATTTTTAGTTTTTAAATCACTTCTTCAAAAGAAATAATTTTCCCATCACCAGAGTGTTTGATTTGCATTTCATAAATATTTTCTTTCACAGTCCCTGTGGGTACGATAACTCGACATTTACTTGTCACTTTATTACTTGATACGATTGTGTACACTTGCACATTTCTGTCGTTCTAGCTTTGCAACTTTTCTCCATAAACTTCTCTGCTTTTATTTTCGAGACCATGTTGGAAAGAAATTGGGTTTGCTCTCCAACCACAACAATTTCCACTCCTTCACCACTTCGCAAGGTCACTCTTTTTAGCTCGAAGTCAATCTTGGTTTTATGTTCAATTAGCCAATCCATTCCAAAAATCATGTCGAACTCATAAGAGGGAAAATTCATCAAATCAATGAGGAAGACAAGCCCTTGAATCATTAAGGGACACATTCGATACACTTTATCGACCAGAACACTTTCACCAAACAAACTAGTGACGGTTATACCTTTATCTATGACTTCTACTGGAATTACCAACTCACAAGCCAGCTCACTTAAAATGTATGAGTGTGTAGAACCAGAATCAATCAAAAAAAACAATGGTAGATTTCGTAGAGTGAAGGTACCTATGATAACATCGGTTGAACCCTGATCTTGTGGTTCCTTCACAGCATAAACTCGTGCGAGCCCTCATGTTTTAGCTTGAGTAGCTACATTGTGAGCTAGGGTTCCCTATTTAGTTTGTCTCATGTCACTGCCTCTACCTCAACCACATACTCCTGCTTGCACTGGTGTGGGGGTTGAGTTTTGAGCTTGCAACCCCTCTTATCGTTCTGGGCAGTCCCTTATCATGTGTTCTTTGGACCCACACTTGAAACATCCTCCTTTCATCTTGTGACATTCACCAGGATACCTATGTTCATAGTGTTTGTAAAGTGTCCAACTAGGTAAATTTTGCGAACCTCTTTTTTTTTGCCTAGGTGTTACCCTGCTATCGCGAATGGTTTGATCGAAAGCTTCGCTTGATAAACGTGCCAGCATTATGTGGTTCGCAATCCCTCTTGATGGTTCGTCCAGACATTTGTTTTCCAAACCCTAATACAATTCGCAAAGCCACTATTCTGATTTTCTCAACAGCTTTTGCTTTATCTACCAACTTGTCGTGTCATGTGCCACCAAATAAAGTTGGATATCGCAATGCCACCCAAAGCAAAACCTTTTCCAGTGATCCCTTTCCTACAAAACCATATCTGTTGCATTCTGGCTTAGTTGCATAAAGTCTGCTTCGTACTCAGCCACAGTTAGTTCACCCAAATTTATAAATTATCGCTTGTGAGCTTCCATATATTGTTCGCCCATGAATTTCTTCTCAATTTTTTCAAGGAAGAAGTCTCACATTAATCGGTTCACAGTAATTCCCTACTTCACAGTGTTCCACCAGCGATGGGCTTTACAAGTGAGTAAGGACACAGTGCATCCCAACTTCTTCTCCTCTATATAGGCCATTTTTTCAAGGATTTTCTCAACACCATCAAGACAATATTCTACTTTAGTAGGATCGGTTCCTCTGACACCACTAAATTTCTTACCACCTAGAGCTTACAGACGCTCTAATGACAATCCTCGACTAACTGGAGCAGCGTTGTTACCAATAACACGTTGGAGAGCCCCAATCATGGCTTGTACCAATGGTTCAACACTTTTATCTAGAACATTTTCCCTCTGAGGTCGTACAGGTTTTGTCAAATTCTTATCACCCTCTTAAGGGTTCGCAGCTTCATTAACACAGTTTGTATTCACATTTACTCTTTGGGGGGCATTTTACTTACTCTAAACGTACATAAAACACAAGTTTAAGCTTGGTTCGCCAAAATACATCTACAATCTGAATTCACCAAAGCCATATGCTAACACAGTTCGCCAAATCATATCTACGAACATAGTTTGCCAAAACACATACACTAGGAAGGTGAGTAGCAGAGAGTGATCTGAAGCATAATCCCGTAAAAGAAACAGTTGAACTAAGGCAATTTATTTTTCCCAATCCTACCCCAAACAATTGTGCTTATCACATCAAATATTTCACCATATTGGTGAACACGGCAAGTTAGCTAACTTGGCGAACCCATTAAGTTAACGAACCTGGCTAGCTTTACTACCAACAAATGTAACACCCTATACCTAGTCCGATCGTCAAACTCGGGCTATCGAACGCCACACTAGCCACCTATATCACTCTCTATTAACACCCAACCTAACATCCAACACGCCACAATATAATACAAAATATTCTCGAGATGTTAAAGTGCAGTAGGATATCATGTAAGCATTTTCTTCAAAACTCTTAAACCAGCTAGCATACAGTTAAAGGTTCGCAAACTTGTAAGGGTTCACATGCATAATAAGTAAGGGTTTACATACATATATATTTATAAGGGATCGCATATAAGGTCTGTATTTCATATACTAGTGGGTTCACACATTACTACTAAGGAATGATAGTTCTTCTAGGGTTTGTGTAATAGATCTCATGGGGTTTGCATCATTATTTCATTAAGTTTTTGCATTAAAAAAGGGTTCTAAGTTTTCCTAAATACGTTTGGTCTTGCGATTAGCGTTCGCAACATAAAAATTCCTTTAAACAGGGTATTTTGTACGAACTAGCCCTACTCAATCAGATTCCGCGAATTCAGTTTGCAGGGTTTCCAACTATTCTTCATTAACTGAGTCCTAACTATCATTGTCTCTGTTAGTTGGTCTATATTATACTGTTCTTGTAGTTTAGCTTCGTCAGCATTACCCGAGATTTCTAGGACGATGAGTTCCATGTCTATTTGATTCTTTGATTCATTGTCCATTTCCTTCACTAGCACCATATCTTCTCTTGCCAAAGTTCTATTTGATTCGTCTGAATATTCTTCTATCTACTGAAATGGATAATAATCTGGGAGTTCTCCTTCTTTGCAAACGTCTATGATGATATTCTCCTCTTTGCTCAATTTCGGGCTTACCACCTCTTGGTACCCTTCTGATTGCATATTATCATGGTCATTATCATCTTGGGGAAGAATTGGGGTTTCTCCTCGGATTTGACTTAATTCAAGCATTAGTAATTGTTGGTTCTCCTGGATTTCCCAATCATCATAGACTCCTTTCTAAATATCTTTGGCATAATCAAAGTCTACATCGGACCATATATAATAAAAGTCATCCATGACTTTGTGCTGACTGGTTATTTGGTTGATGGTGTCTAGGATTCCTAAAAAAATTAAAAAAACAAATGTTAGAAGTGTTATTGAAATTTGTACCTATAACCTAAAAATATCCTAATTATTCTTTTAAGATGCAAAAATTAAAATCAATCTAGTGACGTTGGCTCCCCAGCAATAACGTTAACAACTTGACCACCTCTGAACATACTAACGTCCAGAGTGTGAAAACTGTAATAAGATATAGAAATATGAGGCGGTATCCGCAAGTATAAGGATCGAGTTGTAATATAATTTTTACAACAGAGTAGGTGAGCAATCCGAGGATCGTACCCAAGGGAGGTGAATGCTAGGTCAATTCTAATCTAAACACTAAAAGGATCTAATTAGTACTTTAAACCAGTTATAGTACGAAGACACAAAAAGGGTGGCTTAAGGGTTTTTATAATAATAAAATAAAATAAAATAACATAAAAGAAATAAAAGTTCAAGAGATAGAAAAGTAGAATGAATCAAATCTCGATTATGGGTGATTAGCTCACTTTGGCAATCCTCATCAACTATTGTTTTAGGCTCCTCGTCAATCAACTATTCGCTATCCTAACAGGATCTTTCAATCTTCCACTAACATAACGAATCAGCAAGAACTACTTATCTTCTAACCTCACAGTCTAGACTAGCTTGGGGTGAAGGTGTTCACAAATGGGCAATACCAATTTTGGGTTAATTCCCACCTTGATGACTTCCCGAGGTTGTCAAAAATAGGGTTTATTTCTTGTTCTTCCTTTCCCAAATTGGTGATCTGTTAAGTAACCCTACAAAATAGTTAACAGATCATACCTCCACTTGCTAACCCCCTCATAATTTTCATAGACAATATGAAATTGATATAAAGAGAAAGCATGCTAATTAAATAGACAAGATAAAGTAAATGAAAGAGCCTGATTGTATTAAGATTAATTACGAACAAAGTTTGAATGCTTCCATAATTCAGATCTCTTGAAATTAACAAGAACAACTGAAAGAAATCTAAAACCTAAGAACAAGAGAAAACTAAACTAAATTTTACAAAGAGAATTTAGAATAAGTGAATGATGTTCATCACATGTGCTAAAGGAGCCTATTAATAGGTTCTAAGTGGTCATCGTCCTTAACCCTAGGTTAGTTGACGTTCTCAAGTTTTAAGTTTGATTGTGCAGACCAAAACACCACTACTTCTTGTTTAATTTCTGCCACAGATTTGATGTCGCAATATACTAGGACCTGTGTTGCGACATGGCAATCAGTATACACCTCTTGGGCTATCTTCAGGGGTATGTCATGACACTTTCCATCTGTGTCATGACATTGAAGGTAGTCTTCAGCTTTCTCCATTCTGTTCCCTATGTTGTGACATCGAACATCCTGTGTTGTGACATAGTGACCAATATCAGTTAAGTATGCCTTCTAAAGGTTTGCTACACACTCACAAAGTGTGTTAGCTCTCCCTTAGGCCTCATTCGACCTCTAAGGTCAATAAAAGAATCAATTTGCATATTTTATTGAATGTAAATAAAACTAAGAAAATGTAACGAAAATGCTTGTATTCAAGCTCCTTAAATGTGAAAACTAGTTTAATTTGCTACACAGAATTACGACAGATCATCAACAATTGGCTCCCAGATTCAAAATGGGTCCCAATAACCCTCTCAAGCACTCTCAATATGGCTTGGGAAAATATGTCGTCTCCAGTCGTCTGTGTTTGAGACCCTGTCTCAGCAGTAGGCATACCCAAAATCTCACTCGTATCCATATTAGGCATACTACCTACCGAAAATGGCTCAGCTCGAGCCCCTCTTCGGCACCCACCATACCCACGAGCACCTCATCCACGTGTTCCTTGCGCACTCATTATAAATTATCTGGAAGTTCAGAATTTTATAAATCAGTTTAAATTTTCTTATCAGATGTCTTATGTCAAAAATCTTATCAGAATCTATTTTTATATTGCTATAGTCTTTAACTAAAGTAAATATTTATAATACTACAGTATTTTTTTCTAACCAAATAGTATAATTAAGGCAGAAGTACTTACAGGATCAGCGTAAGAGACTCGGTATTCTATAAACTCATTTTTTAGATTTAAACAGAAATAATATTTTCATAAAAATTTGAACCCAAATCACAGCTCGAGTTTTGAACATGGCTCGAATACCAAATGTAACACCCCAAGCCTAACCTAGACATTATGGCCAAACCTAGAGAAGTTACCGAAACTCATTTGAAAATCCAGAGTCCGTTTGAATTATAAAGATGACGCTAGCTCTTGCTAAGTAAAAATCCAGTTTGTAAGAGAAGATATCTTTCTTATCTAATTTGATGAAACTTTTGATTATTTTATACTTTTAAAACATTTAAGATCGCAGCAGAATTCTTAATTTAGTTCGATTTTGTAAAATACGATTTATTTTTGGAAAACCATGGTTTTGCAAATAAATTGAACATCATAATATATACATTGAAATAATTAATAAATGAAAAAAACAAAATAAAATCCAAACTTTAAAAACAGTCCAAAAATAGTCCATAAGCAACCGGATTAAATACGAATAGCTTAAAAATACTCAACAGTAATAAATAATCGAGCTCCCATTACATTGAATCGCCTAAGTCTGAGGATTACCTAAGAATCAAACAAACCGAGAATGAGCTTACAAGCTTAGTGTGCAACATATAATAATAAAATCAAATTTATGATTTCAGACATGCTTTTAGATTTCAATCAAATATATTTCATATATGGAAATAGAATCAAAACATATCAAATGTAGATATACAATCCTACCCTCATTCATTACACACTCTCTCCGACCATCCCTACACATAATATAGGGTATTATATGCCCATCCAACCCTACACACCATTTAGTGATTGTATGTAACTTTTCAGAATATTTGCAGTCTAGCTACCAGATCATAAGGCTATAATTCGCTAGTAACAGAAATATATGTTGCTGAGCCACCAAATATGGAAGATAGATTAAACTGCCCACACTTCCTCCTTAACCATAAATCTCACCCCAATACACATGCAGAAATAATATATATCAAAAATGTATATGACATACATGCTTATTATAACAGATACAGATCATGCTTAATATATAACAAATTATAAACAACTTATACAGATTATGCTTAACACATATAACTTATTAACCATGCATACATAAATCGAATTTACCAATGAAAGAACATTAGAAGTCATGCTTTGAAGCCTAATTTATATCATACGAACCATATGGAAGGCCTACATTCAACTCGTACGACGAATACAACCTTAGGGAAAAATTTCAGAACTTAGGCCCACACATCTGTGGCCCACACGGCCTAATTAGCCCAGACTGTGTGACTCACACGGTGTAGCACACGGCTTGTCATGCGGCCATGTCACACATGGCCTACCACACGGCTTGGCACACGACTATGTGGCTTTCGCTATTTTCTCAGGTTTTCATTACACACCTGGATGTTTTCTAACATGCGTTCCAAAAATAGGTAATCCAATACCCTTTGAAAAATAGCAACCTTAACGAAGCCTAAGATGTCAGAGGTAAGTTGAATGCTTCCTAATTATCACCCACAAAACGACAAAGATTCGACAGCCTTGAATGGAATTAAATTATAACCAAATAATACGCACAAACTAAAAATTAATTTGGCAAAAACTTTCTCAAACAATAAAAAAAGTAAGGAAAAGAAGGTAAAACAACCGAAAAATTGTTGAACATAGAATTTGGGGAAAAGAGAAAAATGACATAATTTTGAGAGTGGTTTGAGAGATTTTAGGGAAGGATATTTCTCAAAAATAAAATAAAATAATGAAGTTTTTTAAAAAAATAGAAATCCAACCCACCAGATTCTCTGCTAACTTATCAGTTTGACCAGAATTTGAATTTGACCCAAGCACAACACTACATGGGCGGCACATTAAAAACTAGCAAAAATATTACTAATTCACTCACGTAGGGATTTGAACACAATACCAAAGGGTAAACTAACACCTAACCACTGAACCAGCAAGCTCATTCTATCACAAGTTGAATGAAAATAACACTTAAGCTGAAAAAATAAAGATAAGGCTAGGAGAAAAAATAACTGAATTTTCCCAAAATAGAGATTTGAACCCCAAGAACTCCCATACACAATCAAGGCCCTTAAACACTGAAAAAGATACTTACGACAAAATTTAACAAGTCAAATATTCAAATTTTTGGGGCGTTACAGGTGGTCGATGGCAGGTAATGATGACAACGGCCAATGGGGGTCTGATGAGGATCATCAATGATCTAGCGGTGGTCGAAAGAGACAGCACGACAGCAATGGTGGCATAACAATGGCGACGGCACTAGAATGGCAATAGCAACGTGAACCTATGCGACAGCAAAAGCCTGTGGTGGCAAACTAGAAGACCCAATGTATGCTTTGGGGTGATTTTTCTAATTTTTTTTTTCTAGGCTGGAATCATGGAAACTTTTACTGGTCAAGGTCATTTAAATTTTATGCTTTTAATTTTAAGAGCATGATGATATATATTTGACTACAAATGTATGTTCATGTATATGTATGATAAGCATGTCATATAGTTTAGGAAAAGAATGCCAGATGTATTTGTCATGCATTTATTAATCATTTATGATTGAAGGTCCCTAAAGAAGACCTACGGCCTCCATTATTGGTCTCTTGTAATGACATGAAAATTTAACTACCCCGCATTAGGACCGACACCCTTTATAAGCAACTGGAGAGCTTAAGACTGCCAAAGTGATTCCAGACAAACTAGAGGACATGTTTAGAAGCCAAGTTGTCTTGGCTCGACAGTCGGCTATAGCTAGTTTGATGAATGCCCAGTCAAAACCCCACACTTTGTTCAAAAACCATATTATTACTCTTATGGGATACTTTTCCAAGGCTTTGGATAATAAGGCCAATCTAGACCAAAATATGCAAATAAAAATGGTGTTTAAAATTTTTTCCAATGATTTCGCAGGCTATAAGGTCGCATATAACATTGGAAGTAAGACTCTGACGCTTACACAACACATGAAGGAATTACAATCCTATGAGTTGATGTTGAATGGCAGTCAATCAATACCAAAGGTGACCGCACACCAGCCTCCGGCGCGCGAACATCGTGGCTAGGCGTAGAATTAACACTAAAACAATATAACTGTCACGGCTTTAGTACAACTATTACAGGTCAGTTGTAATATTTATAATGTTCAATAGAACACTAGAGTATTCCAAGGATCGAACCCACAGGAGTCGGCGATTAAACAAATTCCTAAGCTAAGAGCATGCAAATCGAGGAGTCTAATTAACTACTCTCTAAATACCATAGTACGACAGGCCATTCAAAGGTTTGGTTATACTAATTAATTATTGAAATTTAAAAAGAACTAAATTGTAAAGAAAGCAAACTACACAACTATCAAATACGAGTAAATATGATAACAGAGAGCGATTGATTGATTTCTTTGTGGTTGGTTGACTCTTGAATTAGGGATTTAAATTGCTAGTACTCTTAAATTGGCTTCATTTTACATCTCAGCCTCAACATTACTGTAACACCCTTAAATCTGTCGCCAGAATAGGGTTACAGAGCATTAACAAAATTTACAAATCAAATAACATAAATTTCATATCATCTAGGACTCATATCAGAAACCAGTCGTAATCAAGCATAATGTCCCTTATGTGAGCTCTCAATGCCCATATTACACATTAGAAACAAGTCGGGATTAAACCAGGTATTAAAAATTTTGAAAAATATCAAAAATTTTTACTAGGTACAGGGAACACACGCCCATGTGACCAGGCCATGTGTCTCACATGGTCAAGAGACACGCTCGTGTCTCAGGCTAAGTGGATAATCAAAATAGGGACACACAGCTGTGTCCCAGCCTATGTCCAAACTTGGGAGCTCTCTGACTTGGGTCACACGGCCAAGCCACACACCCGTGTGCTAGGTTGTGTGAGCATACTGGCTTGTATTAATAAGGTGCAGGGGTCACACGGCCAAGCCATACGCCCGTGTACCAAGCCGTGTGAATAATTTGAGCATTCTGTTTTGCAATTTATAAGATGCAAGGGACACAAGGCCAAGCCACACGTCCATGTGCTAGGCCGTGTGAACAATTTTGAGTATACTGACTTGTGCAAATTTATAAAATACAGGGGACACATGGCCGTGTTACTTGGCCGTGTGTCACACACGGCTGAGACACACGCCCATGTCTCTACCTGTGTGGACGAAAATAGGTCATTTCCGAGACACATTTCTCACCCAACTTGGTACCAACCTAAACACATCAATTTTCACATTCACAAGCCATAACAGGACATTTAAATCAAGCCAAAACCAAGTCTTATGCATGATATATCACCATATATCCAAGTATCCAATCTTACCAAATTAACTTAATACACATATATACATATTTTACCAAATATATTATCTTAAACCAATCATCAATATGCCTATATGTTTTCCATCAATCAACCATTTCAAACATACATCAACATGTTAAAGCCATATACATACATATCAAAATATACCAATCACAAGCCATACCAATGGCTAATTTCAACCAAACATTTACATGCCATCATTGGCCAAATTTTTCCTATACATGCCATTATAACCAAAATTTATTTACTATACATATCAAAACGGGTTGATGGATAGTGTGATGTAGCTCCGACTAGCTTCCAACCTTAACGAGCTTCCAACCTTAATGAGCTTCCAAGTTACTATAAAACAGGGGAATAAAACAGAGTAAGCATTTAAGCTTAATAAGATCTTATAACATGGAATTTAACTTACCACTTAATCGCAATTAAGGCAAGAATTTAAGGCATAATCAAACCAATTTGGCCAAAATCCCTAACACATATCCTCATCAACCATGTTAGTCACGTATTTCATATGAATATCAAGAAACATGTATGAGCTCATCAATAATCAAATTTCCATATACATATATTTCCACATCATGTGTTCATATAACATGTACAAATCATATACATGTATTTCAAGTTTATACCCATAATAATTCGTCTCGAATTCATAATATCTTATGTCAGAACTTTGCCCGTTGAATCATTCAAAATATCGATAGCTACACGGGTAGTACACACGAAGTGTATAAATCTATAATTCGTCAATTCATATTCAGGCATGCCCATACGAGCATGTAACCGGGAAGCTCTTTCAAGCCATGTAATGGGAAGCTCATGTGAGCCATATAATGGGAAGCTCTTGCGAGCCAATTATCGGAAAGCTCATACGAGCCATAAACAGGAAGCTCAATAGAGCCAAATATCGGGAAGCTCTAGAGAGCCATTAATCGGGAAGCACATAAAAGCTATAATCTGGATACTCATAAGAGCTAAATCACGGGACGCTCTTGCAAGCTGTGGTGTGTCCGCAACACGTGCAAGACCACAACCAATCAGGAACACTTAATGACAATATCATTTGTATCCATCGAATTTCTTAGATTCAAACGGGATTTGATACTTGTCAAATATCTTTGGATATGTGGTCATTGCTTATACATGGAAGTTATACATTTCATAACCACAACATTCAATTAAAACACATAAATATACAATTTAGTTATACGAACTTACCTCGACAAGTGTTCGTAGATTTGTAAGCTACTAATCCGATACTTTTCTTTTCCTCGATCTAATTTCGTACTAGGTTTATCCGGATCTATATGAATGAATTTAGCTCAATTTAATACAATTCATTTTCAATTCAGTCCAATACATATCTTTGGAAAAATTACTATTTTGCCCCTATACTTTTAATTAATTATGATTTTGTCCCTAGGCTTGGAAAATGAAATTTATACAATTTAATCCTTATTACAAGCCTAGCCGATTTTCATATGTCATAATAGCAGCCAACGTATTTCATAAAATTTAGAATTTTTCCAAGAATTTTTCATCTTTTCAATTTAGTCCCTAAATCATAATTTCATCAAAATTCACTTTACAAAAGTTGTTTATCTATCAACAACCTTTCCTTTTCTACCATAAAACTTTAAAATTCATACATACTCATCCATGGAAAAAACCCTAACACTTTAATAGTTTTGCAAATTAGTCCCCAAGATAGCTAGATTAAGCTATTACGATCTCGAGAACATAAAAATCATTAAAAACGGGACAAGAATACAAACCTTATTAAGCAAAATAAGCTTGCTTGAACTTAGGTTTCCATGGCTAGGGTTTCCATGTTTTATTTTAGGAAAGATGATGAAAAATGATGATATTTTATTATTTATTTCTTTCATAATCACTATTGTATCATCTTTCCAATTTAACCCTTAATAATTTACTAAATTCTAATGATGAACAATCATCCTTCTTACTAACTCCTCTAAATGGTCTATTTGCCATATAAGGACCTCCAATTTTGAATTCCATAGCTATTTGGTACCTTTAGCTACTAGAATTCAACTTTTCACCTTATGCAATTTGGTCCTTTTCATCAAATTAAACAAGAAATTGGTAAAATTTCTTAACAAAATTTTCATACGATATTCCTATCATACTGTAGTCTATAAAATAATATTAAAATAAATTTTCTTCTGATCTCAGATTTGTGGTTCCGAAACCACTGTTTCGATTTTACTGAAAACGGGTTGTTACAACTCTCCCCCTTAAAAATTTTCATCCTCAAAAATCTTACCAGTAAAGAGGTTCAGATATTACTTTCTCATAGTTTCTTTAGGTTCCCAGGTAGCTTCTTTTATTCTGTGTCGTTGCTAGAGAACTTTTACTAAAGCTACCTTTTTTATTTCTCAATTCTTTCACTTCTCGTACTACTATTCTGATTAGTTCTTCACTATATGTCATATCAGGCTGAATTTCAACATTCGTCTAGGAAATAACATGTGAAAGATTTGACTGATACCGTCATAACATAGATACATGAAAGACATTGTGAATCTTTTTTAATTCTGACGGTAAAGCTAACCGGTGTTGAACAGTCTGATTCTCTCTGTAATTTCATACGGCCCAATAAATCGCGGACTTAGTTTTCCTTTATGGCCAAACCGAAGAACTTCTTCCAATATGAAACTTTTAAAAATACTGTCACCAACTTAAAATTCTATCTCTTTTCATTTTCGATCCGCATAGGATTTTTGACGATCAGAAGTTATTTTCAAGCTATCTCGGATCACTTTCACTTTTTCTTCAGTTTCACGAATCAAATCAATTCCATGTATTTTTTTCTCACTGAGCTCAGTCCAATACAATGGAGTTCGACATTTACAATCATACAGAGCTTCATACGGTGTCATCTTTATGCTTGATTAATAACTATTATTATATGCGAATTCGACTAACGACAGATATTTTTCCCAATTGCCTTCGAACTATAAATACAGCACCAAAGCATATCTTCAAGAATCTGAATCAGACATTCGGATAGACCATCTGCCTAAGGGTGAAATGCAGTACTAAAATGTAATTGCGTACCCAAAGCTTCTTATAACTTGTTTCAGAATCGGGATGTGAACCGTGGATCTCTATCCGAAATAATGGAGATTGGTACTCCATGCAACTTGACAATCTCAGAAATATATGATTTTGCTAATCTGTCCAAGGAGAAATCCATACATACCGAATGAAATGTACAGACTTTGTCAAACGATCAACGATAACCCAAATGGCATCTTTCTTTTTAGAGATAAGGGTAACCCCTATACAAAATCCATTGTAACTCTATCTCATTTCCATTCTGGTATCTTCACTGGCTGTAACAATCCTGAAGGTACTTGATGTTCAACTTTAACTTGCTAACATATCAAACATCTAGATACAAAGTCAGAAATATCACATTTCATTCCTAGCCACCAGTATATCTGTTTCAAATCATTATACATTTTATTACTCCTCGGATGAACAGACATAGTACCATTATGAGCTTCGTGCAAAATTTTCTATACAAGCTTTAGATTCTTCGATACACAAACTCTGCCGCTAAATAGCAAACAATCATCGGGTCCTATGTGAAATTCTAAATCAGAAGTCGACTCACACTGTACCTGTTTAGCTTGCAAATCATTATCACATTTCTGAGCTTCACAGATCTACTGTAGAAACGTCAATTTAGCTTTTAACTCAGCTAAAATTGAGCCATCATCAAATAGAGACTTTCTACTCAGAGCATCTGCAACTACATTTGCCTTTCCCAGATGATAATCAATAACTAAGTCATAATCCTTCAATAATTCAAGTCACCTGCGCTGTCTCAAATTCAAATCTTTCTACGACATCAAATATTTTAAGCTTTTATGATTGATGAATATATGACACTTTTCACTGAAAATAGTGTCGCCAAATTTCCAGCGTAAAGACAATAGCTGCTAGTTCTAGATCATGTATCGGGTAATTCTTTTCATGTGGCTTTAACTGTCTAAAAGCATAAGCTACTACTTAACCTTCTTGCATCAAAACACAGCCTAAACCGTTCAAGGACGCATCACTGAAAATCACAAATTCTTTACCTAATTCAGGCTGAATCAGAATTGGTGCTACAGTCAATAAGGCTTTCAACTGGTCAAAACTTTACTGACATTTATCAGTCCATTCAAACTTCAATGTTTCTGTAATAGCCATGTCATCATTGTAGCTATCATCGAAACTTTTTTACAAATCTCCGATAATAATCAGCTAATCCCAGAAAACTTCTGACTTCAGATACATTTCTTGGTGGTTTCTAGTTAACAATAGCTAAATTTTATTCGGATCAACTCTAATGCCTTCAGCCGAAACTATATATCCCAGAAAACCAACTTTCCGAAGCCAAAATTCACATTTGCTAAATTTAGCAAACAATTGTTTATCTCTCAGTTTTTGCAAAACAATTCTCAGATGTTTAGCATGCTTAGTCTCGTCTTGGGAATATACCAGAATATCATCAATAAATACCACAACAAATCTATCCAGATACGGTCTGAAAATTCTATTCATTAAATCTATAAACACTGCAGGTGCATTAGTTAAGCCAAACGGCATCACAAGAAATTCAAAATGTCCGTACCTGGTTCTGAATATTGTTTTCAGTACATCCAAATCTTTTACTCATAACTGATAATAACCAGAGCAAAGATCAATCTTCGAGAACACTATTGCACCTTTCAACTGATCAAACAAGTCATCAATACGAGGCAGTGGATATTTATTCTTGATTGTGACTTTGTTGAGCTATCGGTAATCAATACATAATCTCAAAGATCCATCCTTTTTCTTAACAAACAGAACCGATGCACCCCAAGGTCAAACCCCTATCAATCAATTCTTGCAATTGTGCTTTCAACTCTTTTAACTCTGTAGGAGCCATTCTGTATGGTGCTATCCATATTGGTGTTGTTCCCGGTACCAGATCTATAGCAAATTCGACCTCTCTAACCATCGGTAATTAGGGTAACTCACCCAGAAACACATCAGGATACTCAAAAACCACTGGCACTGATTTAATCTTTGATTCAGATGCTTTAGTATCCAACACATAAGCAAGATAAGCATCATAACCTTTTCTTATGTATTTTCGTGCGGATATGGCTGATATTACATTAGACAACCCGTCCAATTTATATGATTCAATACAGAGGATTTCACCATTCTGGCATTTCAACATAATATGCTTTTATTTACAATTTATCACGGCATCATGCTGAGTTAACCAATTCACACCCAGAATCACATCAAATTCATCAAACGGTAATAGCATCAAATCAATCGAGAAATAGTAACCCCTATCATTAATGGACAGTTCTTGCAAATTTTATCAACCATCACATACTTGTCTAGGGGGTTCGATACCTTAACCACAAATTCAGTGGACTCAACAGGTAAATTTTACTAGACACTAAATTCGTGCAAATATATGAATGAGTTGAACCGGGATCAGTTAAAGTACTTACATCAGTACCAATAAGAGAAAATGTACCAGTAATAACATCTGGCACAGAGGCATCTTCATGTGCACGAATAGCATAAGTCCTAGCTGGTGCTCATGCTTCAGATCTTACGGTGGAGTCTTTTGTCACACCACACTACTACCACTCATATTTCTAGGATTACGAGGGGGTCTACCTCTCGTAGTTGTATTTCTCGGCCTTGAAGTATGAATAGTATCTTTTTTCAGGTTTCTCTGGGTAGTCTCTAAGATAGTGGTCAAAGGAACCACATCTGAAACAAGCCCCACTTTTCATTCTACACTCACCAAAATGTAGCTTGTTACAGTGCTTACACCTGGGTTTGGTGTTTCTAACACTACCCACACTTGCCACAGATGTTGCCTGAGATTTTAGACTTGAGCATCAAGTACTTCTGTCTCTACCTGAATATCTCACAGAGGTAGTAGATTTGTCATGATATTTCTTTGATTTCTTTGATGACGGCTAGTGTGACTTTCCCGTAAATATTTTACTTAATGTTCTGGCTTCAATCTCAACTTGTCTTTTCTCTTTGCTCATTCTTCAGCTTTATAAGCTCGATCAACCAGTACAACAAATTCTTTTACTTCAAGAATCCTAACTAACAATTTTATGTCCTTATTTAAACCCTCTTCGAACTATGTACACATTGCAATTTCAGTCGGGATACATTCTCTAGCATATTTACTGAGTCAAACAAATTCTCATTCATATTTAGATACTGTCATGTGACCCTATTTAAGCTCCAAGAATTCTTTACGTTTCTGGTCAAGAAATCTCTAATTGATATTTTTTTTTCGAAACTCAATTTGGAAAATTCCCAAGTGACCCTTTCTTTTAGTACAACCAAAATTATTGTATTCCACCATTGATAAGCTGACTCTTTTAACATAGACACCGCACATTTAAGACATTCAACCGGTGTACAAGATAGTTCATCAAGAACTCGGATAGTATCTTTTAACCAGAACTCAGCTCTTTCAGGATCATCTTCAGCAGTAGCTCAAAATTCTTCTGCACCATACTTACGAATTTTATCAACAGGAGGCTTACCAGTTCTAATAAGTTCTGTACCTTTAGGCATATCGGGAACTGGTTGACAAACAGGAGGGGTGGAGGTTGTTGCATAGCTAGTTTTGTTCTTACAAATTCAGTAAACCATTCATTCATCATTTGGAAGAAGGCCTCTTTAGCCTCTCCTCTTTAGCCCTCAGATACAGGCCTTCTACTACTCGAGGCTGCTATTTGCACAAAAGCTTGAGCATTACTTTTAGCTTCTTCAAAATTAGCTCGATTGGATGACATTGCTATATGAAAAACATGTTTTAAAATGGTAAGGAGATATCACACTATCACAGGTTATATAATGGCATGTATAGCTAGACTCGTATACGCTACGTTAGTCTGAGAATCGACTAAACTATAGCTCTAATACCATAAATGTAACACCCTAACCTGAATCTGTCACCGAAACAAGGTTACAAAGCATTATCAGAATTTACAGATCAAATAATAAAAATTTCATATCATCTAGCACTCATATCAGAAACCAATCGTAATCAAGCATATTATCCCTTATGTGAGCCCTCAAGGCCCATATTACACATTAGAAACAAGTCGAGACTAAACCGGGTATTCGAAAAAATTTTGAAGAACATCAAAAAATATTAGGTACAGGGGACAGACGCCCGTGTGACCAGGCCGTGTGTCTTACACGGTCAAGAGACACGCCCGTGTCTCAAGCCGTGTGGACATTTGAAATAGGGACACACGGCTGTGTCCCAGCCCGTGTCCAAACTTGGGAGCTCTCTGACTTGGGTCACACGACCAAGTCACACATTCGTGTGCTAGGCCATGTGAGAATACTGACATGCATTAATAAGGTGCAGGGGTCACATGGCCATTTCACACGCCTGTGTGCCAAGCCATGTGTAACACCCCAAACCCGGCCTAGACGTTATGGTCGAATCTGGTGTGCCACATTGAAGTGTCTTTCGAAAAATTAAACTCGTTGGTAAAAATTTGTTTCTAAGTTTAAAACAAACCCTTTATTATTACTAATTAACAAACCAACCAATCAAAACGTTTGTCTCGTTATCCATTATTGATTTAATAAGTTGGTCTAAATCGCGAAAGCTTCTTAAATTGTTATTGTTTAAAGCCCGTGTCTTTGAAAATAGTAATTATTATAAAAAAAACTTGACTTCTTCTAAACTAATAGCTTAAAATATGTAAACAAAACCCCAATTAAAATTTTAAACCAACTTAATGGCCTTATTACAAAAAAAAAACCCAACTTATGATTTAATTTAAAATAAAAGCAATTATGAACAGCAGCAATTGTGTGGCCACCTCCGAGTCCCTCGCAGCACCAATCGCCTAAGGCTAAGGATTACCTGCACAGTTAAAGGAGAGGGTGAGTTTGCGAACTCAGTGTGTAATCTCCATCAGTTAATAAATAAACGACATGCAGTAACAGTCTGGGCTTGAGCCTTAAGCAGTAACAGTCTGGGCCTTAGCCCTAAGCAGTAATAGTGTAATGTAGGCCTTAGCCAATTTCAGTAACAGTGTGGGCTTTAGCCCCATACAGAAACAGTACAGTGCAGTAATGCAACCTAACCCAATCCAGCCAACAAAACACACACCGTACCACCAACACAACATGTGGGGATAAAATCGACCCACCCAGACAACACACCAATATCGCAGTAGAGCTGCCAATAATAGAATCACAACGAAGCTACCAGTAACAGTATATGTGGCAAAGCCACCAGTACAGTATACTTCCCCCATATCAGAATCCCAATCCCATGTAGTATGCCATGTCATAAATCATACGTGTATGCAGTATGTCATACTCAGTAACAATCATATATATATCATAGAGCAAGTCGGTCATACACACATTTCAACTCCTAGGGTATAACAGTTATTTTACCCTATGGGGGTATTTCGATCATTTTACCCTTCGGGGATATTTCAATCATTTAATCCTTCGAGGGTTTTTTTTTCATTTTACCCTTCGAGGGTATTTCGGTAATTTTACCCTTCAAGGGTATTTCTATCATTTGCCCATGAATCGTAAGTTGGGCTTGCCACTCGAGCGATTGCACGCCGTGTGGTCTCAAACACCATGTTTATGGCTTTTCGGCTTTTCGCCGATCTACGGTTGTAGTGGATGATTACACACATGTTTATGAAAACGCACAAAGATCCACGAACACCCCAAAATCTACATTCAAACACGTTTTCCATTAGTCGCTAAACAAAAAAAGGGTAATCTCCTTTTGCAACCTTAACCAAAATTGAACTAATACTTGCCTTGACTGACAAAAGTGGCTTAGCCCACTTATACCACCGATGAAGGTTGACAAAAATCTTCTTGACAGATATCTGCATCACAACGAACTTCATTAAACCGTATCGCATAATCATGTGATTTAAATCCACACACAGTAACTTACAGACCCAAAGAAAAAACTTGGCCTTCACATAAGAATACTAAACTACATACTTACCTATGTTCGCATGACGAGAGGAAGGTTTCGATGACTTAAAAACACTTGAATATTCTTTCCGTCCTTGAGGAACTCGAATTGTCAGAGAATGGAATGGCAACAATAGGCTGAACCACAATCGATAAGGGAAAAAGAAATAGCTCTCGATCACAAATTTAAATAATAAGAGATAGAAATCAAAGACAGAGTGAGAAGGACATTCGGCCAAAGAAAAAAAAAAGAAGAGAAAAATGAATCAGCTCGGCAGAGAAGAGAAGAGGGAAGAGAAAAGGGATTCGGAAAAGATGGAATTCGACCACAACAACAAAAAGGAAAGAAAAAGAAAAGTAAAGAGACAAAAATGAAATAAATAAGTAAACCTGAGAGTAACTCCCAGAACTTGGAAAACTTCAGCACCAAAACTAAAACGTGAAACCTGAAACTCACAGAAGTCGAAGCAGACTGAGAGAAAAACTCCCAAAAAAACCAAAACCAAAAACCTTTCGTGAACAATGATCAAATTTGGCACAAACACCCTCCCCCAGTCGAATTCTCAATGCTTGACTTGCCCCAAATGGCACAACACTCCTCACTAAACAACTCCTTGATTTTCTCCTAAAATCTCTCCCCTTATCCCTCCTGGATTCACTCCACCCAATCACAATCCCACTATTCTCTCCATGATTCACTCCTCCATTCAAATTCGACAGCATTTCAGTTAAACTACACCACCTCACTGCACAGGTGGTAAAAATAAACACTCCACAGTGCAGCACAGGACTCAAACCTCAGACCTTAAGAGTACTTCACACGCACCACCAACCATTGGACCAATAGACTCTTTTTGTCATAAAACAAGCACTAATATTTATAAAGCCTATGTGCCAGTGTCCAGATTCAATTAAGAGCAAAACTAAAAAATTCTGCAAATGCCAAGACTTGAACCCAGGCTTCTCAAACACTCCCAAATTACTTAACCATTAAAGCGAATAAGCAATTTTTGTCAAAAAAAAGCAAAAATTAAATACTTGAATTTGGGGTGTTACACCGTGTGAATAATTTGAGCATTCTGTTTTGCAATTTGTAAGATGCAGGGGATATGCAGCCAAGCCACATGCCCGTGTGCTAGGTCGTGTGAACAATTTCGAGTATATTGACTTGTGCAAATTTATAAAATACAGGGGATACACAGCCATGTTACTTGGTCGTGTGTCACGCACGGTTGAGACACACGCCCGTGTCTCTGCCCGTGTGGACGAAAATATGTCATTTCCAATCCATTTTTCTCAACCATCTTCGTACCAACCTAAACACATCAATTTGCACATTCACAAGCCATAACAGGACATTTAAATCAAGCCAAAACCAAGTCCTATGCATGATATATCACCATATATCCAAGTATCTAATCTTCCCAAATTAACTTAATACACATATATGCATATTTTACCAAATATATTATCTTAAACCAATCATCAATATGCCTATATGTTTTCCATCTATCAACCATTTCAAACACACATCAACATTTTAAATCCATATACATATCAAAATATACCAATCACAAGCCATACCAATGGCTAGTTTCAACCAAACATTTACATGCCATCATTGGCCAAATTTTGCCTATACATTCCATTATAACCAAAATTGATTTACTATATATACTGAAATGGGTCGATAGATAGTGTGATGTAGCTCTGACCAGCTTCCAACCCTAACGAGCTTTCGAGTTACTATAAACAAGGGAATAAAACAGAGTAAGCATTTAAGCTTAGTAACTTCATATAACATGGAATTTAACTTACCACTTAATCACAATTAAGGTAAGCATTTAAGGCATAATCAAACCAAATTGGCCAAAAGCCCTAACACATATCCTCATCAACCATGTTAGTCACGTATTTCATATGAATATCAAGAAACATGTATGAGCTCATCAATAATCAAATTTTCATATACATATACTTTTTACATCATTTGTTCATATAACATGTACAAATCATATCCATGTATTTCAAGTTTATACCCGTAATAATTCGTCTTGAATTCATATTATCTCATGACAGAACTTTTCCCATTGAATCATGCAAAATATCAATGGATACACGGGTAGTACACACGAAGTGTACAAATCTATAATCCGTCAATTCATATACAAGTATGCCCATACGAGCATGTAATTGGGAAGCACTTTCGAGCCATGTAACGGGAGGCTCATGTGTTCCATATAATGGGAAGCTCAAACGAGCCATAAACGGGAAGCTCAAGAGAGCCAAATATCGAGAAGCTCCGGAGAGCCATTAATCGGGCAACTCATAAGAGCCGTAATCGGGAAGCTCATGCAAGTCAATATCGGGAAGCTCATGAGAGCCATGTAAAATATGCTCATAAGAGCTAAATAACGGGACGCTCTTGCAAGCTGTGGTGTGTCCGCAACACATGCAAGACCACAACCAATCGGGAACCCTTAATGATATGTCATTTTTATCCATCGAATTTCATAGATTCAAACGGATTTGATACTTGTCAGATATATTCAGATATGTGATCATTGCTTATACATGGAAATTATACATTTCACAAACATTACATTCAATTTAAACATATAAACATACAACTTAGTTATACGAACTTACCTCGACAAGTATCCGTACATTTGTAAGCTACTAATCCGATACTTTTTCTTTTCCTCGATCCAATTCTGTACTAGGTCTATCCAGAGCTATATGAATGAATTTAGCTCAATTTAATACAATTCCTATTCAATTCATTTGAATACACATCTTTGGCAAAATTACTATTTTGGCCCTATACTTTTAATTAATTATTATTTTGTCCCTAGGCTCGAAAAATGCAATTTATACAATTTAATCCTTATTCCAAGCCTAGTCAATTTTGTTATGTCACAATAGCAGCCCACGTATTTCATAAATTTAGAAATTTTCCATGAATTTTCCATCTTTTCAATTGTCCCTAAATCATAATTTCATCAAATTCTCTTTACAGAAGTTGGTTATCTATCAACAACCTTTCATTTTCTACTATAAAACTTCAAAATTCATACATACTCATCCATGGGAAAACCTAATACTTTAATAGTTTTGCAAATTAATCCCCAAGATAGCTAAATTAAGCTATTAAATCTTAGAAACATAAAAATCATTAAAACAGGACAAGAATACATACCTAATTAAGCAAAATAAGCTTGCTTGAACTTAGGTTTCCTTGGCTAGGGTTTCCATGTTTTATTTTAGGAAAGATGATGAAAGATAATGATATTTTTATTTTTATTTCTTTTATCATCATTATTTTATCATCTTTCCAATTTAACCCTTAATAATTTACTAAATTCCAATGATGAATAATCATCATTATCTACTAACTCCTCTAAATGGTCTATTTGCCATATAAAAGACCTCCAGTTTTGAATTCTATAGCTATTTGGTATCTCTAGCTACTAGAATTCAACTTTTACACTTTATGCAATTTGGTTCTTTTCATTAAATTAAACATGAAATCGGTAAAATTTCTTAACAAAGTTTTTATACGATATTCCTATCATATTGTATCCTATAAAATAATATTAAAATAAATTTTCTTTTAGTCTTAGATTTTTGGTTCCGAAACCATTGTTTCCGATTTTACTGAAAACAGGCTGTTACAATTACCAATTTTGACAAATTAGTCTGGTTTATCTCTCGACCTCACCAAGCTAACCGCTAACCCGAGACTTATCAAATTAATGTCTAATAAGTTCTCCACTCGGTCGCACTTATCTTAATTTCCCCTTAAAAGCATCAATTTAAGTTTTTAAGTATATTTGATTTAGTCGAGTTTTGCAATTCAGTCCCCAAAAATTTCCATCAACCAACCGCTAGATATTTAGCCATGCATATTTATATTAAAACCCATTAACAACAAAAAATCTAACAAACCAACATTAACTTAAACCCTAAGAAAATCATTAAAACCCAAGCTTTTTTGCAAAAAGCTTGGCTAGAGCAATAATGGTAGCAAGAAAAGTAAATAAGAACACTAAGGAAATTATTTTTAATAGAGGTAATGTAGCAAGGCTAAATGGCATTAAACTAATGGATTAAAGAGTAACTACAAGAGAGTTTGGAGGAATAGATAAGTAAATAGATCCTATCTACAGAAGTAACCAACTTAACTAAAAACAAGAAACTAAAGAAAACTAAAAATGAACATGAAAGTAAAACCTAGACTATGAAGAAGAAGCTAAAACCCTAAAAGATTAAAAGAAATACTCTAAACTTAAAAATGTGTAATGTGTCCCTTGCCTCAACCAACCAATTTGACCAATTTTAGTAGAGATCACGTACAAAAATCTTGACCAAATTTCCCTTAATCATCTAATTTTGTTTTGGAAATGTTAGACAATGATTGCCCTTGCGATAATTTTTTGTCTTCTTCAACAACGATGTCACGATACCCAGTACCTGGTATCCCGATATTGTCAGGAGTATTGAAATTGGGGGTCATTGGGAGCTTTCGATATCGCAATACCCTAGGGCTAGTATCGCAATATCACTCTTGGTAGCTCAATCTTTCTTGTTTCAACACTGTCAAGGGTATCACGACTTTCATGCTTCGATTGCACAATATCCCCTTCTCGGTGATGTTCTCGCTCTATTTGGGCCATTGTTAAACTCTCTACATCATCCACCAACCTTATTAAATGCCCTAGATACCAATTGGTCATCTCGGGTCTCAAAATGACATAAAATGCACATTGATCACTTATTAACACAAAGAAATAGAACTAAGCAAAAACACGAAAAAATATGTAAATTTCTCGGGAACAAAATTGTTAAACGTAATGGGAAGCCTAATTTGACACATCAAATTACGACAAATCAAAAAGCAGAAGAAAACTTACCAGTTGCTTCTTCCTCTAAAGGGAAGGGAAAACACACTAAAAGAAACAAGGTTAGGTCTTTTGGGTCACTTCAAGTGGAAAAGAAGAGAACCAAGAAGCCTAAAGACTTATCCAAGTCTAAATGTTTCTTCTACAATAACAAAGGGCACTTCAAGGCAAATTGTAAAAATTTAAAACATTGCCTAGTCACTAAGGAAAAAGGTATGAGATTATTTAAGATAGAAGCTTGCTTAGTGGAAGATTGATCAGTGGTTATTAATTCTGGAGTCACTAATCATGTGTGTTTTCTCTATAGGGGTTTGAAGAAACTTAAGATCTTAGAGATAAGATCTTATCATTGCGGATCGGAAATGGAACAAGTTTCACACCTAAAGCAACAGGAGATGTATATCTTTCTTTTGATAATTTAGGAAGATTATTTTAAAAGATGTTTTCTATGTTCCAAGTTTCAAAAGGAACTTAAATCCTGTTGCATTTATTTTAAGACGACTTGACCATGACTTTTAATAATAGTATTGCAATATTTAGAAATCACAATCTTACCAGTAATGGATGGATGTAAAATAATCTCTATTTTATCAACCAAAGATGTACACATTGCTTAAAACTGACATTTCAAATAAAAGACTTAAAACTTCTCACTTCAATAAGTCGTACCTTTGGCATTTGAGACTTGGTCATATTAACTAATAAAAAATACTGGACTTGTGAAAGATGACACTTTATGTTCACTTAACCAAGTTGATCTTCCACAATGTGAATCTTACTTAGAAGGTAAGATGACTACGCAATCTTTTAATGCAAAAGGATTGAGGGCCATGAAACTCTTAGAACTTGTGCACACTGACGTATGTGGCCCCATGAACGTCAGTGCAAGAGGTGGTTACGAGTATATGTAACATTTGTTGATGATTATTCCAGATATGGGTATTTGTACCTAATGCACTGCAAAAGTGAAAATGTTGATAAATTTAAAGAGTTTCAAGCAGAAGTATAGAAACAATTAGGTTTACCTATAAAGATACTTCGTTCTAATCGAAGTGGGGAATATTTATCAGATTAGTTCTTAAGGTATCTCATAGAGAATAGGATTCTATCCTAGATAACCGTGCCAAGAACTCCATAATAGAATGGTGTGGCAGAGAGAAGAAATCAAACTATTTTAGACATGGTTTGATTAATATTAAGTTATTCGAAGCTTCCTATCTCCTTTTCAAGAAATACATTACAAATGGCTTGCTATATTCTGAATGGCATACCAACTAAAGCAGTATCTAAAACTCCATATGAATCGTGGCTCAAAAGAAAGTCAAATCTAAATCATTTTGGGATTTGGGGATGCCTAGCCCATGTATTGGATAAAGATGCAAGGAAGTTGGGTTCACGGATGAAGTTATGCATGTCTTTGGGATACGTAAAAGGAATAATGAGTGGTTTGTTTTATAACCCGAAAGAGTAAATAGTGATAGTGTCAACTTGTACTACTTTTATTGTGGAAAGTTACATGAATGGCTTCATGCCTTGAAGTAAAGAAGTACTCAAGAACTTTCGATAAAAACACAGATCCCTATAGAAACGATTCCAGAACCAACTCTTAATAGTAGACTCGCAAATGATCAACATCATAGGGTGTTTCGTCGTAGTGGAAGGGTCTCTCATAGGCCCGAGTTCTTTCAATCTAGAGGATGTGTTTTAAACATTGAGTCTACTGAACACGGAGATGATGACCCACTCACATATGATGAAGCGATATAGAGTGTTGATTCCAAGCTCTAGGAAATAGTTATGAAATCTGAAATGGATTCTACGAATACCAAATCAATGTGGGAACTTGTAGACTTACTGAAAGGTATAAAACCCATAAAGTGTAAGTGGGTCTACAAGAAGAAAAGAAGTGTGAATGGAAAAATGGAAACTTACATGGTTAGACTTACAGCAAAAGGTTATACTCAAACAGAAGGTATCACACGAAGAAAAATTTTCTTCGGTTGTCATTCTCAAGTCAATTCGCATATTATTATCCATTATGGGGGCTCTCGATTACAAGATCTGGCAAATGGATGTCAAGACAATGTTTTTCAATGGCTATCTTGAAAAAAGCATTTATATATGCAACCCACCAGATATATAACTAAAGGAAATGAGCATAAATTTTACAAACTGCTTAGATCCATATATGGACTTAAGAAAGCATCTCGCTCATGGAATCAAAGATTTTATCAAGCGTCACACATTTGGATTTGAGAAAAATGTAGATGAACCTTGTATTTATAAATGTATTGGATGTGGAAATATGGTCTTTCTCGTTCTGTATGTCGAAGACACTCTACTCATTGGAAATGACGTAGGGACATTATCATCGATTAAACTGTGGTTAACTTAACAATTTGGCATAAAGGATTTGGGAAAAGCTAATTTTATTCTAGGTATTCAAATCCTATAGGATCGAAAGAACAAACTGATAGCATCATCACAAGCTTCATACATAGACAAAATGTTGGAACATTATGCAATAACCGATTCAAAGAAGGGATCTCAACCTTCTGTACAAGATTACATCTTTCTTTTGAAGATTGTCCTAAGATGGTGAAAGAAAGAAAGAAGATGAGAAGGTTCCTTATGCTTCTGCAGTAGGAAGTCTCTGTTGGTTTGGTACATTAAGTGTAGTATTTTCGTCTTGTACACTTTTTTTTTCAAACAAATTGGTCAAATAAAATTATCCATGAATTACATTAATACCCTTTGTATATTGTCCTTAATGGTTTTGCATGCAAAGAAAAATGGAAGCAAATATTAGCACATTGGTTTTCTAATGTTTAACTAATACTAAGCTATATTACGTGGTCAGATCGTAATACGAAAAGACAGCTTATATTAGTAGACGAACCTGAACATGTGCTTAGTCTAACAAAAATGAGCAAATATGTTGAAAGACTAATATGTCGTCTATCAAGTCCGATTGGGAAGATGCTTTGTCTTGGTCATCGGAGCGGATGACTCCCAAAAGATAGAAACATAGATTTGACTGAAGGGACTGATAGTACATCGGATAGGACCCAAGTAGAATAGATCCTAAATTCGTTTATGGATTTATTCGCTTGTGACGTTTATAGTGTAGCATACCTTAATCCTGAATGGATGATGGGCTATTTATGCATGACTCGTATACTTTAATAAAAGTAAAAGCCTATCTTTGAATATATAAGGAACCGAAATCTAGTGTGTAACACCCCTCGTCGACCCAATCACCGGGTCCGAGCTACAAGATGTTGCTAACGGAATAATTGCAAAAATTTAACGAATAAAACGATTTGAAACCCAATAATTTCAATCATTTAAATCATTCTGAGTAAATTAAAACCTTTTTCGAGTCTTATACGAGCTTACGTAAGCTCTAAAGTTGACCTAGGATAATAAGAACCAAACTGCAAAGAATTCAAAATTTTCAAAACGACGTCGCAACGTGACTTCCTCCAGGTCATGAAGTCACCAAAATAGTTTGTCACGTCACGTCATCAGACTACTTGATCCCAGGACATCACAAACTATTGGTCGTCGTCGCAACGAGGGGAGTTCAAAGTCGAGATTAGGAATCTATTTGGTGCGCAAAAATAGGCCATTTGGTGTTTGTTTTGAAACTAACTCCTAAAGGTAGTTAAAAGAGTGCAATTAGAAACATTTAAACCTACTCAAAACGTCCCAAAACCATGCCAAAATATATCATACATCCTCCTCCTAAACATCTAACCAATATGCCACATTGGCGCTAATACACAACAAGGCCATATAAACTATTACAAGCCACACATGCTACTTATACCATTCAAACCCAACTCACTTTGATTTCTAGTATATATATGTATACTATATAACATCCAATCCATGAACATGAGCAAATTGGCATTAGCATAAGAGTCCATATTCAATTATTTCTCAAGGATTCTGGAAAGAAGAATGGTAAAGAAGGGTAATCATGCAGTGAATGAAGTCCTTACGCTTCTCGATGATTCAACTTAGGAGAACCTACAAGACTTGTAGTAGCAATATCCTGGTTTTGATCCTTGAGGACAAGGATCCAGTTCGTAGTAGGAGCAATTGATACGGACCAAAATAGAAATTCCACTGTTTTTAATTTTGTTTATTTCAGTTATGTTTTTTTCTATTTCAATTGTGTTGCTTCCCTTTTAAACGTTGTATTTTACATTTTCGTTTTACTGATATGGAACGTTTTGGGGGGTATCAGAGGTACAATGATTGTTTAATGAAACAGTGTGTTTTGCCCTTTTGTAAGACAACTATTCTAATTGTTTTCTTTCCCCTTTTTAACCTCCATTCATGCAGAGGAGTTAGTTATGAAATTTGGCATTGGTTTTTCCTATCCGTCTTCTTCTCTCTCTCAATCATCAATCTCTCTCTCTTTCTCCTTCACTCTTCTCTTTCGTTCCTATTCTATCTGTTTAAGTTCTCCAACAGTAATATATTTTTATAATTTTGAAGATTTTTTCATAATTTTTGAATTTTTGAATTTTTATTATTTTTTTGAATTTTTTTAAAAATTTTTAAAAATTCTTTCTTTTTAAAAAATGTTTATAAAATTTTATAGATATTTAAAATTTTATTGAAAATTTGAAAATATTATAATTTATAAATTTATTTTTATGCTTTTTTTACCTTTCATTAAATTTGGAACTATTGTCATTTCTAATAATTTCTGTAAAATTTTAGATTTTTTTTTATCTTACGTTTTTTATAAAAATTTGTAGAGTTTTCAGTTTTCAGTATTTTTAGAACTTTTTTTTTATTTTTTATGGAAGTTTAAATTATTTATTGGTATAACATATCGATAAAGATGACAAACTCATTTTCTATACTATAAATAGGATCGATAATAATAAATCACAAGCTCATATTCTGAAAATACGAAAACAAACAAATTTCGTAGTCAAACTAATGAAATAAAATGTGGTTAAAAAATCCAAGAACTAAAGGTTTCACTTTTTTGTATTGAAAAATGAGGCTTTTTAATTCTTATGAATCTAATTCAACGAAATTTCATCCAGTAAAATGAAAAAATTATAAATCTTCAAACTAATAGATAAGAAAATCATAAATAAAGCCATTGCGACACCCATCGAAGGAGTCAATTCCTCATCCACGAGCAATAAAATACTTCTATGGTATATAAGGCAATTCGAGATAAAGTGTGACGACTTTTTAGTGCTTTTACTTAGATAAAAGTTAAATAAAAAATTCAATCATTGGCTAAGAACTAGATCCAGCATACTAGAGGCCGATGAGGCCTTGGCTTAATCCCACCAACTGTAGATCTTGTCTAGATTAATTTTTTTTATTTAAGTCTAAATATATTACAATTTCATATAGATTACGTTTTGTAATGTTGACTATTTAAATATGTATTATTTGTAAAAGTTAATTGCATCAAATATCCTTAAACTATGACCTTCATTTTAAATTGATCTTAAATTTCAAATCATTTTATTTACATCCCTAAACAATATTGATGTTATATCAATTAAGTTTTCTCATTACTTAAATCGTTAATCTAACTGTTAAATAACATATAAGACATTATTTGACATTTAAAATGAAAACTTTAATGAAAATTATAAAAATAGATGTTTTAAAAAATCTTTGTTCCAAGATTTTCAAAACTCGTTTTTGATATTCAAAATTAAATTAATAATTTTAATAATAAAAAGAGCTAATTGATAATTTAAAGAAATAACTATAACATGTTAAAGTTTAAGGTGTAATTACAATAAAAATGATTGTATGTTAAAAAAGAAAACAGATGGTAGATGGATTATGTTGGAGCGATAATAGAATTGCAGGTAAGGCATAAATGCAACCAGCAATGTTGGACAGAGAATTACGTATAGTATAGGCGTTAAAACATTATAGTTGCTGTCAACACAAATAATCCAAAAATAAGAATATGTTTAATCATTCATCCATCCCTTCTAAGCAATCAAATTGGAAGAAATCCCTGAATTGATAAATTTCCAACCACCACGATGTGGGTCTGTCACACCTCAGCTAATCTTCTTACTTCTTCTTCCTCTTCCTGCTGTCATATTCATATTTTCAAACCCTAATTCAATTGGTCAGCTTGTCACGGTTACGTATCCAAACCATCAAATCAAACCTTCATCTGGAATACATTTTTTAAATACGAAAAAGAAAAAGACAGCTACCACATGTGTAGTTGGCACTAACAAATATATCCTACTTTTTTCAATGGAAACTTCCCAAAGCCATGTGATGTAAGTATTGACTTTCAAGCTTTTATTCAGACCCACGAAACTGTTTACAAACCTAACTAATGCATAAACTCAAGAAAGAGTTGATAAACTCGAAACTTACTCAGTTGATTCATGCAATCACTCGGTTTTTATCCTTTCTCGGCCTCAAGGAAAGAAACCAACCTTCCTCTATCTCCAACCTGCAACTTATTATTATTTTAATAAAGAAATGAATAAAAAATGATTCAACAATAATTATACATTACAATAGAAAAAAAGATTAAAAGAACATGATACAATCTTTCTTTCCCTCCCTCTCCTCCCCAAAACCCCTATTTTTCCCTCTGTAAATACTCCATCAAACAAACAAATCATTCGGTTAGCTGTCGAAGAATATAATGAGAAACAACAAGAGTTCTTTTGGCTCATGTCTAGCCCAACAAAGTAAGAGAACAATCCGAATAAATAAACATAATACGACCATAATACACTCCGTTATCGACTCGACAGCAACTCAACCTGGCCTTCCTTTTTTGTGTGTTTTTTGCCCTCGTAACATTTTTTACAGTACATACCTCTTCAAAATTATGCCACTTATCCCACTTCCATCACCGACCATCAGATGAGCTTAATGTGTCTGAAAATCCCGAGGGTTTTGCAGGAATACTTGATTGGGTTTGGGAGTATGATATATCACCATACATTGTTGAAGTACCTTCATCTGCTTGCCATCTTAGTAGAGCCTGAGGAAGGCTCATGTGAAGGTCAATGCCCGAGTTTTCGTCATCCTCTTGGGTGGTAGGCTTCCACAGCTCAACAAGGGGGCCCAACACATTTACAGCATGCCCCATGTCAGGTCGCTGATATGGTTCACGAGCTGTGCAGTGTCCTGCCAGCTCAGCCACCTTGAAGATACTTGCCATTGTCTCCTCGTCACAGTTGATTGTTTCATCAACCACTTTAGGAATGTTGTCTTTGTTGGTAAGGACCCTGCGAAACCATGTGACCAGATGTGACCTCTCATCGGGTAAGGTCTCATCTAAAGCTTTTCTGCCAGTTATTATCTCCATCAAGACCACTCCAAATGCATAAACATCCACCTTCGTAGTCACCCTTCCAGTTGCTGTTCAGATTAAAACAGTATCTCTATTTAGAAAATATAACATTTAACCAAACAACAAAAATGACAAAGTTACAAAACAGCCAGGCAAAAGGCAATAATAATACCATTAAACCCAAATATCAAACATCAAATATTATAAATGCTAATCAGAAGACAATTGTTTCAGTCAATCATGATTTTTAATCTTTTAATGTAAGAATACTGAATATGGCCTCATAACTTATAAAGTACGCTGTTTAAGCTAGCTTGATAATACCATGTAGAGCCCCAATCATATTAACAGCTAATATCTTAGCTATTCCTGGTTTGAGACATTGAGGATACATCTAAATTACATTGAAAGGTTTAATTTGCCTAGAGAAAATTATCACAGAATATGCATAACTAAGCAAGTAAGCTCATATAAAATCTTAAAGCATTTGAAGACAAAAATTCACATACCAGCATATTCAGGAGCAAGATATCCAAACGTTCCTGCCAATCTTGTCTCCACAGAGTATTTGCCTTCGGGTGCATTTTTAACCAGTCCAAAATCGGCAACCTTTGCTCTCATGTCATCCCCAAGGAGAATGTTGGAGGGCTTCAAATCTCTGTGAATGAAACTTTGTTGTGCCAAAGAGTGCAAATACTCAACCCCTCGTGCAACATCCAGTGCAATGGTGACTCTCTGCTTCCAGGTGAGCGGAGCATATCCATTTTCCCGCCATTCAAAGAGATGCTGACTTAGGGTACCTTGAGGCATATACTCGTAAACCAAGAGTCTCTCATTACCATTAATACAGTAACCCAAAAGTGCAACCAGATGCCTATGCCTAACTTTTGTAAGCACTGCGATTTCTGCCTGAAACTCATTCATTCCTTTAGTACCGGTCGATACACATTCCATCCTTTTGACAGCAATCTGTGTGCCATCATGCAGTTCCCCTTTATAAACAACCCCGAAACCACCTCTTCCTAAAACATTGGCCTCACTGAAATTATCGGTCACTTGTCTTAGTACTTGGATTGAGATCACTACATTTCCACCCTCAAAAAAATGGCGGTCACTACGATCCCCACTGCTTTGGCTTAGCATTTCACTAGGAACTCCCCCATTCCCATTCATTCTGCCACCGTTTGCTGGACTCTTAACCACACCCCTCTCAGCATCACTGCCCTCCACCTTACCAAATTTTCCGTACCTCTTGTTCATAACATACTTATAAGAAACAAAGCAAACAACAGCAACAAAAATCAATGCACCAGCAATAATACCGACAATCATAGCAATCGAATTCTTACTATTGCCACTTTTCAAGTTACCATCTGAACCTCCAGCGGATGCTCCAGATCCTGAATCTCCTCCATCACCAGAACCACCAGATTTTCCAAGTAAACTATTCCCCGAGTATGAGAATTTTACTGAATTCGAAAATTTCGGGATGTCTCCACTAAGATTGTTATTAGACACATCAAGAAGCTGCAAACTAGTCAACTTAGTCAGACTATCAGGGATTGAACCAGTTAATCCGTTACCACTCAGATTCAAGTTCTTCAATGAGGTGAGATTGGCAAAGGCCGCAGAAATCGTCCCGACCAAGTTTTTCTTTTCCAGATTCACTGTAATCACATTCTTTTGTGAATCACAAGAAATAAAGGACCATTCGCAAGCATCATTCCCAGGCCACTTATCAGAAAGAGGCACAGGGTACCCAAAACCCCCAGCAATCTCAAGCAATGTAGTAACTTGAGGATCACAAGGATCCCCATTACTATTACAGAAATTATTGTTTCCATCAACAACTTTTTTCTCAACTGAGGTAGGAAATTCTGGGAAAGGACCCTGCAATTTATTATTAGACAATGAAACATTCTTCAAGTTTGGAAGATCAATTAAAGATTTGGGAACCGGCCCTGTCAACTGATTGTCTCTAAGCTGAAGATCGAAAATATCCAAACATTTAGACAAATCTGGGATCGGACCCGTAAACAAGTTTTTCTGAAGCCAAACCTGAGACAACTGTGTCATGTTGGATAAAACTTGTAAAGTACCATTGAACCCAACATCCTGATTGTTGATCCAAAGATTCTGAACCATTGAACCACCGAGAGAAGCCGGTAATGTGCCGCTCAAATTGTTGTAAGACAGCCTTATACTTTTCAAGCTGTTCATAGAATCGAAGATATCAGGCAAGGAACCGAACAAGCTGGTGTTGTCTAGTTGAAGTTCAACGAGTCCCGTCGATTGGGACAAATCTGGGAAAGTCCATGGACTTAAACCGGCATTGTCACTCAAACTCAGCTTTTGCAAGCTGGTTAATTCGGAGAAGGCGTTTGGGGATATAGAGGTGAAGGCGTTGCTGTCAAGGTAAACCTCTTGTAAGCTGGAGAGGTTGGCCAAAGATGGGATGGTCCCGGACAAGGCGTTGCGTTGGAGTGACAAAGTCTGGAGCTCCGACAAGGCGGCGATGTCGGGGGAAAGGGTCCCAGACAGGGATTTGGAAGAGAGGTTGATGGAAGTAACGCTGTTGGATTTGTCGCAATTTATGCCAGGCCACTTGCAGTAGTTGTCTGAAGAAGTGGAAGACCACCCAGTGGGAGGAGGGCGGAAGGATGAAGCTATCTTGAGCATGGTTGCGCCGTCGTCCCCTGCGGCGAGAAAGGCGGAGAAAAGGAGGATGGGAAGGAGGATATGGTGGCGGTTAAGCATTTTTGCTTTTGGGTTAGTTTCGGAAACCAAAACAGTTGGATTATCCAACAACGATGGTGTTTGTTGGATTGTTCTTTGAATATGGTTTTTTTCCTTTTTTTTTCCTAACAGTGAAAAGAAAGAACAGTGTTTTAGGGCAAGGGAATACTTGGGGGAAAGACAAAAAATAATGAAAGGGAATTTTCTTAGTTGGAATTTTTAAAAAGAGAGAATATCTTACCTGTTTCTTTTTTTTTTTTTCCAAAAAAAAAAGTTAATATGCAGAGTACTAAAAATAGTTTAAATTTCACAGACATCCCTATCAATTTCAAATATGAGCAAAATGGTCCATCTAAAAATAAAGTACTTATGTCCCGTACTCTTTAAAAATGGATAAGAAAAAAAATGAAAATAGCGTCAATTATTATCCAATCCAACTCTGAATTTTGACTTTTTTTTAAATATTATATAATAAGAAAACAAAAAGTCCGTACATTATTAAAATTAAAAAACTAATAAAATTATAAAAATGTTTTAAAATTTTATATATTAAAAATAAAAAAAACAAATAGATATTACTAAAAAACTCCAAAGTTTCGGATTTTTTTTTTTTTTTGTAAATAGTATCGCGTAACTTTTAAATTTTAATAAAAAACCGTGAAAATTCTAAAAACAAACTATAAGAATTCAAAAGAATAAAAATCCATATATATATCATATAAAATGTTCGAAAAAATCTTCAGAATATGAAAACAAATAAAAATAAAAGCTCCAAAGTTTGAAAAAATTATAAAAATTTTCCAACAAATATTTTTTCCTCAAAATTAAAAAGGAAACTTTATATAATATATATGCAAAAAATATTCTAAACTTTATAAATTTTAAAAATAATAGAAAATAATGAATTTTTTGAAATTTTAAAAATAAAATTAATTTTTACTGAATATTTATATATTTTTATTTTATAATTTTTTTGAAAGAATTTTGGAAAATTTTTAATTTTAAATTTTTATTTTTTTAGAAATTTGGTAATTTTAATTATTTTATTATTATTTTATAAGCTTTTGAATGTTGGGCATTATTTTAGAAATTTTAACAATGTTTTATTAAATTATTAAAAATTCAAATTTATACAATACTGTTTACAAAAAGAATACTATCAAAATAAATATTTTCTTTTATAGAACTTTTAGTACTTTGTTCATATATTTCGAAAATATAAGTTAAAGATTTTTTAGAATTTTTTAAATATTTTTAATATTTTTTGGGTGTTTATGTGTATCCTTTAGATGGGTGAAGCTGTGTATTTATATGATATGGTTACTATCCATAGATGTGATTTCGTAGGTAGGTTCCATGCATGTCGGCACGTACTCTACTCTAGGTTTAACATGTGTTTATACGATGTGGGTTTGCCTATGTGATGGTGTGTGAACCCACATCGTGCGGTCTCATAGAGGGGTTTGAGTGCCTTACATGCTAACTCATAGTGTCACGGGAACTTGAAGTGCGAACTGTGTAAAACTCAACCTAGACCCAATCAGGTTACGAGTCGGTAATAGTGAGTATCATAACAATTTGTCCCCCACCTGGTTTGAAGAAGAGTTATAACGTGACTATTATTGGAACCTGGTTCTATGAGATGAGAAGTAACACAAGAAGAAGCTTATTAAATACACTTTATACCTTAACTTGCAACATACACTTCACCACGTGTCAAGAAGGGTTACAACTATACGCAACTGATTGTGCCCTTATTCTCGGATATATGAATCGTTAAAGTGTAAAAAGCCCTTTTAAAAGGAAGTTACCTGAGCCATAAAAATTACATTATTTGAATTAGAGATTTTGGGGAAGAAACCATTGTTGAGAAGAAAAGTTTCAGAGGTAATTTCCCTAAAATTTCCATCGTTCTTTTTATTTTTATCAGTTTTATTAGAACACCATGGCTAGGACTAGAAGAAATGGTCGTATTATTCAGAACATCCCTTCACGACGCCATGAAGCAAGTACTCCGATGAAGGCTAAGGCCTATGTTTGCACCACGGAGGTGGAAGAAATGAATCCTATTTTGGCCGCTTGAGGAATTCGAATACTGAACTTTTCTTATGACTTCTCAATCCCTGAATTATTAAATCGATTGAGCGACACCAATGACGGTAGTTTTTTACTTCCACTGCATGTGATAGAGGTAGGTTTCCATTTACCACTCCACCCTTTTTTTTGTCACTTTCTCGATGAATATAGGGTAGCTCCAGGGTAGTTATCTTGTTTTTCATGGTGGGTTGCAATGGCATTCTTCATTGAGTGCAATCGGGGGGAAGAAGTGCCATTGATTATCATTTTTCAGAATTTGTACCAATTGAAGGCCTACAACTGAGGGGGTTCGGTGGGTTTATTTTATTTCTCACCTTGCGAAGATGTGGAATCCATCATTACTAACTGGTCTTCGAACCTTCGCCTAAATCATTGCAAGTACATATGGGTTAAGTACAAGCTTAATAGTAGCTTTGACTTTCCAATTGAGTGGTCGATACTTGGTAAGAGTATGTGTCTAACGAAGCAAAAAATTATGACAGAAGTAGGTTGGGGACAGTATTATAGACTTCACAAGGGTCGCGTGCTAGATTTTAAGGAATTGCTAACTATCAGGAACATGTTTTAGCACTGACTCTTAAATCTAAGTCCCAATAGATGGAGGCAAGTTGATGTTGATGATGGTGCGGGCACCGTTGGATTACTAACTGCACAGTTCATCTGGCCACATAATGCTACTAATGAGTTAAGGCTTATATTGTTTGAGAGAAAAGAGGAACCTAGAAATTATTGTTATAGTAAATTAAAGCCTCATCCATAGTCTTCGATACCTTCAGGGAATGTAGAAAATGGTGCAAACCCTCTTATGTTAACTGTTGGTACTGATATTACACTTGTTGGTGATACAAGCACAGTTCGTGGTATTGAAGAAAGTTAAAAAGTATCCATAAGCTTATCCAAGAAATCAACGAATACATGGGTATGCGATCTTTTATGTAGAATGTGTGAGGTGATCCCTCTGGTACTACTATTGGGGAAGGGAGTGTGAGCAGTAGAAAGAAGCAAAAGACTATTGCGGGAACTGCCAACATTGTACTAAGTAGTGAAGATGAGTAGTCCAATAGGGGAGTTTCGTCGAAATAAAAGGAAAGATCGTATTGGAACATCTAACAACTTAGCCCTTTATTACTACAGTTCCTGCTATAATTTTATCTTCTCCCGACTCTCCTATTGATCCTCTACCACCACCAAGACTAGCAGTTGATGATGCCTTTGGAGTAATTGTTGATTATGGCCTTCCTAGTGGCTCTATGAAATTCACTGCTTCTAGTGGTGAGAAAGGAACATTATTTCCATGGAGCAAACATCTTAGCATGCAAAAGTTTCCCTACAGTCCTAGTGAGGTGAACAAACAATGGAAAATTTCCATGTCTGAAGAAGTGAATGAGCATTTCTATCCTTCTAGATCGTCCAGTTGTACAAGGAAACCTTCCTTGTAAGAGTTTTTTCTTTCCCTCCAAGTTGTCTTAGTTGAAGCTAACATGGTCAGTATGGGGCTCGTTGAGGGTATTGGTGAAGCAAAATTAAAAAAGAAAGAAATTGAAAATGTTTATCACTCTACCATGGGGTACTAAAAAGGGCTCGCGAATTATATACAAGCTTGGATGAAGAGAACTAGAAATTGTTGGAGCAGAATAGAAGACTACAAGAGCGTCTCACCTTTGTTGAAAAAGAGGTTGAAAAGTTACATAGGAGATTGTAAGTGAGCAAGCCGATAAATGTGTTTTGGAAGCAACCATAAAAAGTATGGATGAACAACATAGAGTTGCTATGGCTAATCTGGTGAAGAGCCATGAAGAAGCTTTAGAGAAGTACAAGAGGGAAACTATGCAAAGCTTCCAAGACTACTTACCTGATTTAAAGTATAACTTCTTATTGCACGCTCAAGTAGTTGACGGTCCCTTTGATGCTTATAAGGTAAATTTTGATGCTCTTAGTAATCTCACTGGTGCTCAATTAGATTTCGATGTTCACTTTCCTTCTTGAGCAGTTTGGGAAGAATTCGTGAAAAATGGAAGAATTCCAGCAAACTTTACTTCGCTGAAGATCCTGTTGAGACTAATATGGCTCCCACAGCTGAATGTGAAGGTGATGGAAGTGAAGGAGAAAACAAAGAAGATGATGAAGTGCTCGTCGATCCCTAAGATACCGGCACTAATTCTTAATTTCCTTATTTTTATTGTACTTGTTTCTTTTGAATATGAAATGAAAATTCTTTGTTTGTTTTGATTTGAAACGGTGTTATGTTTTGACTGCAAATTTATTTAAGCAAACTACATAATCAAGTTGTTAGCATAAATGAGCTAAGAAATAAAGATTGCAAAATCAACTAACATAGGTTGCGATCTTGAACCAACGAACTTTAATAATATTAGCTATGATCTTAAATCAGCTAGATCAAATAAAATTATTCATGGTCTTAAATCAAATGAACTTAGGTTGCGATCTTAAATCAACGAACTGTTTGGAGTTGCGATCTTAAATCAACTAACTCAAGTGAAATTGTTCATGAGCTTAAATCAAATGAAATTAGGTTGCGATCTTAAATTAGCTAACCTTAATGACATCAGTCATAATCTTAAATCAGCGAGCTATTCAGAGTTGTGATCTTAAATCAACTAACTCAAATAAAATTGTTCATGATCTTAAACTAAATGAACTTAGGTTATGATATTAAATCAGCGAGCTATTCAGAGCTACGATACTAAATCAACTAACTCAAATAAAATTGGTCATGATCTTGAATCAAACGAACTTAGATTACGATATTAAATCAACTAACCTTAATGATATCAGCTGTGATCTTAAATTAGTGAGTTGTTTGGAGTTACGATATTAAATCAGCTAACTCAAATAAAATTTTTCATGATCTTAAATCAAATGAACTTAGGTTACGATCTTAAATCAGCTAATCTTAATGATATCAGCTGCAATATTAAATCAGCGATTTGTTCGGAGATGCGATCTTAAATCAGTTAACCCAAATAAAATTGTTCATGATAGATAAAATAGACAACATTTGCAAATAATGTATCTTTAATGAAAAAAGGATAGATCATTCATACATAAGATTTCATTAAGTGGCGTGCATTCCATGTACGTGGTAGCATAGGAATCTCCATCTTTGTTATTTTGTAAACTTTTAACCTATCTTTTCTACCACTTTCTAGGGTCATTCTCAATTTGGGTTTATTTTTTCTTGTTGCAATACTAGAAAACTGACCTTGATATTTCTTAAAACAATATCACCAACTTGAAACTTCTTGTTCTTGACTTTAGAATTATAATATCGAGCAACTTGTTGGGCTTGTACAGCATTCTTAATATATGTTATCTCTTTAGCTTCATCAATGAGATCTAAGTTGAGTGAAATGACCTCTTGATTAGAACCTTCGACAAAATGAATTGTTATATGAGACCGCATACAAGTGAGGATGCAGTCTCTTCTAACCAAGCACCTTTGGCATCATCAACCTTTTTATTCAAAGTTATTAGAATCTTTTTATTCATTGCTTCTACTTGACCATTTGTTTAGGGAGTCTTTACAGAACTTTGAGTGACAGCAATCTATAGATCTTATAGAAATTTTTTAATTTTCCTTGAAATTGAGTTCCATTATCTGTTATAATCAGGCGTGAGATGTCAAACCTACAAACAATAAATTTCCAAAGAAAAGACTTCATTTCTCTCTGTGATTGTAGCTAAAGCTTCAACTTCTATCCATTTAGTGAAATAGTCTACAACAACTACTATGAATTTCTTCTGAGCTGTAGCTATTAGAAATGGGCCCAAAATGTCTATTCCCCAATTTGCAAATGGCCAAGGGCTAGACATTATTTCAAGAGTTCTACTGGTGACCGCTGCACCTTGAGCATATTTTTGGCAAGAATCACAAGTGTAAACCATATGGTGTGCGTTCTTCTGGATAGTTGGCCAGTAATTCCCCTACCCGAAGACCTTTTGTGCTAGCAGTCTCCCACCTAGGTGATCACGGTATATTCCCTCATGATTTCTCTTATAACATACTTAGCTTTTGAGGGAGCAAGACATTGCGACAGTGCTTAGGAGTTACCCTTTTTATAAAGCACACCCTCTAACAGGATATATCTAACTATGATATAATAAAATAAATGGTTTTAATTGGCTGAGAGATGAATAATTTTCAAATAGAAATATAATTGAAATGTAAATAATAATTTCATACTTTGCAACTTTATGTTGTAGTTTAGCGAGCTCCTTCTTATTGAGATGGTGAACTTCTCATTGTAGAGCTTGTATAATTGGGGTCATCCACGTTTCTTCTTAGTTCAGACTAAAAATTTGTTGGACGTCACAGTTTGGGACATCTCTATATTCTAACAAAAACTGTCATCTCTGTTCAATAGTAATAGAAAATGCCAAGTTTGATAAAATATCAGCTTTGGTGTTCTCTATTCTTAATAGTTGTCTAACATGTGCTTTATCAAACTAAGTGAGTAGTTGAGCTACTAGGGAGTGGTATTTCTTCAAGTTTGGCTCTTTTACTTCATACTCACCATTAATCTACTTCAATACAAGCTGAGAATCAATATGTATGATCAGTTCCCTTGCCTCTAGCTGTAGAGCTAATTGTAATCCTGAAATTAGTGTCTCGTACCCCGCAACATTCTTAGATGCTTGGAAGTAAAAAGATAGTCTATATAGCCATTCATTTTCATCAGGATCTATTAGAAGATCACCCGCTCCTAACCTAGTCTTCATTGTTGAGCCATCAACATAAACTATCCAACACTTTAGCTTTGCAATTGAACTCGTTTGCCTCTGTGATGAGCTAACTACTACATCTTGTGTGATGAATAGAAAAAGAATTTTAGAGGCAAATGTGTATTTATAATAAAACATTGCAAGAAAAAGTAAGTATTTGTCAAGTAAAATTCCAATAATCTTGTGTGAATGATAATGTTTGAAATTAAAAATTACCTGCAAGGTTTGATGATTTATTAAAAGAGCATTCCACCATAAAATTGATTAGGATTTGAGCCTTGATCGTTATTCTTGAGGCATATTATATTCAAACTTAGCTAATTCAATTCCACATTTGGTCATTCTACCTAAATTATCTACTTTAGACAGAATATATTTGATAGGCTGATTAGTCATGACAATCATAGGATGAGCCTGAAAATAAGGATGCAACTTGTGAGCTACCACAATTAAAGTGAAAATGAGATTTTTTGTCTTTGAATACATTTGTTCACCATCTTGTAACACATTGTTAACATAATCTATTGGAAATTGACGAACCCCCTTTGCTTTGATCAAAACTGTTGCTATTGTTTTATCCGAGTGCCTAGGTAAAGATAAATAACTTTCCTCACACGCGGCAACATCAAAAGCAGTGAGGATGTGAGATATGACTTGAGCTTCTTGAAAGCAACCTGTCATTCTTCTGTCCAACTAAAAGAAGTTTTCAAGGCTTTGAAAAAAGGTAAGCATTTATCTGCCATTCTAAAGACGAACCTGTTAAGTGCAAGCACCCTCCCCTTTAGGCGCTAAATATCCTTGAAGGTCCTCAGAGGAGGCATATCTAAAATGGATTGAATCTTCTCTAGGTTCACTTCTACCCTTCTCTGAAACCAAGAAGCCTAGAAATTTTCTTGCTCTTATACCAAAAACACATTTCTCCATATTTAACTTCATGTTATGAGCTCGCTGGACAGCAAAAGTATCAGATAAGTCTTGGATATGTCCCCTTAGAGTTGAGCTCTTTACCAAGATTTCATCAAAATAAACCTCAACACTGCATCCAATTTGCTCTCTGAAAATCTTCTTAACCAATCTTTGGTAGGTCGCACATGTATTCTTCAACGCAAAAGGCATAACTCGATAGTAAAACAAGTTTTCTTCTTTGATAACGGCTGCTTTATCTTGATCTTCTGGGGCCATGAAAATTTGGTTATAACCCGAGAATGTATCCATAAAACTCATGAATTTATAACCTGAGGATGGATCAACCAATCAATCAATCGAGGGTAAAGAAAAACTGTCATTGGGGCAAGCTTTGTTAAGGTTGGTGAAATCAATGCATATTCTCCACTTTTCATTGGCTTTTTTCACCATCACAACATTCGAAACCCAATCAGGGTATGCCACCTCTCTGATGAGCCCTGCTGAAAACAGTTTTCCTACCTCCTGCCTTTTGGCCTCCATGACCTGTGAAGCTAATCTTCTTTTCTTATACTTAATTGGCTCGATCTCGAGAGATAAGTTTAACGTATGAACGATCACTTGAGGATCCACACTAGGCATATCTGCAGCTAACCATGCGAAAATGTCGGAGTTCACTCTTAAACACTGAACCAAGTCATCTTTTTCCTCCTCTTTCAATGCTGAAGAAATTTTTACAAAATTATATGTGTTATCATACAACAACTATAAAGTTTTCGTGACTTTTGCTTCTTTTAGCTTATGAATTCTTTCCTCACCTCTAACATCCAAACTATCCAAGTCTAAAACTTGACCAACCACCCCTGTCTGCTATGAAATTTGTCCTTGCGACACCTGTTCGTGTGTTTGTTTGATTGATAACATGTGGCACTGCCTAGCTGTTCGCTTATCAGACTTCATAAAACCTATCACCGTCTTTGTAGGAAACTTAATCTTCATACAAAAGGTTACAACTATCATATTAGCCATTCTCATTATAGGTTGTCCAAAAATGACATTATAGGCTATTGGATAGTCTACTACAAAGAATTGAAAAAAAATTGTTGTGGTGTACTCGCTATCTCCCAAGGTAACGGGTAAATTAATACACCCTTTCACCTCGATTAGGTGGTTCACAAAACCATACAAAGGACTTGCCATCTTTAAAGCTTGCTCTATCAACCCCATTTTTTGGTATGCATCCCAATTAGCCCCTCAACTGCACTGCCACTATCAACCAAAATTCTCTTTACCTCAAACCCTGTCATAGTTGCTGACACAATCATTGGATCATTTCCTTCTTCATTACACACCAAATCTTTGTCCTCATCATTAAATTCCACTTTTTTTTCTTGTTGACGTAGCCTTTTCAAGGAACTGATTAACATTACATTTTAAGATGAGCCTTTCTCTTTGTATTAGAGATCGTCCACTCTTCATCTGTACCAATTATCATGTGTATTGTACCTTTAACTTTTTTCTTACCCCTATCATCACCTCGTGAAGTTTGACCTGGCAATGTAGCATCTCAAGCCACAAAATCTTTAAGCTTACCATTCCTCACTGCTTTTTCAATAACATCTTTCAAAGAAGAACAACCTTCAGTCTTACGTCCTCTGTCATTGTGAAAATTACACCTATCCCTCGAGTTTGACCTTGACTGATTACATAGCATGGGTGGAGGACTTGACAAGCTGCCTAAACTTTTAGCCTAGCTAAGAATATAGGCACGCATAGCATTTAAGGGAGTATAGGTTTCAAATTTGCCATGAGGAACATACCTTATTGTGAGCTCAACCTCAAGTCTTTGAAATGCCCTCGACGATTCATTCTATGAATAACTCATCTGTTGTCCCCCTCCTTGTACGTGTAAACTCTGAGAAAGAGGACCCTGATGACTGTAAACTTTCTATCGATTTCTAAACTGTCTGTCATCCCTCCGGAAGGTATTGCGAGCCACTCTCTTAATTTCTTCTACTTCAGTGAACTTATGAGCTCTCTCATACAAATCTGCCAAACTCTATGGCCTATTATCAGTGAATGAATATTTCACATGTTCATTCTAAACATCCATGATAAAGGAATCAATGGCCTACTGATCCTCCAAATTTTTTGTGTTTAACGTTGCTGCACGGAAACATTTAACATAATCTTGTAAGGATTCCTCATCTCTCTACTTTACTAACATCAAGCCCATAAGAGTACTCATTATTGTTTTATGAGCTCGAAATCGTCCCAGGTTAATTTGGCCCAACTGTGAGAAGCTCTGGATGGAACCCTGGGGTAGAAACAGATGCCAATATTTTGCATTTCCTTTAAAGGTCGTCGAGAAGGCTTTACACTTATCAACATCATATGCCCCTAGCACATTCATGTAATTGTTATACTGCATGAAATATGCATGAGGATCTATTCTTTCTTTGAACATTTCCTTTGGAACCTTAAACTCAGCCGGTAGGCTCACAATCGTTATCTTAGGAGCTAATGGATTGTTAGAACAAAATAACCAATCCATATCCTCGGCATCAGGATGCAATGCTCACACATCTCTACGCAGAGTGTCCATTTCATTCTACCACGGTTTTGCATGTGCCCTTACATCCTCCTCTTAGGTAGGTGTGACATGCTCTTGAAGATTGGAGTTGTCAAATTGCATTTTCCTTCTCAATTATTCGTTCTGGCTTAACAATTCCTACTGAAACACTTGTTGCTGTTTGAACCTAGCACTTTGTTGGGACATTTGCACCTTCATCAACCTCAGCTGCTCACACAAACTGAATAATAGTTGTGGCGATGCTCCCTGATCAAAGGGAATAACGATCCCTGACCAGATGGAGTGTTAAGATTGAATGAGTTGGAAGCACCTACATGGCCTGAGTTACCCAAATTCTCTAGTCAGTCAGCAAACCAACCTGCAAAAATGTCTATCTCACTGGGTTGATTGCCAGTGCCAAAACCTATTGCCTGGCCTGAAGAAAAATTAGTAGGGAAATTCTCATTGGGGTGAGTCATTTGATTTCTTTTAGCAATCTAAATATCTGAAAATCAGAAGTCTGTCCACACTCACTGCACCAAATTATTGAGTGTTTTTGTGCGCCCTTTAGATGAGTGGAGTTGTGTATTTATATGATATAGTTACTGTTCATAAATGTGATATCGTAGGTAGGTTCCATGCATGTTGACACGTACCCTACTCTAAGTTTAACACGTGTTTATATGATGTGGGTTCGCCTATGTGATGGTATGCGAACCCACATCGTGCGGTCTCATAGAGGGGATTCGAGTGCCTTATAGCGAACTTGAAGTGCGAACCGTGTAAAACCTAACCCAGGCCCAGACCCAGACCCAGACCCAATCAATTTACAGGTCGGTAATAGTGAATATCATAACAATATTATATATATTTTTGGTAAGAATATTATATATTTTTAATGTTTATTATTTTAATGTATTTTATTTTTTCTGATTATTTTGAATTATTGTAATTACATTTTTAAACTTTGGAAAATTTTAGTAATTTTTTATTTAAATAATTTTTTTAAATTGTCAATATTTTTGTAATATTTTTTTAAAATATTTTTTAAAATTTGAATTTTTACTTTTTTGAAACTTTGAAAAATGTTACTGCTTTTCTATAATTATTTATGATTTTGGGGGTTTTAGAATTTTTTCTAGGTTATCTAATAATATATAATTTTTGAATTTTTAAATATTTTAGAATTCAGCCAACCATAGTTGAATTATTTAATGGTCATAATATTTAAATATTTTATTTCTTGTAGAATTATATAGTCGTTACACAGTTGCTGTAAATGTGGGGGGGAGTTGTTATGGCAGAAAAAAAAATGATAACTTGCATATATTTCACTTTTTTATGGCAAAAAAAATTCTTCAATTTTATAATCATGGAAATTTTTCGTCCACCAAGTAGGGGTGAAATACTACAATGTGGATTGAAGGAATATTAAAAAATATATATTTTTTATATATTTTCAATAATGTTTTTAGACTCCACAAGTAGAGTTACGGGTTGAAAAAGTGTTTTATAAGGTTATAATAAAATATAAAAAAATATTTAAAAAAGATACACATGACAATTTTTTAAAATTGCTTGTGGAATAAAAAAGTACATTACCAGTGTACCAAATACTAACCTTTAAAAAATTAAAAATAAATTAAAATAAACATGTATCATATACTAAACTCTAAACTCTACTTATGGAGTTAAAAAAATTTCAAACCGTAGTGGACAAAATGCTAATCCACTTAGGAAATTATATTCAAACACTACATTAATCAAATCAAACAATAAATAGGTAAATGAACTTTTCATTTTATACTTAAATAAATTTAACATAAAAATAGACTAAATCCGCAAATATAAGATAATAAACTTAAAATATTAATGTTTTAGTTTTACTTAGGATTAAGTCATATTTTGGATTTAAATTTGATAATTTTTTTTCACATTGGGTTTGAATTCTTTTTATCTAAATTAAGTCTTGAATTTGATAATTATTCTCATATTGGAACCTAAACTTTTTTTTCCAAGTTAATTCTTGAAAATTTTAAAGTTCAAGCCCCAATGTGGAAACAATTGTCAAGTTCGGGGCTTAACTTGGACAAAAAAAAATTTAGGCACTAATATGAGAAAAGTTACTAAGTCTAGATCCCAATGTAAGAATAATTACCAAATTTAAAACTTAAATTGGACAAAAAAAATTCAGATCCCAATAAAAAAAATTACTAAATTTATGTCTCAAATAATGATTTAACCCAAAGTGGGTTTAGGTTTGAAAAAAAAAAATTGGATGTCAAACTTGAGAAATAATGCATACATTTTACATTAAATCAAAATATATTTTCATTTTCATTAATATTAATCATTAACTCATTAAATATTTTTTACTTGCGAGGTTAAAATTTTGAAGATGCACTCTTTTCTTTTTTTTTTTTTCTCTCTCTTTATTTTCTATTAAAATAGAACAAAGTATATCATTACCATACAAAATAAGAGTTTCCTACATAAAATAACTATTGAAATTCCTTAATAGATGTTGTTCCTAACTAACTAGAATAAATTATCATTCCAACAATTATTCTCCAATCAGTATTGTTTATGAGTTAAATAATTGGTAAGTCAAAAGAATTTATTTCTCAATTTAAAATTTCGAATGAAATTATTTTTATTCCCAATAATAACTTCTTTAATTATAAGCATACCAACTTTTTTTACATCATATTAGAGCGATCGGATGAATTAAAAATTTATTGTCTTAATTTATTGATAAACTTTGAACTTGTTAATTTTATATTAAAGAAAAAAAAAACCCTTAAATCATATATTTTTATTAAATTATTTACCATTAGTGTAATATTTCTTTAATATTAAAATTAATTTGTCAATATTTAAAAACTCAATTAAATGAATGGATAAGTTAAATGAATAAACCAAAAACTAGAAATCTTTGACATTCAATCCCGTTATTTCTAACTTAAATTAGTATGGTTTTCTATTCACGCTTTGTGTTGGGTTAATCATTTTTGGACTAAATAGTTAAAATTTAAAAGTTATAATATGTTCCAAGTTTTTATACTCTCTGTATATTTGGAATTTAGTCCCTGTATTTTTATTTTTAGAAGTTTTTATACTCAAATTTTATGTTAACATTTTAATTATAATAAAATATTTAGATTAACCAATGACATTATAAAATTTGAGGTACTAAATTATGTTAAAAATTAAAACTTAAATTTGAGTATAATAAGGAATTGGAATTGAAATTTGACCCTTTTTATATAATCTAAAGAAATAAAGGGATGAAAATTGGAATTTAACGATTACTTTTAATAATGTAAAAGAAAGAACACTTAATCAAAGAAGGCCTTAGGGCCTTGTATAGATTTGGAATAAATATAAGTCTTGATGCAGACTGAACTATAATATCTCACTTCTGCCAACTATAATATACAATTTAGTGCAGATTCTTTCTTGTTACATAATTCCAGGGTTCCACATTTTCCTTTTAAAAATATAATAAATACAATTTTTTTAATACAACGTTTATAACTACTTATAATCTCTGCTCACCCTTAAATAAGATAATAAATGCGTTTTAATACACTCAAATTCATATTTTTTACTCTGATAATAATATCAATACTAACAAAAACTATTAAAAGATGAGTACAAAAATACATCAATTTCATATTATAAAGAATACTATATTAATATATAAGTTAATGACAATAAGTATTTTATTTTATTTTATCAATTTATGTATTTGTGTTGTGATTGTGTATTCAAGTTGGGATTTTTTATATTTATATGACTTTTGAGATCTATATATTATTATTATTATTTAAATTTATAATTGAGTTAGCATCACAAGTTGATTGGGCATCAATTTGATTAGTGAAATTATGAAAATGTTCTTTCGTAATTAAAATAAGATATATTATTCTGAGTACTTTAGTTCCTTTTATATATATATATATATATATTATTCAAAATTCCAATAAAAAATTTGCATGTGTTGAAATTTGAACCCATACTATTTACATTAGTAAAACCTTAATTTTATCAGTAAACAAAAAGCTTATTTTAATAAAATATTTACATTTTAATTGTATTATGCATAATTTATTACACCCATCAATTGTATATATTGATAATGTTGATTAGTTTGTGTCATAAGTTAACTCGACACTAACTCAAAATTGATGGCAGCAACATGATAAACAATTATAGTGTATTCAATATTCTTAATATTGTGTATTTATGTGTTTAAATTTCATTTAAACTATTTTTATTTTAATATTGTACATTTTTCATGCGTTAGTATTAATTAGTTTCAAACCATACGTTTTATTATTTATTATATGCTATTTTAAGACTAATATTTGTATTTTAAATACGCAGTTTCCACAAGCATGAGTATGATAAAATTTCTAGTATTAATAATTTATGTTATGATTGCAAAAGAAAAACTATAACTACAACTTCAAACAAATCGTAGGATATCAACAAAAGGAGGGATTCATTTACACCGATGTAAAATTAAAGTAGTATTACATCTGTCCTTATATTTTTGTACAATTAATATTTTAACAATCCAACTATCATATTTCATTTATATAGATGATGCTAAATTAAAATTTCTAATTGTTTATTTTATAAAAAAAATTTGAATTGTTCCATAAGTATTAATATAGATATTTTTTTAGATCGAAATGATAGAAATATCGAATCGCTTTTAAAATTTACATGCATAATAAGTATAATTATATTGATAAATTCAACGGTTTAATAATTAAAATATTAATTTTACAAAAATATAAAAAATAATATTAATTTAATTTTACATCAGTATAAATGAATAATTAAATATAAGCATATATTTTAATAATTATGGTGATAGTTTATAGAATAAAATCATATGGTGTCGAATACCACGTAGCGGCGTAGAGCGATAAAGGTGGAATTAGGTGGAGGAAATGCGGTGCGGTCCCACCAAAGGGACAGCACAGCTGTTTCTTAGCTTAAATGCATACATATATAAAACAAATCAGCTACGCCAACGCGCCTGCACCGCAGTTTTTTCCCTTCTTTGTTTCATCCGAATGCCTGAAAACCAATGGCCTTTTTTATGCCTTCAGCTCCTGTAATTTTTGGATCTTTAATATTTAGTCCCTTTATTTTTATTTCTAATAAATTTTTTATGCATTATTTCCAATAATTTAATCATTTTATTTTCTAATCTGAAAATTAAATTTCAATTGATATTATTTTTAATGAACTTTTGTTAAATTTGAATATATGCTATTTTAATATTCAAAATCTTAATTTAAAAATTAAAGTACACTTGATAATATATATAAATTTGACATATGTCAATTAATAATATTATGAGTTGGACTTTCATTTTTAAATCAAACAAGTGGAGAAACTAAACTTCTGAAATTAAAAACAAAGAGATTAAATTTCAAGTATTTGAAGAGTACAAGGACTAAGAGCATAATTAAACTTTTACTCTCCTTTGCATATGGTTGGTCTTGTGGGTAACCGTTCTTTTCCGTTTTCATTGTCTTTGACAACTAGTTTAGTAATAAAACTATTTTATTCAATAAGTCAATTTTTTATATCACAAAAGTTAAATTTTGCTGTACTTTTTTATTAAATTTAAAACTTTTTTTTTTTTTTTCATTTAACAGCGTGCTTGCAGTGAATATTGTTTTCGACTTTAAACCTATAACAATGCCAAGCAAAGTTTCAATTTCTTTTAAAGGTTTGTTGAGTATCAAATCCATCTAGAGAAATTTTTGAAGTGTTGTCTGTCCGGTAATTAGTCAGACTTTCAATAATGGTTGGTATTGTCCTTAGGTCGTCCCGGAGTTTTGTTTCTTATCTTTACTGAAAATTGTGTACGATTCATAAAAGGAGAACACTTTAAGACAACGAGTTGTATGTAGCAACGGGTTGTATGTAGACACACAGTCAATCAGTCTCTCACCATGGGGATGCGAGTATTTGGCTTATATCCCTTAGGTTGGTGGTTCAAGTCCCCTAAGTGCATGTGACAATATAATTAATATTACACACTATATTGACACCTCTACTGTGAGTCTTGCAAGTCGTATCACTATATCTCTACTAACTGAAGCACTCTCCCTCCATGAACCTTACAAGGCTCTTAACGAAGGTGAGAGACAAAACCCGACATGAGGATAATAATTTACCATTGTTGGAAGTTCGACTGGCTGCCTGTGGAAGATACTTCGAAAACTTCTCTTGAAAGAGTTTCCTTCTCTCAACAAAGTTAAATGAGATTATTGGTGGGACTTAAACTCTTGTATTTGCTAGAGTGTTAACGGGTATTCAATCCACTTAACTAACTATATGAACACAAAATTCCAATTATTTGTGGTTAAAGTATATTTAAAGTACCTGCACTCTTTGTACATTAGGAATTTAGTCTTTCTATTTTTATTTTTAGGATTTTAGATCTTCTACTTTTCAAATTTCAATATTTAGGTCCAATTGTTAACACCGTCAAAATTTTTTTATTAATTTCATTAATGTGACATTTTGAAATGAAAAAAATATTATCTTGGTAGCAATGCATCAACACATATGATGTTGTAATGAACTTGAATTTAACAAAAGAAATTTAACAATATTAATAATTAGACTTGTATTTTTAAACAGAGTTAACGCACCAAACATCCCCAAACTATGACCTCATTCTAAATTGGTCCCTAAACTTCAAATCATTCTAATTACATCCTCAAGCTATCTATGTTATAACAATCAGGTCCTTCTATTACTAAAATCGCCAATTTAACTATTTAATGACACATCAGATCTTATACAACATAATTTAAAATGAAAATTTTAAGAAAATGAATATTGTAAAAATAGATGTTTTAAAAATCTTAGCTTTGAAGTTTTTGAAACTTTTACAAAAGCTTTATCATTCACTCTTTCTTCTTCTTCTTCTTCTTCTTCTTCTTCTTCTTCTTATTTTTTAGTTTTTACTTTTAAAAGTTACATGACAACATTATATTTTTCTTTAAAATTTTCATTTTAAAATTATCTACATAAGATTTGACGCATCATTGAACAGTTAAATTAACAATTTTTAATAATAAAAGGACCTGATTGATATAACTTTGATAGTTTGAGGATGCAATCAGAACGTTTTGAAGTTTAGGGACCAACTTAGAACAAGGGTCATAGTTTGGGGAAGTTTGGTGCAATTAACGCCTTTAAATATAAAAAATTGAGAGACTAAATTTCTTGAGATAAAAGTAAAATTACTAAATTCCAAATATACAAACAGTAGTTGAAGCAAAATTTAACCATTATTTTTTTTTATAATAATTTGGACAGGTAACAAATAACTAACAATAAGGTTTCTTTTTTTAAAAAAACTCCATGAACAATAATTACAAAAGTTTGACATAATTATAGTGAACCAAATTATTAGAGTTTTAAGGTTTTTGTTGGTTGAATATGAGTAGTAATTTACACAAGCCATTGATCCTCCACTTTTGACTGCACCCTATTAACTGCTCATAAACCCGGTGGGATTGGCAAGTTGAAAGCTCCCATCCAAAATTGCCCAATTTAAACATGCCATTCTCATTAATTCCTACTACTGTATTGTTGGTTTGGTGTAGTCAAGGGCTGCCATTCCCACCCACTAATTATCAGCATAGCCTCTCCCTTACATTTTGTTAATCCAAGACCCCCCCACCAAACCAATCCCTTGGATTCATATCCATTTTCCTCCATTAAATATTCCATACAACCTTTTAAATTTAAAACACAATTATCAGACTATTTTAATACAATCACATCTCTCATTCTCCGTAACAATATTTCATTATAATGTACGAGATTTGTAGTAGAATTAATTTTTTATTTTTTATTTTTACCACTTTTCATCTATACCAACAAATATAAAATATATTGTTTACTAAATTAATTCTCTATAACATCTTATTATATTTTTTTAGTAAAATTAGTTCCACTTTTAAATAAATTAAGATATCATTTCAATAAAATATTTAAATTTATATAAAATATATTAATATTATTTTATTAAATAAAAATCATCTTTAATAAATGAAATTATATTTGTAAATTTTATTAAAGATATAATCTAAATCTCTCTTACTAATATTTTTATCATTAATATATTATAGTTTGAAATTTAAAAATTTCAAATATGTTCTAAATCTCAAATGTTGTTATAGGCATATAACAACCATCCCTCTAAAACATCCAAAATTTTGACATATAATTAAGACTCTTGTAGGGAGGGTTGATTGTATTAAAAAGTATAAGTTATCTCGTTGGTCCCCCAACTTTTAGAGTTCTTTTATTTTGGTAAAACAAATCCTTATTATTTCATCACTAAACTTTTAGGGTGCTTTCATTTTAGTCAACAAGCGTTAAATCCTTAATGGTGACTAATTGTACACGCCAAATCATGTGCACGTCATATTTACACTCTCATTTTGATCACCCAATTTTTAGGTCGCTTTCATTTGGTCTCCGAATTAAAATTTTGTCAAATTGTACTTGTTTATCTCATTGTCAAGATCTCTAATTTTTTTTCAATCTTAAAATTTTAAATTTCAAAAATATCAAAATCAATTATTAATTTTTTTAAAATCTCTTGATAATGCCAACCGATTTGTTTCTATAATATTGAAATTAATTAATTAATTTAATCTCATTCTAAATTTTAAGGGGTAAATCTCAAAATTATACATGAACTTTAATTTTGTGCAATTTTATACATCAAATTTTTATTTGATCCAATTTTTTGTAAATTATTAACACAATTATTGATGTAACATCATTTTATGTTTATATATTGCATACATAAATAATTATATTTATCCAATGTAAAAATAAATTGATGTATTTATTTCTTTAAATGTGCATGATTAAATCAAAATTAAAGTTTCAAGTATACGTTTGAACCACAATTAGAGTTTCACATGTCTAATTGCAACAAATTAAAGTTCATGTATATAATTGTACATTAAATCAAAGTTTATGTATAATTTTGAGATTTATACCAAATTTAAAAAAATTATTTTATGTTTTCAAATTATCATTAACAAAATCAACTCAAATAACTCATATTTAATAATTGTCTTAATTTTTTTATTATATGATCTTGAATCTTCTATAGTAAGCTAAAAGTAAAGAAAAATAATTGTAATTAATTAAATTAATTGCCTGCTTTTCATTTGGGTAAAGAAGTGATGAAAGATAAATTTAATTAATTGCAATGATTCTTTCTTTGTTTTTAGTTTAGCATGAAAAATTTAGGATCATATAGTCAAAATTAATTTGGGCTTCATTGACAATTATTAAAGATGAGTTATTTAATTTGATTTTAATTTTGAAACATAAAATAAATTTAAAATTTAAAAAGGGGATCAAATTAATTAATTTCAGTATTATAGTAAAAAATAGGTTGATAATATCAAGGGATAAAATTTTTTTTCAATAGTTTATTTAATCGACTTTGATGTTTTGAAATTTAAAATTTCAATATTGAATTTTTTTTACCTCAATTAATATTGAAAAAGGGTTTTTTTTTTGGGTGACCAAAATGAAAGCGGCTTAGAAGTTGGGTGACTAAAATGGAAATATAAACATGATGTGGCATGTACAGTCAACTGCAGTTAAAGATTTAATGTTTGAGTGATTAAAATGAAAGCACACTAAAAGTTACGCGATAAAATTACAAAAATTTCTTTTTAGATGATAAAAATGAAAATACCTTAAAAGTTGAGTAGTCAACGGAGTAGTTTATCAGAAAAGGAAAACCATTTCCCTTAGCCAGTTAGCCTACGCTTCTATTTAAATACTTATTTTCATGCAATAAATATTAAAATGTACTTATATTTTTCACTTGATTTCTTTTTGTGTTTAATTTTAATTTTTTTATCAAGTAAAGCTAGTTAGATTTTATTCTTTAATACTTTTGTTTCATATTTAATAAGTATTTAATTTAATGGTACGTTATTAAAAAATGAATAAAATAATTAATACTTATAATCTCGTAAAAAATCACAAAAGATATCTTCGTGGTTATTTTTTTTATCATTTTAAATTATTTATAATCTCCAAACTCTTGAATTAAAAGGCCTCATACACACAAATAAATTGAAACTCTCAACTTTCAAGTTATTGCAATGATATTGATATCAATTAAATTAATCTTAATTAATTTGTTTTAGTTTTTTTTTTCAAAAATGTATTTTGAAGGATTACTCCAGATTTTAAGTTTCATCACTTGATATGTGTTGAGCTTTTTTGCTCGACATTTGTGGTATTTTATTTTAGGGTTTTTTAATCTTATATTTGACATGTATGGTATGTGGTAAGTTAATTTAGAATTTATATTCAAATTATTATTATTTAAATAAAAGGATGGTTAGCATCATAGAAAAGGCATTCATAGGCTAGGTTAAACTTGAAAATATTGCATTTTTTGGTTAATGTTGGAACAAAACCAAATCCAAAAAAATATCAGCAGAGGCATAATCAATATTCTTTCACATTCACTCTCGAAAGAAAATTGATTGTGCTTCTGTGATATTTTGTCGAGTTCAATTTCGTGCCCACAAATTGGTATCAAAGCTTGGTTCTTTTGTTTGGTAATCATATAAATTAGCACTAGTAAGATGATTTATGTTGAATGACAGAAATTATCAACTTTGGAAGAACAAAATAAAATATATTTTGCTTTTGAAGGCTTTGCATCTTTTTATTTTTGCTACTCAAAAACTTGAGTGAAAAACTGATCAAGATTGAGAATTTGAGCATCAGCAAGCATGTAGTTTAATTTGGCAATTTGTTGAAGAGAATGTCTACAATCACATTGATTAAGAGACACATGCAAGCATATTGTGGAATAAACTTGAAAACTTGTATGCTTTGAAGTTAGACAGTAACAAATTGTTTATGCTCAAGAGAATGATGACATTTAATTACAAGGAAAGGACTTCTATAGTCGATCGATTGAATGAGTTTCAAGGTTTGTTAACTAAACTACTTGGTATGGGAATCAAATTTGATGATGAGATTATAGGGCTTTGGTTGCTTGCTACTATACTAGACTATTGGGAAACGTTTTGAATTTCACTCATTAATGCTACTCTGAAGGGTATTATGACATTGGAAATTGCTAAGAATGGTGTTGAATGAAGAGGTGAGAAGAAGGTCTCAAGGTTCTTCATCATATTCCAAGGTTCTAGTTACTAAAAGTAGGGGAAAAGCAAAAACAAAGGTGAAAAGGCTAGAGATAAAAGTCAAAGTAAATCAAGATCAAGATACAAGGATCTTAAGTGTCACCATTACGACAAGAAAGGCCACATTAAGAAGTATTGCTACAAGTGGAAATGAGAAAATAGAGGCGATAGTGATAAATAAGAGAGAAGGGATAATGAGAAATCCAAACATGTTACTACCGCTACTACTGATGATTTGTTAGTCCTTTGCGATGAGAATTTGATCAACCTAGTATGCAATAAGACTTGTTGGGTGATAGGCACGAGTTCTTCGCTTCACGCTACATCACGGAAGGAGTTCTTCACATCTTATACTCTTAGTGATTTTAGGATATTAAAGATGGGTAATGACGACTTGGTACAAGTTGTTGGCATGGGAGATGTTACCTTGGTCACTGATAACGGAACCAAGTTGACACTTAAAGTTGTTAGGAATGCACTATATATTCGTTTGATCTTGATTTCTATAGGAAAGCTTGATGATTATGGTTTTTGTAATACTTTTATTGCGGGGAATTGGAAATTGAATAAAGGCTCCTTGGTTGCAACTTAAGGGAAGTAGAGTTCGAACTTGTATTTGATGTAGGCTTAAACTTTTTGAGGCATGGTGAGTGTAATAGAAGATGATGGCTCAACAGAGTTATGGCATATGTGACTTAGTCACCTGAGTGAGAAGGGGCTTAATTTTTTGGTCAAGAAGAATCAACTTTTGGGCTTGAACAATGCTACATTGAAGACTTGTGTTCATTGTCTAGCTAAAACTAGAGAAGAGTTTCTATAACAACTCGTTTTCAGTGAAATAGAAACAGTGGTTTTGGGACCACAAATCCAATGATTAAATTATTATTTTTATTACTTTAAAGTTTATGGGATGTTAGTAAGATCGTATTAAAATTTTGTTAAGAAATTTTGACGTTTGCATGCTTAATTAAGGAAAAAGAACTAAATCAAAAAAGGTGTAAAAGTAGAGTTCTACTAGTTAAAGGGGTAAAATGGATATGAAACTTTAAATTGAATGGATTTAAATGCTAATTATACCATTCATAAGGATAATGGACAAAAATGGGCATGCTTTAGTTAATTTTTAAAGGTTAAAAATAAAGGTTAATATAGTAATTAGTAAAATCATCATAAAACAAATAAAATAAAATTTTAGTGCTCATCTTCATGAGCGTTCTTCTCCACCGAAAATAGGTTTAGAAAACCCCATTTTTGAAGCTTGAAAGTTTTGTTGAGCTCTTGTGATTGCATGGTATGAATTTTAACTCTATTTTTAATGATTTCTATGTTTTTAAAGTTGTTGTAACTTAATCTAACTATCCCGGGGATAATTTGTAAATTTTTTAAAAAATTAGGGTTATGCCATGAATGCTCTTGTGTGATTCTCGATGCTTAATGGTAGATTATGAGTCATTGTTGATAAATAAACAAGTTTTGTAAAGTGTTTTTTTGATAGAAATTGTATTTAGGGACTTATTTGTAAAAATGGTAAAATTTCATGGTAAATTTGTGAAATGATGATGTATATTGATTTATTTAGGTCCCTAGAGAATTTTACTAGAATGAGAAGAGGATTAAAATATTTAAATTTAAATTTATGAGTTTAATGACTAAATTGTGAAAAGTTAAAATATTAGGGACAACATAGTAATTTTGCAAAAATATGAAATATGAACGGAATTGAATAATAGAGTCATTAAATGAATTGAATTTGTCTATTTAGATCAAGATAGACCGCGTACAGATTTGGATAGAGGAAAAGCTAATGCCTCAAACTAGTTCGACTTTGTTTTACGCCTTAGTCGTTGAGGTAAGCTCGTAGTGTTTTAATATGTAAATGAATTTCTATTTGTGTATTTATATTATGATGCTTTAATTATTTTGTATTTGGAAGAATATTGTTGACTTGCACATACATGCCTCTATTTGTACTTCGGTACCCCTGAATTGCATATCCTTGCCCCTATTTGTATTTCGGTATCTCTAAATTGCACATACATGCCCCTGTTTGTACTTTGGTACCCCTGTATGTATTTTTGTACCATTTTTAGACTTCGTTAATTCTGAACTGAATAATATATTAATCGTATTCAATTTATTGTTAGATTAAATGACATTCTACGTTCTTATTAAGTTCTATAAGCTTATTCGTTCTTGTGAATTGTTTTGTAGATCATTGTTGCTGACATTTTGGACGAATCAAATATTTAGCTCACACTATTGATAGCACTAGAAAGAACATAGGTTTCCCCCCTACTTATTGGTTAAATTGTTCCTATTTAGTTAACCTTAGCATACATTTTAGCATTTTCAGTTTAGTAAATTGCATGTTATAACTCAGTGAATCCTAACCTATTTTATCCTTAATTTTGCTATCTTATTACATTAATGTCACTGTATGAGTTAATTCCAGATTGCGTCAAGAATTATCGTCGCACTTGATAGATGTCTGCAATATCATTGCATGGGTTAATTCCAGATTGCGTTCAGAATTGTCGCTGCACCTGACAACTGTCCAGATAAGAACCAAAATTGTCTAAGCTATCCATTCTGGTATAACCCACCTGTACGAACAATGACAGAATAATTTTAGGGAAAGGACACTTATACTGTGGGGGAGGACATAAAAGGTGGACATGAGAAGAAAAACGGGCCTTCTTGAGTTTTTTTCTCTCCATCATCTTCATCATCTGACCTTAGAGCTTGTAGCCATGGCAACTTAAACCTCTCACGGGTGAGCCAATGTGAAAACCAGATGCAAACTAGCTCCTGAAGAGGAGACCTAAGTGCGCGACAAGAGGGAATAGAAAGATTCAGTTGAGTTGTCTAGGGATAGTATTCTCCATTCGGTTCTTTCTTATTTCTTTCCAAATGCTGGTGATTACTCTCTGATTTCTGATTGTATGGAAGTAATGATGAATGCTTAGTGAATTGTTATCTTATTTAATCTTGTTTTTATTATTTAATCTTAGGGTTTGAATGTTTTTAATATGGAAGTGTTATTGCAATCACTGACACTAGAAAGTGCGGTGACAGTTTGAGCCAACAAGCATTACAATGAAAGTTGAGTGAGGATTAGAGGAATTTTGTCAACTTGTTCTTAATATTGCCATATTGCCATCATCGAAATGTGAGGTTAATATGCATGGTTAAGTCTGAGATTAAATAGAGGAGTAACACTAAGTAAGATATACATTGAATTTTATTGCATCGACAATCATCTTTACTTTTATATCTTGTGAGCACTTAGTATTATGTTGAAGATTCATGTTGGGGATCCCAGTTTATCATTATCATATTTTATTTTATTGTTCTCAAATTATTGCATCGAGAACTATCTTCACAATTTATCTCGTTATTATCAAGTTATTACACTGACATTAATAGACAAAAGACACCCATCCCTGTGGGATCGATATCTAACAGACTTATGTCTGTCTACTATACTTGCATCGACAGTGTACGCTTACACATTATTGCTGTGATGTTAAACAACTGATCAACTATCCATCGATATGGGTAGTTTTTGTATCTCCTAGGGTAGTGACATGTATAAACATAGGTAGTTGAATTCATGGTTGAAATGTATTTAGGATGTTTGAAAGTGGTGTTTGATGAATATGTATAAAATAACTAAATGTGTTTGTTTTTTGGTAACATATATGCATAATAAGATATAATGCTTGTTTTAGAAGGTACCTTTGGTCAATTTTGGTAATGGATAAGAATGGTTTATTAGTAACATTGATGGTTTGTGTCATTGTGCTATTTCATGTTGCATGTTTGAATATGGTAAGATTATGGTATGTTTTGAAAGGCATTGGCATTTGTAGTTGATGTTGGAAATGGCCTGATTTTGGCCAAATTCATGTTCACATGGCCTGGCGACATGGACGTGTGTGACACACGGCCTAGCGACATGACCATATGTCTCTTGAAGGTTTTATTACATACAAGTCAGACTGTTACACGACCTAACACATGACCTGGCACACGAGTGTATGACATAGCCGTGTGACCTACTCAGAGAGTTACACGGGTGAGGACACTGGCTGGGACACGACCGTGTGTCCCTATTTCGATTGTTACATGGCCTAAGACACAGGCGTGTGTCTCAGTTGTGTCACCCCTGCAGTCTAATTTTTCTAACTTTTTCTTAAACTTTCCAATTATTTCCAATTTGGCCCCGAATTGTTTCTAATATATTTCTTGGGCCTCGAGGGCTCAATTTAGGGACGATATGCATGTGAATGAATGATTTATATCATGTTTACATTAATGTATGAAATGTATGTTTTAATGTTCAGTTTGTACGGTAACGCTCTGTAATCCTATTTCGGCGACAGATATGGGTTAGGGGTGTTACATTTAGTGGTATCAAAGCTACGGTTTAGTCGATTCTAGGATTAACATAGTGGAGTAAAGTTTAGTATATACATGCCACATATACCCTGTGATAGTGTGATGCTTTTGATTTGTTCTAATATTGTATTTTCTTATAGATTCAAGATGCCAGTTGAATCGAATCGAGTTATAGCTAATGAAGCTGAAAGTAATGTTCAAGCTTCGAATCCTGAAGCCAGTAATATTGCGTCTATTCCATGATCCATTGGTGATGATATGAAAAATGTATTCCTTGGAATGATGAATCAATGGTTCAATGAGTTCAAGCAAGAAAATCTTGCAACTTCGCCACTTCCACCCCTAATGTGTCTCTTCTAGCACCTTTGGATACTCCAAACCCTGTACCTATGACAGTTACTCAAGTATCAATTGCTCAAATTTGAAAATATAGAGTGGAAGATTTTAGAGGTAAGGTAGATGATGATCCTTCAAAAGCTGAGTATTGGCTAATGAATACAAAGAGAGTTTTTGCGGAATTATTATGCACTCCTGAAGATTGTTTGAGGTGTACGGTATCCTTACTGAAAGTTGAGGCCTTTTTATGGTGGGATACTTTGAGCATGATGACATCAAATGGTCTTGTTAACTTAGACTTCTTTTAGGCTGAATTCAAGGAGAGGTATGTTAGCCGGCTGTTCATGAACAGGAAAAAGAAAGAATTTCTCGAGTTCAAACAAGGAAATCAGAATGTAGTTGAGTATGAACGTGAATTTGTGTAGTTAAGCAAGTATGCTCGTAATATTGCATCAAATGATGAAGAAATGTGTATTAGATTTCAAGCTAGGTTGAATAATGACTTTGTATGTCTATAGCAGCATTAAAGTTACTAGAATTTGTAAAACTTTCAGAGCGGGCTTAGAAAGTTGAAGAAATTTGTAAAACCAAATGACAGCCATATTCAAAATTTTGAGATTATAACAAAAGGGGGTCATTCAAGCTTGCTCAAACGACTCCATCGAAGAAAGCTAAAAATGACACAAGTCGGTCAGCTGCCCCTTTAGAGTTCACTGGTAGAGAGAAACTGAGGCAAAACAATTTCCAGTCAGTTGATTCTTCAGCGGCTAGTGTTGGAAGTGTAAGAAATGTTGATAGAATCGTTCCTGTGTGTGATGAATGCAACAAAAGACATTTTGGTGAGTTTCGACCAAATTCGAAAGCTTGTTTTCATTGTGGGTCTACTAACTATTTTCTTCGTAATTTTCTGAAGCAAAATGATTTCAGTAACCAATCGATCAAGCCTGAAACAACTTCTCAGAGAGGTAGACGATCTGGAAACGCTAGAAATGCTACTCTCGGTCAAGAAAAGAATACCGAGATGAATGAACGGTCTGAAGTAAGAACACTAAATAGGGCCTATACAATTCGAGCTCGAGAGGAAGCTATTGCTCCAGATGTTATTGCGAGTACTTTCTCTCTGTTTGATATTAATGTATATGCATTGATTGATCCTGGATCAACTCATTCATATATATGCACTACATTAGTAGACAAAAAGAAATTTCTTGTTGAATTCATTAAATATACCGTCAAAGTTACAAATCCCTTGGGTCAGTGTGTTCTAGTTAATTGGTTATATAGATCATGTCCACTGAAAATTAGGGGTTACTATTTCTCGGCTACTTTGATGTTGTTACCCTTTGATGAGTTTGATATGATTATAGGTATGGACTAGTTGACTCTGCATGATGCTGTTGTAAATTGTAGAAGAAAACATATCGTGTTAAAATGTCTGAATGGTAAACTGATCCAAATTGAGTTAGACAGATTGGATGGTACATCTAATATAATCTCAACAATGACGACACAAAAATATGTTAAAAAGGGCTGTGAAGCATATCTCACTTATATAATTGATTCAAGGGTTTCAGAATTGAAATTAGAGTTGATTCCTATTATGTGTAAGTTCACAGATATGTTTTCAGAGGAATTATTAGGATTACCGTCGACCAGAGAGGTTGAGTTTGCTATTAAATCAATGTCGAGAACATCTCGGATGTCGATAGCTCTATATAGAATGACACCTATAGAATTGAAAGAATTGAATGCATAGTTGCAAGATTTGAAAGTTAGGAGTTTTGCTCGGCCTAGTTTTTCTCCTTGGGGTGCTCATGTGTTATTTGTTAAGAAAAGGACGAATCTATGTGGTTATGTATGGATTACTTTAACAGCCCATTTTCAATGAAATTGAAATAGTGGTTTTGGGATCACAAATCCGACGAGAAATTTTTTAATTTATTATTTTAATGTCTATGGAATGTTAGTAAGGTCGTATAAAAGTTTCGTTAGAAAACTCTGATGTTTGCATGCTTAATTAAGTGAAAAACACTAAATTGCAAAAAGTGCAAAAATGAAGATCTATTAGTTAAAGGTATTAATTAGCTATGAAATTTAAATGTGAGTGGACTTAAGTGGTAATTAGACCATTTTTAATGTTAGTGGGTATTCATGGCAAAGTATTGTTGAAATTTTGAATGTTTTTAAAGGGTAAAATGGTAAAATGGTACATAAAGATAAAATTAAATAAGTAAAAATCATCATCTCTTCCATTTTACTTTCTTGTATAGTGATTCTTTAAGGGGAACATAGCTAGGGTTCGGTCAAGTCATTTTTGCTTGCATGGTATGCATTTTGATTTCGTTTTTAATGATTTTTATGTTTTTGGGATCGTTGTAGCTTAATCTAGCTAGTCCAAGGATTGATTTGCAAAATTGTTAAAGGCTTAGGGTTTTTCCATGAGTGTTCTTGCATGGTTCTTGTTTTTTTATGGTAGATTATGAGTCCTTGTTAATAAATATACAAGTTTTGTAAAGTGATTTTTGATGAAAATAACATTTAGGGACTTATTTGTGAAAATGATAAAAGTTCATGGTGAAATTGTGAAATGGTGGTTTGCATGAAATAATATAGGTCCCTAGTGAATTCGGCTAGCATGAGATGAGAATTAAAATGTTTAAATTTCAATTAATGAGCTTAAGGACTAAATTATGAAAAGTTAAAATGTTTAGGGCAAAGGCTAAATATGCATAAATATGAATTATGGATTGAATTGAACGTTTGAGATTGATTGAAATACTTAATTGAATATAATTATTTATTTAGATCAAGATAAATCTCAACAGGATCTAAATCGAGGAAAGGCGAAAATCATGGATTAGCTCGATCATATTTCTACGCTCTAGTCGTCAAGGTAAGTTCATAGTACTTCAATATGTAATTCAATTTCTACTTGTATTTCCACATTATGGTTATGTAATTATATTCTTATAGTTAATTATTCTATGAGTTGCACATACATGCCCCTGTTTGTACTTTGGTACCCCTGAATTGCATATAGGTGCACATGTTTGTACTTCGATACCCCTGAATAGCACATACGTGCCCCTGTTTGTACTTCAGTACCCCTAAATTGCATGTGTGCCCCTATTTGTACTTTGGTACCCCTAAATTGCACATGCGTGCCCTTGTTTGTACTTCGGTACCCCTGAATTGCACTTGTATGCCCCTGTTTGTACTTCGGTACCCCTAAATTACACTTACGTGCCCCTGTTTACACTCCGATAACATTGAATCGAGTAATATATGATTTGTATTAAATTCTTGTTAGGTTAAATGATATACTATGTTCTTACTAAGCTCTACAAGCTTATTTGTTCTTGTGGATTGTTTTATAGATCGTTGTTGCTGACATTTGGACGGATCGAACTTTCGACTCACACTATCTATCGATTTCAGTAGTTCTTATGTCTCTTAGGGTAGTGGCATGTATATATGGCTATATAGGTTGTTTTTGTACAATATGACAATATACTAAATTAAGTTATTAGCTATTTTATTAAGATTGTAAATAGGTATCTTTTTGGTATATATTAGAATGGTATGAAAGTGAACACTTGTGGTTTATTTTGGTTTATGATTGAATTAAGTTGTAATGCTAAGAATGGATCAATGCTGACATGTTTTAGTAGTTGATGTTTGCATATAATTGCGGTGTCTATGAAAGGCAGATTGGTTGGTTGATTTTAGGAAATTAAAATGGTATGTTTGTATTGAGTTACTTATGGTCACAATTATGATATGTTTTAAAATGATATTGAACTAGATGTGCATGTTTTAAATGTGGTAATGCATATGTTTAGGCAAGTTTGTATGCTTGATTTTGAGGTGCCTTATATAGCATATTGGTTGAATGGTTTTAGACTAGTGAATTGGTCATTCCATGTTGATTATGATCATGTTATGATGACTTGATCATGTGTAGAAAATGCTTTTAGGTACATGGAAACACGAAAATTTACACATTTTTACATACCCTTTTTAACTTAAAATCATACAGTTTCGATAAAATTCTTGTCAAAAAAAATAATTACTTTTTACAACATAATTAAAGTGCACTTAAAATATGAACATGTTGAATTTTAGTTAATTTTAGGGTATTTTACAAAAATATTATAAAAAAATAAAAAATAACTAAAATGTTATAACTTTTTTTTTATTTACCAAATATATATATTTTTTTATTTACCAAAATATAAAAAAAAACAAAAAAACAAAAAAAAAATCTGACACTAGCCTGATCATGCCAATTAAATTGGCGGCACCAAAGGTGCCAAATAAATTGGTGGCACCAATGGTGCCAAAGTCATTGGCGGCACCATGGTGCCAAAGGAAAAAAAAATGTGTAATTGCTTTCTAAGTCCTCCTTATTTATTATTTTCTTTTTATTCTCCTTCAACTCAATTTTTTATTTAATAACTCTATTTTAATTTAATAAACTATTCTCATTTAATAACTCTATTTTAATTTAATAAACTATTAAGTAATACTTAATTTTTTTAAATTAAAATAGATTTATTAAATGAGAGAATTCTAATTAAGTGACCATATGCAATTTCAAGGACCTGACATGCAAATTTACCATTTTGAATTTTGAAAGTGAATTGCTGCTGCTTGCGCACTAAAATTGAAATGTGGCTAATTGCCTTTTAAGCCCTCCTTGTTTATTATTTTCTTTTTATTCCCCTTCAACTCAATTTTTTATTTAATAACTCTATATTAATCTAAAAAATTAAGTATTACTTAATATTTTATTAAATTAAAATAGAGTTATTAAATGAGAATAGTTTATTAAATTAAAATAGAGTTATTAAATAAAAAATTGAGTTGAAGGGGAATAAAAAGAAAATAATAAACAAGGAGGGCTTAGAAGGCAATTAGCCACATTTCAATTTTAGTGCGCAAGAGCAGCAATTCACTTTCAAAATTCAAAATGGTAAATTTGCATGTCAGGTCCTTGACACTGCATATGGTCACTTAATTAGAATTCTCTCATTTAATAACTCTATTTTAATTTAAAAAAATTAAGTATTACTTAATAGTTTATTAAATTAAAATAGAGTTATTAAATGAGAATAGTTTATTAAATTAAAATCGAGTTATTAAATAAAAAATTGAGTTGAAGGGGAATAAAAAGAAAATAATAAATAAGGAGGACTTAGAAAGCAATTACACATTTTTTTTCCTTTGGCACCATGGTGCCGCCAATGACTTTGGCACCATTGGTGCCACCAATTTATTTGGCACCTTTGGTGCCGCCAATTTAATTGGCATGATTAGGCTAGTGTCAGATTTTTTTTTATTTTTTTGATATATTTTGGTAAATAAAAAAATATATATTTTGGTAAATAAAAAAAAGTTATAACATTTTAGTTATTTTTTATTTTTTTATAATATTTTTGTAAAATACCCTTAATTTTATGATTAATTTTGATGAATTTTGGTTATTTTCGACAGACTCGCACAAAGGGCAAAAAATGGCTCGGTAGACACTGATAGAAGTGCAAAATCGAGAAGCAATTTGAAGTATCGAGATGAACTAAATTTCAGCCTAAGACGGTCCAAAATTATATGTACTAATTCATAATATAATTAATTTTAATTTATATCCAATTTAATTTGGGTTAATAAATTATTATTAATTAATTATGAAAAAGTGGTCCAGTTCAACTGAACCGAACCGACCAAGAAATGGATAGGCCAAAAACCATCCCAAGAGCTGACCCAAATCAGCTTATTAGCTGATTATTTAAGCTTGCAAAGATTCCCTTGAAGACTTGTTCAAGTTGCATTCAAACCCCTCCACAATTGGTGGCTTTATAGATTTGCCCCAAGCCTAAATTAGCAAAGTTGAAACTATCAACCTTGCCACATGTGTGGCCAGCCAACGGAGGGCTCTTTGGCTGATAATTTTAGCTATTTTTAGCAGCCCTCCTCAGCTATAAAAACCCCATTAGGTTGGTCATTTTAAAAACACACCTCAAGCATTCACATCTTTCCTCTCTTCTCTCCACTTTCTCTATTCTTTTCCATTCCAAAATTCCCTTGCTCTCTTTCCGATTTCTCCTCTTGGGAAAATGGCATTCATAAGCTATTTGGAGTAGCAATTAAGTGTTCACAGCAGCCTTGGTTGACGAGGACAACGAAGAAGGAAGAGCAGAGCAACTAGTTAAACCACAGAAAAACACCGGATTTGATTCTTGTTCCCTATCTCTTAAATTTTAGTTGTTGTTATGCTGAACATATCTATGAATATTTAGGTTGTTGGAATGGTTAATTTAATCAATTTAGCTTGAATTTAATTCGTGTTAGGTTGATTGCATTTCGTTTGTTAAAATTATTGAAATTGTGTTTATGTTGTTATAGGCCTAAGTATGATACTTGATTAAGTAAAATCATGACTAAGTTATTCTTGCATTACAATTTTTAGGTAACTAATGAATTAATTATTTAAACGGATTGAAATTGTAATTAATGGACACGGCATTTAATCAGTGCATGTTTAATCATCTAAGGTAGCTGAGGGTTAGATTAGCAATGGTATCTGACGATACATTTGCCTTGCATAACTTGCAAGATTATTGTGATTAAACTGTTTCAAGGTAAGGATACTTTGTTAGCTCACATAGTCTTTTATGTGTTTATTAAATCGAGTTAATTGTTTGAATTGACATATGGATATGTACAAGAGATTATTTCGATTTAATAAGTATGTATGTGCAAAAACATATTTGCCTATTAAGATTTGTTTAATCATTTGAATTGACATAGGGACATAGTCAAGAGATAAATGGATTTTGATAGGTGAGTATGTTCATAAGTTAGCAAATTATCGAGTTGTCGTGAACTTATTCGTAACAATATAAACATGAGTTTAATAATTCTAAGTTAAGAATGTAATTAATTTAACACAATTATGTCATCTTGATTAAAATCGTTTTTGAAATCGTGCATTTGAGATTTATTTATTTAGTTTACTTAGTTTAAAATCTTAGTTTTTAATCACCCTCTTCAAACAAAATATTTTTCTTCACCAAAGTGTTTTAAATAGAATTCATAAATAATTCTTTTCAAAATCCCTGTGGGTACGATAACTCAACATTTACTTGTCACTTTATTACTTGTTGCGATTGTGTACACTTGCACATTTACGTCGTTCCAAGTTTTTGACATCGTTGCCGGGGACTGTGTTTTAAAAAAAAAGTCATTATTTGTGAAGTTGTTAGTTTTTCATTTTGGTTTATTTTTCTGTTCAAATTTTAACTTAGTTAATTTTTCTGTGATTATTTTAGGTGTTTATGAGTATTGATCGGATCATCGATTTACTCCCTGTAGACCCTGAGATTGAAAGAACTTTTCAATAGCGAAGAAGACAAGCAAGTCAGAGAAGGACTGAAGAGATGAACTTTGAAAATCTGAATCAAGGAAATGAAGCAAACCTTGCTCAAAATCCTATCCTTATTGTTAATGATAGGGATAAAGCTTTGAGACAGTATGCCATGCCAGTATTTCATGATCTTAATCCGGGTATTAGGAGACCCAAAATTGTGGCACAATAGTTTGAGTTGAAGCCAGTCATGTTCCAGATGCTTCAGACAATGGGCCAATTCAATGGAATGCCTACCGAAGATCCTTACCTACACTTAAGACTGTTTATAGAGGTGAACGATTCTTTCAAGTTAGCTAGAGTACCCGAAGATGCATTACGATTGAATCTGTTCCCATATTCACTAAGGGACAGAGCTCGAGCTTGGTTGAACTCATTACCACCAAACTCAATTTCAACATGGCAAGAGTTAGAAGAAAAATTCCTTATGAAGTATTTCCTGCCTAGAAAGAATGCTAAGTTGAGGAAGGAGATCACTGCTTCCTAACAAATGGATGATGAGTCATTATATGAGGCATGGGAAAGGTACAAAGAATTAATACGGAAGTGCCCTCATCACGAAATCCCACATTGCATATAACTTGAGACATTTTATAATGGTTTCAATGCTCACACGAGGATGGTAGTGGACACTTCTGCTAATGGTGGTCTCCTTTCTAAGTCTTATAATGAGGCTTATAAAATCATTGAGAGGTTGCCAGTAACAATTATCAATGGCCAACCAATCGAGTAGCGTCAAGAAGACGAGTCGCTGCAATACATGAAGTAGACGCTCTTACTTCACTCGCATCTCAAGTATCATCTCAAGTATCATCAATACATGAAGTAGTCGCTGCAATACATGTTAAAAAATCTTACTAAATAAGGGTGTAATAGTTTTGTAGCACAACCACTAAATCAATTTGAAAATGTAGCCTGTGCTTATTGTGGGGAAGGACATTTGTTCAAAGAACGTCCATCGAGCCCAGAATCTGTGTATTACATGAGTAACTAGAACCAAAATTGAGGAAGGAAAGGGATGCAATCCAATTTCTATAACCCATCATGGCAAAACCACCCGAATTTTTCCTAGAGTAACCAAGGGGCAGGAACCAGTAATAATTATGTCCAACCTAGATTGACCCAGCCACCTAGTTTTTCCCAACAAGCTCAGAAACCAACCTAAGTTGAACCATCCAATAGCCTAGAGAATCTATTGAAGGCATACATGGCGAAAAATGATGCCTCTCTAAGGAATTTGGAGAATCAAGTGGGCCAGCTTACAACTGAACTCAGAAACTGACCACAAGGTGCTTTACCTAGTGATATGGAGAATCTGAGGAATCTAGGGAAGGACCATTATAAATCGTTGACATTGAGGAGCGAAAAGACTTTAAAGCCCAATTTCGTCAAAGTTAAGAAGGAGCCAGCTAATGCTCAAGACTGAAAGGAAGTTTAACCGAGTGTTGAAATTCCAATTTCATCGGAAATTGAATCTACAAAATCTGATGAGGTAACTTCTGAACCAGCTAATTCTGATCAACTAATAACTCCGTTAGATGTAGAATTGCCACAGTTCCAGTAAAGAAACCTCCACCACCCTACTCTCAAAGATTTCAGAAGCAGGAAATTCAATTCAAGATATTCCTAGACGTACTCAAGCAACTTCATATCAATACCCCGTTGGTTGTAGCACTTGAACAAATTCCGAACTACGTCAAATTCATGAAGGATATCCTATCTAAAAAATGAAAGCTTGGAGAATTTGAGATGGTAGCCCTAACGAAGGAATGCAGTGCATATCTTCAAGACAAACTACCCCCCAAATTGAAGGATTCTGGATGTTTTACCATACCTTGCAATATTGGAGCAACATATTGTGGTAAGGCACTATGTGACTTGGGTACGAGTATCAACTTGATGCCTATGTCAATATTTAGGAAGTTCGGGATAGGTGAAGTTAGACCTACAACGGTTACACTTCAATTTTCAGATCGATCCTTAGCACATCCAGAAGGAAAAATCGAAGACGTATTGGTACGTGTAGACAAATTTATCTTTCCTACTGACTTCGTGATTCTAGACTTTGAAGCAGACAAAGGGGTGCCAATCATACTAGGAAGACCATTCTCAACAACCGGAATGACCCTTATTGGGGTGAGCTTACTATGCGTGTTCAGGATAATCAGGTAACATTTAACATTTTTAAGCCGATGTGATTTCCTAACACAATTGATAATTATTCTGCAGTGTTCGATTTAGAGGATTTAATCTTGGAGAAGGAACTCAATTATGTTGAAGACCCATTGGAACAAATTTTGACATCAGATCCTCCAAATGATGAAGAGGAGGATGAATACTTAGCTTTGTTAGAAGCTAATCAAAGGGGATTTAATCCGCAATCTTGCTTTGAATCTTTGGAGTTAGAGAAAAGGGATTATGCCCTACCAAAAGCGTCAATCGAGGAGCCACCTAAATTAGAACTAAAGGTACTTCCCTCACATTTGACATATGTTTATTTAGGTAACTCTTCTACTCTGCTTGTGATTGTTTCAGCAGAATTAACTACTGAGCAAGAAGAGAAACTTATCCTAGTGTTGAAACAATTCAAGAAGGCTATCAGATGGACCATAGCCGATATTCATGGAATTAGTCCATCCGTATGCATGCACAAGATTATCTTAGAAGATGGCGAAAAGGGGATGATTGATGGATAATGAAGACTAAACCCCATCATGAAGGACGTAGTCAAGAAAGAAATCATCAAGTGGTTAGATGCGGGAATAATTTACCCCATCTCAGATAGTTCATGGGTAAATATGGTCCAGTGCATGCCAAAGAAATGAGGTATCACGGTCATAGAAAACAAGAATAACGAGTTGATACCAACTAGAACGATTAAGGGATGGAGAATTTGCATCGATTACCAGAAGCTGAATAATGCAACTAGGAAAGATCATTTTCCTTTGCCATTTTTAGACCAGATGCTAGATGAACTCGCAAGGTGAGACTATTACTATTTTCTCGATGGATTCTTGGGGTATAATCGATTACAGTAGCACCGGAAGATCAACACAAGACAACATTCACCTACTTGTATGGTACATTTGCACTTAGGCCCATGCCATTTGGTTTATGTAATGCACCTACTACAATTCAAAGATGTATGATGTCTATTTTTACTGACATGGTTGAGAAATATTTGAAAGTTTTTATGGATGATTTTTCAGTATTCAGAGATACATATGACGATTTCCTAGCCAATCTAGCCAAGGTACTAAGGCGATGCGAAGAAACAAACCTTGTACTTAACTGGGAAAAGTGTCATTTCATGGTACGAGAAGGTATTGTTCTAGGGCATCAGTTAACAAGACATGGAATTGAGGTAGATAAAGTAAAGGTAGATGTTATTGAGAAACTCCCACCTCCAATATTTGTAAAGTGTGTTAGAAGCTTTTTAGGCCACGCCAGTTTCTATCGAAGATTCATCAAGGACTTCTCCAAAGTTGCTAAACCCTTATGCAAATTATTAGAGAAGGACACAACATTTAAATTTGATGAGGAGTGCTTAAGAGCTTTCAACAATTTAAAGAGTAGGTTAGTCTCGACACCCATAATAGTCACACCAGACTGGGATTTGCCATTTGAATTGATATGTGACACACAATCGGAGCTATCATGGGTCAGCGAAGGAACAAAGTTTTTCATCCCATCTACTATACGAGTTGAACTCTGACAGGAGATCAACTGAATTACACAGTAATAGAAAAAGAGTTACTTGCTATTGTGTTTGCTTTTGACAAGTTTCGATCTTATCTTGTAGGTACCAAAGTGACTGTTTATACGAACCACTCGGCAATTAAGTATTTACTTGCCAAGAAAGACGCTAAGTCAAGACTGATCCGATGGGTACTTCTACTTCAGGAGTTCGATCTAGAAATTCAAGATCGAAAGGGAGTGGAAAACCAAGTAGTAGACCACTTGTCCAGATTGGAGCTGCAAGAAGGGAACTCTCCTCTTGTACCAATTCGAGAGACGTTTCCAGATGAACATGTACTGAAGGTAAATCATGTCCATAATACTCCATTGGTTTGATGATATTGCTAACTTTTTAGCTTGTGGTTAGATGTTGATTCATAAGACGTATCATCAAAAGAAAAAGTTTCTTCACGATGTGAAGTACTATTTCAAGGAAGAACCATATTTGTTTAAAAAGTGTGCAGATCAAATGATCAGGAGATGCATGACAGAAGATGAAGTACATAAGATTTTATACCAATGTCACTCAGCTCCGAATGGGGGACACTTTGGAGGTACACGTACTGCAACCAAGGTATTGCAAGCCGGATTTTTTTGGCCAACACTATTCAAAGATGCATATGCTTATGTAAAGAGTTGTGATCGATGTCAAAGGGTCAAAAATGTCACCAACAAAAATGAGATGCCTCGAAAAAACATCATTGAGGTAGAATTATTCGATGTTTGGGGTATTAAATTTATCGGTCCTTTCCTTCCATCTTTTGGTCACAAGTACATATTAGTAGCAGTAGACTATGTGTCTAAGTGGGTTGAGGCAGAGGCATATTCGAGAAACAATGCTAAGGTTGTAATAAAGTTTTTACAGAAACATGTGTTCACAGGGTTTGGAACCCCAAGAGCCGTCATCAGTGATGAAGGGTCCCATTTTGTGAACAAGTGGTTAAAATGGTTATTAGATAAACATGGAGTGAAACACAAGGTCGCTACAACTTACCATCCGTAGACGAATGTGCAAGCTGAACTGGCAAACAAGGAGATCAAAGGCATACTTGAGAAGGTTGTTTGCTACGAGATTGGTCCAAAAGGCTGGATGATGCTTTATGGGCTTACAGGATAACATACAAGACACCTTTAGGGATCTCACCCTATAGGTTAGTCTTTGGGAAAGCCTGTCATCTACCCTTGGAGTTAGAACACAAAGCTTACTTGGCTCTCCAACGACTCAACTTGGATATTAAAAGTGCCAAAAAGAAACGGATGCCTCAACTAAATGAGTTAGAAGAATTTCGAATGTCTTCATACGAGAATGCCAAATTACTTAAGGAGAGACTCAAGAAATGGCATGACAAGCACATTCGAGTTCAAGAATTTGAAGCAGGTCAGCAAGTCTTGTTATTCAATTCCAGATTAAGGTTTTTTTCAGGTAAGTTAAAATCACATTGGTCCGGTCCATTTATGATTCATCGAGTCTATCCATATAGAGTTGTTGAACTTTAAGGTAAAGGAGGTAATTTTCGAGTTAATGCTCAACGCTTGAAACATTATTGGGGAGATAAATTGAACGGAATCAAATATCGTTCATTTTATTAGATATTTAATTTTTATTGTTCTTCTATTTGAATAAATGCTTTAGGGTATATTTTCAGGATTAGTATGTTTAAATAAATTCTGTCTAGGAGATTGGAACTTAAGCGGAACCGCTTGTGACCTCTCCAATCTTTCCTGGGAATTGATTTTAACATAATTTCCCAATAAATTATTCCCTAAATGACAAAACAAATTTTTAGTTTTTCAAATAAAAGGGTCAATTTTGATCCAAGTTTTATGTTGCAACTCAATTTTGAATTTTCATTAAGTCTAGGAACTTAATTGAATTATTTTTAAAAATTTGGTTGCTCTTTTTGTAAATATTAAGAATTAGATGCCACTTTTTGTAAATATTTTGAAAAAGCATCTAGAATAAATTTTTTTAGTTCAATAAAAAAAAGAAAAAAAAAGAAAAGATGATAATTATTAATATATAATTATATCCATTATAATATATATTAATTATTATCAACTTTATTTAGAGCTAGGATTAGTTTTAATTTAATCATATTTTATTCGATAAGTTTTTATCTTAATAAATTAATAGCAAATAATAATTTAATATGCATTATATTAATTATTAATTGTTATTTACTTTGAGTAGAATTAGAACTTAAAATTTTTAAGAATTCTACTCTAGCTCCTACTCCTTTCACTATAAATTCCACCCATCTATTCTTATTTTTTTTCATTCATAGACTATTCCCTCCAAAAACACCAAAACCCTTAAGTGTCGAAACCTCCTAACAGTTCCCTAGCCACAGCATTGCCCAGCTGATCGGTCAGCAGCACCCCGCGCGTGCCCACACTAGGCTTGCTCAACGATCCGCACGCTGCTCACATCCATCACCTGTTGCGCGCTGCTGCCTTGCATACCCGAGCGACACATCACCCTTTCACCCATCCTTAGCCAAAAACCCCTCAACCTATTTTAATTTGCCATATTTTGATTCAAAATTATTTTTCTTAAGAGCTTTTAATTTTTACAAAAAAGGTGGTAAAACCAATTTTTCTCCTAAATTTTAATTTAATTATCTAATTTTTCAATTTATTGAATTTTAATATTTTATATTAATTAAAATTTTGAGAAAATACTTGTTACCATCTTATGATCAGGTTAATCATGCCTCGCAAGAGAACTCGGGCATCTGCCCAAATTGAAAAATCATAAAACAAGATCCACTATGAAGAAGCCAAAGCAAGATACGAGAGTATCTTCAAGAATCAACAGATGCATCCAGAGAAAGGTTTCACATTGAAAGAAAGCAACTATATTGGTTTTATGGCGCGTATTCATCAGGTTGTTGAAACTCTCAATTGGGAGTTGTTTTGTGAGAAGAGACCTAGTGTGGATGAGGAGTTAGTGCGCGAATTCTATGTAAATTTAACCTCAAGCGAGTTGACGGAAGTCCTAGTTCACAGAATCAAGGTACCAATAACTTCAAATGCTATTAATGAGTTTTTTGAATTGCCTAATTTCGAAAACGACGAATATTCCTCCTTGATGAGCAATATAGAGCCTAAAAATTTGCAAGAAATTCTTGAGGAACTTACAGTTCCAGGTTCTAAGTGGGCTGTGTCAAAGCAAGGAATCCACACTTGTCGAAGAGAATATTTAACACCACTCGCAAAGGTATGGTTCGACTTCATCCGATTCAGCCTTATGCCTAGCTCATATGGGACTACAATCTCATTAGAATGAATGGTCTTATTATACTCGATTTTAACTGGGAAGACCATTGATATGGGAAAAATCATCCTGAGGGAAATGCAAAATTGTGCCGTTAGACGTTCATGTTCTAGCCCAGCTTACTTTCCCTTTACGATAATAATTATGTGCTTGAAAGCTAAAATTCTTGCAAACGTAAAAAAATAGGCTATAGTCAGGGCACAATCACAGATTGGGATCTCTATCGAATAGCTGGAGACTCTGTTCTATGGCAATGAGTTGAATAAAGTGAGGATCCCGAAAAACAAGAAGAAAAAGATCCCACAGAGATCGAGCCAATGTAATCGGCTGAAGTCCCTGATAAGGTGGAACCAATGGAACCAGAAGCTGAACCTAATATCGAGACTTTAATGTTCAGAGCTCAACCGCCTCACCCAGATCTTCGAGATGAGCTGTCAAAGTTAATGGACATAATGCAACATATGCAGTGGCAACAACAAGCTTACTGGAAATACTTTAAAAAAAAGGGGATGACTCGATGAGAAGTGCTCTTACGAAAATTTACAATGACCCATTTATTTTTGTGCTTGAGTTTCCAGATTACATATTTGAACTATGGAGCCCATTGTCGAAAAAGGAGCGAAGCGATTAATGCAAAAACAATAATGATAGAGCAAAAGATGAGTCAAATTCGGAAGGATCTGCAAATAAATAAAGGGGGATCTCGACATTATTTTATTTATGTTCTTAGGTTATTTTAGGATAAAGTTAATTAATAATTTTTGCATAATACAACAAGAGATGGAAATTAGTAATAAAATTTAACAAGTCGCAAAGTATAAAGTATGGAAATAGATATATACATGTCTAGGATTGGATTTAGAAAGAACTTGGTACTTAAGCAGTCAAATTGACTCACCTCCTCTTTTCTAGAATCCTACCTGGTGTATAGTATCTATTCACTTTAAACAATGAGGACATTGTTCATTTTAAGTAGGGGGCCAAAAAATTGAAATTATTTCCACTCAGGATAAATAGTTCTTTTAATTATGATTAGGATATATTTTGTTCAATAATTTGAAATTTTGTTAAGTATGCTAAACTTTAGTATAAATAAAATTCTATTATTTCAATAAATTGTTATGTTAGCTGAATAATGATATAAATGTATTTTTAATAAAGCATGCAAATCGTACCATAAAATTTTTAGTTCCTTAAGAAAGGTAGGCATGCATGAAAGTTTAAGTGTCTAGAATTGACTTAGTAGTTTCTTAAGGCAAAATCCTAGGAAGCATGGAATGTTGAAAATTATTTAGGCAACTCTTGTTTGGACCGTTTGAGTCTTTCAAGCCAATCTTGATGAAATTTTATCCTTTGAAACCCAACTTTGAGACTATATGGCCTAATTTTATTTGAACCCTTGCAATATTTAGCCATCACTTCTCTCTTAATTATCTTTAAATTGTCCCAAACACTAGACTCAGTATTATTCAGAATATTCTTTGAAAAAAAGTTTGGGGGAGTTGAAAAAAGTATCAAATGCTCTAAAAATTATAGTACATACAGTGAAATTCTCAAAAATAAAAGAGCACATGTACTTGAAAGAAAATAGATGTACAAAAGAGCATGTGAAAGAAAAGTAAGTTGGTGTATTGAGGGAAATTATTCCAAAGGTCCGATTGAAGCTGAGTCTAGGGTTTAAAAGCCTAAATTTATCTATCTTTTACCTACCTCTAGCCTAGCTATGTTACAACTTTTTTAAAGACCTATTGATTCAAGTTTTATATGCTACCTACATTAGTGGAGAGAAATTGCTATGTTCAACATATGAAGGCATAAGTTAAACTTAATGATTGCAGCTTAATCTTGAATAAGGAAATAAAATCAAATTGGTAAGGGTTAACATGTCTTGTTAAGGAAGCATTTAGTCTAATTGTGCTATCATAATAGTTGTTGAGATTAATTTGAACGATATGTGTACTTAAGTAGCATAACTATACAATTTCTTGTTTTTGAGTATAAGTATATTAAATTTATAATTCTGGGAAGAATGTTATTCTGAAGGAATTTTTCAAAGGTGATTTCTGAGTAATTCTTTTTAATTTGAGTATTACTCGGGACGACCAATGAATTAAGTTTGAGGGTGTGGAAACACAGAAATTTACACATTTTTATATACCTTTTTTAACTTAAAATCATACAGTTTTGATAAAATTCTTGTCGAAAAAATAATTAATTTTTACAAAATAATTAAAGTGCACTTAAAATATGAACATGTTGAATTTTAGTTAATTTTATAATTAATTTTGATGAATTTTGGTTATTTTCGAAAGATTTGCACAAAGGGCGAAAAATGGCTCGACAGACACTGCTAGAAGTGCAAAATTGAGAAGCAACTTGAAGTATCAAGGTGAACTAAATTTCAGCCTAAGACGATCCAAAATTATATGTATTAATTCATAATATAATTAATTTTAATTTATATCCAATTTAAGTTGGGTTAATAAATTATTATTAATTAATTATGAAAAAGTGGTCAAGTTGAACTGAACCGAGTGAACCGAACCAACCAAGAAATGGACAGCCCAAAAATTGTCCCAAGAGCTGACCCAAATCAGATTATTAGCTTATTATTTAAGCTTGCAAAGAGGCCCTTGAAGACTTCTTCCAGTTGCATTCAAACCCCTTCACAATTGGTGGCTTTATAGATTTGCCCCAAGCCTAAACTAGCAAAGTTGAAACTATCAACCTTACCACATGTGTGGCCAGCCAAGGGAGGGCTCTTTGGCTAATAATTTTAGCTATTTTTAGCAGCCCTCCTCAGCTATAAAAACCCCATTAGGCTGGTCATTTTAAAAACACACCTTAAGCATTCACATCTTTCCTCTCTTCTCTCCACTTTCTCTCTTCTTTTCCATTCCAAAATTCCCTTGCTCTCTTGCCAATTTCTCCTCTTGGGAAAGGGACAGTCATCAGCTATTTGGAGCAGCAATTAAGTTTTCATAGCAGCCTTGGTCGACGAGGACAATGGAGAAGGAAGAACGGAGCAACTAGTCAAGCCACAGAAAAACACCGGATTTGATTCTTGTTCCCTATCTCTTAAATTTTTGTTGTTGTTATGCTGAACATATCTATGAATATTTATATTGTTGGAATGGTTAATTTAGTCAATTTAGCTTGAATTTAATTCGTGTTAGGTTGATTGCATTTCATTTGTTAAAATTATTGAAATTGTGTTTATGTTGTTATAGGCCTCAGTAAGATGCTTGGTTAAGTAAAATCATGACTAGGTTATTCTTGCATTACAATTTTTAGGTAACTAATGAATTAATTATTTAAACGGATTGAAATTGTAATTAATGGATACAATACTTAATTAGCACAGGTTTAATCATCTAAGGTAGCTGAAGGTTAGATTAGCAACGGTATCTGACGAGACATTTGCCTTGCATAACTTGAAAGGTTATTGTGATTAAATTGTTTCAAGGTAAGGATACTTTGTTAGCTCACATAGTCTTTTATGTGCTTATTAAATCGAGTTAATTGTTTGAATTGACATAGGGATATGTACAAGAGATTATTTTGATTTAATAAGTATGTATGTGCAATAACATATTTGCCTATTAAGATTTATTTAATTGGTTGAACTAACATAGGGGTATAGTCAAGAGATAAATGGATTTTGGTAGGTGGGTATGTTCATAAGTTAGAAAATTACCGAGTTGTCGTGAACTTATTCGTAACAATATAAACATGAGTTTAATAATTCTAAGTTAAGAAATGTAATTAATCTAACACAATTATGTCATCTTGATTAAAATCGTATTTTGAAATCGTGCATTTGAGATTTATTTATTTAGTTTACTTAGTTAAAAATCTTAGTTTTTAATCACCCTCTTCAAACAAAATATTTTTCATCACTAAAGTGTTTTAAATAGCATTCATAAATAATTCTTTTCACAGTTCCTGTGGGTACGATAACTCAACATTTACTTGTCACTTTATTACTTGTTGCGATTGTGTACACTTGCACATTTCCGTCGTTTCAGTACATGCTTGATTTGGTGATGGAAATGGCTTATTTTTGGCCAATTTCATGTCTACATGACCTAAGATACGGGCATGTGACTCAGCCATGTGTGACATATGGCCAGGTGACATGGCCTGGTATACGGGCGTATGTGACTATTTCAAGAGTTACACAGCCTAGCACACAGACATGTGGCTTGGCCGTGTGACCCAACTCAGAGAGTTACACGGGCACAGACATGGGCTGGGACATGGCCTTGTGTCCCTATGTCGAAGTTACACGGCCTGAGACACGGGCATTTGTCTTAGCCGTGTGGCCTCTATAGTTCAAATTTTTTAACTTTTCCTTAAACTTTCCAAATGTTTCCAATTTGGTCCCGAATTGTTTCTATTGTGTTTCTAGGGCCACGAGGGCTCCATTAAAAGACAATATGCATGTAAATGAATTATTTATGCTATGTTTATATTAATGTATGAAATGTATGTTTTTATGTTATGGTTATATGGTAATACTCCATAACCCTATTTCGGCGATGGATACGGGTTAGGGATGTTACAATTGCCAAAGTTTCAAACCAAACCAACATTTTTAAGTTAATATAGCAACACCTATGTACATGCCACAAAAATCGAGTCTAAAACATAAAAGACTACCGAATAGATGGTAGGATAGTTGGTCTTTAAGCTGATTCGATCGACAGGTTCCACAAACCAAAAATCTACAGAAAAAAAAAGAAAAAACAACTAGGTAAGCATTTTGAATGATTAGTAAATCAATATGAAAATTTTGCATAACTTACCTTGACATTTATAACAATTTAGCAATTGAAACAAATTGGTACAAACATGACATCTTTTGGCAACCTTATACTTTCATGAACAATTCAATCACACAATCACTACGTTAGTTCATTTCAATATCAAACCATAATACAAAAATCATATACATAAATAACCATTACATATTATAACATATACTATTAAACTATGTTCAAATTATAAATATCACATTTCCAATCCACGATCAATCATTTCATTTTCGATTTTAATTATCGTTTTATTTTCTATTTCGGCCGGAGAACTATATCAAAATGAACTCGGATACACGAGACTAATTTGCTCACATGGGTTGTCATAATTGGGCTGCAAACATTAGCTTCACATAGGGTTGCTCAAACGAGCTTAGTTAGATGTTGCTAACACTAGCTTTAGAGAATTCGCAACATATGCTAGATCTCAAGCCATCGTATTAATTAGGGGTGAGCAAAACTAGATTCGATTTGAAAAAAATTGAATTTCGAGTGAATCGAATTAAGTTATTCAAGTAATTCGAATTATTCAAGTCAACTCGAATAACTAATTTGAGTTTCTAGTTCGAGTTAAGTTGAATTTTACAATTCGAATAATTCTAATAACAAATTGGTGTAAGTATCCTTTTGGTCCCTATCAAGTTTGAAAATGAGCAAATTGGTCTCTTTCTCAACAAAAATTACAAAAAATTCAAAATATTTATAAAAATTCCAAAATTTATATTTTTTAAAAACTTATAAAAATTTCAAAAAGAATTCTAAAATATATATATAAAGATAATTAAAAAATTACTTTTTTTCTAGAATAATAATTTTGGGGACCTAAATAAGTTAATTAAGTATTCAAGTTTATCATACTAAAGTATTTTTTTATTATTTTGCTTTGAAAAAGTTTTAAAATATATATAGTTTCAAATTTATGTCCTCTAACATGAAATTAGTTATACTCTAACAAGATTTTAATTTGACATGTTTAATTTTTTAATTTAACTCGGACAATTTTACTCGATTCAAATCGACTCGACTTAATTCGAAAAAATTTTAAATCGAGTTAGGATGGTAAATTAGGTCTTGTCAACTCGATTAACTCAACATTTTTTCACTCGATTCGATCATCCACTCACCCCTTGTATTAATTCGTGATCAAACACCCTTTTTCATTGTTTTTTATTAAATCATTTCCTTTTTACATTTGGACCCTAAGACATGCTATTTGTATCCTAATCGTTTATTAAGTTCACACGGGCACTATTTAAAATAAACGTTTCTGTACCATTTCAAATCTTATAATACATTCATATAAATATCATTCAATAATATAACCATTTCACATTCATTCAATACATTGTATCTATTCAAAATAACTATATTTTTGTACTTTACGATTTAGTCCTTTATATGACAACATTATCAAATTACAATTAACCTAAGCTAATATTATAATATGATTCAAGCATAATACAAAAAACATAGTAAGTTCCATATGAACTTACCTGGAAAAAGAAACAAGTAAGATGTCAAGGACTAATCCATAATTTTACCTTTTCCTCGATTATCTTCCGGTTGGTTCAAATCCCGATCTATACAATAATTCATTTCAATTTATCAATTCCAAATATCTTAAATCATCCTATTATATACATATGACAGTTCAATTACATATTTTGAATGTTTCCTAAAGTTTTGCATTTTATTCAATTTAGTCTCTAAAATCAAAATTGCTATAACTTTTAAATTTGAGCTTTGATTTTGAAATTGATCTCAATTTCATCCCTCTATAACCCTCATTATCAATAATTACAGAAATTTAACATCAATTTCAAAATTTATGCACTTTGGTCCCAATGTTCAAAAACTAACAATGAAACTTTACAAGCTAATCATTTTTCATATCTAACCTTAAAATCTAAAAGATTAACACCAATTTCATCAAATATTCAACAATGACAACTTTTGAAAACTTTAACAATTTTACAAATTGGTAAACAGGCTAGCTAATTTAAGCTTTTGGGACCTCAAAAACATAAAAATTACAAGAAAATGACTAAGTTGAACATACCAATTGAGGGATCGAAAGTTTGGAAGCTTTAAGGGTTTTGTTTCATCTTCTCAGACACAAGGCTAAAGATGAATGAAAAATGTCATCTTTTTTATTTTTTATACTTTAATTAACATTTAATTAATTATAATTAGTTTAATTAAATTTAAGTAGTTAATTTTTATCTTAATTAACAATGTTGATGTTGTAACTAGCATGCACCACCGCTTGACTATAATCTAATGGACCATTTGCTCAATTGGTCTTCCAAATAATTAAAAATCCATAGCTATTAACTTTTATCACCTTTACAATTTAGTCCTTATACCTTAATTAACTATCCAATTGAAAAAAATTAACGAACCAAACTTTAATTAAACTTTATGCTAACATTATGAACTTGAATATCAAAAATGGGGTTTCGAAACCACCATTTTTGACACTACTGAAAAACAAGTTGTTACAAAAGTATTGCCTACACATGGATAAGAAACTAATGCAGCAGCTGAAGCACTTCACCGTGTACGAAAAAGGCCCACATGGTTGCAAGATTATGAGGTAATTGAAATTGGAGAAAATGATGATGAAATTGTTCATTTTCCATTATTTTCATAGTATGACCCAACAAGTTTTGAAAGTGTTGTTATTGAGGCAAAATGGAAAGAGACAATGGATGTTGAAAATCAAAGCCAGTAAAAGGAATGATACTTAGGAGTTGATTGATCTTTCTAAAAGGCACAAAACCAGTGCTGTCAAGTGGGTCTACAAGAAGAAGATGAAAGAAAATAGAGAAGTTGACAAGTGCAAGGAGCGGTTAGTGGTTAAGGGGTACAAACAAGAGTATGATGTGGACTACACAAAAAATTTTGTCCCAATTGCAAGACATGACACCATTAGATTGGTGGTTGTTTTAGTAGCCCAGAACTTTTGGCCTATCTTCGAGTTAGATATCAAATCGACATTCTTACATGGATACTTAGAGGAAGAGAAACCTATGATGGATGAGTTTGAGATGTCTGATATTGGGAAGATGAATTATTTCCTTGGCCTAGAAGTGATGCAATCTGATGATGGAATTTTTGTCTCCCAGAAAAAGTATGTAAGAGAAATTTTGGACTGATTCAAGATGATGAATTGCAACTCTACCAACACTCTAACTGAGTTTGGCTTAAATCTAATTAAAAAAGGAGATGGAAAGAAAATAGATAGCACACTTTACAAGCAAATTGTAGGCAGTTTGATGTATCTATCTGCTATGAGGCTAGACATTATGTATTCTGTCAGTTTTACTAGCAGGTGTATGGAGAGCCTAACTAAAAAACATTTATTAGTTTCCAAGAGAATCTTTCGTTACTTGCAATGAACCAAGGATTTTGGGGTTTTCTACAATAAGAGTGAAAAGTCAAACATGATTGGCTTCACCAATAGTGATTATGCAGGAGATCAAGATGACAGAATGAGCACTTCAGGCTATGTTTTTATGCTTGGCACAGGGGCTATTTCGTGGTCATCTAAGAAGCAATCCATTGTCACATTATCAAGCACATATGCTGAATTTGTTGTTGCTACAACTTATGCTTGTCAAGCTATTTGGCTAAGGAGAATCCTTGAAAAACTACAATTCTAGCCAGGAAGTGCCATTACAATTTTTTGTGATAACAACTCAGCCATCAAGTTGTCAAAGAATCTTGTGCTGCATGGAAGAAGCAAGCATATTGATGTAAAATATTACTTTCTATGAGATCTTAGCAATGAAGGAGCAATTGAGCTAGAGTATTGTAGAAGTGAGAATCAAGTTGTTGATGTATTTACCGTGCCACTCAAGTTGGTATCATTTTGTCAAGTTCAAGAAAATACTTGGCATTTGACATGAAGTAGTAAGTATGTATTAAACTAAAAGTGTATGTTTAAAGGAGGGATTGTTAAGATATTTTTTAAATTTGGTAAATAAATCATCCCTAAAAAATAGGGATTATCAAATATGGTTGAGAATTTTTTTCGTATTTAGTTTTGTTATTTTTAGCTTTGAATTTATTAATTTTAGCTATTGTAAAGCTAACAGAAAGTTAGAATCATTTGGAATTATTCATCAATTCAATAAAAATCATCTTCTCTCATTGATTCGACTCGAATTTCATTTTATACAATTTAATTTAAAAAAAATTCAAATCAAGTTAAGATGATAAAATAGAACTTCTCAACTCAATAAATTTAAAATTTTTTTACTCTATTCGATCAAATGTTAACGCGACTCAAGAGCGGTGAAGTTGTGATTCTGGAATCCTTTCACAGTGTTTGTGCAGTTTCGTTTTATTATATTTTTATCGTTATGTAGCGTTACAATTTCTACTTCACGAATCTAATCCTTAGTATTAAACATATTTTATGCAATGATCTATTACTTTTATATATTTTTTTATTAATTTGGAAACATTTCCACCACATTTAATACATTCTTAGTACCATTATATCATATCATATATATATTACAAGCTGGAAACAATCTTACATGGAGGACTAAAATTGTGACAAATGGATAACTTTGTTTGACACATCATCACCATTAATATTAAAATATTGTGTGGGTCCTATTATTAATTATCAATATTTATAATATTTTGTAATTATTTAATTTAATCTTTTTTTTAAGTATATGTTAACGTTAAAAATTCACAATTATTCATTTTAATTTGCCTCCTTACAAGTTCATATTTCTTTTATAAAAAAAAATGTAATACCTATTTTTTACAATAATAGTAACATTTTTAGGTTTTTTAAAAAAGTATTTTCAATATTCAAATTTTTTTAAAATAAACATTGTACAAACCTAAAATTTGCGCAGCCCATATACAAATAATAAAACCCAATAAAAACCAAAATAAAATTAAATATCTAGTCCAGAATTACAATGGCCCAAAACCAATAAACAGGTCAACAAACCCATTAGCCCAATACCCAATTCAAACCCAATAACCCATTGCAAACCCTAGCCCAAAATAAAATAAAAAACAAAAAACCCTAGCTTAAGCTCAGTAGCCGCACGCCGCAACAGTAGCCGTCCTTCGTGCCGCCTCCCCCGTGTGCGCCGCCATGTCCTTGTACCTGCAAAACAAATCAGAAGAGTCCAAAAACGAAAAAATAGTGTAAAAAATAGAAAAAAATAGAAAGATAAGTGGTATTTTCGGGCTATAAAAAGAGCCCCGATTTTGTATTTTTTTGGAGTTACGAATGAATCAAAAGAAAATAGAAAAAAATCAATTCAAGTACAGACCATTTTCAAAGGTAGTAGTGCCGTTATTATTATTATTATTATTTACATTTTTTTTAAAACGAAAATGAGAAAGAAAAAAAATAAAAATCATACCTTTTTTGTGAAAGAGGTGTTGATTACGATGAAAATCGGGGATTTTTGAGTCAGGAAGTCGAAAGGGCCAAAAAAATGGGAATTTTTTATTTTTCGGCCACTGCGAGCGGCGGCCACCGACCGCTGGAGGTCCGGCACCAGAGCTAGCTGGATTCTGGAAATGTGTAAAAGGTGGGAGAGAGTTTTGCTTTTAGTTTTTCTGTTTTTTTTTTAAAAGAGAGAAAGAATGAAAATTTTGAAAATTTTTTGGTTTTATAAGCTAATGAAACGGCGTCGTTTAAGGCTGGTCTTTATAGCCTTAAAACGACGCCGTTTTGATCCTTATGGTCCCCAACCAGCGCATTGACCCGACCCGAATGGAGGATTCGCGTGTTTTGCTTCGATGAGATATTTACGTTGTAGGCCCTTCCGCATTTTCAATCTGTTTCAATTTAGTCCTTTTCGCACTTTTTCTTTTATTTTTAAATTGAACCTCAAAGTTTTTTTTCGCTATGCAATTTAGTCCCTGGCGTGCTAATCCTATGGGAAGTGACGCGTGCCTGGGAATCGGGCTTATTACCCATTTAGCCCTCCTTTCTTCGCGCTTGTTTTATTTTAATCCTATTTCGATTTTTTAGCATTAATTTTATTTGCAAATCTCACCTTTAATGTCATTCTGATTTCAGTGTAGTCCTCTGATTAATTTATTTCATTATTTGTCTGTTAATCTATTTTTTTTCATTTTTTCATTTTTTAATTTTTCTTATATCCGTTATTTATTTTTATATTTAAGCTTTAATATTTCTTCTATTAATTTATTTGATTTATTTCTTTACTTTTATAATTCATAAAATTATTTTTACATACATATGATTTGTTTTATTATCACATTTTATATTATTATAATTATAGTTATAATAATAATAATAATTAATAATTATTATTATTAGTATTACTATTATTTTTATATATCAATTTACTTAACCTTTTTTTATATACATTATTTTATCCTATTATGTACTATTATTTTAAGTTTTTTTATTATTATATATTATTATCTAATCTCATAATATATTAGTTTATATATTTTTTTGTTAATCCAATATGATCTATATATTTTTAATGATTTTATTTTATAATACATTTAAAAAAAATTATTTATATATACTTCTATGCTTTTAAATCAATATGTATTATTTTGTATACTAATTCGATTTTCTTCTTATGCAACATTTAATTTAAAATTCATGTGTATATTATTATGTTTTTAATTTTATTTTTGATATTTCAAGTTTTCATGTATATAATTTATTTTAATTCTTATTTTTACGTATAATTTATTATTCATACATTGATGATTTCAAATGTTCTATCTTTCATGCTATTTTTTTTTTTATTTTGTTTGGTGGTTCTTTAATTAACTTTCAATTCATTTAGTTTTCTGATATTGATGTTGGTATTTGCATAATATGTGATATGAAATTATGGTACTCATGTGTTGTGTATTGCTTACTTGTACTTATTGATTGTTTGTCGTTCACTAGCGTACATTTTAGCTTGCGAATTATCACCTCGTGTTATATATTATCGTTCATTTGCATTTTATTTCGTTTAAAAGGTTGCATTTGGTTTAAACATTGAAATCTTTTTATCCATAAATTTTCAAAATACTCTGTATCCAAGATTCTCGAGAAGATTATGCCCTAACTTACTGGGCTTCAATTTTCCTCGTTGAATTCAGGTAAACGAGTACTCTTTTTCAATTCAAACATAGGAATTTCAAATCAAAGCTTATCTCGAGAATTCAAAATGTTATCTCCTAACTCATTGGATATGACATTTTTTTATCTTGAGACAAGGTTTTTAGTAAAGGCAAACTCACGTGTTATCATCGGAACTTCAAAGAATCGTACCCTAACTTACGGGGTTTCGATTTCCTCATTGAAGCAAGATGAATTTTTTTTTTGGTTTTCAAAATAATAAATTTTAATGAAGATCTTTAAAAAGGGGACTCGCTTTTTAATCTTTTTCTCGACATTTGACCTTAAGACATAAAATAATTAATTAGGTACCAATTTTGGGCGTCACGAGGGTGCTAACACTTCTTCATATGTAACTGACTCCCGAACTCATTTTTTTCTGAAACTCGTAGACCAAAATCGTTTTCAAGGTGATCCGATCACACCTCAATGAAAGATCGGTGGCGACTCCAATTTTCATTTTTAATAAGTCGACAACTAATTTTTGTTTTCAAAAAGTGGTTTCGACAGCTTGGCGACTCCGCTGGGGACCTGGTTGAGAGTCAAGCCATAAATTAATTAATTTTTTCTTTTTTTTTGAAAAATCAAAATTTTTTTAAAATTTCCCTTTTTGCATTCTATCCATTATTTTTTATGGTTTTAATCTTAGGGTGTTTGTTTAGTTGGTCCAAATCTGTTAATGTGTAGTTGCATTCTGCATTACATAAGTTGGTCAATTTTAGCCCTTTAAGGTCTTCACCTCCGTGCAGGACAGTGGATCTCTTTTGGAATACATCTGTACCTATGTCTTCGTGAGATTTTCATCTTTGTGTAGCCATAGGGAAATGTATTCCCCTGAACTGAACTCGGTCTGCATGAGCCTATAATGGGTGATGATCGAGGAATTTGCTGGTTCGGGTACCTTTGCTTTAAAAGCCAAACCTCATGTAGTGAACTTTAGGAACTTGCCCTAGGTAGAACTATACCAAACCCTAGTAGATTCTCGAATAGGTGCTTTATTATTTCCTGTTTGTGTTGAATTCTATTTTTTATATGTGACACTAACTTTTTTGCGTTTTACTTTGATTGCATGACATTTTGACTGAATAGCATTTCATCATAAAAGGCGTCGGTTCATGGTCTGAGATAGAGAGCTTATCATGGAAAAAGGATTTCTTGATAAGGTAGAGGATAATGCGGCTGTCCAAACTTGGTCTGAGACAACATAGAGAAAAAAAGTGATAGTTTGGCCGAAAGATGTGTATCAGAGTCATGGGACTTCACTCGTATTAGTGTAACCCAGAATAGTCTGCAAGAATTGAAGGAAACTGGGATCAGTGGAATGATGAGGTCAAGCAGCTTTTTTACTCTGGCTATGAAGATCTGCCTTATCTGTTTGACATAAAGGTGGATAAACACTTGTTTCGCGCTCTCACCCAGTTTTGGAATCATGTTTATAGTTGTTTCACTTTTGGGGGAGTTGATCTGGTGCCTACAGTGGAGGAATACATGGCTTTACTTTGTTGGTCAAAGATTCAAGTAGACAAAGCCTGCTCTAAAGCTGTTAATGTCCCAACCTTTTTGAAGAAATTGATGAATATTACCGGGATGAGTGAGCAATGGGTTGCAGCACGGATCAAGTAGAAGGGGGATAGCAAATGCATTCCTTGGAAGAACTTGAAGGATTTAATTCTAGCACACCTAGATACGAAGAAGACAGTTTATGTCTTTGCCTTGAGTGTCTACAACTTAGTTGTCTTTCCTAAAGCCTTGAGACACGTTGATGAAGCAGTCGCCGATCTCTTTGACCGACTTGATAAGAGGGTTACACCAGTCCCGTCAATTTTAGCAGAAACTTTCAAATCGCTGAACGAATGCCGGAGAGCGGGTGAGGGTAGATTCATTGGATGTGCACAGCTCCTCTTAGCATGGTTCCACAGTCACTTTTGGAAAGTTAATAAGGTTTCTTATTGGGTCTTCTCCGAGAATTATTCGCCTTTAAAGGAGATAGTAGCTATACCGAGGCGGGATGATATTACGGAGGAAAAATAGATGGCAATGCTTCAGAATCTTCAAGAAGAGGATATCGAATGGAGAGCTCCTTGGATGCTTCCAGATGAGATCTTATATAGATGTGGTGATTTCGACTGGGTCCTTCTACTTGGGATTTGGAGAGCTATTGGCTATGCACCGCTGCTAGTACTAAGACAGTATAGGTTAAGGCAGTTCGTACCCGCAACCTAAGGACTAGCTTAGTGCGAGTTCCCATATAAGGGTGATGGTTAGAAAAAGAAGATTTGAGAGATTTCTAATGCTTGGAACCAGACTTGACGAATGAAGAGATTGGCAGTAGGTCCGATGATGGCCCCTAAATATATCTAGTGGTAGGGTAGGAGGATTAATGATAATACCCCCGAGCCAAGTCAGGAAGACAGTCAGCTGACGGGAAAACATTTGCGAGTTGTCCCTCTGAGCTAGAAATTATAAGGTAGGATTTTGAAAGAAGAAATTTAGAGTTAGAAAAGAAGATAGAACAAATGGAAGAGGAGAAGATGAATTTGAGACTAGACATGGATGTTCAGAAGCTAGAAACTGAGAAATTAAGAAAATGGAAGAATAAAGATGAGGAAGATTTGGATAGTTTGAAAACAGACTATAAGAAGTTACGTTTCTCGATGAGAACTACCGGGTTAGGGAAAACTTTAGAGCAGTGGTGTCAAGAAATTTAAGAGGAGAAGATCAAGGCTGATAGATGGGAAAGGAAATTCCAAAAGGCCCAAATACGAAATGAGACCCTAGAGAAGAGTTTGTTAGAAAGCCGAAACGAAAAGGGTAAACTAAAGGCTAGAGTGGCTGAACTTGAGAAAACTCTTCATCAATATCAAAACCGTAATTCTGCGATAGAGCTAAGAGGGAGCTTAGACAAGATAAGCAAATGAAAAAAAGAGTCGAAGAATTAGAAATGGCATTACAAAACTGTGAAATGCGGATTGAATTCCTTGAAGCCAGTCAAGAGCGTAAAAAAGAACAACTCCTTTTTTGTCAGAACCAAGTTAGAAACATATATCACATTATGGGAGAGGCTGTGGCTCAGATTCGAGAGGTAGCCGATTACTTATAGACTTTGACAATACAAGCTAATATACTGAGTGCAAAGTACGAGCTGGAATCAGACCGGGGGCAGAAGTTAGCTTCACTGCTTAGGAAAATTAAAGCTTTGAGTGTTAGGGCAAAGCCATATATCTAATCTGCTTTATGTAAAGAATTTTGTTTTCTGGTAAAGTTTTCTAAATGGAATTGAATCAAAATCGACGCCTTTTTGCATTCACTTCATGCATTTGCATTACATTACATCATATGTATTAAAGTCCACCAAAAGATCCTAATTAGTTAAAACCATTTCAGTTTATCTGGCAACCGGTAAAAAACCTACCAACCAAACATCATTACGGTATCTGAGCCAAGAGAAAAGACATGGACCAAAGATTAGAAAAACTTGAACAACTTCAAAAAGACATGGACCAAAGATTAGAAAAACTTGAACAACTTCAAAGGGAGATGCAAGACCAGCTACAAGCGTAAATGGAAGAGCAGCTAGCTAAGATCCAACAAGACATGACGAACAAAATGCTAGAATCTCAAAGAAACATGATGACCCAGTTGACCCAATTATTGACTAGGAGAATAGATAAAGGAAAAGGCCCCATGACCAACCCTGGTGAGGATAATGAGGAGCCGCTCTATCCTCCAGGTTTTACTCTATCAAATATACAGGCCCAAGCTGAGATGTACCCGCAGAGACCATCCGTCACAATTAGGCCTCAACAATCTCAGGCCGATGCTTTGATACCAATGAACTTTCAGGTTGGATCAGGTTCAAACCCAAGAGATAACCCAACTAATCCAGTTATCCCCGATTTTGATGAAGTGGCAGAAAAGGAAAAAGTAAAGGCAGAATTGCCAAAACAGCTAGAGGACAGGTGTAGATGGCTAGAGGGAAAGTTCAAGGCTATGGAAAGTGCTAATAGTTATCATGGAATTGATGCTAAAGATCTGAGCTTGGTTCCAGATTTAGTTCTTTCTTACAAGTTCAAAATTCCAGAATTTGAAAAGTACAACGGGACCAGTTGCTCTAAAGCTCACATCACCATGTTTTACAGGCGGATGGCTGGATACGTTAATAATGACCAACTACTAATACACTGCTTCCAGGACAGCCTGGTGGGGGCAGCTTCCAAATGGTACAACCAATTGAGTTGTACTAAGATTAGTTCGTGGAGGCACCTAGCATAAGCATTCATGAAGCAATATAGTCATGTAACGGATATGACTCCTGATAGAATTACTTTACAAAACATGGAGAAGAAACCTAGTGAGAGTTTTAGGCAATATGCACAGAGATGGAGGGAGGTTGTCATCCAAGTTCAGCCACCGCTCCTAGAAGAAGAGACTACGATGCTCTTTATCAACACGCTAAAAGCTCCATTCATCACACACATGCTAGGAAGTGCCACAAAAAGTTTTTCATATATAGTCATGAATGGCGAGATGATTGAGAATGCCATAAGAAGTGGGAAGATAGATGCTGGAGAAAGTAACAAAAGGTCAACCTCAAGGAAAAAAAGAAAACGAGGTGAACAACATGAGTACATACAAAAAAGGTTACTCAAAATCGATCACAGTAAATAAACCAGGAAAGGGGGTTGTCAATTAGCAAGGTTCATCAAGGTAGGAATCTGGTATAAGACAAAACAATGAGAAGCTCTAGTTCACGCCAATTCAAATGTCGTATAAGGAGCTATATCAAAGTTTGTTCAATGCACAAGTCGTTTTCCCTTTCTATTTAAAGCCCTTGCAGCCTCCGTACCCTAAATGGTATGATGCAAACGCATAATACGATTATTATGCGGGAATTACGAGGCATTCTATAGAAAATTGCACTGCCTTAAAAAATTGGTTGTAAGGTTCATCAATATGGGTATTGTCAAATTTGATTATTCATCCAATACAGAAAATCCACTACCCAATCATGCTGTTAATGGGATAAACATGATGAGTGAAGCTATGGGGAGAAGAATCAAGGCCGACATTGCAAAAGTAAAAACTCCTCTAAGAAGGGTCTGGAAGGAGATGGTCAAAAGAGGATTATTTGTTTCAGATTCAGAGAAAAGATGTGAAAAGACGAGGAATTATTATGAGTTCCACCATGAGGAAGGACACGAAATCCAAGAGTGCAAAGAATTCAAAGTCTTAGTTCAAGGCATGATGGATGATAAGGAAGTGGAATTCTATGAAGAAGTCAACGAGGAAGGAAGTATATGTGCATCCGAGTCTACGTTGAAGGTTTTGATGGTAAATCATCCTGTGGTTATCATTTCAAGACCAAAAAATAATAATGTTGGAGTACTAGTAGCACCAAAAATCATAATACGGAAACCCGTAACCTTACTTAACAAGGATAGCAAGAAGGTCCCGTGGAACTATGAGTGCAATGTAACCATCCCGGGAAGAGAGACTTTAGCTAGTGCTTTAAAAGAAGATCAGGGTATAGGTTCTCGTTACGACGTGATAAGTCCCCAAATAGAACCTATAAAAGGATAGACAATGACAGAACAAAATAAAGAAGAAGCAATCGAGCCAGTTAATGAGCTAGTAGGAGAGGAAGAAGCCTAAGAATTCCTCAAATTCTTAAAGCACGACGAGTACAGTGTTATGGAACAGTTGCATAAACAACCAGCTCGCATATCCGTGCTAGCTTTCCTCTTGAGTTCAGAGGTACATTGAAGCGCGTTAATAAAAGTGTTGAATGAAACATATGTGGCCAATGATATCTCTGTCAATAAACTAGATCGGTTGGTCAGCAATATAAGTGTCGATAACTTCATCTTCTTCAATGATGATGAAATACCACCTGAAAGTATGGGGTCCTACCTTCATCATTACATCAAAAGCTGAAGCTAATATTAGAGGGTCGATTGGTGACAATAAATGTCAAGGAGGATATTATAACGGCCGTAACCAGTGATGCGCCGTACTTAGAGACAAATGATGAGGCAGTTGAATGTTCTTTTCGGTCTTTGGAGTTTGTGAATGCAACATTTATTACTGAGGGGAGCAAGATTCCGGTGCCAAAAATGTCCAATGGTACAAGAATGGGTCCACAGTTGATGGTAGGAGGAGCCTTACCGAGAAAAGGACTAAGGAGACATTTTCAGGGAAGAGTTGAGGCTCCAATGCTGAAGGACAAGTATGACCGTTTTGGCTTAGGGTACAATCCAAATACAAGACAAAGAAAGAAAGAGTTAGAGAAGAGGTAGGAAAGAAGAAGGGCACGCGTGAGTGGAGAGGAAATCAAGTGGAAACCAATGATATTCCCCTGCATATCTGAAATTTTTTTGTTAGGAGGGAGTATTCATCCCGAGCGAAAGACGCCAATGAGAGAAAGTATTGAAGAAATGTTGGGAAACGTTCATATCCATACCATTCATGAAGAAACAACTAAATGAGGGACCTTGCTAGATATCTGCCCCTATAAACCTGAGAGCGTCCTAAGCAATTGGACTGCAGAAGAAATCCCTGTAGCATTTAGAGCTTACTCAGAGTAATGTTCAGAACACTCTTATTACTTTTAGCCTAGAAGTGATAAGAATCCCTTTGTGAAATAGACTCATGTCCAAACATCATTATTTTAATGAAGTACATTTTTTGCAATCATTTTGAGCAAATATTCTTCATTCCATACGAGTAATTATTTTTGATTCTTTCATTCTTTTGGATTTTATTCCAAATCATTCATTTATTCATTCCTAATTATACTATATAAATAATTATTCATAAATTCATCCATTCTTTGTATATTCTTTTGTACCTATAATAGGTCCCTAGATATCAATGACATGAGTGAAGCTGCTACAAACTCAGAATTTTCTTTTGAATGAGCCATGTGTTTAGAGGGATCGCATGACTTTGAAGATAACGTAAACTGTGATTTATCTCCAGACTTGTTGAAGATGGTAGAACAGGAAGAGAAACAAATCCTAACTCACAAGGAATCAATAGAAATTGTGAGTTTGGAAGAGGGAAAAGAGGTAAATATTGGAACTGACATTACTACAAAGACAAGGCGAGACCTCATTGAGTTACTCCAAGAATTCAAAGATGTCTTTGCATGGTCATACCGGGATATGTTGGGGTTAAGCACTAACATTGTAGTGCATCGCCTTCCTATAAGAGAGGATTGCAAGCCAGTTCAGCAAAAACTCCAGAGGATGATGATATTGTGCTAAAAATAAATGAGGAAGTCAAAAAGTAGTTTGATGCTGGGTTCTTTCAGGCGTCAAGTACTCCGAATGGGTAGCCAATATCATCCCAGTCCCTAAAAAGGTGGGAAAGTATGAATGTGTATGGGTTACAGAGACCTGAACAAGGCCAGCCCAAAAGATAATTTCCCATTGCCTCATATTGACACTTTAATGGATAATACAGCAAGCTACTCTCTGTTTTCCTTTATGGACGACTTCTTTGGATAAAATCAGATAAAGATGCATCCCGAAAATATGAGAAAGACCATATTCATCACATTTTGGGGAACGTTTTGCTATAAAGTGATGCATTTGGTTTAAAGAATGCAGGAGCAACATATCAAAGAGCCATGGTAGCCTAGTTCCATGACATGATGCACAAGAAAATTGAGGTTTATGTTGACGATATGATTGTAAAATCCAGGATAGAAGAAGAACATGTGCAGGTCCTGAGAAAGTTGTTCTTAAGACTGAGAAAGTTCCAGCTCAAGCTTAACCCAACAAAATGCACTTTCGGAGCTAGGTCAGGAAAGTTGTTGGGTTTTATAGTCAGTGAAAAAGGAATCGAGATTGACCCAGACAAATTTAAGGGGATACGCGATTTACCTCCGCCACGTACTCAAAAAGAGGTTAGAGGCTTCTTAGGAAGATTGAATTACATTGCTCGGTTCATTTCACAACTAACCGAGAAATGTGACCCCATATTCCGTCTTTTGAAGAAACATAATCCATGTGAGTGGGACGAGGAATGCCAGGAAGCTTTTGATAGGGTAAAATAGTATTTAACGGTGTTTGAAAATTCCATGGAATGTGTGCTAGGCCAACATGATGAGACAGGAAAGAAGGAAAGGGCGATATACTATCTCAGTAAGAAATTCACTGATTGTGAAATGAATATTCGCCTGTTGAGAAATTGTGTTGTGCCTTGATCTGGACGACTCGGAGATTGAGGCAGTATATGTTGTACCATACGACTTGGCTAATTTCAAAATTAGATCCTTTGAAGTATATGATGGAGGTGACTACTTTGAATGGGAGGATGACCAGATGGCAGTTTTTGCTTTCCGAATTTGACATAGTCTATATGAGCTAGAAAACCGTGAAAGAGAGTGCAATAGCTGACTTTCTAGTTAGTAGAGCCTTAGAGGATTACGAGCCCTAAAATTTTGATTTCCCGAACGAGGACTTGATGTATGTGGCAACCACTGAAGAAAATTCCTAAGTAGTTCACATTTGGAAGCTAAACTTTGATGGAGCCTCGAACACTGTGGGTAATGGAATTAGGACAGTCTTAGTATCCCCAAACACAGATCATTATCAATTTACTTACAAATTGGATTTTGATTGCACAAACAACATGGTAGAATATGAAGCATGCATCATAGGCATTCGTGCAACTATAGAGAGTGAAATCAAAGTACTAGAGGTACATAGGGATTCAGCATTGGTGATATACCAACTCAAAGGTGAATGGGAAACGAGAGATCCCAAATTAATCAGTTATCAAAAGCTGGTTCTCGAATTGATTGAAAAGTTTGATGACATTACTTTCTGCTCTCTCCCACAAGATGAAAACTAGATGGCTGACGCATTGGCTACTATAGCCTTCATGATTAAAGTGAACAGACAAGAGGACATGAAGCCTATCCAGATGAGCATCTATGAAGCCCTAGCTCATTGTTACAATATCGAAGAGAGAGAAAAGGATGATAGCCCTTGGTATCAAGATATATTACGATATGTGAGGAATCGTGAGTATCCTGACCAGGCAGTTGAGAATGATAAGAGGACTCTGAGAAGACTAGCTATTGATTATGTCTTAGATGGGGAGATCTTATATAAAAAGGGTAAGGATCAGGGACTATTAAGATGTGTGGACGCTGTGGAGGCTAAGAAAATCTTGGAGGAGGTCCATGAGGGTATTTGTGGAATGCATGCCAGTGGTTTCACAATGGCTAGACAGTTTATGAGATTCGGGTACTACTAGTCCACCATAGAAGGATATTGCATCAATTATGCTAAGAAGTACCATAAATGCCAAATTTATGGAGACAAAATGCACACACCTCCTTTACCCCTTCACGTTATGACTTCTCCATGGCCTTTCTCCATGTGAGGTATGGATGTCATCGGGCCAATATCGCTGAAGGCTTTTAATGGGAATCGTTTCATCTTTGTGGTTATTGATTACTTCACTAAATGGGTAAAAGTTGCTCCGTATGCTAATGTCACAAAGTCAACAGTCAGCAAGTTCTTAAAAAAAGAGATCATATGTCGATATAGAATGCCTGAAAGAATCATATCTGATAATGCGTTGAATTTGAACAACAGCTCGATGGCAGAGGTCTGTAGTCAATTCAAGATCAGACACCATAATTCGTCACCGTATCACCCAAAAATGAATGGTGGTGCAGTAGAGGCGGCCAACAAAAATATCAAGAAAATTGTGGGAAAAATGGCTGAGACTTACAAGGACTGGCATGAAAAATTACCATTTACCCTCCTTGCTTATCGAACATCAATCAGGACTTCCACTAAGGCAATGCCTTTCTCCTTGGTTTATGGTATGGAGGCAGTTTTACCCATTGAAGTTGAAATCCCTTCTTTCCGGGTATTGACTAAGCTAAAGTTGGATGAAGCAGAATGGATCCAATCTCGATATGATTAGTTGAACCTAATAGAAGGGAAAAGGATAAAAGCTATTCACCACGGTCAGATGTACCAGAAACGAATGATGCGAGCCTACAACAAAAAGATTCATCCTAGAGAATTCCACGAAGGAGGCCTGGTGTTGAAAAAGATCATTCCTCTACAAAAGGATTTTAGAGGGAAATGGATGCCAAATTGGGAATGACCTTATGTTGTAAAAAAGGCCTTTTCTGGAGGAGCATTGATTTTGAGCGAAATGGATGGTAAAAACTTGCCAAATCCTGTAAACTCAGATTTAGTCAAGAAGTACTTCACCTGAAAGGGAAAAGGGACCCAGGTGAGAACTCGCAAAGGGCGCTTTGAGTCCTAAAAAAAAAAAAAAAAAAAAAAAGAGAGGCCAAGGTGAAAACCCGCAAAGGGCGCTTTGAGATCAAAAGGGATTTGAGTTGAAAACCTGAAAAGGGCGGCTCAAATATTGATCAAATTTTATGTCCAGAAAGTACAGTGGATTGAACCTTGAAGATTACAGTGGGGGTAATCTGATTAAGTAAAATATGAGTGTTTCTGTGGAAATACCCGCCGAACAAGATGGCATTCTGACGTGTCGGTGATAGATCCTTAATGAACAACGAGCAATAATATCTCAAGCATTAAGGGATCATTTTCATGATATTTTACATTCATGCATACACATCTAGTTAGGAGATTTTTATTCATTCCGATCATAACATCCTAATCACTAGGCATAAATAGGCCCATGAAATGAATTTTACAGGTCATGTTCCTCAGAGAATAGATTGGTGAAATCACAAACCCTATACCGCTAAAGTTACAGTGGAACAGATTAAAGCTGAAGGCAGCAAATCTTATTTCCCGGCATCGCAGTAGATTAAAGTTGAAGGCAGCGAATCTCATTTCCTTGGCATTACAGTTGAACAGATTAAAGTCAAATGCAACGAATCTTATTTCCCTGGCGTCACAGTAGATTAAAGTTGAAGGTAGTGAATCTCATTTCCTTGGCATTGCAGTGGAACAGATTAAAGCTGAGGGTAGCAAATCTTATTTCCCTGGCGTCACAATAGATTAAACCTGAAGGTAGCGAATCTTATTTCCTTGTCATTGCAACAGAGCAGATTAAAGCTGTAGGCAGCGAATCTTATCTCCCTAGCGTTAAAGTTGAAGAAAGCAAGGCTTATACCCTTGAAGTTGCAGTGGGCAGACTGAAGATGGTGAATCTTATCTCCCTGAGGTTGCAGTGGAGCAGATTAAAGCCAATAATCCTATCTCTTCGAAGTTGCAGTAGAGCAAATCGCATCAGGTCTTATCTCCCTGAAGTTGTAGCGGAGCAGACTGAATAACCCAATCATATCTCCATGAGGTCGCAATGGAGCAGATTGAAGCAACAAATCCTATCTCCCTGACGTTGTAGTGGAGTGGATCGAAGTGGCAACTCCTATACCCTTGAAGATACAGTGGGTCGGAGTGAAGCTACTCACCAAAAGAAGTCAAGACTCGACAAAACCGGGCAAATTTGGCCTTGTTAAAGTCTTTACTTCATTCCCGTTACACGACAATGAGCAAAGAGGGGCAGCTGTACAAATCCAAAATTTGCGCAGCCCATATACAAATAATAAAACCAAATAAAAACCAAAATAAAATTAAGGGTCCGTTTGATTGCCAGTAAAATGTTTTCCGTAAAATGATTTCTGAAAAATGTTTTACTTTTTTGTAAAATGATTTGCTGGAAAATATTTTCTGGTGTTTGATTGAATCTGTGTAAAATATTTTCTGCTGTTTGGCAGATTTCCTGAAAATATTTTCCGGAAAAGTTGTTTTTACATATATTAATATATATTAGTAAATTTTTATATTTTAAATTGTTTTTACATATATTGCAATGATTTATTTATAAATAAATAAATCAAATTAAATATATAATAATACTCAATTATTAAAATATAAAGCATTGCAAACTACTTCCGAAATTTACTAATTAGTAGTGAATCAATTGTAGTGATCTCCTGATGAAATTACGCTCAGCATAAAAGCAATTTTTTTGTTGTCTTACAAACAACACAGATAGCATCATTATCAAATTTCAGCCACTCTCAAGTATAACCAATTCCTTAGCTAACCAATCTACATTGTAACACAAAGCTAACTCCTATAAAATTTATCCTAATGCACACATTTACAAACATAAATATGTATATATGTATGCATTCAACAAATACATAATCATATGCATGCAATCAGTTATGTTCTTTGAAAGCTACTACTAGATCAAGCATTGCCCAAGGAAACTGCTGTTGGAAGGCCAAAAGCAGTGTGTTCTCTATCAGATTGATTCCTCATGCTAGTTTGTTCAGTTTGACCCTGTGATGATTCTGGTATGCCACTACCAGATGTTCTTTCATCCCCAACTTGCCATATTTGCAAATCCGAACATGCCCAGAACAATAGAGACAATCGGCTTAGAAGGAAAGAACAAAATTAAAACTAAAAACTCATTGTAAAGCCATATATACTTTCCCTCTACACTAGAAATGTTCTTCGTTTCACATCCAGCTAAAAGCTTACCCGACCAATTTCAGGAGGAACTCCATCTCCTTGTTCAGGCATATTAGAAGTTTCTATCACAAAACTTGGGACATGATTACCATGACTGCGGCTTGTACCTGATCCCGGATCATCTGCAGCAAATAGTGCTAAATGTTACTAACTAAATCTTAACTTGCTTTTTCCTCCCATTTTAGTGACATAAGCAATGCACAATAAATTAATATTAAAAACATATATTAACAAAAGGTGTACATATTACGAACTGAGCCATGGCACAAATAATACAAACACCCCATCAAAACTTGAGTTGGATAATAATAACAGAGTGACAGTAATTTACCTGTTTATCCAGTCTCATAGTATAAGTCTTGGCCAATGTTTTTATTTTTATTTCTATTGTAGTCTCGGAACCTTCAGTTTCGGTATGTATTGGAATTTTATCATCACCAGTCCCGCCCATTTTCCTCTATCCTGATAGACACCTGTAATACAAAAACACTATGAAACTTTTTATAATAGGCAAAAGTTTCATCATTACTATGCAAGTATTCACTAGAAATAACATAAACAAAACAGATAGCCAATCCTGCTTCACTAAACGAAAGCACCAAACTTTTGAATTCTCTTCGCCATTAGAAGAAAAAAGCATAATTAAAGAATCATCAAAACCGAAGAATGTAGCCATCAACGAAAATTTCCATCTCTTTTTTATTTCTTCTACATCCCCTCCTCACCTCCAAAGGACAAAGGGTTTTCAGTGCACGAACGTTAAGGTTTGCTAGTATTGTAATAAAGGAAGGAGCATAGGGGAACGGTATCCGCTCCCTCGTTAGAGAGACATTTTAATGGAACATAATGGATTCTTCAATAAAAGTTCCATTTTGTACAAACAAATTAGCAATCTAATATAAACACTATTAAGAACATGTAAGCAATCTTTTATTTTCTACTCATTAACCAAACTAACAGCTCTTACACATGAAATGTAAAAACAAGAGGGCTACTGTTATGAAAATTTTGATGTTATTTGTCATGGAATGCAAACTTAGATACAATGCAATTTGCCCAGGTGTATAAAAAAGGCAATATAATTAATTTTATGATCCGTTTGGTTCCCATTACCATAAATAGCAAGCAATAACTTAAAGAGATGAATAATGCATCATTCTAAAATGAGAAAACATCTAAAGCTCAATATTGCCCTAGGCACAAGGCACGCTATAGGCAAAATGAGCACTCACCTGATGCCGACAACCACAAAGTTCAGCACTTTCATTTTTCCTGATGCTGACAACCACAAAGTTCAGTGGTAGAGCAAACAATAGACAAAAGCTGTGTTCCTAACCAAAAAAATAGACACAAGTTTGTAGTTTAACTTGTGTTATTGTTATATACACATTGTGATCTCTCATGCATACGAATATTACATAAGAAGTGGACCAAAATTAAGCCTTCCCACATGTAAAATATATGTCTTTATTTATTAAACTTTCTGTTAAGACTCAAGAATGGACACTCAAGAATTGAAATTGGTGTCAAAGCAAGAATGGTGGATACATTTTTAGTTCAACTAGTGCAGCAAAAGCATTAAAAGTGCCTTAAGTGCATTAATGCAAATCCTATGAGTGACATGGTAAATAATCACAGTAAATACAACCAATACAAGTGCTATGAATTTGGAACATGCAGAGAGCTTTAAGCACCAACCTGTTTGAAGTCAAGCTTTAAGCACCAACTGTCTCTCAGCTTTAAGCACCAATAAAAGTTCATATGGTATACTGCAAACCTGACCTTCCACCATGCCAAGCTCACTGCTAATTCCCTTGAAGTCAAAGTCATCCAGATCATCACCAGAGTCTGCCCCGTAGAGAGGGTCGTCTTCCTTTTCCTTTGCCTCACCTTTTAATGAGCCAGGAATGTGACCTTGGCAACTACTAACCCCTGATTTCCAAAGGCAAATCTTCTGTGTGCCCATTGAAACCAAAAGGATGCTCTGGTCTACAATCTAGTTACATGGAAAAGGCAAACAACCAAGAAAAAACTTGATTGCAACACGAAATCTACCTGCAAAGCACACAATTTTCTTTAAAAAAAAAGTTTGTAGCAGGAGAAGAACATTGCATCTCAATTGTAAATTCCACCCCTTAGTTTACAATAAGCAGAGCGCTTCCACAGCAGAAAGAAATTTGTGTATAGAAATAACATAAATATATCAAATATTCATAACAATACTCCAGTGAAATATACATTGCCAATACACTGTTCATTTCAGTTCAAATAGAAGCCAGTGATAGAAGGCAATAAATAAATTTTTATCACTGAGATCATAAATTCTTAATCAAGAGAAAATGAATCAATTAGATCAAGAGATAATAAGATTTAAGTACTAGAAAAATCCAGTAAATTTGAACAAAAATTTCAAGATTCCAAGTGCTCGAGCAATTAAGAGAGATCAAAGCAAACGACAGCTAAAGATTACGAGAAGAAACAGGAAGCACTCACTGATTAGTAGGAAATTGGAGGTTAGCTAAAGCAAATGAGATGATCAAGGGATGAAGCAAATCCTCCAGGACTAAAAAAGAAGGAAGAATTCGTGTATGAAAGTTGGGGAATTGAGCGAAGGAAAAATAAGGCAACAGTGCATGAATCTAGGGATACATGAGTGGCTTCATTCCTTTACCTTTTGGCTTTTGTTGCATTTGGAGAGAAAATGGCGAGAGACAGAGATAGCGACGCAGAGATAAGGAGGAGAGGCGGAGACTTTGAGGAAGGGAGAACCACTGCTTAGAAGAGAAGGGAAAATGTCTTACGGCTTAGAAATCGATAAGACATTTTGCAAAAACTGGCTTTGATTTTACCCATGTTTTGGAGTTAATTTTCCAAACGAAAAATCTTTTCCGCCAAACAAACACCGGAAAAATTGGAAATGATTTTCTAAAAAATCATTTTCGTCAATCAAACAGACCCTAAATGTCCAGTCCAGAATTACAATAGCCCAAAACCAATAGACAGGCCAACAAACCCATTAGCCCAATACCCAATTCAAACCCAATAACCCATTGCAAACCCTAGCCCAAAACAAAATAAAAAATAGAAAACCCTAGCCTAAGCTCAACCGCCGCACACTGCAACAGTAGCCGTCCTTCGCCGCCATGTCCTTGTACCTGCAAAACAAATTAGAAGAGTCCAAAAATGAAAAAATAGTGTAAAAAATAGAAAAAAAAAGATAAGTGGTATTTTCGAGCTATAAAAAGAGCCCCGATTTTGTATTTTTTAGAGTTACGAATGAATCAAAAGATAGAGAAAAATCAATTCAAGTAAAGACCATTTTCAAAGAGGTGTCGATTCTGATGAAAATCGGGGACTTTTGAGTCGAGAAGTCGAAAGGGCCAAAAAATGGGTATTTTTATTTTTCGGCCACCCCGAGCGGCGGCGCCGTCGCCGGCGGCCGCTGTGGTCTAGCGCCGGAGCTAGCCAGATTCTGGAAATGTGTAAAAGGGGGGAGAGAGTTTTGCTTTTAGTTTTTCTTCTTTTTTTAAAGAGAGAAAGAATGAAATTTTTGAAAAGTTTTTTGGTTTTGTAAGGTAATGAAATGGCGCCGTTCAGGGCTGGTCTTTATAGCCTTAAAACGACGCCGTTTTGATCCTTATGGCCCCCAACCCGCGCGTCGACCAGACTCGAAGGGAGGATCCGTGTGTTTTGCTTCGATGGGATATTTACATTGTAGGCCCTTCCGCATTTTCAGTATGTTTCAATTTAGTCCTTTTCGCACTTTTTCTTTTATTTTTAAATTGAACCTCAATTTTTTTTTTTTGCTATGCAGTTTAGTCCCTGGCGCGCTAATCCTCTGGGAAGTGACACATGTCCAGGAATCGGGCTTATTGCCCATTTAGCCCTCCTTTCTTCGCGCGTGTTTTATTTTAATCCTTTTTCAATTTTTTAGCATTAATTTTATTTGCAAATCTCACCTTTAATGTCATTCTGATTTCAATGTAGTCATCTGATTAATTTATTTCATTATTTGTCTGTTAATATATTTTTTTCATTTTTTAAATTTTTTTATTGTTCTTATATCCGTTATTTATTTTTATATTTAAGCTTTAATATTTCTTCTATTAATTTATTTGATTTATTTCTTTACTTTTATAATTCATAAAATTATTTTTACATACATGTGATTTGTTTTATTATCACATTTTATATTATTATTATAATAATTATTATAATTATTATTATTAGTATTACTATTATTTTGTATATATCAATTTACTTAACCTTTTTTTATATACATTATTTTATCCTATTATGTACTATTATTGTAAGTTTTTTTATTATTATATATTATTATCTAATCTCATAATATATTAGTTTATATTTTTTTTTTGTTAATCCAATATGATCTATATATATTTTTAATGATTTTATTTTATAATACATTTAAAAAAAATTATTTATATATACTTCTATGCTTTTAAATCAATATGTATTATTTTGTATACTACTTATTCGATTTTCTTCTTATGCAACATTTAATTTAAAATTCATGTGTATATTATTATGTTTTTAATTCTATTTTTGATATTTGAAGTTTTCATGTATATTATTTATTTTAATTCTTATTTTTACGTATAATTTATTATTCATACATTGATGATTTCAAATGTTCTATCTTTCATGCTATTTTTTTTTATTTTGTTTGGTGGTTCTTTAATTAACTTTCAATTCATTTAGTTTTCTGATATTGATGTTGGTATTTGCATAATATGTGATATGAAATTATGGTACTCATGTGTTGTGTATTGCTTACTTGTACTTATTGATTGTTTGTCGTTCACTAGCGTACATTTTAGCTTGCGAATTATCACCTCGTGTTATATATTATCGTTCATTTGCATTTTATTTCGTTTAAAAGGTTGCATTTGGTTTTAAACATTGAAATCTTTTTATCCATAAATTTTCAAAATACTCTGTATCCAAGATTCTCGAGAAGATTATGGTCTAACTTACTGGGCTTCAATTTTCCTCTTTGAATTCAGGTAAACGAGTACCCTTTTTCAATTCAAACATAAGAATTTCAAATCAAAGCTTATCTCGGGAATTCAAAACATTATGTCCTAACTCATTGGATATGACATTTTGTTATATTGAGACAAGGTTTTTAGTAAAGGCAAACTCACGTGTTGTCATTGGAACTTCAAAGAATCGTACCCTAACTTACGAGGTTTCGATTTCTCATTGAAGCAAGATGACAATTTTTTTTTTTTTTTTGGTTTTCAAAATAATAAATTTTAATAAAGATCTTTTAAAAAGGGGAATCACTTTTTAATCTTTTTCTCGACATTCGACCTTAAGACATCAAATAATCAATTAGGTACCAATTTTGGGCGTCATGAGGGTGCTAACCCTTCCTCGTACGTAACTGACTCCCGAACTCATTTTTTTCTGAAACTCGTAGACCAAAATCGTTTTCAAGGTGATCCGATCACACCTTAATGAAAGATCGGTGGTGACTCCAATTTTCATTTTTAATAAGTCGACAACTAATTTTTGGTTGCAAAAAGTGGTTTCGACAAACATATTATTGACTTTACATTTTACCCTTAAATTATACTTGTACAATTTACCCTACATTTATTACATTGATTAAAAAATAATTGATAATTAATTAAAATTAAATTGGATTTCTTATATTTTATATAAATATATAAAAATAAAATTTTTTAACAAAGAAAGAATCTATTCATTTTAATATTTATTATTATGAATATCATAAATATATTAAAAATATATTTTAACTATAAAATCAACAGCCTCTAAGACAATACTAACACATTTAACAACAATTTTAATCTTATTTAATACTTAAGGTACCAAAATTTTCACTAATCCAAGCATATTAAGTTAATCATTTTTATTATTAATTTTCTAATTTTAATTATTTTTCATTTTAACCTTTCGATATAAATTATTTTATATAAAATGCATTCACACAAGTTGACTAATATTGCTTAATAGTTTTTTAATATTTTATTTGTTAATTATTATGTTTTAGTTTTTATCATATTATATTAAAATAAATAAATTTCAGTACAAAACTATTTAATATAATTTTTATTAATAAATAGAATTAACCCAAACTAATTAAATTATATAAACAAAAAGTAGTCTAGTACATATTAATATTGTAGAACTGGTCGAGAAAAAAATATTGCAGAAAAAGTGAAAATCTGACAGTAAAGGTTAAAAGTAAAACTTTTAGGTATTAGCATTGAAATAAATAATTATAATTATTATCAATTGTAATCTTATTCAATGTTATTGTAAATTTAATTCATGAGGAGAAAACAATAATAATACTTTAATTATTAAAATTAGATTCACTTGACAGTAGTATTAAATAGTATACAATATAATAAAATATTTAAGTAATTGTAATTATAATTATAATTATAATTATTATATTATATTAGGTTTAAAATAATATTTAGAAATTACTTTGTTATTCATAAAATAAAAATAACTTTTATAAATTCAAAAACTTTAACATTCAGGATTGTTTTAATTAAAGTTAATAAAATTTAAAATTTCCATGTGTATATTAAAGCATGTACATTTGGCAGAATAAGAATTATGCTAACTAAGCAAAATTTCCTAATTTGCAAGAATATCTTTGCAATAGAATATGTATATAATCATAATTTTTTAAAGAAAGATGTTATTGTATTTAATTGTTGAATGTAATTATATTATTTTGTGATTTGTATTGAGATTTTAATTTTAAATTTTAATTATAATTTAATGCATGATGTTTCTTATTATTATTATTATTATTATTATTATTATTATTATTAATGACATGAAAATGGTATTTAAAACTTAATTTTAAAAACATGACCCACTTTAAATATAACTAGAAAAAGAAAGTATTTTGAAACTTAAAATTTTCATATATGATCTTGTACCTTCTTTTATATAATTTATATATATATGATATTCATATTTTATACTAGGTTAAAATGTAACACCTCAAACCCAGCCTAGAAGTTTAAGCCGAATCTGGAAGAGTTGCCCCAATGTATTGAAAATTGATTTCAGTAAATATTCAGAAAACACTCAAACAGTTACTTGATTGGTAACAGAAAATCATTTTGGGGTTTAATTTTGAAAACCGAAATCCGTTTAGTCAACTTAAGTGATTTTGTAGTTTCATGTTAGAGATTTTCAGTTACTGACGAGATTATTAAAATTAAGACAAGTTCAGAAATATATTACAAATCAAAAGAATCAACACATTTTTATATCAATGCAAAACAATCCGAGCTCCACACGCCGTTCGGTCCTAAATCAGAGATTTACCTGAACAGATAGAAATATGACAAATGTAACACCCCTAACCCGTTTTCGTCGTCGAAATAGGGTTACGGAGTATTATGGTACAAAACGGAACATTTTATGACCAATAGCAATTAATTTTTCAATTTAATTTAATAAATACTTAAGAAATTCAAAATGGAATATTCATGCATTTATGGGCCTTAAAAATAGTTTTCAAGCAAACAAAGACCAAATCGAAACAAATCAGAGCATTTCTGGATAAACTGAAATATTTCATCTACAGGGGTCACACGGCCATCCATGCCGTGTGACAGAGCCCAGGCCGTGTGGCTCCAACATGGTTGTATGGTTATACCATACGCCCGTTTGGCTTCCTCACATGCTCGTGTGTCTAACTGTGTGCTCACCCGTGTAACTCACTAACTTGGTTCACATGCCCGTGTGTCAACCCATCTGCTAGTCCGTGTGACTCATTGACTTAGTTCACACGTCCGTGTATCAACCCGTGTGCTAACCCCTGTAAACCTTGTACCTAACACGCTCAGGGCACACGCCCGTATGGGTTTCCTGTGTGTGACACACGGCTGTGTAACAGCCTGTGTCCTAGGTCATGTGTGTCCAAAAATAACCAAGTTCATGTTATTTCCTCACCCAATTACATAGGTACCTAAACCAATTCATAATACATGTTCACAAGTTTATAAACATATTTTTATACAACCAAAACATGCCATTTTCAATCACCTAGTACCATACCATGTATCATTTACCAAACACATTTTAATGCTCATGTTACTAATTATCAAAACAATCATCTATAAGCCATGACATACACCAAACTAACCCATTCCAAGCACACCATGTAGTACCCCCTACCCGTATTCGTCGCCGGAATAGGGTATGAGGCATTACCAGATTTTACCGAATTAATTTTCCATTATTACGAGTTAAATATTATTTATTTATCGAAGCATGTCATGACATCCCTTGGATGGATCTCCGAAGCCCAAAACATACATCGGGAATAAACCGAGACTATATCGAATTCATAAGAATTTTTTTTAAAAAAAAACTCAACATAACCCCTTTATAAATTTCTAACCTTCCCTGCAATTTTAAACCGAGACTAATTCAAACCAACCAATCCATTTCAACATATTTTCAAGATAGATTCAAACATATTTATAAGATAACCTTATCACATACCAAAACCAAGATTTGTTAGTCATACGAATGGCTAACCTTACATTCATTTCACATTAACATTTACTTTAATAGCTTATACATGCCATTGATTTCCAAAATAAAGTTTCTTTATATACCGAGATCTTGAGGTTGATAGTGTGATACTTCTCTGACCGAATCCGACCTTCGAGCTCTTAACACTACAAAACAGGGGAAAAAGAAACAGGGTAAGCACTTTGTGCTTAGTAAGCTCATGTAACAAGAATTATACTTACCTAATATTTTCAATACAATGCAATAAACATTCATACACCTATTCAATACATTATTCCCCTATCATGCACAAACTCAACATTCATATTAGTCCAATAATTTCCATGTATCAATAATATATACCATGATTGATGAGCTCATCAATTCCATGATTTCCATTCCCTTGTTATTTTTCCATATTTATCCTGTTGAACTACTTGGAATTTCGATGGATTTTCAGGGGTACACTTAAGTGTACGAATTTGGGTCCGTCAATTCATATTCATGTGCGCACATTTCCATTTCAGAGAGCACACTCCCGCGAACCTCATCCTTACAGTGGGATTACCAGTCCAGGCTAAATCCCTTGTAATATAAACTCATAAAGTATTGTCGGGATTACCAGTCCAGGCTAAATCCCCTGCAACGACAATTACTCTAATGAGCTTGGATCTAAGTTACCAGTCCAGGCTAAATTTAGACCCTAATTTGGATTACCCGTCCGGGCTAAATCCATTTTCCACATATTCTTCGGGAGGGCTATATCAGGATAGGATCACCCGTCCGGGCTAGATCCTTTTTTACCGTCAATTCCTTTTTAAAGATCCATCGAATTTTCCTTCCATTCAACCGGGATTTATTTTCTCTTTTCATCAAGAATATCAATACTTCATCAATTATCATACAATAAACATCCAAATCATATTCACATCAATATCAATACTTCATCAATTATCATACAATAAACATCCAAATCATATTCACATCAATAACAAACATTTCAAGCATTTAAGAATATAATTCAAGTTACACGAACTTACCTCGATACTTGTTCATAAACAAAAATCTACTAATCCCGAACTTTTTCTTTTCCTTGATCTAGCTTCGTATTTGAATTTTCTGGATCTAAATAAATAAATTTAATCATTAATCTAATACATTTCATGTTCATATGTAACATTCTCTATAATTCCATTATTATTTATAGTGCATTCAAAGCTGTCTCATTGATTCATAGTCACTAAATTATTTATATCTTGAGCTATGGAACTCCAAATTAAGATCCTCTAATTTTTCCCGAAACTAGATTCACATAAATTCTGAAAATAAATTTTTAGAATTTTTTGTTTAGCCAATAAGTACAGTATATTCTTTAAAGTTTTCCCTATTTCATTGTTCAACAGTTCTGACCCCTCTTCACTAACAATTAATTATCTCATTGTACATAATTCGAATAAAGTTCTTGTTTGTTTCTTTTGAAAATAGACTCATTAATGATTTTAAAAATATAAATTTAAGCCCCTAATTATTTTTATCCAATTTTTTATGATTTTTCAAAGTCAGCACAGGGGAACCCAAATTCATTCTGACCTTGTCTCACAAAATCTATTATATCTCATGATTTACAATTCCATTGATTACATCGTTTTTTTAATGAGAAACTAGACTCAATAAGCTTTAATTCCATATCTTTTTCATTCTCTAATTCAATTTCCATAATTTATGGTGATTTTTCAAAGTTAGACTACTGCTGCTATCAAAAACTATTTTAGTGCATGATGTTAATTACCATTTTTCCCTAAGCTTTCAATAAATGATAATTTAATCCCTGCTCAATTAACCTCTCAATTGAGCTGATTTTTCTCAATTAACACTTTATCCCATCACTTTAAACTACTTTATAACCTTTGGAAATCTGAATTTTAGCACTAGACTTTAATTCCAAACCTTTTCACAATTAGGTCCTATAAATCAATTTCTATTGAAATTACCTAATAAAATCATCTTAAAGCTTCAATTTCATGCTATTCATCATAAAATTCCATCACATATCCATAGCAACTTTCAATTTCATCCGAAAAATAAAAAACTAATGAATTTAGTAATAGGACCTAGTTGTAAAAGTCTTAGAAACACAAAAATTACAAGAAAAAGGTAAGGATTAACTCACTTGGTGAAAAAAATTATGAAGTACCAGCTTGAATAAACCCCTAGTACATTTTTTTGGCTGATGATAATGAAGAAAATATGAAGAGAATTCTAGATATTCCAATTTGGTCCTATTTTTATGTTAGTAAAATTTGTTATTTTCCCATTTTACCCTTATTTCACCAATTCTCCTGATTTTCTCAGCTTATGCCGCCCAAAATATCTCCTTTTGGGCTTATTTGCAATTTATGTTCCTCCTCATTTAACAATTGAGCTATTTAATCCTTCTAGTAACTTTTACACCTTTTTCAATTTAGTCCTTTTCACTTAATTGACTACCCAAACATTAAAATTTTCTAATGAAATTTTAATACCATATTACTAACACTTCATAAATATTTATAAAAATATTTCTGACTCAGTTTTACGAGATCGAGGTCTTGATACCTTATTTTTACCCAATTTCTTCAATAATTTCTTTTTCTAACTAACCACTAAATCGGTAAAATTTTTCTATCGATATTTTAATAGGATTTTTCTATCATATCAATATTCATGCAAAAATATTAAAATAAATTTCTCTTTAAATCAGATTTGTGGTTACGAAACCACTATTCTAATAACCTTGAATTTGGGCCATTACACACCATACCAACTTAATATGACACTTACTATTTCATAGTCTTACACTCAAATTTACCTAAAGTTTAACAACCATACTACAAAGCCTACCATTCTATTATCAAGTACCAAACATCACACATAGTCATGAAATATAGCATAGTAATCATTAGCTCTATTACATGCCATATAAGCCAAATGTTTACAAAATCTACCAAAAGAGTTCTCAGGATAGTGTATTTCTGCAAGTTGATTCGATCTCTCGATCACAAAATGTAATCTACAAAAAAAAAAAAAACAAGACATGAATAAGCTTACTTGAGGCTTAGTAAGTTCGCTAAATTAACAATAAATTGGTAGCTGTCGTTTACGTCTGCCAAATTAAATTCACTTACTTAACCAACATTCACTAGTAATATAGGGTAAATAGGAAATCGTCCCACGAGGAAGCTTGCAACAAATCTATTTGAAGTGATTTAAAATTAAAGTAATGTAAAAGGCATGCGAAAGAAAAGAAAAGAAACGAAAATGGGGGGGAATTATGTTTTACGGTTGCTAAATAAATAGTCTTCAAGTAACGAATATACTCTAGCTCGAATTAAAACTACTGAGGAGAAAATATCAAGAGAAGAAAAATGCTTAGTTATTGACGCCTTAATCCACCCAGCACAAGTCCTTTGAAACCTAAAATTAAGCTAAGAAATCAAATTAGCAGCAAGGCTGAAAAATCGCTTACGAAACAATTTCCTATCCCTAGTAAATTATTCAATTAGAGAACGTTCATTATTGAAATCTTCCTTTAATTATCTTTGTGTCGACTTGTTAAAGGATTTTTAGAGTTTTAGAGACTTTGCCTTACCTTAACCAAAGAAAATCCACCAGCGGCTTCTAAGATTAAATCCGAATTTGTCTTAATTAGCTGTGGCCAATTAACTATCACTAATTCTAAGTGTAATTGAGAAATTCGATTTATCAATTTGCACTTAAATGATTTTAAGAAAAATTCCCAAATTAATTAGGTGATCAATCCAATTGAATTAGAAAAATTCCTTGGAAGATAAAATCCAACAATTCAAGAGTGCCGAGTTTGATTTTAAAGCAAAATAAATTTTCAAATCACTTGTGCTCGGTTTCATAAGTGTCTAACTAAGCTCAAGTAGATTAGTCACTCATAGCAAGTAAAACAAAACAAAAATCAATTGTAAAAAACATGGATTACAAACTGATTTTTGGAAAGGGAAATTCTTCAAGTCGTCGAGTTTCCCTCATCTGAATTAGCTGCAATCACTAGCTGCTATTCCAGCTACTTGATCGGGTTTTTCCTGGTCCAATTTTAGGAATTCTGCTTGCTTGAGTCACGCCTCTCTGCTGCTGTGTGTTCCCCTATTTTTTCGACTCTCCTCATCCCTTTTTCAGCTGCTCATCTTCTCTATTTATGGGATAATATCCTCCAACAATTCAAAAATTAAATTCAATCTTATCCCCGTTTCCTAGCTGAACCCGTCGCATGTAAATAGCTTCAGCTTAGTAGAGTTTTAATTTAACTCTTCAAAGCTGATTTGGCTTCTAATTGGTTAAGCTAGAGTCGGCCACCACTTGGCAAGAAGGAAATAATAATTCCCTTCTTAATTTTGTCGCATGTTTGGCTTCCAATTGGACCGACTGCTCCTCCATTGTTTGTTTAATTCATTCGGCCTGCTGTACATCCACTTTGGACTGAATTTCCTTCATTGTTTGTTGTCAATTCAATTTCTTTAAACCAACATCTGACCACCCTCTTCCAGCAGCCTTATTTATGCGAATTATCCTCCCAAATTGAGCTTATACGGGCATCAACCTGCACATGAAATAAAATTAAAATTAAATTGTTGAATTGGAGTGCAATTAAATTATTACGGCATAGAATGTCTCTAATCAATTCAAGCTGAATTATAACTTAATTAACCACAAATTAATCAACAAATTAAATAATTTAAGTGAATAAGTTAAGCTCGAAATTGAACTTAACATAAATCTTACCAAATTAAAACAACAAACCAAATTATAGATTTAAAAATGAAGTTTCTATTAAAAAAAAAACAGCTCACAATAGGTGAGTATTACATAGTGCATTAATTCACATTACATTCTCAATCATTGCATTAATAAGATATAATCTCAAGTAATCAGAAGGTATAACTCATTTGAGTTTAATTTTGAGAGTTTTGACCAGCTCACGATGTTACTCACACAAGCTGCAGAAAATCTGCAATAGATGTAGGATCTCAAGCCATTGTTACAGTCTGTATCGACGATACATAGTACCTGCTAAAATAATCACCAACTCACGATGCTGCTCACACAAGCTGTAGAGAATCCACAACAGATGCAGAATCTCAACCATTGCTACGGTTTGTATCACCGGCTCAAGGCCTGATAGTTAATATTCATACTCATTATCATGCAATCTCCAATCAATCCAAAGTCAAGTATAACATTAAATATAATCATAAAATACATGAAATAAAATAAATACAATATAAAAATAACGACATGAACTTACAAGACTACTCTGCAGTAATAGCTCAAGTACAAGGACTACTCTGAAACCTTTTCTTTTCCGCGATTTTCAACACGTTCTTAATATAAAATAATAATTCCATTAAATTAACTAATTTAACAACAAAATTAAATCATTTTATAAAATTGAACCCCTTATTTATATTTTACAAAATTGCCCTAAATTTTCACTTTCGTTCAATTTAGTACTTAAGCCTCAAATCATGCAAATTAACCATTTTTATTATATCCAAGTTCAGCCGAATATTCAATGACTTCAATACAACCCATTTTTGCAATTTATGTTTTAATAAGTCCTTATAATTTTATCGCTTTAACAATTTAATCCTTAAGCTTTAAAATTATAAAATATTACTTTACAAAATAATCCTATCTAACAACCATAATCAATAACCTTCCATAAAATTTCAAGAATGACTCAAACTCAACAATGGCACAACTCAAAACATTTAATATTTTCAGAAATTAGTCCTCGAGTTAGCTAGATTAAGCTAATATGAGCTTAAAAACATAAAAATTACTAAAAACGGACAAAGTTTCACTTACCAATTTAAGCTTCAAAGTGGAACTATGGAAACCCTCATTTCCATTTAGATGTCATGGAGAAGATGAGTGATTTTTAACAAAGTATCATCCTTTCTTTACTTAACTTTAATATATATACTTAGGTATTTTTGTAAATTGTAAATCTTTCCTAATTATCCTTTAGTTAATCACTATTAAAATTAATTAAAATTATCCACACATAATAGTAATCATGTGAATCCACTAAATTAACCCCTATTGGTTAAATTATTCATTTGATCTTTTTAATTAATTAACCCAACTTTTGCAGTTTTTATGATTCAGTCCTTTATACTCAATAAACTATCTAAACGATAAAATTTTCTAACTAAAATTTAATATGACCCTAAAGATCTTGTTAATATTAAATAAATAATATTTATGGATTATTATGTCAGAATTGTGGTCCTGAAACACTATTTTTGACACCAGTAGAAATCGGGTTATTACAACTCTCCCTCCTTAGAAAATTTCGTCCCCAAAATTTCTTACCAGTAAACAGATTCAGTATTGTAATCTCATTGAGTCTTTATTTTCTCATGTAGCTTCCTCAACCCCATGACGATTCCATAAAAACTTAACTAATAGTACTCTCTTGTTCCGCAGTTCTTTTATTTCATGTGCCAAAAATCTGTTCAGTTCTTCAGAATACGATAAGTCTAGCTGTATCTCAACCTCACAGGGAGCAATCACATGTGAAGTATCTGACCTATATCATCGCAGCATTGAAACGTGAAAAACATTGTAAATCTTTTCAAGTTTCAGAGGTAATGCTAATCTGTGTATTACATGGGTAATCAAAACCAAAACCGAGGAAGACAAGGACTGCAATCCAATTTTTGTAACCCATCTTGGCGAAACAACCCTAACCTTTCCTAGAGTAACCAAGGGGTTGGACCTAGTAACACTTATGCCCAACCGAGACCGACCCAACCACTTGTTTTTACCCAACAAGTTCAGAAGCAACCTTAAGCTGAAACTTCCAATGGCATAGAAAACTTGTTGAAGGCATACATAGAAAAATATAATGCCTTGATCCAAAGCCAAGCAGGCACATTGAAAAACCTGGAAAACCAAATGGGCCAGCTTGCCACTAAACTTATAAATCGTCCATTAGGTGTTTTGCCTAGTAATATAGAGAATCCAAGAAATTCAGGGAATGGGCATTGTATAGCATTAACATTGAGGAGCGGAAAGACATTAGAGTCGAACACTGTCAAAGTTGAAGAAGAGCCAGTTGATGCTCAAGACTCAGTGGAAGTTCAGCCGAGTGTTGAAATTTTAGTTTCACCGAAACCAGAATCTGCAAAATCTGATAAGGTAACTTTTGAACCAATTAATTCTGATAAACTAACAACTTCATTAGATGCAGAATTACCGCAGAAGATGAATCAACCAGTTCCAGTAAAGAAGCCTCCACCACCCTACCCTCAAAGACTTCAGAAGCGAAAGTAGGAAGTCTAGTTCAAGAAGTTCCTAGACGTACTCAAGCAACTTCATATCAACATTCCGTTGGTAGAAGCACTTGAAAAAATGTTGAATTACGTCAAATTCATGAAGGATATCCTGTCCAAGAAACGGAGAATTAGAGAATTTGAGACGGTATTCTTGATGAAAGAATACAGTACATATCTTCAAGACAAACTACCCCCAAAGTTGAAAGATCCTAGATGTTTTACCATACCTTGCAACATTGGAGCAACTTATTATGGTAAGGCACTATGCGATTTGGGTGCAAGCATTAACTTGATGCCCATGTCCATATCCAGAAAGTTGGGGATAGGTGAAGTTAGACCTACTACGGTTACACTTCAATTAGTAGATCGATCTTTGGCACATCCAATAGAAAAAATCAAGGATGTATTGGTATGTGTAGATAAATTTATTTTCCTTGCTGACTTTGTTATTCTAGACTTTGAAGCAGATAAAGAGCTGTCAATCATCTTAGGAAGACCTTTCCTAGCAACTGGAAGGACCCTTATTGATGTGCAAAAGGGCGAGCTTACTATACATTTTCAAGACGACCAGGTAACATTTAATGTTTCTAAGTCTATGCGATTTCCTGAGACACTTAATGATTGTTCTACAGTGTTCGATTTGGAGAAATTAGTCATAAAAAGGGAACTCAACTATGTTGAGGACCCATTGGAGCAAATTTTGACATCAGACCCTCCAAGTGATGAAGAGGGAGAGGAATACTTAACTTTGTTAGAAGCTAATCAAAGGGGATTTAATCTGTAATCCTGCTTTGAATCTTTGGAGTTAGAAAGTAAAGATTACATCCAGCCAAAAGCGTCAATTGAAGAGCCACCTAAATTAGAACTGAAGGTACTTCTCTCACATTTAAATTATGTTTATTTAGGTAGCGCTTCTACTTTGTTTGTGATTGTTTTAGCAGAATTGACAGAAGAGCTGGAAGAGAAACTCATCCTAGTGTTGAAACAATTCAAGAAGGCTATTGGATAGACCATAGGGATATTCGTGGCATTAGCCCGTCTGTATGCATGCACAAGATCATCCTGGAACATGGCGAGAAAGGGGCGATTGATGGATAACGAATACAAAACCTATCATGAAGGACGTAGTAAAGAAAAAATTATTAAGTGGTTAGATGCGGGTATAATTTACCCCATCTCAGACAGTTCGTGGGTAAGTCTAGTCCAATGCGTGCCAAAGAAAGGAGGTATTACAGTCGTTGAGAATGAGAATAATGAGTTAATATTGACTAGAACGGTTACGGGATGGAGACTTTGCATTGATTACCAGAAGCTGAATAATGATACTAGGAAAGATCACTTTTCTTTGTCGTTCTTAGACCAGATGCTAGATAGACTCGCGGGGTGAGCCTATTACTATTTTCTAGATGGATACTCAGTGTATAATCAAATTATAGTAGCACTGAAGGATCAACACAAAACAACATTCACATGCTCGTACAGTACATTTGTATTTAGACACATGCCATTTGGTTTATGTAATGCACCTGCTACATTTCAAAGATGTATGATGTCTATTTTCACTGACATGGTTGAAAAGTACTTGGAAGTATTTATGGATGATTTTTCAGTGTTTGGAGACACATATAATGATTGCTTAGCCAATCTAGCCAAGGTACTAAGGCGATGCGAAGAAACAAACCTCGTACTCAATTGGGAAAAGTGTCATTTCATGGTATGATAAGGTATTATTCTAGGACATCGGATAACGAGACATGGAATCATGGTAGATAAAGCAAAAGTATATGTTATTGAGAAACTCCCACCTCCAAAATCTGTAAAGGGTGTTAGAAGCTTTTTGGGTTGCCAGTTTCTATCAAAGATTCATCAAGGACTTCTCCAAAATTGCTAAACCGCTATGCAAATTATTTGACAAGGACATGATGTTTAAATTTGATGAGGAGTGCTTAAGAGCTTTCAATGATTTGAAGTGTCGGTTAGTTTCGGCACCCATCATCATCATTTCGGACTGGGATTTTCCATTTGAATTGATGTGTGACGCAAGTAACTTTGCAATCGGAGCTGTCATGGGTCAGCGAAGGAACAAAGTTTTTCATCCCATCTACTATGCGAGTCGGACTCTGACAGGAGCTCAACTGAATTACACAGTAACAGAAAAAGAGTTACTTGCTATTGTGTTTACTTTTGACAAGTTTTGATTTTATATTGTAGGTACCAAATTGACTGTTTATGTGGACCACTCGGCAATTAAGTATTTACTTGCCAAGAAAGACGCGAAGCTGAGACTGATCCGATGGGTACTTCTACTTCAAGAGTTCGATCTAGAAATTCAAGATTGAAAGGGAGTGGAAAACCAAGTAGCAGACCACTTGTTCAGATTGAAGCTGTAATAAGGGAACTCTCCTCTTATACCAATTCGAGAGACGTTTCCAGATGAACACATACCGAAGGTAAATCATGTCCATAATACCCCTTGGTTTGCTGATATTGCTAACTTTTTAGCTTGTGGTTTGATGTCGATTGATAAGATGTATCATCAAAAGAAAAATTTTCTTCATGATATGAAGTACTATTTCTAGGAAGTGTTATATTTGTTTAGAAAGTGTGCAGATCAAATGATTAGGAGATACGTGGCAGAAGATGAAGTACATAAGATTTTATATCATTGCCACATAGCTCCGAGTAGGGGACACTTCGAAGGTACACGTACTGCAACCAAAGTATTACAAGCTGAATTCTTTTGACCGAAGCTATATAAAGATTCATATGCCTACGTGAAAAGTTGTGATCGATGCTAGAAGGTTAGAAACATTTCAACAAAAATGAGATGCCCCGAACAAACATCATTGAGGTAGAATTATTCGATGTTTGGGGTATTGACTTTCTCTGTCATTTCCCCTCGTCTTTTGGTCACAAGTACATATTGGTAGCAGTTGACTACGTGTTTAAGTGGGTTGAGGCCGAGGCATATCCGACGAACGATATCAAGGTTGTAACGAAATTTTTGCAAAGCATGTGTTCACAAGGTTTGGAATCCTGAGAGCTATCATCAATGATGAAGGGTCTCATTTTGTGAAAAAGTGGTTGAAATGGTTACTTGACAAATATGGAGTGAAGCACAAGGTTGCAATAGCTTACCATCTACAGAAAAATGGGTAACCTGAACTGGTAAACAAAGAGATCAAAGGCATACTCAAGAAGGTAGTTTTCCCGAATTGGTGAGATTGGTCCAAAATACTGGATGATGCTTTATGGGCCAATAGGACAACATATAAGAGACCTTTAAGGATGTCACCTTATAGGTTGGTCTTTGGGAAAGCCTATCATCTGCCCTTGGAGTTAGAACACAAGGCTTACTGGGCTCTCCGACAACTCAACTTGGATATTAAGCTTGCTAAAGAGAAACGGATGCTTCAACTAAACGAGTTAGAAGAGTTCTGAATGTTACGATAATGTCAAACTATTCAAGGAAAGTCTTAAAAGATGGCATGACAACCACATTCGAGTTTGAAAGCTTGAAGCAGGTCAGCAAGTATTGTTATTCAATTCATGTTTAAGGTTCTTTCCAGGTAAGTTGAAATCACGTTGATCTGGTCCATTTACGATTCATCAAGTTTTCTTATATGGAGTTGTCGAACTTCAGGTAAGGGAGGTCATTTTCAAGTCAATGCCTAGTGCTTAAAACATTACTAGGGGGATAAAATTGAGCGGGATACAGTCTCGTTCATTTTATCAGATATTTAATTTTTCTTGTTTTTCATTTTAAATAAATGATTTAGGGTATATTTTAGGGATTAGTATGTTTAAATAAATTATGTCTTGAAGATTGGAACTTAAGCGGGATCGCTTGTGACCCCTCCAATCTTTCCTGAGAATTGATTATAACATAATCTTTCGAGAAATTATTCCCAAAATGGCAAAATAAATTTTTAGTTTTTCAAATAAAAGGGTCAATTTTGATCCAAGTCTTAATTTCAACTCAATTTTCAAATTTTCTTTAAGTCTAGGTACTTTGTAAATATTAAAAATTAGATGTCTCTTTTTTGTAAATATTTTCAAAGGCATCTAAAATAAATGTGTTTAATTTAATTTTAATAAATAAGATTATAATAACTAGTATATAATTATATTTATTATAATATATATTAATTATTATCAACTTTGCATAGAATTAGGATTTGTTTAAATTTGGTCATATTTCAATTAATGGTTTTTATTTCAATAAATTAATAGCAAATAATATTTTAATATGCATTATATTAATTATTAATTGTTATTAACTTTGTGTAGAATTAGAACTTAGAATATTTTAATTATTAATTTGTTCTAAGAATTCTAATTGAACTCCTACTCTCTTCACTATAAATTTCATCCACCTTCTTCACCTTTTTCACATCACCTTAATCGAACCACACCAGCATCCACCATCGGCACCAGTAGCCCTAACGCATGCCAGTTGCTGCTTCCATCTACAGCCCAGCAGCCAGCTCCCTATCGCTGCACCTGCCCGCAAGCCCAGCAGCCTCCGTACCAACTCGTGCACCCAGCAGCTTGCCAGGCCTTGCTTAACGCACCTACCTACTGCCAGTATTCGCGCGGCACACATGTGCCCCGCTTCCCACGTAAGGCTCCGTACATGGTTGTTTCCTCCATCGTACTAAGCCGCGCCAAGCACACCACTACTCCTTTACGTGCCGCCGATGCCCTTACCTCTAGCCCGTGCACTCCTTGTCGCTTGTGCACCATAATTTCATCTTATTTCACCACCAACCAATCACCCTTCCAACCAACCCTCAATTAAAATCTTTTGCTTCTAATTTTATTTTTTTATTTCTTAATTTTCATCCAAATTTGGTAAGAAAATTTTTTTTCTCCTAAATTTCAATTTTATTTAATTTTTCAATTTATTGAATTGTTAATATTTTATGCAAATTGAATTTTTGAGAAAATTTTGTTTTCATCTTATGTTCAGGTTAATCATGCCTCGTAAGAGAAATCGTGCCTCTATCCAAATTGACGAATCATAAAACAAATTTCACTGCGAAGAAGCTAAAGCGAGATACGAAATCGTTTTCAAGAATCAACAAATATACCCTGAAAAAGGCTTTACACTGAAAGAAAGCAACTATATTTATTTCATGGAACACATTAGACAAATTGCTGAAGCTCTTAATTAGGAGTTGTTTTGTGAGAAAAGACCAAGTGCATGTAACAGCCTGATTCTGGGCCTAGTCGGAACAGTGGTTTCGGGACCACAAATCCAACGAGGGAAAATATTATTGTCATTATTATTTTATGGTCTAAAATTTCACAAAAAAATTTCGTAAAAATGTCGTTCGAAAATTTCAACGTTTGGGCACTCAATTTAGTTAAAAGGACTAAATTGTAAAAAGTGCAAAAGTTGAATTCTACATGTTAGAAGTGTCTAATTGTTATGAAATTATAAATTGGGGGTACTTATATGGTAATTAGACCATTAGTTAATTGATGGACAAAAATAGACATAAGAAATGGGTGAAATAGATTTTTTTTTAAATGGGGGCATTTTAGTCATTTAGTAATAAAAAGAATTAAAAAGGGAAAAAGATGGCAAAATGTCCTCATCTTCTCCATGGTGAACGAAATCAGCAAGGGGGAAGCTATAGTTAGGGTTTTTAAGCTTCCAAGCTCAATAGTAAGTGATTCCAAGCCCCGTTTTTAATGTTCTTTACGTTTTTGGAGTCCCAGTAGCTTAATTTAGCTTATTCTAGCAATAATATATGTTAGGGTTCATATTTGGAAAAATATCCATAGGTGAAATGTGTTTATTTTGCTGTTTTATGGTAGAATATGAAGCTATAAACTATGTTAAACAACTTTTGCTAAGCGATTTTAAGTGAAAACGGGTAAATTGACATAATCGGTAAAAATATTTATTGTTCATAAGTGTATGTTAGAGTGAGAATTTGATGTTGCCATTGAAGGGAAAAGTGTTCATCATGTTGTAAAACATAAGAATAAGGTGTGAAATTTAATTTTTGAGCCTAGGGATGAAAATGGAAATATGCAAAAGTTTGGGGGCAAAATTGTAATTTTCCAAAAAGTTGAGTGGAGGACTATTTTAATAAATGTGAACATTAAATGAGTTAAATTTGCTATTATAGATCAAGAAAGACGAGAAGATACTCTCAAACGGGGAAAAGAGAAGGTTGTGGAGTAAATTGCAAAATTACGATATTTTGCACCGAGGTAAGTAAACATGTGAATTAATGCACTATTTTGATATGATTTAATATATGTTGAGATTTAATTGAACATAGAATAAATATTTGGCATAGATCCTAAAAATGTGGTTAAGTTGGGAAAGGTGGCAAAGTATTGAAAAACGATGTTTCCGGTTGAACACTCGGATTAAGCTGAAGTATATTGAATATAAAGGGGGTTGCTAAATGCTGATTCCCCGAATCATCGGTGGTTGCTAAGTGTTGATCCCACCGTAACCTAAAAGTGAAAGGGGTTGCTAAGTGCTGATTCCCCGAATCATCGGTGGTTGCTAAGTGTTGATTCCACCGTAACTTGAAAGTAGAAGGGGTTGCTAAGTGTTGATTCCCCGAATCATCGGTAGTTGCTAAGTGCTGATCCCACCGTAACCTGAAAGTGAAAGGGGTTGCTAAGTGCTAATTCCCCGAATCATCGATGGTTGCTAAGTGCTGATTCCACCGTAACTTGAAAGTGGAAGGGGTTGCTAAGTGCTGATTCCCTGAACCATCAGTGGTTGCTAAGTGCTGATCCCACCGTAACTTGAATGTAGAAGGGGTTGCTAAGTGCTGATTCCCTGAACCACTGGTGGTTGCTAAGTACTGAATCCACCAAATAACGGTTAATATTCCGAGTGTTCAGCAGGGAAATTGGAAAGGTGAATATATATATATATGGTGGATAAGGTTATATGAGAAAAATTGGGTTTGATACTTAATCAACCCATATGTGAGATGGAAGGAGATATCAAAACTACTAAAGAGCAAATTTAAATATAAAGCAGTTTTGAATAACAGCAGTTGGGCAACTTTGAAAAATCACCGTAAATGGTGGAAAATGGATTAGAGGTTGAATGATATGTGAAATTGAAGCTGAATGAGTCTAATTTCATATGAAAGAAAAAGGGAAAGCAAAAGAGTTGTATATTTGGGGATATTTGAATTTTATTGAGACAGGGTTGAACTGATTTCGAAATCCCCTGTTCCAAATTTGAAAATATCACAAAAAATTGTAAAAAAATAATTATGGCTTAAAATTTATATGCTTGAATTCCTTAATGAGTCTATTTTTAGTAGAAAAAAATGAGGTCATTGTTTGAATTTTTTACAGGGAGTTAAGTAAATTTTAGTAAGGAGAGGTCAGAATTGTCGGGCAGAGAAATAGGGGAAAGTTTAAAGAATAAACTGTACTAATTGGCTAAACCAAAAATTCTTAAAATTTTATGGTGGAAAGGTATATGAGTCTAGTTTCGGGGAAAATTCGTAAAACTTAATTTGGAGCCTTGTACCTCCAGATAAAAATAAATTGGTGATTGTGACGTAGAAAAACAGCTTGCTGGAAGTTGAACAAACAATGAAATTTATGTGTGTTAAAAATTATGTCACTATGTAATCTTGTGAAAAATTTATTTATTTGTCATATGTTTACTTACTAAGTTATATGCTTACTCGTCTTTATTTTTCCCTAATTATAGTGACATCAGCCAGCTCAGAATTTGAACGAAGTCGGAAATCATCCACACTGTCATCAACTTTTTTTTGGGTATTTTGGCAATTAACACTTTTGAAACATGGCATGTATAGATGACTTTATGTATTGTGGTATAAATATGTATATATAGTAATGTTCGGTTCAATATGTTAGTGTTTATTAATGGATAAATTATGTCTGATTATATAATTGTAATTGGTTGGAAATATTGAATTTATTTGAAGTTGTCTTTGGAAATTTGCAGGGGGTTTTATGTAAAAATAAGCAGAAATGCTGCCGAAATTTTTATAAAAAAAAATTAGTAATACCTCATACTCTATTCCGTCAAGGAATACGAGTAAGGGGTGTTGCAGTGCAGATGAGGGATTAGTTCGTGTATTTTATGCAAATTTGACCTAAACTGAATTAACAGAAGTTTTCATCTGAGGAATCAAGGTATCAGTAAGCTTAACCGCTATTTTTGAAATCTTTGAATTACCTGATTTTGAAGACAACGAATATTCTTTCTTGATGAGAAATATTGATGCTGAAAATCTATAAGAAATTCTCGAGGAACTTACAGTTCTAGGTTCTAAGTGGATTGTGTCAAAGTAAGGAATTCACACGTGTCTCAGAGAATATTTGACACCACTAGCGAATGTATGGTTCTTTTTCTTTCAATTCAACTTTATGCCTATTTCACATGGGACTACAATTTCACTAGAGCGAATAGTCTTGTTATACTTGATTTTAACGACAAAGACTATTGATGTGGGAAAAATAATTCTGAAAAAAATGCAGAATTGTGCCGCTAGACGTTCTGGCCCAGCTTACTTTCCCTTTATGATAACAATTTTGTGCTTGAAAGCTAAAATTCTTGCAAACATAAAGAATACATGTTATAGCCAAGGCACTATAAAAAATTGGGACCTCTACCAAATAGACAGAAACTCTGTTCTCCAGCAACGAGTTGAAGAGAGCGAGGATCCCGAAGAAGAAGAAGAAGAAGAAAGGATCCCATAAAAATTGAACCAATGCAGTTAGCTGAAATCTCTGATAAGGCAGAACTCAATCGCTTCGCCCAGATCTTCAAGATGAGCTATCAAAGCTGATGGACGTAATGCAACATATGCAGTGGCAGCAATAAGCTTATTGGAGATATTCAAAAATACGGGATGACTCAATGAAAAATGCTCTTACAAAAATATTCAATGACACATTTATTTTTGTGCTTAAGTTTCCAGATTTTATATTTGAACCATGGAGCCCACTATCAAAGAAGGAACAAAGTGATTCATGCAAAAACAAAGATGATGGAGCAAATAATGAGTTAGATTCTGAGGGATCTGCAAATAAATAAGAAAGGGGGGATCTTTACCTTATATTATTTTCTTTCCTAGGTTATTTTAGGATTAGGATCTATTAGGATTTTTAATTTTTCTCATAATAAAACAAGAGATGGAAATCATGAATAAAAATGAACAAGTTTTTATAATAAGAAATGTGGCAATAGATATATACATGTCTAGGATTGGATCTAGAAAGAGCTTAATACTTAAGCAGTCAAATTGACTCACCTCCTCTTTTTTAGAGTCCTACCTAGTGTATAGTATCTATTCACTTCTAACAATGAGGACATTGTTCATCTTAAGTAGGGGGACCGAAAAATTGAAATTATTTGCTCATCTTAAGTAGGGGGACCGAAAATTTGAAATTATTTCCTCTCAGAATAAATTTTTCTTTTAATTATGATTAGTTTATATTTTGTTCAAAAATATGAAATTTTGTTAAGTATGCTAAACTTCAGTATGAATAAAGTTCTATTATTTCAAACAATTGTTATGTTAGCTGAATTATGACATAAATGTACTCTTAATAAAGTATGTAAATCACACCATAAAATTTTAGTTCCTTAGGAAAGCTAGGCAAGCATGAAAGTTTACGTCTCTAGAATTAACTTAGTAATTTCTTGAGGCGAAATCCTAAGAAGCATGGAATGTTGAAAATGATTTAGGAAACTTTTTTTGGACCGTTTGAGCCTTTCAAGCTAACCTTAATGAATTTTTATCCCTTGAAAATGTTTTTTTTTAACCACTCTTATTTGAACTCATTTTTCTGATCAATAATATGATGGAGAAAACAAAGCATTAATGACCTACTCAATAGTTTCAAACAATGGAGTGTAAAATTATTCCTAAGATATTCCTTATCATTTATAACCAACTTATTGAATTTAGGATCAATAAATTCTAAATGCATTAAAAGAATCCTACTGCAACCTTAATTGGATTGATACTTAAGTTGTTCTACATTTAGGAATCAATTTTCAAACATATATTTTAAGCTAAACATGTTTAACCAACTTTCACAATTTTCTAAATTAGTTGAAGAGTTGTTATCCTCGTCAAACATCACCGATATCAATATACTCATCATAGTTTATCAGTTATTTCGAATTTGTATGTAATGGAAAAATGAATGAAAAAATGCATGAATATTAAAGCATCTATCTATTGTATGCTATATGTACAACACAACACACCCCCAAACCTAAAGGATGCATTGTCCTTAATGCATGAACAATGAAATTTGGCAAAATGCAAAAACAACAACTATCAACTATAAAAATGCCATGACAACTAAATATGAATGCATGAAACAGATAGTATAAAATGAAAGAAAGAAAGAAAAAAAAAGTTAGGAGAGAATTACGGTTACTCTATTTGGGTTGGGTGGATTTCTTGGTAGCACGTTTGTAGCGCTGCTTCCTTTCTATTTCACCAACATCATCTTGGACAGATTTTCCAGCAATTTGCTTGTAGCACTTCTGTTTGAGCTGGTTAATAGGAATATCTTCATCATCATCAGTGTTTGACTTCATGAAATCATCGATCAGTTGTTGAATTGCACATTCTTGTTCTGTCATAAGTGTAGTGGTCAGCGTAATGGTAGTGTCTACAGGTGTAGTAGCTTAAGTCACATTATCGTCTTCCGTCTCAGATTCAACATAGACAAATTTGATTTTCTCTACTTCTCCTTCTTGTTCTGTGGCCTGTTTCCCAGTAGTTGGTTCTTCGCCATCATCATTTTTCTCCTTAGGCTCCAAAAATAATTCCTTATAGAAAACAGGGAATGGAGGCATAGGCCAGGTAAAGTTCTTCTGAAGAGATTCTTCATGGCCTTATCTCTTCGTCAGATATACCCCCAAAAGAGAGCCATTTCCTCTTGAGCACAGCCAAAATCAGTGGCCAACCTTTTCTAGTGTTTATCCAGTATGCAAAATTGTTGCTGCAACATCTCAAGCGCGTCAATCACTTTCTACTCAAAATTACTCTGAGATGTTGACGGAGCAGTATCCGTAGGTAGAAGTGGTGAGGATGTAGATGTGGAGCCCGGATGCCTTGGCATTTCCTCCCCAAAACTCTTAGGGTGAATTACTTTGTGATGGCTCCTTTGTTGGGGATTGTATCTTCATTCATTTGAATAGGAACCTTCGTTCGCTGACAAAGTGCTGTAATTAAGGATGGGAAATTCAAGGCACCGACATTCTTCTTAGAGCAACGGTGGATTTCTCAAAAAATAATGCTTCCAACGTTGATCTTTCTACCCATCATAATCGAGAGCAATAATAACAGACGTTCTTTTGAAACAGTTGAGTTATGAGTGGAAGGAATGAGACGAGTTTTAAGGAAATGATACCAGACTTGGCAGTGAGGCTTCAACGATACCCATCAATGGTATAACAATTATTTCTAGAAACTGTCCACTTCATCCCCTCCCCACATAAATCTGTTAGTACTTATTGGAGTCTTTCAAAGGTCATAAACTTGACAAATTGGGCGTGTTCGTCTGAGTCGTCAAATAACCCATATTATGCATTAATGGAGTCTTCATCGAACATTACCGATACACCGCACACATATATAAAGGCATTATTCGGATAGATGAGATGAACATAAAGCTCTTTCACTACCTTGGTGAGAACATAATCTGGGTGGAGACAAAATATTTGCCATCCATGTTTCCCCACTACAAAAGAGATAGCTTCAGAGTAACCCATACATGGAGCATCTTGAAAAAGGAACCTTTTTTCCAGACAAAATGGCCACTTTAATGTGTTCTAGGCATACTTCTATTCCACGATTTTGCTAAAAAATATTTTTAGAGGTACAAGGGTGGAAGAGGATGGTGCTTGGTGAGCCATTGTATCGACAACAGTGACTTGAAAATTAAAAAAAAAAAGTGAGACATTTACAATTTTAATGGAGTAAAAACAGAGATAGTTGAAGAAGATGAAACGGAAAAAAATTTAGTAAATAAGTGAAATGATTAGGGTAAACGTGAAGGAAAATATAGGAATGACATGTTGGCTAAGATTAACCTGGGAGTGTACCCTATCATAGACAAAGGAAAAATTAAGTGGGAAAAAAATAGCAGAAAAATTAGGAAATTAAAATTAACTAATGTAATGAATGGGTTGATGTCTATAACCGTGGGCCATAGTGTGCCTGTAAAAAAAATAATAACAAGTAAATAAACTTACTAAAGAAACGAAACACAAAATTAAAAACAATGAATAGAATAGAATAAGAAAGAAATATTAAACAATTCAAAAATTGATTGAACTTTTATCACGACTTATAGGGGTTCCAAAGTAGTGTTTTAATCGTTGGCCATTAACTTTGAAATTGGAACTAGCCTTGTTGTCTGTAACTTCTACAGGTCCATGAGGATAAACATGTACTATCTCAAATGGACCAGATCAACGAGATTTTAATTTGCCAAGAAATAATTGAAGTCTGGAATTGAATAACATGACCTGTTGTCTAGGTACAAATTACCATGGCAAAATTTTATTTTCATGTCATAACTAAATCTTTTCTTTGTACATCTTGGCATTCTCATAGGCTTATGCTCGAAATTCTTCCAACTCATTCAACTCCAAAAGCCAGTGGGTACCTGGAAACACAAAAATATACAAACTTTGCTATGCCCTTTTTAACTCAAATTCATGCAATTTCGTAGTAATTCTTGTCAAAAAATATATAATAATTATAAAATAATTAAATTGTACTTAAATTATTAACATGTTTAATTTTAATTAATTTTATAATAAATTTTGATTTATTTTTGATAGATTCGTACAAAGGGAGAAATTTGGCTCGACAAACACTGTTGGAAGCACAAAACCGAGGAGCGATTTTGAAGCATCGAGGTGACTTAATTTTTCAGCCTAATAAATTCCAAATTATGAATATTAATTCTTAATATAATTAATTTTAATTTTAATTCAATTTATGTTGGGTTAAATAATTATTATTAATTAATTATAAAAAGAGGCCCAATTGTGCTAAACCGAGAAGACCGATCCAACCGAGCAATGGGCTGCCCAAAACCATCCCAGATGCTGACCCAATTAGCTTATTTAGCTAATTATTTGGCTTGCAAAACAGCCCTTTAAGCTTCATTGAAATTGCATTCAAACCCCTCCGCTATTCAAGACTTTGTAGATTTGCCCCTAGCTAAATTTAGCAAGTTTGAAAGCTTTAAACTTGCCACATGTGTGGCTAGCCAAGGGGGGAGTCTATAGCTGCTGATTTTTTCAATTATTAGCAGCCTATTCAACCTATAAATACCCCCTTGGCTGCTCATTTCAAACACACCTCTCATCCTTTCATTCTTCACTTCTCTCTCACTTTCTTTTTCAAAACCCTTTCTTTGTTCTTCTTTTTCCCTTCCATTTCCCTTGCCGATTTCCCCACTTGGAAAAGAGTCTTTCAACCACCGTTGGAAGAAACATTTAAGTGCTCGTAGAAGCCTCAGTTCAACAAGAACAAGCAGAAATGGAGGAGCGGAGCAAACTAGTCAAGCCTTGGAGAAACACTAGATTTGATTCTAGTTCCCTATCCTTTAATTTTTATTGTTGTTGTTATGAACATGTCCATGAATACTTGTGATGTTGATATGTTCATTTAATTAAATTGGCTTAAATTTAATTCTTGTTAGGTTGATTGCATTTCGGCCACTTAAGTTATTATAATTGTGTTTGTGTTGTTCTAGGCCTTGGTAAGTTGTTTGATTAAGTAAAATCATGATTAAGTTATTCTTACACTACAATTGTAAGGTAACTAATGAATGAATTATTTAATCGTGTTAAAATTGTAATTAATTGATATGATGCTTAATCAGTGCATGTTTAATCTTCTAAGGTAGCTAAGGGTTAAATTAGCGACAGTATTAGACGATACATTAGCCTCGCATAACTTGCAAGATTATTGTGATTAAACTATTTCAAGGTAGGAATGCATTGTTACCTCACTTAATCTTTTATGTGCTTATGAAGATTGATGAATTGTTTGAATAGGCATTGGAAAATGTTCAAGAGATTAGTTAATTTAATAAGTATGTATGAGCAGTAGTTAGCGAATTACCGAGTTGCCGTGAATTTATTCATAACAACATGAACATGAGTTTAGTAATTCTAAGTTAAGAAATGTAATTAATCTAACACAACTTTTAATTTTATTTTATTTATTTTACTTAGTTAAACTTTATTTTTTAATCACTTCCTCAAAATCAAAATATTTTTCTTCACCAAAGTGTTTTTAATTGCATTCATAAATAATTATTTTCACAGTCCCTGTGGGTACAATAACTCGACATTTACTTGTCACTTTATTACTTGTTGCCATTGTGTACACTTGCACATTTCCATCATTCCAGTACCAGTAGCATGCTAATCCATATTCAATTTTTTAATTACCCAATATCTCTTATGTTCAAGCTCAAAGGGCAAATGATAGGGTTTCCCACAAACAAGCTTAAAAGGAAATATCCCCAACGGTGTCTTGAATGCAGTGCGATATGCCCATAAAGCTTCATCCAATCTGGATGACCAATCTTTTCGATTGGAATTGACTACCTTCTCCGAAATTTGTTTAATCTCTCTATTAGAGACTTTCGTTTGCCCATTTGTCTGGGGATGGTATGCCCTGGAAACTTTATGTTTAACTCCATACCTGTTCAGAGCATTAGCAACTAATTTGCAATTAAAGTGTGAACCTTCATTACCAATTACAGCAGGATGAGTACCAAACCTAGTAAAAATATTCTTATGGAAAAATTTTAATTACAACGAGGTCAGAAAATTTATTTTAATATTATTTTGTGATTTACAGCATGATAGTATTATCGTATAAAAATTTCGTTAAGAAATTTTATCATTTATGTGTTCAATTTGTGACAAAGGACTAAATCGCTTAAAGTACGAAAGTTGTATTCTATTAGCTAAAGGTATTAAATAGCTAGAGAAAATTAAATTAGAGGTCCTTATATGGTAACTAGACCATTAAAAGTGATGGTGGATGTGCATGGCTTGGTAATTATGAAAAATTTGAAGTTAGGTAAGGTTAAAATGGTAAATGGGTAATAAATGAGTAAATTAAATAAAACAAATTTATCATCATCCCTAGTCTTCTTCCACTGAAAATTTCAGCAAAATAGAGAGTTTTGGAGCTTAAAATTTCAGCCAAGAGAATCCCTTGCATGTAACTAAACTTTTGTCCCGTTTCTATTGATTTTTATGTTTTCGGGATCGTTGTAACTTAACCTAGCTAACTAGGGGAATAATTTGCAAAATGGTTGAACGTATAGGGTTTTACCATGAATATATTTTATTTTTTTATGTTTAATGGAAGAAAATGAATCCTTGTTATGAGTTAAACAATTTTTGTTAAGTGATTTTTAATGAAATTATTAATTAGGGATTAAATTGATAAATGTGAAAATTGTGTGATAAATGTATGAAATTGTGAAATTTATGGGCTAATATAAGCATATAGTAAATTCGGCTAGGCTTGGCTAGGGGTGAAAATGAAATTTCATTTTATAAGCCTAAGGACTAAATTGTAAAGTAGTTAAAAGTATAGGGGAAAATAGTAATTTTGGATTGAATTGTATAGAATGAGGTTTAAATTAGTTAAATTTGATTATATAGATCAAAAAGGCACTATACGGATTTAGATCGGGAAAAGGACAAAGTTTTGGATTAAACAATCGTTTTTCTCTGTACGAGTTTGAGGTAAGTTTGTGTAATTAAATTGCATATTTATATGATTTAATTGAAATATATGTATGTGGATTGTGTAATTACTATGTATAATTATCGAGCGCATAATCAATGACGTACGAAGAGTACCGAGCCCCGTTTGAACCTTAGGAATTCGTAGAATACAAATGACATGTCATTAGGGTTACCAATTCTAGCTCTTATGAGCTTACCGATACTCAGCTTGTATGAGCTTACCATTATTTAGCTCGGAAGAGCTTACTATTTATAGCTCGTATGAACATACATGTGCAAGAGTTGACGGATTACAGTTCAATACACCTCGTGTGTACTACCCGCGTATCTAACGATATTCTAAGTGGTTCAATGTGCACAATTCTGTTATGAGTTTATTTGAGTTCGTTACGAACTTATATAGGTATTTACATGGAAATGGTTTATATATGATATACGTATACATGGTATCGATGTTACATGTACATGGAATTCAAATAATTGATGAATTCATACATGATTTTCGGTTTTTATATGAATACATGGCTAACTTGGTTAATGATCATGTGTTAGGCTTTGGCCAAATTGTTTTGTGTTATGCTTTAAGTTACTTACCTGAACTGTGGATAAATGGTAAGTTAAATTCTTTGTTATATGAATTTACTAAGCTTAATTGCTTACTCTGTTTATTTTTTCGTGTTTTATAGTGTTTCAGAAGCTCATTCGGATTGAAAGTTGTCGGAGATCTCATCACACTATCAGACGTTATTTTGGTAATTTTGACTATATATTTTTGATAAATGGAATGTATAAGTCATTTTGGCTAATGGTAGCCTATATGTTTTGTTATGTTTTAGCCATTTAGTTTGGCTTGTATTTGGCTATATTTTGTTATGCAAATATGTGTAAATGGCCTTATTATATATGGTGTTTGGTTGCCATGTGAATGTCTTGATTGTGAATTGGTACTTTGGGTATCAAATAGTTGAGTTTGATAAGTGACATACATGTTAAGTTTAGGCACAAAGATGCATATATATGTTTGACCATTTAGGTAGATTTTTGAGACATATTTTGGCATGTTTATAAATGGTCAATTGAGGTGCCTATAGGCATCATGTTTGTATGTATTGATATTACATGTTTTAAGCTTGGTTTTGGTTGGTTTTGAATTCCTATTTATGTTATGGTTATATGCAAATTGTTGTGTTTTGGTTGGTACCAATTTTGGGTGAGAAATAAGGCTTGGAGAATTTCCTATTTTGTCCATACAGACGTGTGTCTCAGTCGTGTGTGACACACGGCCAGGTGACACGGCCGTGTGTCCCCTGTAACTTCTATAGAAATCAAGTTAGTAGCTTCACACGGCCTAGCACACGGGCGTATGGCTTGGCCGTGTGACATAAGTCAGTATACCCTCCAATTTTCACATGGCCTAGCACATAGCCTGGCACACAGTGTGTGAGGCCATTTCGAAGGGTACACAGCCTGACACATGGGTGCGTGGTCTAGCCGTGTGACCCAAGTCAGTGAGTTACACGAGTACGGACATGGGCTGGGACTATATGAATGAATTCGATTAGTTTCTAAAATGAATGTGTTATGCAAATGAAATGTATGATTGTTTGATCTGTAAGTCCAGTAATGCTCTGTAACCCTATTTTGGCATCGGATACAGGTTAGGGGTGTTACATCAGTACCGGTTTGGCATCATTTGTTGGTAAAGGAACACCCTCAACCCATTTTGAGATATAATCAACAGCTAAAAGTATGTATGCATTGCCCCAAGACGGTGGGAATGGTCTCATAAAATCAATTCCCCAAACCTCAAATAGTTTCACTTCTAAAATAGTGTGCAAGGGCATCTCATACCTTCTCGATAGATTTCCAGTTCGTTGACAGTAATCGCAAGCTTGGTAAAATTCATGAGCATCTTTAAACATGGTCGGCCAATAAAAACCAGATTAGAGAACTTTTTCCGTAGTTCTCATGCCCGCAAAGTGCCCTCTAAATGGTGTTGAATCATAATGAAATAAAATACTTTGAATCTCGTCATTTGGAACACACCTCTGAATTCTCGATCTGCATAGTGTTTGAATGAAAATGGCTCATCCCAGTAATACTGCTTGGCATCATGGAGAATTTTTTTTTGTCTTTGATCTGTAAGGTCAGGTGGCAGCAGTCCACTAACCAAAAAATTTACAGTATCAGCATACCATGGTAATGCCATGACAACTAATAATTGGTCATCTGGAAAATCATCCTGAATGTGCTACATATGAATATCTTCATTTCCTTATTCAAATCGAGACAAGTGATCAACCACTTGATTTTCTATGCCTTTTTTATCTATAATTTCCAAATCAAATTCCTACAATAACAATATCCATTGAATCAATCTAGGCTTGGCATCTTTCCTTGTCACCAAGTATTTAATGGTAGAGTGGTCTGTATAAATCATCACTTTGGTGCCTACTAAATAGGCCATGAATTTGTCAAAGGCAAATACCACAACTAACAGCTCCTTCTCAGTGGTGGTATAATTTAGCTATGAATCAGTCAATGTACGGCTTGCATAGTAGATAGCATGAAATACCTTGTTCTATCTTTGTCCAACTACTACCCCTATGGCAAATCACTAGAATCACACATAAGTTCAAAAGGTAGATTCCAATCTGGTGCTATGAATATTGGTGCTGTGACTAGCCGTTTTTTCAACTCCTCAAATGCCTGTAAGCACCAATCATCAAATTGAAAGGTCTATTGCGTTTTAACAGTGTACACATGGGTTTTGATATTTTCAAGAAATCCTTGGTGAATCATCTATAGAATCCTGTATGGCTAAGAAAATTGTGAATACCTTTAACTATGGAGGGTGGTGGCAATTTCTCAATAACGTCGATTTTTGCTTTGTCGACGGCAGTTCATTGTTGTGAAATTTTATGTCCCAGAACGATGCATTCATGAACCATGAAGTGACATTTCTCCCAGTTAAGAACAAGGTTGGTTTTTTCACACAGAGAAAGAACAAATATCAGATTTTTTAAACAATCTTAAATAGTATCGCCAAACACCGAAAAGTCATCCATAAAAACTTCTAAGAATTTCTCCACCATGGCTAAAAAGATTGTCATCATGTAATGCTAAAATGTTGTAGGGGCATTGCATAATCCAAACAGCATTCGTCGAAACGCAAAAGTTTCATAAGGACATGTGATTGTGATCTTCTCTTGATCAGTAGGAGCTATGGCAATCTGGTTATACCTCGAATAACCATCTAAAAAATAATAGAAAGCTTTCCCCGCTAATCAATCTACCATCTGATTGATAAATGGAAAAGGAAAATGGTCATTCATTGTTGCTTTGTTGAGCTTCCGATAGTCCATACAAACCCTCCATCCTATGACAGTACCAGTAGGAATGAGTTCATTGTTATCATTGCTTACCACAATGACACCCCATTTTTTAGGTATACATTAAACAGAGCTCACCCAAGAACTATCTGAAATTGGGCATATGATTCCAGCATCCAGCCATTTGATAATCTTCTTTTTGACAACTTCCTTCATAATGGGATTCAGTCTTCTCTACTGCTCGATATATTTGCCATGGCGATCCTCTAATAATATTTTATGCATGCAGATTGCTGGACTGGTTCCTTTGATATCCGCAATCGTCTATCCCAATGCTTTCATAGATTTCTTCAAAACTTTCAATAATCGAGCTTCTTAATCTACTGTCAATGCCACAAAAATAATTACTGGCAATGTGTTGTTGTCTCCCAAATAAGCATACTTCAGATGTGATGGAAAATGCTTCAATTCTAACAGAGGATGATGATCTTCTATGGATGGTCGAAGAGGTTTAAAAGATTGGTTCGATAATTCAATGATTCCAAACTTCTCCTCGTTCCATTCTTGATTTACTTAACATCTATCAGTTCAACAAGCTCTTCAATCATTTATGCTTCAATCAACTGAATTAAATTTACATCATCATTACAGTTATTGTGATAAAAAATTTACAATTTCTTCTTGAACTATTACGTCAACTATCTCCATGGCGTGGCATTCTTCATCTGTATCTACATACTTCATATCATCAAAAACATTAAAAGTTATCTGTTGACAATTAACTGTCATAGTTAATTCATCTTTTTGAACATCAATTAATGTTCTGCCAATTGCTAGAAAATGTCTCCCAAATAAGATTGGTACCTCTTTATTAACCTCATATTCCAGAATAATAAAATCTACTGGAAAAATAAATTTGTCAACTCTTACCAACATATCCTCAATTTTACCTTCTGGATGTGCATATGAATGATCAAGTAGTTGCAAAATGACAATTGTAGGTCTTGCCTTCCCTATTCCCAACTTTCTAAAAATAGACATAGGCATTAGATTTATACTCTTACCTAAAGCACATAGTGCTTTTCCTACATAATGGTCTCTAATAGAGCAAGGTATAGTAAAACTCTCTGGATCCTTCAGTTTTGGTGGCAATTTGTTTCTCAACATTATTGTGCATCCTTCAGTGAGAGAAATAGTTTCGAACTCTCCTAACCTTCTCTTCTTTGATAAGATATCTTTCATGAATTTCACATAGTTAGGCATTTGTTTCAATGCTTCCACCAGCGGTATGTTGATATGTAGTTGCTTCAGGACATCAAAGAATATCTTGAATTGAAAATCTTGCTTAGATTATTGGAAACATTAAGGAAAAGATGTTAGTGGCTTCCTTCCATTTGTTGAGGTTGTTTTGTCGTGGCATTTTTATTGGAAATGCAAGGTGAATCTACTTCAACATTTTTCCGGTTGCTATTTTCCTTTGTAACATGCTCCCACTATTGGTTCTGAATTCTTCTTATTTGTGAAATATGAACTACTCTCTTCAATAGTGGTGTCATTAACAACTCCTGATAGCTGCGTACCACTTCTGAGTGTAATAGCTTTACACTTTTCCTATCCTTGAGATCGTTAATTTTTGGTATCACTCGGTAGTGCTCCTTGCGATCTGGAGCTTAGTGCTTTGGCAAATTTCCCCATTTGATTCTCTAAAGCTCTTAAAGATGCAGCTTGACTTTGGATGACAGTAGCATTCTTGGCCATGTATTCCTTCAATAAATCTTCCATCGATAAGGAACTCGAAGCTAAATTTTGCTGAAAATTTTTCCGTGGCATGAGTTGATTGTATCCAGATGGTGCACCCATAGTATTATGTCAAATAGAATTACTAGAATCCCCCCTAAATTACTCCAATTGAAGTTAGGATGTTGCTTCCACCACAGATTATATGTGTTGAAATATGGGTTTTTTTTTTTTGTAATCGAAATTTCCCATATAATAAACTAAGGCTGGATTTGATGGGCATTCATCAAAAACATAATCTCCTTTGCTGTAAACACATGCTAACTCGGCTGCTTTCATTTCCTGCACTGCTGCTGGTCTTTTCAATGTTTTAATCATATTAGTTAAAAATGATACCTGAGCTGTTAGGGAAGTGATCACATCAAGATCTATTGCTCCAGCAACTCTTCCGCCAGTCCCTACTCTGGTAATGGAGTATTGATAATCATTTTTTGATATTCTCTCTAGAATTTCATATGCTTCATTGTATGATTTATCGAGCAAAGTCCCATTGACAGATGCATCAACCGCCATCCTTGTACGCGCATTTAATCCATTGTAAAACATTTTCATTTGTGTCAAATGTTGGAAACCATGCATCGAGCATTTTCTAATTAACTCCTTGAATCACTCTCATGTTTCATATAATGTTTCATCCTCAGATTGCTGAAAAGAAGTAATATTGTTCCTCAGTTTTACATTCATGTTCGAAGGATTATATCTCAGTAGAAACCTCTGACAAAGTTCATTCCAAGTTGCCACAGTACCTAATAACCATGTATTTAACCATGCTCTAGCATGATCTCATAATGAATAAGGGAATAACTTCAGTTTCAGGGCACCATCAAGAACACTCTGCTACCTGAATGAATCACAAACTTCCAAAAATAGGCTTAACTGCAACCTTGGATCCTCAGTAGGCAATCCACTAAATTGTACCACTGTTTGTAACATTTGAAACATCGCTAGCTTTAACTCGAAATGTTGAGCCTAAATATACAGCCTGACAATTCCTGAATTCAAATTATCTAAGATCGACACTACATTTTCTCTGATAGGTCTGCCTCTGTCATCTATTATTCGAGGAATATCAGCATCCCTTCCTTCCTGATGTAATGACTCTTCTCTAACCTGATCATTTCTAATTCTTCCATTTCTCGCAATTATTTCCTCATTCTTCTCAAGGTTCTCTCAATTTCTGGATCAAAAGAATATTACTCAATTGTTGAAATATCTTTACTCCTGCAGCAACAAAAAAAATCCTAAGAAACAAAAAAAATCAAAACACTAATTAAGCTAAACTAACAAAATTTAAGAGATAATAACACACCAAATATTTCATCAAAATTGTTGATCATCAGCAACTACGCCAAAAACTTGTCGAGTGTGAATGTGTAATGCGAATGTGCAAGTATACACGTCGAATCAAGTAATAAATTAATGAGTGAATATCGTCTCCACAGAGATCAAAATTGACTAAAATAATTGGTTATGCTATTACTATGAAATTGAGAAATTAAACTGTGCAAAAAATAGGTGATTAATTGATAAAGAGATGTGATGGAGTATTAATAAACTCAATTATGACTAAAAATATGCTAGGGCAATTAAAATGTTGTGGCAATTCTCAAAGAATAAGTGGAAAAGAGTTTGTAGTTTTGAATGATAAAGGTTGGGATTACTTGGGTTTATTTTTATAACATAATAATGCTATGACAAAATCTTGACCATTCTATTGCTCAGGGAATCACTACTATAGTCTGCTTCTTTCGAAAGCCAAACTTTCAGCTATCATTTTGCTACAGAACTCAAGAATGATATTCTGAATTTTCTCCCTTTCCCTGTACAGATTACAACTTCTATGTCTAGAGTGCTACAAATATTCTTTCAAATACTTCCTGTATCAACCGATTATAATCCAATCTAATTATTCTTTTTAGAATTAAATTAGATCTAATGACATGATACACAGTCATCTCTGTCTAGAGCTTGCATGCATGCATTAAAAATAATCACAAATCGAATGAAACAATATTCAACTCAAAATCAAACCATGAGAATTAAAGTTAATAAGAATCACCCAAAATAATTCTAGCCCAAAGAAAATTAGTTCATGGGTTGAACATTCGAATCCATAACAAAACCATTCAACATCATTGTTTAAATTCACGAATCACCAGTTCAAATCAGAAAATAAAGACAGAACTATAGGAAGCTATCGCTACTACAGCTTTCACTCTGATAATGAGATTTGATACAAAACCCAGGGCAGATTTCTCTTCCTTTCCTTGCATCTATAATTCTTTTAATCTGTAAGCTGCTACCCTTTCCACTCTTTCTCTAAGAATTCATGAGAATCTAATGTAGAGAGATAGAAACTATTTTTTCTCTCTTTTTCTCTCTCCTCGATCCTCCTTTTTCTCTTTTCTTATTTATGGGGTAAGTCTCTCCCTCTTAACAAGCACCTTTTGCTTTCTCTTTTTCAAGGTGGTTTATCTGGTACAAGTACAACTGGCTGAAAGTGACGTGGACTGACTGTTGTGTCATCTTCCTGGAACTTTCATGGAATTCGTGTTGGCAATCTAACTAACATTTTGTCATGGAAATATTTCACTTCTTTCATTTTCCTATCCTTTTTCTTTTCTCTTCTTCATCCTGCACTTGCTGCCAACCACAAACAATACATTTCTTCCCCAATAATAGAAGTAACAAATAATAACATGTATAGCATAATCTAAGCTTTGTTATGTAATATTCTAAAAATATCTAAAAATACAAACATATTTACTTAATTACAAATAATTAATTCAATCTAGAGGCTTGGAATATAACTCTTTTCAAGAGTTATCAATCACATAGCCAGAATGACACATATCGTACAGCCAAAATAGAACAGATCAGAATATCATAGAGATTTTCATACTAATAGTACAACAAAACACAACCAAAATAGGATAGAACAGAACAGAGTAGAGCGAAACAACGCAAAACAAAATATGTATGTTTATGCAGATGTAGTATTTTCAAAACTATTCAGAATGCAGATTTATCAGAAAACATCCTACCCAACTCTGCTACACACCAAAATAAAGTTCCCTAGAACTCGTCCAACCAAATCATACCAAAAGATAAATATGGTAATTGCCACCTGAATTTGCAGTCACAACTGTCAGACCAGATATATGTGGTCAAGCCACTATATTACAGCCAAGCTGCTAGAATAGAATTATGGATAAACCACCAGATAATGCATATTATTAAACTATCAAAAACTTGCTCCTTTCACATCAAACCAAATCTCATGCAATGTGTCATGGCATGCATATATAGAATCAAAGTGATGAGCATGTAAGTCATGCTATCATTCAATACAGAATCAGTAGACATAGTAGTCCATGTTTTGTAAAACAGACTTATTAAACCTCAATAGATCATATCAGATTCCATGAAGTCACATACATGGTTATAAATTAGAATTTGAATCAGTATCAATCAATTTAACACATCCAGATATCACATATTCTTTATCAACAAAGCGACGCAGAGGTGTACCAACTAACTTAACAGAATACGAAATGTACCTAGGTAAGGCACATACCTTAACGCATCTAAATAGAGGCACATTATACATTAGAAATTCATCATTACTTAACTTATACCAGAATAGACATACATACAGATAGTAGATTATACACTAATGGATCAACAAATACTGAGGTTTATAGCTTAATACAGATCATACAGACCATACAGAAGGCCTGCGTTCGATCTGAAAGGCAATCATGGCTATAAGGAAAATTTCAAAATCTTAACCCACACGCCCGTGTGGATCCACACGGCCTGGTTAGCTGGACCATGTAGTCCATACGGATTTGCACACGCCCTTATGGCCCCTTTATTATCACAAACGACTCAACACATGGACCGACACATAGTCGCCTGACCCAAAATAGTGAGTTACATGGTCTCTCACACGACCCATTACACGTTCGTGTGACTAAATCCCCAAATTCACTCACACGACCTGGGCGCACGCCCGTGTCCCTGGCCCGTGTGCCCCTAATCTAAAACAATCTCAAGCACGACCTAGACACATGCCTATGTCCCTAGCTATGTTGGCCAAAATAGTGCCTACACGGTCTACCACACGGCCTGACACACTGTCGTGTGGCACACACGGCTGAGTGGCGTCTAAGTCCATGTTTTTTGGTGTTCGCAAATTGCAGAAATTTGGGTTTCAATTACCCACCTGATATGATATCGATGTAGAATCAACAATGACGATACTGGAACCTAAAAACGATGTTCAAATGATCAATCAAACAACTTATCAAATCAAATCGCTAACTAGCATTCAAAGCCGAAACTATGTCAATGGACTTCGACACAAAATCTCGAAATGGAAACTAACGCCTACCCTCGCATGAAATCAACAACACGAAACTTAAAACATTGAAGGATCTTGATTAACTACCTCTTTGTCTAAAAAAAATCAATTGAACACTTAACGGAGGGTTCGAAATGAAACAATAGTAACTTGAACCTCGATAAGGTATAGACAAAATCAATCAGTAACAGAAGAAAACAATGACGGAACTTACTCTATAGCCTTTCAATCGAACAAGAACAACCTAATTTTTTGACAAATCCCACAGTAAAACTAACAGAAGAACGAAAAGAAACAAAAAGAAAAGGAAAGAATGGAAAAGCAGAAGAAAGAAACAGCAGAATGTTGGGGAGAACAAAACATGAAAAGAACATATTTTAAAATCAAGAATTTTAGTTATCACAAAAGGCAACATAAGAAAAAATATTTATTATTGCTTGCACAGATATTCGAATATAAGACCAGAGAGTTTACAGATAGTCAACCATTAAACCAAAATTTTCAAGAAACAAGATTCGAACCCAGAACCTCACACACAAAACTAGAACACTTAACCACTAAACCAAATCAATTCACTTGTCATAATTTCGCAACCTTAATCCAAACTCAAGACATAATCACCCTTGGTTTCACTACTCAATTTCTTCTAACCCAGTTTTTGGGATGTTACATAAAATATGTCATAAGTCCCTGTACTCGTTGTAAATTTTGAATTTAGACCCTTTACTTTTATTTTTGGGAATTTAGTCATTCTATTTGTTAGATTTCAAAATTCAGGTCTAACTATTAACACTATTAAAATTATTTTGTTAAATTCAAGTTCATTACAACATCAATTTTTAGTTGCATGGCTACTTAATGGGTATTTTTTTTATTTAAAAATGTCACATAAACAAAATTAACAAAATAATTTTTAACAATTTTAACAACTAAACTTGAATTTTGAAATTTGAAAAGTAGAGAGACTAAATTTCTGAAAATAAAAGTACAAGGACTAAATTCCTAATTTATGAAGAATACATGGACTTATGACATATTTTAAACTTAGTACTATAAATATTTATTTTAATACATTTATAATTGCAATATATATTTATTATTAAAATATTAATATAAATATTTTTAATAATGTATGAAGAATATTATTTAAACTTTAAAATTATTATATTTAAAGTTTATTATTAAACTAAATTCTAATATTAAATAATTTATTAAAATAATAAAGTATATTAATAATAGAAATAATAAAATATGTATTTTAATAATATTGGAAATTTTAATATTTTCAATTTAAAATTTAAAATTTATTAATGTACTATTATTATGCATGATTCAAGTTGATTTTTCTATAAAAAAATTACTTATAAATAAGCTTTTTTTTCGAAAAATAACTTACGTTTTTAAAAAAAGGTAAGTCATTTTAGAAGAAAAATGACTTATTTTCCGTTAACTTGTAAGTACTTTTCCGTTGACCAAGTTATTTTCGAAAATGTAGAAAATATTTTCTATAAATAATTTTCCATGAAAGAAACGCACCCAAAGCCTGAATAGTGTTGCATCACTTTTCCGTTACAATTTAGGGTAGCTTGTTGGACAAGGCGAAAGTTTAGGTGTAATACCCAAAATATATAGGGCTAGATGAAATAAATAATTAAGAAATGACTTAGATTAAATGGTTAAGTAGTTTGCATGCTTCTTAATGATCCTAAGTTCAATCCATTTTTTTTCCATTTCTTTTCTTTTTTTTAATTTCAATAAATTATGACAAAAATCACACCAAAATAAATAATATTTATAGTGAAAACTTAGAAAAAGTGGGTGGTAGTTCAAATTGTTAAGCCTTATAAGTTTCTACTTAACAAACCAAGTTAAATTCACACTAAACTCCTCCATTTTCCTTTTATTTTCAGCAAAAAGGGTATTTTTTCATCCAGACCCCTCAAATTTAGAAAAGTCTAGGTATTTAATCTCTTTTCCTAATCACAAAAGAACTATAGCTTTCTTTTCCAATTAAACTAAAATTTTGCTTTCTTTTTCCCTAATTCTTTCTCCTTTTATTTTTCATCTTTTCTTTGCAAATAATTTTCTCTCCAATTGCTAAAATTATTATTGCATCTCGAATCCGAAATCAATCTCCATTCAATCCATTCTTCCTATCGGTTTAGCATAATGCCGTCAATTCGTCTCTAATCTTGCCAAGAATTGGTAAGTGCCTTGTTCGTCAATTCAACTTCAAGACTCGTAATATCATTATCTCGAAACTGACTTTTCATCCATTCAATCAATCTTTTCACGATTTCTTGCTGAAATTCTCAGTAATCTTGATAGATCTTGAAAACAAACCTTAACCCGTGTTTAAATGTTATTTGAAGAACCTATTATAGGGGCATTGAACCATATTACAGGGGATGTTATTCAAGATCCCGATGACACATGCCACACGGCCTAGGACTCTCCACACGGCCTGCCACACGGTCATGCCTCCCTATAAGTTGATTTTGAAAATTTCACATGGCCTCAGAATAGGGCCACACGGCCCAGGACTCTCCACACGGCCTGCCACACAGCCGTACCTCCCCTGTAAGTTGATTTTGCAAATTCCACACAGCCACAGTCTATCACACGACCTAGTCACATGGTTGTGTAACCACTCTACATGGTTCAAGGCTTCCCACACGATCCAATCACATGGTCGTGTGTCCCCTATTTCTTAAATTTATAGTTTTGCCCAAAATTTTATGAATTATTCAATTCAGTCTCTGCATGATCCCTGAATTGTTTTTTAGTATTTTATCTCTTTTAATTAAGTCCCTAAAATTATGAATAACATGGTATTTATGATTTGATTGATTAGATTACTACTATATGTGTATGATTTGTAATGAATACATGCCTTCTATGACTGAATTATTGATTATTTGTTACCGTTACTCATATCATCGAATTACCGATTGCATGAACAAGCATGCCTACTATATTGATAAACCAAATATATGACAAACATATCTACTGCTACTATTGATATAAATGCATGTTTAAACATGTGTACTGCTTCTCAAATGTATTGATGCTCGCATGTCATACAACATTGCATGGGGCGGGACGCTATGAAAGGAGGAAATAGTGGCAATTTTAACTGCAAACACCAGTGGTTTATCCACAAACTACTGGCAGCTATTATCTGTAAACCCGTTATGCATTCACAGCCACTGGCAGCATATTAACTTGCAAACATTAGTGGTTTATCCATGATTTTACTGGCAATTATTATCTGCAAACCCGTTGTGTATTCACAACTACTGAAAGCATATTAACCTGCAACACTTGTGGTTCAACCACAAATAGAAGTGCTCGAGGTGTAAGAGTTCTGGGAAACTCTTACTGTGAAGTGTAGCGGTGGGGTAGGACCTATCTTTATTGTTAAACTGAACTTGTATTATATTGCATCTATAACAGGCCCAATTAGCCCGGGCCCAAACATTAATAAAATGTCTAGATTACAAAATAACCAACCAAAAATTAAAAGCCTAAAATAATAAAATAAAACCCATTACATTAACCTAAAACCCCAGCCCGATTACAATGAAGCCCAAAAAAATACAGTTTTCAGAAACCCCTAGGGTTTCTGGAATAGTTAAGCTGCCACAATAGTAGCCCAAGCACGCCTCTGCTCTCCCTGTACGTACGCCTCCGTACATCAGTACCTGCAACAAACACAAACAAGCAAGCAGCGAAAAAGAAGGAAACAGGAATAACAAAAAAGAGAAGCAACAGCAAATAGCAGAATAACAGAAATAGATTTTTCTTTATTTTTCTTTATTTTTATTTATTGTTTTGGCTATATAAGGCCGATTACAAATCTGCAAAAGGATTCACGAATCAATAGAAAAAAAAATATTTAATATCACAAGCAAAGATCTTAGAATACAAAAAAAGATATATTTAAGGTAGATATTTTGTTTTTTTTTTTTTCCTCTTCTTCTTTGTTTCGATTCATTTTTTAAAAAAAATAATACAGTAAGTATTAAGAAAAAGAAAAGAGAAGGGTAACCTTGCAACACCTTCAGATCCGTGCGAAAAGGAGCTAAAAAGCCCTTTGTGGTGCAGCTCCGACCACCGTTCACTGTGGAATTGCGACGGAACCCTAGCAGAGAAAAAAATAGGGTTGATAGTTTTTTTTTTTAAAAAAATAGCAGAAAGTGATTTAAAAAAATCTTGTTTATTTTATAATAGGTACGGAATGGCGTCGTTTAGGGCCTGTTTCAGTGGCCTCAAAATGGTGCCGTATAAGGCATGACCCACGCGGTGACCCGACCCAAGGGGAGGATCCGCGTGCTTTTGATTAATGGGCAATTTGCGCATCTGGCCCCTCCGCATTTTTAATTATTTTAATTCAGTTTTTTATTTTCATCAATTGATACTTCAAATTTTATTTGGTTTCTGATTTGGTCCTAGTGAAATGGCGCATTTCAGAGGGTGGGGATATTTCCCCATTCGGTCCCTTTGAGTTATTCGTGCCTTTCAATTGGGTCCTTTATTTTATTTTATTTTGTTTACATTTTTTCCCTCTAATTTTGTTTTAAATCCAATTTAATTCTTATTAGTTTAGTTTAATTTTTTAATTTATTTAAATGTATATTCTTTCATTTTTTTAATATATTTAATTTTAAATCTAATTTAATGATTAAGCTCAATTATTATTTTAAATTTATTATTAACATTGTTTAAATTTATCATATATTATTATTTTTATATTAAACTATTTTTATAATACATATATACAGACATAATATATTATTGATTTCATATTATTATATTTTTTTTACCTATTTCCATATATATATAATTTATTTCTTTTAAAGACCCTATTTTATTATATTTTACTTATTTCAACTTTTTACATATATTATTATATATATTATTATCTATTTTGAGTTTTTCATTCCATATGTATTACTTATTTAGATTAATATATATACTATTTTGTATATTTTTTATTTTTTATTTTTTATTTTCTTCTTATGTAATATTCGCTGTAAAATTTGTTTATATATTACTATTACATATAGTATTTATTTTTAACTCTATTTTTGATTTATTTCAAACTTTCGTATATATTATTTATTTTAAAATTTTTGTACGTATACTTTATTGATTTATAATTTCCCTTCTTTCATGCCATTCGTTTCTTTACATTTTGTTTGTGTTTGTGTTAATTTTTGTGGTGTCTTTCTTTTAATTAGCTTTTTTTTTTTTACTAGCTTTTAAATATTAATGTTAGTATTTACATAATTATATGATGTGAGATTATTGCTATTATGTGTATTGTATTACTTATTTATATTTATTGATTGTTTGTCATTCATTAGTGTATATTTTATTTATGAATTATCGCTTCACGTTGTACACTATCATTCTATTTCATTTTATTCGCTTAAAAGGGTTACGTTTAATATGGTTTAAGTTTTGAAATCATTTTATCCAAAATCTTCGAAGATGGCGTAACACTTTGTATTTGGGATTTTTGAAAAGATCGTACCCTAACTTACGGGGTCTCGATTTTTTGATAATTTCAAATATACGAACCTTTTTTAAAAAAAACACATTCCTAAAAATTATCTCGGGAATCAGAAAAAGACCGTATTCCAACTTACGGGATATGATTTCTTTTTCGAAACTGAGATGATCAAAATTTCTAAAAAATAAATAAATTTTTGGTGTTTATTCTCTTGTCGGGATTAAAGATATTGTGTCCTAACTCACGGAATATAATTTTTTTTCTCGATTGATGTGAAATACACCCTTCTTTAAATTTTTAATAAAAGGATCATATTTTTAAATTTCTTTTCGAATTTTCAATTTTTTGACATTAAGACATTAATTAATCAATTAGGTACCAATTTTTGGCATGACAAGGGTGCTAATCCTTCCTCGCATGTAACCGACTCCCGAACCCATTTTTCTTAAATTTCGTAGACCAAAATTATTGTTTTAGTATAATTAAAACGTTTTATTAAAACATTTTATTAAAACGTTTGAATTGCAAGGTGATCCGATCACACCTAAAAAATATATATCGATGGCGACTCCCCTTTTTTTATTTTCATTTTCAAAATAAAATTCGACACTCACTTTTTGTTTAAAAAAATGGTTTCAACAGCATCGACTCGCATAAGCATAACCGTTGAACTACCTAAAATACTTCTATATTATATGATTGTTATCGTATTGAATATTGTTACTATTTTCTTAGTTTATTTTTTTGCACTGGTTTTCTGGTGAGGGAACTCACACTGAGCATCATAGCTCACTCCCTCTTTAATTTTCATCCTTATAGATAACCTACCCAGTTAGGACGCGAACATGACATCCGGAAGGTCTCAACTCGATTGTTAATTACAAACTATGTTTAGGTTCATTACATGATTTATTTTGTTATTCGAGGACTGTAACATTTTGTTTTGAGTTGTGATATAAAACTTAAGATTTGGGTATTTCCTTTTATATATATATATATATATATATATATATAGCTTGAATGACATTAAGGCTCCGTTTGTTTACCTGTAAAAGCTTTTAGCCTTTTCCTATATTTGTTTGGTTGAAAATGATTTTCTACAGTAAAACATTTTACAAAACACGAGAAAAGGAAGTCTTTTTTGGGGAAAATGTCTTACCCTTTTCGATAAGACATTTTCCAAAGTTTTTCCTCTTCACATCCCAGCATTTGAACTTGCTAAACGCTTTCTCCTTCTCCTTCTCCTTCCCCTTCCCTTCATTACGTCCCTGACCTAGGATTCATCTCTGTATAAAAAAACAACCAGCAGTAATTTCGTTGACGAAAAGAAAAAATCCCTATCCAATTCTAGTCTTTTGATAAACGAAACTCTCAACAATTTGGTGATTTTTTTCTCTTCAATTTTTTCGTCTATTTCCCTTCAGCGATTTGCCACTTCAAGCGAAATTAGTTGATTCAAGTTTGAAACTCAATTGTGAAAATAGACAGTGAGACAATTAACTATGGGAAATAATGAGAAATTGAAAACTGTTTTAGAACTATATGATTTGTTTGCTTGCTTCTTAGCAAAATGTAATAACATTTTTGTTTTCATATATTCGTTTTTCCCTTTGGTTGTTCCCCGATAATAATTGAAAAGAAACCTTTTTGAATCGATGTGAAATTAAAGTAAGTAATTTTAATTAATTCCTACACTTCAATAGATCTATTAAGTTGGCAATTTGGTTTGTTTGTATTTTTTTTAAATGAATTTTATTTTTAGTGGAATTGATTTGATGCGATCCTGATCATGTTCAATTTGTGATAGAGTTAATGATTTTGTGTTTAAATTGGGCCTTTTGATGTGTTTGATTTTATGGGTATTTGATTTTGAACCACTTCTCTTTATTAGATTGTTTGTTTTATACTACAATGCTGGAATGGATGTTAGCAAAGATGGGTGATTTATGGTCACCCTTAATTTTGTAAAATGGATGAAATGGCTAATTCTTTGTTTGGTAGGATTACTTATTTTTATCCTCTACTTTGTGTTTCTTGATGCATGATGAATAGTGTTGTGTGCATTGCCTGATTGTATTTTGTTGATCTCCTATGTATGAGAAATAGACATGGAGAAGTTAATTCTTTATGTGCTCCTCCATGCACAAAAAATAAGGAAGGGGAAACACTTATGGAATGCTTTTAAATCTGTTAGGACAAAAGAAAATTCAAGTAGGTTAAAAGGTTAATATCATGGTTTGATTTTATAAGACAGATACTGATTTCATTTAGAGTTTGAGGTCTCTGGCTTTATCAGATTCTAACTCCAATATTTGGTCTTCAATCAGCAGAATCAGGAAATGGTTAAAAGGTTAGTCCTATTGTTTACTTTTAGAATGATCGAGTGTATGGAAGGAATGACATGAATGGGATTTTTGGTCTCTTTTGTTGCTGCCTAGGTATGGAGTGTATTGATGTGAAAAGAGTATCATGTTGCAGTGCATAGACGGATTGAAGCATTTATTTGCTTTAGTGCTGCAATGATGTGATAATGATTTGTACAAGCAATCAAGAGGTCTTGTTGATCCTGAACTTCTTGCAAGAGAGACCGTTTGTATGTTATCATTTTTTAAAAAAATATTTTTCTATATTGCTTAATTATGTGATAAATTCAATGCTTTTGCTTGATTTAACATTTGTTCAGTCTTTGCCTGTGTTATTTTAGTTCTTGAGTCATTCTACTGAAATTTGTTTTTTGCTCATCTTCATGCAGTTAGTGTAAATAGAAGCACTTTATAAGCTTTTCAATAAGATAAGCAATGTTGTTATAAATGATGGGCTGATTAACAAGGTCTTTGTTTTTTCATAGTTCCCATTTTGTTATATAATTGATATCTTTTGTTATGTTTGTCAAGTTTTTTGGCTTGATGATCACTCCTTGTCTTGAGTTGGTTCTTTCCCTCTCATCTTTGCAGCATTTAAGTTTTATTTATATTACTATTTGACAGGAGGAGTTCCAATTGGCTTTATTCGAAACAAACAAAAAGGAGAGTTTATTTGCTGATCGGGTATTTTTATCTAATGTTAATTAATAATGTCTCCATCCTTGAAAGAATAATTCTTATTAGCATAATATTGCTTGAGCTGTTGTCAATATATTTCTGATTTCACTACAAATATTTGACTTGTTTTCTAGGTTTCGAAGAGTTTGCTCGTGCTCTTTCTATCTTCCATCCAAATGCGCCCATTGACGATAAGAATGATTGTATGTGTTAAATATTTTAGTTATTTGTATACTTCGTCTCTCTGTTTACCTCTCTTATTGTAAGTCATAATCATGCTAACATAGTAGTTGGATGTAAATGACTGGTATGGAAATGGAATTATGGACTTTTGTACATAGACGATGTGTCTAAACTATGTATTCTTGTGTATACATATTCTTGTGTAATCTATTTTCTTAGACTACGGAACTTCTTTTTGTAATTGATTTTTTTCTCTTTGAATCCTTTTCTTTGGCACCGGCTCTTAATGTTTAATTTGATGTATTTATTTATAAATAAATCATTGCGTAAAAATTAAATTTAATAGATATAAAATAAACTCAATCAAACAATGAGAAGACAATAAATTCTTAAATGTATGTTTGTTTTATTTAAAACAGTTTTTATAAAATATTTTCAGAAAATCTGTCAAACAACAGAAAATATTTTACACAGATTCATCCAAACACCAAAAAATATTAGCTTTTCCAGAAAAGCAAGCTATTTTCCAGAAATCATTTTCTGAAAACCATTTTCAGTCAAACAAATGGACCCTAAGTTGTTTTTAGGATATTGAAATATGATTATTAATTTGTTATATGTGAACCCCATTTTTTATTTTAAACATATAAAAAAAATTGTTTTTTCGCTGCTAAATTATAATTTAAATTTCAAGAACAATTAATCGGTATTTAACTAAGTTTTCTACCAAAATTAAACAAATGTTTTAGAATAATTATTTTCAAAACTTTGATAGCTTACTGGATCAGTTTTAACGATAGGTTACATTAGGTACCCAATTGAGAATTTTTTATTTGAAGTATGCATTATGAGATGAAGTATAATTTATGGGCTTAAATAGTATATTAACCCTTTAAGTTTGGTTGTAGAATGTTATGTTAATAGTTGGTGTACACATGGAAACCAAAGTCGGCTGATTCACTTTGAAATGAGAAAAGAGAGAGAGAGAGAGTTAAGTCGGCTTAGCTATCCATAAGAGCATAAGATGAGAAGAAAAGGCATCGCTCCTTAGTTAAACACAAAACAACAATGGGAAAATCCTCAGGCAGAAAAAGCTGGAGTTTCTCAGCGATGGAGATGGACGTAGCTGGGCAGCTCATGCAGCTTTGCCAACACTACATTAGCAGCAGCACCGCTGAACAAAGGAGACAAACCAATCCCGGGCCGGGATGCTTGAACAAAGATCGTCCGCCGCCATTAATGGAGGAGCTTGAAGAAGAAGAAGAGCATCTCCAGCCAAAAAAACGGAGGTTTAAGTCCATTGATATCATTTACAGCTCTACCAAGCCTTTGATTCTTAAGAAAATGAAGGTGTAGATTAAGCTCTGACTCTCTTCCGATGCTTGGATCTGCTTAGTTTTTCTCCAGCACTCTAAAGCTTTTGTTGGGGGTTACTTTTGCACCAAGATTTTGTATTATCCTTAAATATTAAATTAATGTAATTTATAGTTGTAGATATTAATTAAAATATTACTTTTGAGTTCCAAGTAAGTTGCGAGATAATTATATGAATGAATATATTTTTTGACCAAATCATTATTGATTTAATATCTAATAATGTATTGTCGTTCTAAACTTAATATTAGGTTAAAATATGCTCTAATTTCCATAAATTTAAAATTTATTCTTTGTATTTTTATTTTTGAAATTTATTTTCTTAGATTTTAAAAACACCTCCAATATACTAAAAGAAACCCTAATAAATAACACACTTTTACTATAATTAATAATTAGTTATTAATTAATGCTAAAAAAACATTCCA